>CM022758.1:21186202-21886202 GCA_012411365.1 Ameiurus melas | reverse complement strand
AGAGGTAGCTGTTAAAAGAATGTCCCCCTCTTGTTTTTTTTTCATGTTAATGAATCTCTCTTCTCTCTCTTAGCCCTCAGTTGCCTTGTTCACCTGCTGTGGGTGCATTTGTTACCTGATGCCTTTGACTTTGTTTTGTTTTTTGCACCTTTTGTTGCTCCCCCCCCCCCCCTTTCTTTTTCAGCGAGATGCTTTGGATCCGTGATGTATATAGTACTGCGCTTTATATCTGTGATATATACCGCATGTTGCCAGAGAACGGCCATATGAAGACGGACGCGATTCAGTATGGCTGGATGCTTCGAGCGTGTGTGGATGTCATTCAGAGTGTGAGAGTTGACATTATTGTTAGGAAGCTGTGGGGAATGTGACAGGCTCAGTGGGAGGCAGAGTTAGGAAAGGGGTGCTTAGCGATGAGGTCGCTATGCTATGCGAGCTACGGCTCGCCCGGGAGAGAAAGATTTCCCTGACAGGAGAGAATCACGACCGTCTCGAGGGAATAGGAAATTAGCTACGACAGCTATTACTCCTCTGGAACAGGATGCAGGGAAGCATCTGTTTTTAGTGGTGATGAATATGTTGTTTTAATCCTTGCCTCTCGCTTTCTCTGGAAGTTAATTACTCTAATCTCCTGTACCTGCCTCTCTCTAATGCGGTTTAGCTCTCTGACTTATGAGAGGGGCTGTTGGAGCAGCAGTTTTGCTAAAAGAACGAAAGCTTATACAGAGGAGAATGACGAGCAACATTTTGCTTCTATTGTAATTTGCTGTACTGCTGGAGAAGGGAGATAACGGAATAAGCTATGGAGTTGCACTAGAGCTTGCTGCTTAATTAGACATTTGACCACAAGTCATTCTTGCTGAAATCTAGGGTCTTGTACTGAACACAGTTTCTCTGTGTGAAAGTGGATGAAAGCTTTGCAAAGACTTGCAGAATTGGGAGCTACCTGTGCGAGAGCAGCAATAATTGTAGGCAGAGTTGTATTATTCATGAATATAAGAAAAGACTCCAAGACAAGACCACATCGAAAGAGTCCAAGAAAAGTTTGGGTTCATTATTCAAGGATGGATTATTTAACATGAAATGAATAAAACATTTAGCTATTTGAAAGAATTCATATGTAATTAGAGTACTTAATTTAAGTAGAGGAAACAGTTTTGGAATCAGTCAACGTTGAGGAAAAAAAATTATGGCATCAACAACAACAAAAAGTCACAATAAATACGTTGTTGCTCTTGCTTAGGGCTTTTATGACGGCCTGAATTATTTCAGGCATGGACTTCACTAATGAAAAACAATATTCTCCATCAAGCTAGTTACAACTTTCTCTAATAGTGGGTGACAGATCAGCTTTGAAGATTGGTGCCTTTTCATGGACCAGTTTTTAAAATTTAAACAAATTTTCAATGGGATTGAGATCTGGACTGTTTGTTGGCAATGTCATTGAGTTGGTCTGTCTTTCCTGAAGAAAAGCTTTAACTCTTTTTGCTCTATGGCAAGATGCATGATCATCCTGAAAAATGTCTTCATCATCACCAAACCTATTTTCTATCGATGGAATGAGAAAAGTGTCTAATATTTCAACATACCTCTGTGTATTGACTGTTGAGATAAATTGCCCCATTCATTGTTCCTTCAATTATATGAAGTCTACCAGTACCATGTGATGAAAAACAGCCCCACACCCTGATGCTTCCACCTCCAGACTTCACTGTTGGTTCAGTGTTTTTAGGGTGATGTGCAGTGCCATTTCTTCTCCCAACATGGTGTGTAGTATGACAGACAAAAAGTTCAATTTTGCTCTCGGCTGACCAGACTACATTCTCATAGTATTTCATAGGCTTGTCCAAATGAGTTGTAGCAAACTTTAAACAAGCTTCGACATGCCTTTTCTTTAGTAATGGAGACTTGCAGGGTGAGCGTGAGCATTGCCTATTGTGACGATGGCACCTGCCGCCTTCAAGTGTTTCTGGAGCTCTTTCTGAGTGGTCCTTGGCTCTTGGGCTACTCTTCTGACTCCCTGGTCAGAAATCTGTGATTAACTGCTGTGTGTGGCCGGTTGATGGCGGAGTGATGTTGCTTCCACTTGCTGCTAATGGCCCAAATGGTGCTTACTGGAGGACTCAGAAGTTTGGAAAAATGTCTGTATCCGATTTCATCAATATGTTTTGCAACAATAAGGTTGTGAAGGTCTCGGCAGAGCTCTTGGCTTTTACCCATCATGAGATGTTTCTTGTGTGACACCGTGGTAACTTAAATCCTTTTTATGGACCATCAATCTACTAATGCAGTTGATATTAATTTGCACAGATAGGGGGTATAATTATTTCTGGATTTCAGTTGGTTCCTTGCTTTACTTTGCCCTGAACTGCTTTTTCTTAGCGTGTTCAATACTTTTTCCTGTGTCATTCCACTTTATTACGCATAACTTTATTTATGGACTTTAATGTTGTGAATTCTGTATATATCCAGATTTCTTGAGTTAATACTGATGTCTGGTGAAAATTTCATGTGAATAACTTGAGTAGGAATATATTTACTGAAATTTTTTTTGACGCATCCAATACTTATTTCCCCCATTGTATGTTTCATTTGATCAATACCAGACAGAAGTTCCATCATCATCTCCTTGGCCAATGCAGATTCGTGATTCATCACTTAATATCACTTTCATCCAATCATCCACACTCCATGATTGCGTCTCTTTAACCCACTGTAACCCTTTTTCTTCGGTTTAGTTGTTAGCTGTTTTTTGTTTGTCTTTTTTATATGTTAATCCCAATCCCATATGCCAGTAATGAAAAAAAATCATTGAATTCTTTTTGAAGTTTGTTTCACAAAGCCAGAATGTTCAGCTCTTAAACAAAAATAGTTTTTTGTCATATCTGTAATTTGCTACAAAATAAAAAAAAGCCAGATTTGTGTGTGAGGGGATTTCCATAATTTTTGCCAGGGGTTGTACATCATTGGTATTGTTTTCTCTTTCTTTATATATTGCTTTATATTTCAATCAAAAATTAAAGTATATATATGCTCTTAAAACTCTAACAGAACCTACACAAAGTATATCTTTTAAACTGTTGAAATACAAATGCTTCTTGCAAGTGGACCTCACTAACATTGTCGGTGTCAAAGGGGGTTTTGTGTAGTTTGAATGTATTTATTACCCATGGTATTTTGAGCTACGATGGACCTGTCGGTTGGTGTCATCACTACATCTGACTCTTCTGGTTTTTTTCTTGTAATCTGACCTCGTCTCGTTGCAGAAGCTGAAGGCAGCTCTCAGTCAGCAGCTCCCTCAGGTAACCAACGGAGACACAGAGCAAAGCCGGGCAACCAGCCAGACTCCACCCACAGTCCTTCAACCAATCCCAACACCAGTCCCTCCACCAGTCACACCACCAGCTGAGGAGACACGTCCACAATCACTACAACAACCAGCAACATCAACCACAGAAACACCTGTGCGAAGTAGTTTTGATTGTGTATATTGGGGTCTCAGGGAGACAGCTAACCTGTCACCAGGACTAGTTTTACCAAAGTGTTTACTTATACTCTTATATTGATTATATCAGTCCCTCCAGGATTTTGCGATCGCAGAAATGAACACAAAATCAAGCAAATGACACAATATTCAGAGGAGCTTGCAGTTTTATTAAATTGCTGCAGATTTTCATGGGACGTCATCACAACACACTTTCAACCAAATCCCTCTTTGATTCATGTGCAACAAACATGAGTACAGCTAAATAGATTGCACTTACCAACAAACATCACTGAAAGATCATGCAAAACAATTGCATGCAATTCAGGTAGTTTTCCACAAAAAAAAAGACAATGCTGCATCGCAAATCTTGGGGGAAAAAACTGAGAGCAAAATCAAGCAATAATCACAAAACAACTCAGCGGAATCCTGTATGGCCTAATAAAATTATTCTTTGATCATTAATTATTAATTAAACATTAGCTGCTCATCTAACTCATGTGCAGTTAGATTTCCCCCCAACGTTGGTGTCCCTGCACCCGAAATCTTTGTTTACATGCCTATATTATACCAACTATATATGTTTGGCAAGTAATGTTTACTATTCAATAACATAATTATTTTGACTTTTTAACAAAACTTTACAAATATAAGTACATAATTTGCTTTTTTTTCTACTTGCTATAATCTTTGAGTTGTTAAAAACGTCGGTATAAATAAAAATGAACAAAAGTACTAATATTATTTTTATTTGCATAATGCTCTGTGGTTCATTTGTGCATATTGGTGTGTGTTTATAGGCGTCTCCAGCCCCGCCCACTCAGCACAAGCCCAGTACAGGTGGGCGGCGGCGGCGGTCAACCAATGAAGACCCTGATGAGAAGAGACGGAAGTTTCTGGAGAGAAACAGAGCAGCGGCGTCTCGCTGCAGACAGAAGAGGAAAGTGTGGGTGCAGAGTCTGGAGAAGAAAGCTGAAGACCTGAGCTCTATGAATGGACAGCTACAGGTAGACCTTATACACCTTCCATCAGAGGCTGCTAGAACTTCCCTCATATCACAGTGGTACGGTTAGAGAATAATGAAGTCCAGGGATTTTTATTTTATAATTTTTTTTTATTACAGTAGGGGGTTCAGGTTAGTAAAGTAAAACAGATGAGAAAAACCGAATAAAATTTACTATCAGAAATATTAATGCTATAGTGCCTGTCCTATATTTTGCTTGTTGAATCATGTTTACATCTTTCATAACCACCACCAGTATGGCAGATCAGGTTCTGATGCATCACAATATTTATACATGCTGAGGCTTGCAGCGATAAAACACCGGAGCCTTATTATAAATTATATTTCACATTCAAAGTGTTAATCAAACATTTACCAAAGAAATAATAGTATGGCGGGAAAGTGAAACTGCAGGTACAAAAAAAATCTATGGACAATACAGAAGTATAACATGATTTTAAAATAATACAATTTCCAAATCTTTATCTCTCTGCCTCTCAACTTTGTCTGGACAGCCTGCAATACGTGAGGAAATGCATCATTTATATATTATGGCACCATAAACAATCTTAATGATATGCATGTGTATAGGATAAATTAGCTTATGAAATTAGCAAAGCTAAGAATTAAAGTTTTAACGCCATCTCCAGTTCCTCAAGATGAAAAAAACTCAGCACTGGCGTCAGG
The DNA here is from genome assembly GCA_012411365.1 of Ameiurus melas. Taxonomy (NCBI): domain Eukaryota; kingdom Metazoa; phylum Chordata; class Actinopteri; order Siluriformes; family Ictaluridae; genus Ameiurus; species Ameiurus melas. The sequence goes on along the minus strand of CM022758.1, from coordinate 21,881,028 downwards.
TACAGCCATCTTAAACCCCTGCACAGAATGGCATAAATACACATACTACTAATAAAGACACATTTTTACCACGTATCGATTCAAAACCATGCAGATACAGTGGGCTAGTTAATATTTCAGTCAGGATATCATGAGACAGCCTCCGAAATGCACATTTCCATTTAGAGAGGTTTTGTTTAAAATAGAAATGAATTTATAAATACTATAAATTCCAAACAAGTGTTTGTTCAAGTGTTACAAGTCTTTTATTTCGAACGTATTTACATTGAGTAATAACCTTTTTTTAAATTTATTTATTTGATTTGATTTATTGAAATTAACAGTTTAGCTACTATGAAAATTATGTTAGAAATTATGTGTGTGGATACATAACGTGAAAAGCATTTTAGATAGTAGTAACATTTAATTTAATAATATTTTTTATAATATTTATAATCAATTTAGGTAGAGAGGGCACGATAGCACTTTTTCTTTTCCAATACCGATGCTGAAACCTTGAGTATCAGCTGATATTGATCCTCTGTTATTTCCTTACTTTTTTGTTGTTTTATTGTTTTTGTTTTTCCATTTAACGTTGTTTTCAATATTAAGCTTTAAAATGTTTTTTTTTAACTGAATCTCTTTACAGATAATTTCCTTCACATAAATATCACCTACGTAGTGATGATGGTCATAATTAATATAATTATGACCATCATCAAAAAAACAGTTCCACAAATAAAATGTCTTTACCCAAATCCAGTTCGAATAATTTGTTACAGGATCTGATATCCGATATGTTTTCTACGATGTCAGATCCACCGTTTGTTGTTAGGGTAAGGTTTAGATTTGTAAGTCGCTTTGGATATATGTGTCTGCCAAGTGAATAAATATAAATGTAGATATAGCATTAATTAGCTGCATTAATAATTGTCAATAGAATGTCCTCACAAAGATAGTAAGATTGTGTGTGTGTGTGTGTGTGTGTGTTTATGATGTTATGTTCATACCCTGATTAAAGACATTTATTTCCCTGACATAGTGATGAAATCATTAATGGTGATTAAGAAGTGTTTTGTTCTGACAGCTATGGTGAATGTGTGCACGTGTGAGTATGTGTGTGAGTTGTGTCTGCGTATGTGTCTAATCCTGCATTGATACACCCCTGTCAATAAAGACATTTCCTCCAGATGTCATCGGCACACAAGCGTGTCGTCTCTTCTGTCTGCACGTTTAAGAGCTGGCCCTGGAACTCTCCCAGGGAAACCCGTCTCTTTGAACCGCCATTTTGCGGCAGGCAATTAGGATTTGCTCCTGACAAGTTCGAAACAGTTCACGTAACTGTTGTCTCTGCTGATAGGGACACGCTAGGCTATGAGGCGACGTGTTCCAGACAATTTAATGAGATGTGCCGCTGTTTATTTGCGTGCTGTCTGTCCTGTTTGTCCATTAAGGGGTGGGGGCTCCAAAAGGGGGGAGGAGGAGGAGGAGAAAACGAGAGTGATTACTTTGTGACGGAGAGACAGGCGGGGGGTGCTGATGAGATTGTTGTAACTCTGCTTAGGGTTAAATGAACACGGGCAGATGAAGAGAGGTAGGGGGGAGCATGGAAGGAAAGAAGGGTATTAAAACAGTAACTGTAACTACAGAGAGCAGAGCAGAGCATCATACAGAAATTAAATCTAGACCATTAGAGTGTATCGTTTTATGCAGTATGTTAATCAGTGCCATTAGAGTGTTGTAATGTTCTCTGTCTGTCCCATTGGTTTTGCTGATCAGCACAGAGAGCTCTAATGATATACGATTACTTTGACATCATCCTTAACGGGTTTTTTAACGAGATGTCGGCGCCAGCATGCTGCACAAGATCTGCGCGTTACACCACCTTTGAGCCTCCAGAAATATTATTACCGCACAGTAAATGGTGCGTTGAGGTTTTGAATTCATTAGTAATCCTGGGATGATCTGTAAAGACATGTATGATACTGTAAAAGCACTGGAATCCATGCAGCTTTTCAGCTTGGTGATTTGGCCCCTAAAGTGCTTTGTCACGCACCGAACAACATGCCCCCTGTTGTCCTCCCGGTTCAATTGTACTTTCTATGTTTCTCAATGGAGTTCCTACTCTTTACTCTAATAGCCGTTCACTTCCTGTCAGAGACCTGTGCGCCTATATTTAGTCAGTAATTATCTGCCTGATGCCTCCAATTCTCCCGTATTGCCTGTAGAATTGTATTGTATAAAGGGGTTACACGGATCCATCAGTGTTTTATGGGCAGAAAGGAGAGAGGGATGGATAGAGCAGAAGACAGGAAGAGGCGAATAAGCAGGCTTACGGTACGAGCGCGAGAGCCGCAGTGCTGGTCGTAATGGGACGTTGCCGTGCGTGTGGTGAGGAGATCCACGGCTCCACCAGCTGTGTTTAAATCTGTTCCTCTACAGCCTTGCCTAGCCGTCGCCGCCAAGCCCTAACAGATGGAATCAAGTAAATTGGCCGCTTTTTACTTGAATAGATTAAAGCATCAGCCCTGTTTTAGAGGAGAGGAGAAAGCACTTAAATCTGCCATGTAGTAATCTGCCCCTCTCACATGCCCATGTTCTTCTAAATCCCCTAAAAGTCACCTTCACTGTTAAACAGGCCTATCTTTGACACACGCAGCATGGCATCCCAAGAGAGCAGTAAGAGGAGAGTAAATCTTGGCAGAATGGGGTGTGGAGTTCTGCTGACGGAGGGGATAGCACTCTCTCCTTCTGTCGGTCTCTCATCTCATTTTCTCTGATTTTCCTTTTTGAGGGTAATGGCCCAATAATTCACTTCGTTGAGAAAGGATAAACCAGGTTGAACATCAAAATTCCGTAGAATGGTTTTCGGCATTGATTGTTGAAACTTGGTATAAACGTTTTGTTTAAATTATTATTATTATTATTCCATTGTTGCTTAACTTTTCTGCTGGTTGCGGTTAGGGATGGCACAAATAATGCCTCAAAAGCATTGCATTTCTCGCATGAAAGATTCTGCATCAGTGCGATCTTTACATTGACTTATGCATGATTTTGTTTTGTTTTTTCACCTTTACTTTAAAAACCCTTAAATAGTGAAATATAAAGACATAGTCCTACATGTGTGGACTGCATTCCAATTCAGCTAAAAAAAAAAATGGCTAAAACCTCAGACTTGGAAGGAGGCTTTATAGGTACATGGAGTTTCTGAAATAGATTGAGTTATAAATTCATGACCCTCTGAACTCCTTGTAAATACAATGATGACGTAACCTGCCAATTGATGCACTTTTATTTGTTAATTTGGTGTTATAAAAGATAATGCGTTAATCCTAGTAGGGGTTTTCGTTACCAAGCAAAATGTTGTTTTAAAAGTGAGTTATATTAGAAAAAAGTAAGATATGCAACTAAAAAATTTAGATCAATATACATAAAGAAACCTTTTTATAATTGCATTTTGGTGCCCAGAGATGCCCACCCCTATATAAATCTGTTCCATAGTTCTCATTAGAACACTTGTGGTGTTTTTTTTTTTTTTTCTCCCCCTCAGTGTCCTTGTCATTTCCTTTTTCAGGCCTCTTTTTTGGGGGGAGGGGACAAATTTACATTTCTATTGTGTACAGTTTCTGTTGACAGGTGTTGCGCTCTAGCAAACAGTCCAAGACATCATCTCTGCTGAGACTGGATATGTATTCTGGGATGTTATTGAAGTATGTAAAGGTTATTTGTTTTTGTCCTAACACAAATATGATCTCAGCTGGATGTGTCTGTCTCGTCTTCTGTCTTTGCAGAACGAGGTGACTCTGTTACGAAACGAGGTGGCCCAGCTGAAGCAGCTCCTGCTGGCTCATAAAGACTGCCCAGTGACACTCATGCAGAAGAAATCTGGCTACCAATGTGAGTACTGAAGTTTGTGTGAGCACTGCAGTTCAGACATGAGCACGCTCTTCTCTTAGGTCAGAACTGTGTGTTTGGAACAAACTAAAATCAAAGCTGTAAAAACAAAGACTGAAATTAAATCTGACCTTTTTTGCTGTTAGCTCATGACCTTTCTCAGATTGTACGTGATTCAACCATAATAATGGCTTAAAAGATAAAATGATTTTTGTCTGTAATCTTCCTAATCTAAAGTGTAGTGACATCAATCAACAAAGGCTTGTAGAGATGCCTACCTTTTATAAGCCAATCAAATCCTGATCAATAAAACCATAGTCCATTCCACAAAAATATGCGTGCCCTTCAGAAGGCACGTTGTTTCTCAGAATGTTCACTTTGTCTTTAAATCAAATTTTGTATTTGTATTTTTTTTTTTTTTAATAAGTTGAGAATGCTTTCATTTAGGTCTGGGCAATATGACAAAAATATCTTGTCACGATACTCGAGGACATTTCTGATACACTTTCTATGATATGATATGGTATTATGATATATAATTATTGATAAACAAAACCAAAAAAACGCTCAACTGAGTTTGTCGATACTTTAATACCTGCAAAGGCAAAGAAGATTAAGGTTAAAAAAAAGTTACGTCAAGTCAACAGCATCCATTCAGTACCATTTAATTTGTAATTATTAAAAACGGAGAAAATGCATCACCATTCCATCAGTATCTCCAGAAAAGTGTATCGCATAATCAGTTATCACGATTTCAATATTATATCGATATATATCGCCCGGCCCTGCTTTCATTCACATTTTATTATTATCCCGACGGACCTCTTTACAGAATCTAAACGTGTTTTGCTGAAACAGCTCTTGGCATTTGTAAGATTTCTCCATGATGTCATTACTTTCCCATATGTTTTTGGACCAGCAGTATGCCCTGCAGTAGCTAAGCTTGCTTAACAGGCTGTTAAAGCCTCATATTCTGCTTTCATTCTTTCTCTTTTTAAATTTTTTTTTTATTATTTGTCTTTGGCGTAATTGCTATGTTGGGTACTTGATGAAATGTGAAGATTAGATTTGAAAAGGCCCGTACAGTAGGTAGTATAACAACCACACAGATTCACACTTAGCTTCTCGGGACTTCATGTTCTTTAATGATTTTTCTTGTAAATTAATCATAGGTTATATGTACTGTATGTAGGGTTTTTTTTTTGTTTAGTTTTTTTGTTTTGTTCTTAATTAGCAATGTTGTTTTCATGTTTCTCCTCTTCCAAACTGCTGCCTTTTCACTTTAAAGGTAAATGAGCGAGTCTGAGATGGAGGGGCATATGTGATTCAGGCACATCTTTAGCCGTTATGCTCTAATGACATCTTATGAAATGAGCAGATCTGTAGCTTGTCTCCCATATGCAGCCACTTCATATCAATTTGCTGTTGTCAGTGGAATGAAGGAGCAGTTGTGGGAGGCTGTGCTAGCAGCGGATCCTCAGGCTCTCTGCAAGTACCAGAGCTTAATGGTTGCCTTTGTGTACGCGTTTTCCTGCGAGTCTTCGGTTACAGCACTTCCTCAACTTTATTTTTTTATTTATTTATTATTTTAAACAAAATGACTTTCAGATCTTTTTGATGGTGTTGTGTGTATGTTTGTGAGAGAAAGTGATTGAGCGAGATTGAGAGCATTGCTTCTCCTCAGGTCTGTCTCCATAGCACAATGAGCGAGCCGCCCAGATGTATTGACAATGATTGCCTCCGAAATGAGTGTATTATAGCAGCAAGGCTGTCCTGCTGCAGACATGCTACCTCACCGCCACGCCGTTCATTATCCAACGCCATTGTTAAAGCAGCGGGACTGACACATCCCATGCATATTATTGGAGCGATGGTGGCCGGGCGGGATGAGGTTGTCAGGGAGTGAACTCATTTGCGGGTGTCTGGTTTGTGCGTTTGCGGGAGCGGCGTGAGGGCTGTGGTAATGGATGAGGCCATCCTTCACTCGTGTTTGTGGTGGAGTGCAGTATGAGGGGTCATATATTAGAAGCAAGCTGAAATAAGATGGAGGTTGGAATATCACTTTGTCTTTTTATTTTAGTAAACAACTAGATGAGGTTCTCCAGCATTTATTGCTGGCATTGCAACAGCAGATGGTCATGTGTTCTGTCAGGAAGTTCTCTAGTGTAATGAACGACCACTTTCTGTGTTTTAATATATTTTACTGAGCTGAATTATGGATATGAAGTAGGCCATGTCGATCTCTTTGGTCCAGCATTAGTAGCCAGGCCTGTGAGGTCCACATGCTTCTGCATTTCTAAATGTTAGCACTATTGATCATGGCTCCACAGTGGCAGGTGTGGGGGGAATTACCCAGGCTGCCCTGCAAACATGGCAGGCCATGCCTTGGCTTGGCAGTGCACATAACCCATCTGCTCGTACCGGTTAGATGATCAGAAACGAATGCAAGAGTGGAAGCGAGGGAAAGAGAAAGGCAGTTTCAGGAAGCAGAAGTGCTGCATATGATAATATATCTCACCCTGTGATCTTCTGTATAATGCCATTAGGAGTCATTATAGAAACCTGAATACAGCGCGAAAAGAGCGCGCAAGAAATGCTCGTCTCATCGATTTACGTCGAGTGCGACCTTATTCGGAGCTGTCAGGAGTATTTACGGCCTTCTGGAAATGCATGTTTCGCAACATCACCTGACCAGAACCTGGTCTCACACAATGCTACAACTGTTTAAAACACTCTCGTGTCTTCAGAGCGTAAATAAGCTGCTCACGCACGCACACAAACGTGAGATAACAACCCCCCATGTTAATTATCAAGTGCCATTTCAGCGGACTTTTGCATCATTAGCTGTATTAATTATCATAGTAGTCTGCATTTCTTTACGAGACAGAGAGAGTTTTTTTTCTTTTTTTTTCTCCTCCCTCATCAGGATCCAATTAATTCATTGCGATTGTGGAGCAGCTGGTGGCATTTGGACTGCGAGTCTCTGCCTCTCTCCAGTGTGAGCATCATTAAAATCAGGTGCTGTAATCATCTGTCGCTGCAGTAGTTGGCAAGGTAGCAAGAAACAAATGAGAATGCTGGGAGGGGTGCGAGGGCTCAGCCACACGCCACTGCCTATAATACACCCTTATGATGTTGGTTTAAAATGACATTGTAACTTTAATTAAAGGTTACAAAGCAAGCTCGGGGAATAATAAAATGCAAAGCACGGATCAGGCTCAGAAACCGAGTTTAATAGCAATTACGCATCAAATCGACTGAATAGATGCTAGCTTGTTTTGCATGCTGTGTTCACAGGTTCAGAACTGTGGCACTGCAGTGATACTTTTATTAAAGTTCCACCCAGGAGCAGTGCCATGGCCTCTTCAGAATGTTCATATTATTTGAGGGTTTTGTGTGGGTGTGTGGTTTCAGTATGCTTGTTTGAAAGCCACTTATTGGAAAGCAATAATTCCTGGAATTTAGTTTGATTTTATGCTGTTAACTTTTTCCCTTGGCAACAGTTTAATCCTAACCATTTTCCTTGTGTAGTACTAACACCAGGCTGGCCAGGTAAACACTTGATTTTTCCACTTGTTGGAAGACAATGTTAAGCGCTGTATTTTTTAAACGTGAACATGCAGACTCCTGCTTGATAGCTGCTCCCATAGAAATACTGGAGACACTGCAGTCTTTTGCTTCCAAGGACAGAACAGACAGTACCTTATTGTAGAGCGCTACCAAACACTGCTATAAATTGTATAACTGATGATCAGCACATGCCCTTCAAGACTAATCTACAGAAGTTACAGGAGCAGGTGTTTTTTCTTTTCTTTTTCTCAGTTGTGTTGCTTTTCTGTTTCAGTACTCGATAAGGAGGACAGCAGCGAGGAGATGTCCGTCCCCAGCAGCCCTCATAATGAGGCCATCCAGCACAGTTCTGTCAGCACATCCAACGGCGTGAGCTCTTCTACGGCATCGGGCTCTGCCACTGGGCCAACTACAGACCAGAGCACAGAGGGGGAGGAGTCAAACGCGGCCTCGGCCACTCACAGCCAGCCCACTACGAGCTGATCGGGATTCTCTGTGGTTATTTTTATTCCTGGCAGACATGTTGACGTGAGGTGGAAAAAGATCCCTCACGTTTCTTCAGTCTGGAGAATCATCATCAAGTTTATTTAATTCGCCATCAAACACAGTTTATTTAAAAAAAAAAACAACAACAAATGTAGTAAAGATGCATGGGACGGCACTTTACAAACCATGAGTAAGATTGTATTGATTGTCTAATTGTTTCTCTCCTTCTCTTTAGTGTCCATGTTTATTTATTATATGATCATGAGTTGTATGACTTTGGAACTCATGACTGACTCGGCGTGTTTTATATACGAGTCAAATGCCAAAGTGTGTCATGGCTCATTGTAATCGGAAATAGATTTTCTCCAGCATTACTGCAGACCTACAGAAAGAAGGAGCAGCCACGTTTATTTATTTATGCCTTTTCCATTTTGCACATGAGGAGAGACAGGTGCTTTATTTATTTATTTATTTATTTATGTAGTGTTTGACTGTTTAAATGGCCAATTCTGGCAGCTTCTAGGAGTAGATTTGAATACATGCATTGTTTCAAATCTTCAATGATTGAGCGCAGTTTAAACAAGTTGGGGTTTTTTTTCCTTTGTGAGTGAGTTCTTGGCTACGTCCACAAGTTGTATGATGTGGACAGAATGTTTTAAGTAATCTTAGGCCTGTAAAAACAAGTCTTAAGGATATTTGGTTAGAATCACGTCTTTTTAAGAGCAAAGCTTTGATCAACATTCCATGAGTAGTTTGTTCCAGTTGGGTAACTCTGGGACTGTAGTGCATATTTCCCCACACACACAAGTCTTTGATGTTGATTTAGCTGTGTGCCATTTTTCAAAAATGTATTAGTTACAGATATTGATTTGTAACTGATGAATACAAGCAGACGGCTGTATAAAAGTAGATTGTGTTCTCAGATCACAGAGGCTTTCATGTACATACTATAGTGTGGATTGAGTGGGAGGCATAATGATTTTTTATTTTTTATTTTACGAGTCTTGCTGACGAAAGGACGGATTCTGAATTTGTGGTGTTCTACTTTTCCAAACACTGTTAGATAAAATGATAAGATTTTTGCTGTTTTTAATTCACCTCAGTCGATTGTTAAATACTGCATTTTAGGAAACACTGTAAATTTCATTCATGACGACAATAACATTGTATATGATCTCTGAAGAAATTTTGTGCATTGTTTGTTGGGGTCTTTCAGCCCTTCATTCCTTAACAATAGTGAAAATGTTCGTTTAAAAAAATGTAAACACTTTCCACGCTCGACTTGTGGAGTAGTTTATTCTCTCAAAACAAAACGAGTAGATAAGGATAAATAATACGAATTTGAATTGTTCGTATTATAATCAGGATTTTATTTCTGAAAATGATTAATGTACTTTTAAAAAGTTTAAGTGAAATCATCTAATTGCAGTTGAGCTTAGTGATAATTACAGAGGAAGAGTAACTCCTACTATCATCAGTCAGGCTCAAATTGCCTTATCTCTTAAAATGTATTGGCTTACTACTGTGTAGTTTTATTGCTGCATTATTATTATTATTATTATTATTATTATTATTATTATTTTATTGCTTTTCTACATGTCATCTATTTAAGAAGGATTTTGTTTTACTGGTAAATTAGTATGGTCACTGTTATGTGCTTACTTGCATGAAGGACTGATTCTCTGAGAGAATTAGACTGGTATTTTAATCATATCTTGGTTGGATTATTGCTGTAGGACATGTTGAACTTTGATTCTCAGTAAAGGAGGTGGTGGGTTTACTTTCTGCTGTTTGTTAAACTTTGGCCACACTGCAAAAAAAGGATGTTACTATTATTGTGTTGGCAGTAAACTTGTAATTCCGTGAGTTATGTATAAAGTACCATAAATTAATACAATGTTGTAATAAATCTTTTAATATCTCTTTAAATCTATTCCAGGAGAAAAGTGTGGATATATATATATATATTATTTTTTTTTATTATTTTTACTTGCCAGGTGATATTTTTTTTATCACCTGTCAAGCTCAATTTTATTGGGTATTTCTAATGATTTGTTTTGGTTTAGTCTGCCATCTTGTGGTGAAACGTGGAAAAATATGGTCACGATCTGAAGCACATGAGGAAAGGTTTGTGCAATTGTAAGTTCAACTATGTAGCTTAGTAAATAATAATAATTCACTAACAGTGTGTCAGTAGATAATACTGTTATAGTATGAAGTACAGTACATACAGTATTCATATGGTGCCAATGAACGAAAGGAAAACAAAGTTTCACTTCTATCCCGAGACAGAAATGTGTTACGTTGTGGGTTTGTTCATGTGGCAGCAAATATTTCCGAATGTGGAGGATTAAAGTAGCTTGCTCTGTGGTGAAGAGAATGTGATGAGATGCAGAAATGTTACACTGTAATGCCGTGTTTAACCGCATTTAATCATTGACCAGCCTGTGAGCTTTTTTACAGTTTGCTGATATTTCATGGCCTCAGTCACTAGATAAGCTGTGAACTGGATCTTGTCGAAACATCTTAACATTTGATCTGTAATAAAACTCATACAGCACATCAACGAATCCGGTTTCTGACAAAATCCAGCACACCGCTTACTTGCTTGGATGAAGTTTAGAAGACCGTGAAGGCCCATTTTCCTCACCGGAGGAAGATGATTTTCTCATATCACCCCGTACCTTTGGAAAAGTGATTCAATGAAGGTCAGAAAGAGAAAACTTTACAAATAAAATAAAGTAAAAGCATACTTGTTTACCTTGCCTATTGTTATAATGATAATAATAATCATAATAATGAGTCTTTATCAGTCACATATACATTACAGCATGGTGAAATCCTCTTCTTTGCATATCCCAGCATGTCAGGAAGTTGGGGTCAGACATGATACAGCACCCCTGGAGCAGAGAGGGTTAAGGGCCTTGCTCAAGGGCCCAACAGTGGCAGTTTGCCAGTGCTGGGGCTAGAACCCTCGACTTTCCAATCAGTAACCCAGAGCCTTAACCACCAAGCCACCACTGCACCCATTTCTTGTTAAATGTACTTTGTCGTGATTTGTAGTATAATACTATATGCTCCTCGTGTACTATAGTATTATAGATTTATAGTCGGTTAATTGGTGATTTGTGAAAAGTGATGATATTCAAGTTCATGGGGTTTTATAGTTATTTCAACCATATATACAGCTGGAACAGTACACAGTGAAACATAAACAACACATTAACCACATGAGATGAGACAGAACTAAATAAGATCTATACATTTCTACACAAAGTGCATGTGCTAACAACACAGGACCGTACAATACTACTAAAACAGGACAATAGGCAGAGTAAGTGACGGTGTAACGCTGAACAGTACACAGTTCTAGTGAGGAAGTGTCTGATATAACAGGTAGTGCACAAGATCGGTGCCAAGGAGTAACAATATAATCTAAAAATGATATAAATGTAAACATAACATGCTATGACCCACCTCTACCATTCCTTGAATTTTTCCACTTTTGTTTACCATTGAGTATCTTCCGTGCAGTTAATACTGTACAGAAAATAGAGCGATGGGATCCTTGGCTCTCAGTTTTAATGGTAAGTTTTGATTGTATGTTGCTATAAGAGCTTGTGGTATTGCTTCTTGTGATCATATTTCTGATCAGACAGGGCAATTCTTTATCAGACCATCACCAATATGAGCAAAAAGACCCTCGTTTCACACTGCAAAAAATGACATCTTAGCAAGTGGAAGTACCTTGAATATAGTCGAATTTAAACCCATTTCGACCCATTTGTACTCATTTCAAGCTTGAAATAGTTGTGTTCTGTTGGCAAATAATTGTGTTCATTTTAAACATTTATTTCTAAAAAGAAGCAAACTTATCTACCTTTAGAATAAGAAAACTACAAGCTTGAAATGATTAATAATGTCTAGAAATGGGTTTAATGATCTTATATTAGGTTTATTGTAATCTTATATGAAATACTAGATCAATTTGACTATATTCAAGATATTTTCACTTGCTATGTGAAATAATTTTTTTTGCAATGCATAGCATTCATGATAGCCAAATAAGATGATCAAATGAAGCCAACTAGCACATTTTCTCATCTAACATACTCTCAATACTGACAAAAAATATTTTTTAAAGGCCCACAGGTCACACAGAGTACACACCGAGTGTGTGGAATTGGTTGTACATGACTGAAGCTTTCTGCCAGACTCCGGTGTAAGTGAACAGAGTTGGAAGTGACTGTCACAGCAGAGATGTAGAGGATGACCATCTGGATGTAAGAGCATGCATCATTGATCCTTCCTTCATTCTTGGCAGTTTGTCCAATTGGGTTAGAACATCTAGTGACTAGTGCAGCTGGGGTTTCACTTCTAAGGATACAAGACTACCCCTGGTGGCTGGTTCCAGTATTACATTACCTTTCTATGTATGCTTGATCATAAGCTGTGGAGCGTTCCTACTCACCCTTCTCTGAGCGTGGTATCTGTCACCATGATGGGAGGTTTGTCTGGTGGCCCGTGAGCCAGTGCCTGAGTGGGTTGGTTTTGATTGAACATGGCTCTGCGCTCTGCTGCACTGCTTGTCAGCACCATGGATCACTGGACTGCTGATTGCGTGGAGGTACTGACCTTTCAGAGTTTCTGGGTGAAAGCACCACACTGTGATAGGAAACTCTCTCTGACTCCAGCCACCTCTCCAGGCTCAGTAATCTACAGTCACATTTCCACACATCGCCTCTCAAGTCCAACGAGTGGAACTGAGCGTCTGATCCAAACACCTGTGGACTGAAGTGAAAACGTCTGTTGTTGTTCAGCCTCAATGTCTTTAGCTGGGACAGACTGAAATGGTGTTGTCACTAGCTAGACTAGTTTGAAATGCTCATTTCTCTCTTTTAAATATTATTTCAGCTCTCTGAATGCAGAGGAATTTATCTGAGAGTGTCTGCCAAGGCTTAAAGATAGCACCATAAGATTTCCCATGATTTTAGACAAAAGATTGTGTAATCAAGAAGAACAATAGAGGAATGAAAATGCTGTTATGGAAGCTTTATGTAGTGTTGCCTGAAATTCTTATTCTCTGCAATCCTTTAAATGTTTCTTTTATCATTGGCTTGATTCAACAGACTTCTGTCAGTAAACCTTCCAAGGATTTTTTAGTTACTGGTTTTGAGTTAAGGGGTTTTTTTCACTGGAATGTAGTTTCTACAACATTTTTTTTAGTGTGGTAGGTGCTTTCTGTTCTCTTTGACTCATATTACAATTGGCTGGAATCCTGAAACCTAAATACTGGTAGATTGCTGAGATGATAAGATGTTCCGTAATTAAATTCCTTGACTGAATCCGAATGCAAATTCAAACCACTCAAATCAGCAGGCCACAGGAGAATAGATAGACGCATACAGCCTACAAGGTTTCAGCAAGGCTGAGTTGTCTTGAGCAAATCTGTTTGAGATTAGTTAACAGATTTACGCAAAATACTCCTCAGACACAATGGCACAGATTATCCTTGGAAGCTAATGTAACAAAAAGATCAACAAAAAAGGAAATCCTTGCCATTTTAATGTCTGCAACTAGTTGCTTTTGTACACAATTGATGTAAATAACTTCTGTTGCTGTCTAGAAAAACTTGTGCACTAGGCATTTCCTCATTAAGTGAAGTCTTATTAAGATTTTATCATTGAACCTGACAAACAATAAAGAGATTCACCCTGTAATGCATGGCTAAAGAAGGATTTTTCTGCTGAGCTTTCTGCAGTAAGCAGGTTAGCATGAAATCCACTTGGAGGAAATCCACTGACCCTCCGAAATACAAATTTCTATGTGCAACCATAACAATATATTGTACAATTAAATGCTTCCAGGAATATATCCAAGAAATGACATCATATGAATTTTAACGGAGGCTTTCACTGCAGCTCTGGCCACCTATACTGTATTGTTAAAAGGGGGAAATGAGCATTCACCAAAATTATGTTCTAGTGAGCCTCCCATTGTAGCAGTCTAAACGCACGCATGCTGTTGGGCTGCTATTGTCTAAACTTCCTGTTAGTGTGCACACTCGCTTATGTTTCTGTCAGTGCAGGATGTCCATGTTGGGGGGTAGTTGAAACACAGGTTACTAGAGAGAAATGTTTGGATTTGTTTAATAGTAGTAGTAATAATATTAATAGTAATATGAAGAAGAAGAAGTGGTGTAAAGTTGTGCTCATAACTTTCTATACAGCTTGAAGAATCTGCTAAATGTATGTTAATTAGAGATGCACCGATACTAAATTTCTCAGCCGATACCGATAACCGATTATTCAGAGTGATATCGACCGATACCGTTAACCGATACCGATAGTTCTGCCTTTTATACCTTCTTTTAAATTAATAATAATTAATTCCACAATTTGGAAGGAAATGCAAATAAAAACTTTATTCTCTCCATTTCAGCAAGTTGTTTCACAGTAACTTGTCTCAGAAACAGAGAACACATTACTCACATTAACATTAACACATGAACTAAATTCTGAAGATTAAAGTAAGATTTCTTAATTTATTGAATGTTATTAATTCATCATCTTTACATCATCTTTACACACGGGATGAAAGTGATGTGTTTTCCCACCCTCTTTTGATTGACAGGATATAATCGGCCCTGATCATCAGATGTTTCTAAACTATCGGCCAATAGCATGAAAAATAGCCTTTACATCAGTGCATCTTTAATGTTAATCATTTAAAATCATTTGTTTTTTATTTAGCTCTGGCCTGAATAAACTATTTCACATAAAAGATGTTTACATATAATTCACAGATACAATAATAACTGAATTTACACAAATGAACAGATACAAAAGTTTCCCATACCTGTTGTTCTACTGTCTATATGATTTTGAGAACCATCTTTTCACACTAAGGACAACTGAGGGACTTGTACACAACTATTACAAAAGGTGAAAACATTTACTGACGCTCAAGAAGGCAACATGATACATTGAGAGCCAGGGGGATGTAAACTTTTGAACATTGTTATTTCGTCAGTGTAAATTGTCTTATCTTCTGATCATCCAGATAACAACACAGTATAAGAATCAAGCGTATGTAAACTTTTGAACTGGTTCATTTGTGTAAGTTCATTTATTATTGTGTCTTGTGGACTATATGTAAACATCTGCAATTTTTATGATCCCTCTTTTCTTTTCAATTATTAACATTTTGCAGATTCTGCAAAGGGTATGTACATTTATGAGCACAACTGTATATATTCTAAACACATGGGTTTGATTTGTAGCTAAATCATGTAACACCTAAGCTTGCAAACATACAAAACAAAAACTACATTATAATCGTTACAGTACAGGACAATACGTTACTAACATTCAGGAGGAATAACAATGAAAATTGAATGAAAAGTATTGAGAAAAAGGAAGGGTTGGAGCTGTACATTTGATTGAAGCTATACTTGAGATTGTACAGCAGACTCAAAGGCACTATGGTTCCTTCCTGTGACCTGTGAATTTAGGGGCAGTTATGAGCACATAGTCAGTGAAGTAGCTCTAAAGAAGCCTGGTTAAAATGGGAAACTTGAAGACTGTATGTAGGTTGTGTTAGATGGAAGGTTTTGATACTAATGTAACTGATACATTAGGTGGTAGGTCGAGTCCTGTATCTGTCTGAGGTTTTGAATGAATCAATATCTGGTTTCGATGAACAACTGAATCTGTATTCAGCGAATCACCATCAACATACTGTATCAAACCTCGGAAGTAACCCGAGAGCACTGTTAGATTTGCCAGAGATTTGCTCTTGCTGTGCAGCTTGCTATGCACTTCGAAAGAAGTTCAATTGAAAATTTAAAAGGTGAGATTAATCATGTGAAACAAGAAGCGATCAATGGTTGCTAAAATATTTTGGCTGCTGAGACACAAAACAAAATTACATTAACCCTTGTTTGTCCTTATGGACATTTTTGGACTTTTTCATAATTTTTTTAAAATAATTTTTTCTGTGTTAATGCAAACAGCATATATTTTGCAGAAGGCATGTATGTTTATTGGAATTTGAATATTTCACCCTCATTTGCTTTCATAAATCTATTTTAAACTAGGGACACAAAATAGTTGCAGTCAGGACCTTAATAACAAAAATGTCCCCATTGAAACCCATTCAAACTGCAATATTTTATCCCTGTGACGTTTAAGCATAAAATAATGCATTCTGTGTTAATAGGCTGTTATTTTGTTGACAAGGTTTCAAAACTTGAAATGTGTAGTATTTTCTCAGGTTTAGCCCCTGATGAAAATCCATGCTTTTCCTTTTTCCTGATTCTGCTGTATTATAGAGTGCTGCAGACCAGCTGAATAAGGATGCAGATATAATAGTGTGGGTGTGTTTGTATGGATATCAAAGTTGTAGTTTGTATGTGTGTACAGGAAATTGCATGTGTGTGAACAGTTTGAAAAAAAAGAAATTATATTGTACTGGAAATCAGGAGTCCCACCCCATGTGTATGAGTCAAAGAAGGTTACTGATTTTTGAAGATTTTTGCATTATGTAAAGAATTCATCTTATGAAGAATGCTAGCATCACAAATTCAGATTGATAGCTAATGGCCAATGATGAAATTATTAAACAGATGTTTTGCATCTCGTATGATTGTGTGCGATTTTTCCCTGTGATGGACTGGCACCCTGTCCAGGGTGTACCCCGCCTTGTGCCCGATGCTCCCTGGGATAGGCTTTATTATTCCTTTATTATTCAAAATAGCCTATCACAGTGAGATTTACACAGGACATTGGTAAACAAACTGACTGAGTGGCTATGCGTCACTGTAGGGTGCTTCCTTAGCTTCATCCATTATTATCTTTGACAGAGTAATATTTGCAAGACTGCAGCACAGGTCAGTGTACAGTCTGAGGAAAGATCTACCCTCTTCCGTTCATATGAGGCCACAGACACCCATGATTGGCTAGTGCCACTGTAATTGATGAATGGGTGTGTGAATGTGTACGTGATTGTGCCCTGTGATGGATTGGCACCATGTCCAGGGTGTACCCGGCCTCCCTGGTGTAGTCTCCAGGTTCCTGGCAATCCCGTAGTCTAAGCGGTTTAGAAAATGGATGAATGGACATCATTTATTTAGTATATTTCCTCATCCACCCTGTGAGAAATTCCTGGCTACTTCCTGATACTGAAGCTCATTTTATTTCAAATCCAAACAAACAGCACCTTCTACTGTGAATACACGCAGCTTGTACAAAAAAAAGAGTAAATGATTCATTTAGCTCCTTTCATTAAACATTACAGGAGTAGACACAGAAGACCACAAGATTGTTTCTGTCACCGTGCTCAACAGGTTATCACTTGTTTATCATCCAGACAGCATCATGAGTGTGACCTCATCATGCTGAGGCAGTGCGTCTCCATGGTAACGCGCCATGAAGAGGCTGCAGTCCCTGAGGACAGGCTGAGCTTTGGTGTCACGTGGCTTCACAACATGGCGGCTTCAGTACAGGGATTCAGAGTGAGTCGGAGCTTAGACTGCCGCGCATCGCTAGCAAACCAGTTCTGACAAATGAGCGGGCTTGGATAATAGTGCTGACCAGCGACATCGCCCTGAGACAACACCAGAGAGGAACACCTTCAAACTACAGACTGGCGCTAATGTAGATGGGGAGAAGATAAGACTCTGTGGGGTTCAAAGTTTAGCTCTGCAAAGCCTGTGGAGGAAAAGATCAAGCATTGACATCAAGACAGACCCAGTGTAGTGAGAGAATTAAAAATCTCATATATATATTCCTCCAGGCTGTTCGGGCAGGAAGCTTTCCTTTCATGGGTTATCTGTGAATGAGAGACCGGGAGAGAAGGAAGGAACTTGCCGCTGCAGTGCAGAGCTTTGTCCAGTGGAACTAACAGCAATAACATGGCTATCCTCGTTTTCGGTAAGTGACACCACATATTCGTGGTCTTATTCTTAAACGTTGTTGGGGAAACCTACGTAATCTTTCTTATTGTTTTAAAGCAAACGCCGCAGTAAAGCCCTGCAGGGTGTGTAGGGTTTTGGCAGCGTGTCTCTGCCGCTGCTAATCAACAATAGACTGGCCAAGCTAACCGCTCCTCATCACAACCAACAGGTTCTACTCGATTCCAGCTCACTACACTCCCTTCATTTGCTTCTAGTTGATGGTTACTGCAGGTGTTTCGGGAATATACTATCGGGCCGATATGTGAAAAGAAAATAGACCGATAAACTATTACCAGACATGTCGGCGATTTAAAAGCACACAAGAGGTTCATTCATTTTCTTCCCCCAGGGACTCTGTGTGCAGGTCTGTTCTGAAGAGCTCTACTGAGGGAACAGCTGATGTTGTCATACTATACATGTCTTCTTTTCTTTCTCTAAGTATTACCTACAGCACGTACTTGAGGACTAGTGAGCTCGAGAGGACAAATGAATGAAGGACGCAGTAGTACAATACCGTGCAACCTTACCAACTCAAGACACTTGTTGGCAGAATGACTCGTCATGGAGAGGAAGTGCTTGTCCCTGCAGCTCTTGTCTCTAGATAAAGGAGCAGCCATTTTCTGTCAATATTAAAAGCTGACTCATAGGAGGAGCACAATGATGGAGGGACACAGCCAAATTTGGCATGAAACAACGTCTCCACGAGAGTGTCCGGCGCCATCGTGTCTTCCTTCCTTCCTCCTCCAGACTTTAGAAATGCAGGAGCGTCTCGTGCTTTTGTGCTGTGTTCAAACATTTATCATGCAGTGTCTCTGAATACGATAGGGAACTTGTTTCTGCTTCTGCGAGTTCATTATAATGATTTTGAGCACTCGTGTCCTCTAAAATATATATATTTATGGGAAGCTGATGGGAAATAAGTAGTTTGTTTGTCATTGTTTTAATAATTAAAGACAATATCAGAAGTATGCAGAACTGGTACTGCTTCATTATGAATTTATGGGATCAGTGAAAGTGGGATTAGATGTGGTCAGTTTGCATTTTGGACATGTAAAAAAAAAAGCCAGAGGAAACTTTCACTTCTCAGAAAAATCCCTTTCTGTTCATGAGAGAGAGAAAGGGAAGGGAGGGGAGACAGACAGACAGAGGGAGATGGAGGGTGACAGACAGACACAGGGAGAGAGAGGGAGACGGAGAGAGAGAGGGAGACGGAGAGAGAGAGGCCTGCAGTGTAGTTAAGAAGGACCAGGTCACAAGAGTCCTTGTGACATATTGTCTAAATCCTCTTTCCTCTGGAGATGCATTGTTCTTAGTACTAACGCTGAGAGGTTTTTTGCAGTGTTTCCTGCCTCAGGCCCTTCATTAAGCCTGTGAAGCACCAGCAGGTATCTTTATTAAGCACATGAAAAGCACTTTTTGTCCTTATTCTCTCTTTTCTCTCACAAACTGTTGAATGAATAATGAACTAGCTCCTGTTTAAGGGCCTCCTTATCCTGTGCACAGTATTCTTTGAGAAGCAAACTGTGAACAATGATTTTACGCTAACCCAAAACAGCTAATCAGGATAAAAGCAGGATAATCTTATCTGAATACAGTCTTTATGAGTACTGCAGCGGTTCTTGGTTACAAATCAGTCCCTCCAGGATTTCATGATTTTGCTATTGCAGAAATCAACGCAAAATCAAGCAAACGCCACAATATCTAGCGGAGCTGGTTAATTTTCCAAATTGCCACATATTTTCCAGAGAATTGAGTCAAGATTTGGGTCACAGCACACATTCGTCCAAAGCCCTTTTCGAGTCACATGCGTTGGACATTTTATTTACAGCTAAAAGGTCTCATTTATCACACAAATATCACTATGAAAGACCGTAGATAACAATTTTGTGCAATTTTCTTCAAAAAAAGCCCAAAAAACTCAGCAAATTGAAAAAAGCAGCAGCAAAATCAAGAATTTTTGATCGCAACTATCACAAAAAACAAAAATCCTGTATGGACTGACTAATATGAACTTAAGAACTGATGTAGTAATCGTAAAGTCTGTACAGTCTTTATTTATTCCTAATATGATACATTTCAATTCAATTAAATTTTATTTGTATAGTGCTTTTTACAATGGTCATTGTCTCAAAGCAGCTTTACAGAAACATATAAACACAGGATACAGGTTTTAAGTGAGTGAATTTATCCCTATTGTGTTAGCCGCTGACAAGGAAAAACTCCCTAAGATGATATGAGGAAGAAACCTTGAGAGGAACCAGACTCCGAAGGGAACCCATCCTCATCTGGGTAACAATGGACAGTGTGAAAGTAAAAGAGAGTTCATTATGTTTTTTAGAAGAAAGTCTGTTTATTGAACTAGTCCACTGTTCACTAAAGGAGATCTGAGGACCAAACTGCATGTGATAATTGCGGTCCTAAGGCCATAGCAGTAACCATAGTTCCAGCAACAACAGCGAGAATGTCCATGTGGAATTGACGTCCAAAACAATTTCCATGGTACTTCAAGCGGTTCCATCCTCAGCAATCTCCAGGCTGTAGCCTCCAGTTGATGAGAGCTCCATCCAGAGGTAGGGCATCCGGATGGATCAGGCAAGTCCGGAGTGCAGAAAGGGTCAGGATCACTGGCATCTCCATAAAATCATCTGTGACTCGACAGAGGGAGAGGGAGGCAAAGAGAGGGAGAGATTACCAAATGCCAAAATTTGGTGCACAATTTAGTTTTCAATAAGTGAAAAAAGTTATCATTTGCAGAAAATATTCTACACTGACAAAAATAGATATGAGTGTATGATAGAATATGTGAAAATGAGAATAATACTGATAGTTGTTTATTATCCCATCCTGCTATACATTGTACTTTAATGTAGTTAATTTTTATGCTAACTTTCTAAGCAATGTCTAGTGAATTTAAAGTGACTGATGTTGAATACCTGACGTGTTTGTTTGCTCTGTGTAGTTTACACATCACTGGTGCTTGTACTCTAATTATTATATATTTAGAGAAAGTTTAATACAAAAAAAAACCATTGAGAATGTGTATAATATCCACTCCACTAGAGGGTGCACTTTTGTAACCAGTGTAATCTAGTGATGGTTTCTGTAATTGTTTTGTAACTCATATATATCTGCACTTATTCAGTATAAAGTCAGTATTCATCTGAAATCTAATTCTACTTTGGAATGTGAACAGTGTAATATTGTCTATTACAGATATATCTATTTTTGTAAAGATATCCTTACTTGGGTTGTCTTAGCTGACAGGGTCATGTGTTAAATCTCATCACAGTTATCTAACCTTGCCTTGAATTTTTCTCTGACAGATAACGATGAATATAGACCACCAGTATGGAAGTCTTACTGTGAGTAAAGTTGTTATATATATTTTTATTTATTTATTAATTATAAACGTGACCACATTCACCTCACTGTGTTGTGCTGAATAGTAATGTGGTTTTGCTGGTTTAAGCAAAATGTTGTGATTTCCTAATGAATTTGTGATTACTAATGACAGATATGCAGCAACAGTAACACATTTTGAATGTTTAAAGCAAACTGCTGTATTCAGTACTGTGCAACATACAATACACAAAAAATACAATCTTTTCAGACAAAAAAAACTTAATGAAGGCAATCAGGTTTTTAACTGTGAAAACAAATGCATAGTCTCCAGCTTTTCCAGTTTCCTTAAATAAAACTGCACAAAGTGTATCTGAATAGGGCTGGCCAATATTTCAATGTAATATCAATATAGCGATAAATTATATCGATTATCACTGATATGGTGGTCTATTTTCTCAATTTTTAATAATTACAAATTAAATAGTACTGAATGTATACTGATGATTTGCCGTAATTGATTTATTTTTAATCTTCTGTATTTGTAGGCATTAAAGTATCGTCAAACTCAGTTTAACGTGTTTTTGTTTATTTTTCTACAGACAGTTTGTTAGCTAAATTATGTATCATGATACGTATCATGTGTCGTAGAACTGTCCTCAAGTATAGTGATGTGATGATATTTTTGTCCTATCGCCCAGCCCTATATCTGAGACTACTGATGCTTTTTTCTTTTCTTTTTACATTTTTTTTTTTTTACATTTTAGCAATGTGTTATATTGACTTTGTTCAGTTTATTACTGTTTACTGCTCTTTAAAGTATCTTTTTTATGTCAAATGTTTCATTTTATTATTTTTGAAAGCGTCTTCGTTTAATAACATGATTTTATAGTAAGATTTTTGCACAGTACTATAAAATCTGCAAAAGGTGCATAGATTTATAACCAAAATTGAACCGTACAATACGCTGTTGTTGTTGTTTTAGTGTATCAGCTCCAGCAGGAGGCGCCACACCCTCGGCGAGTCACATGCATTTGTGAGGTGAGAGATGAACCAGCACAGATTTTTTTTTTTGTCTGTGACCTTTTTACTAATATCTAATTCGTTTATTTAGCAAACAACAACAATGTTTTCTCTCCATATCCTGACACACTTTCATATTCTTGACTTTTTCCACACGTCCAGAGACGCTTCATTACCCCCACACGAGTGGCTCTATTTGTAATTTAATTTCTTTTGATTAAACTGTTTCAATTCCATGCGATTATTCCTAAGTAGGCCAGTGGTTGTTATCGTATTATGCATTCTTGTTTTAATTGCGTGAAAGTCTGAACTGTTTCCCCCCTCCCCCCCTGAGTCTAGCTGTAAAATAAACAGTGTGTTACTGAAAATATCACCCGAAGTCCGTATGTAACACAGAATGCAGACTCGCTCTCTCTCCATTCCCATCCATCCAGCAGAACCAGATTAGTCGTGCGGATAGGAGTGTTAATTAGAGGAAGAGAGGGTAATGCTTTTGAATTATTCATCTGTATTATCATTATAGTGTCTGAGAGTGTCTGTAGGCTGAAGTAGACAGCTGGAAGTGCTGCAGATGGTAATGGGTTTAGGGACGAGAGGAAATGCAACCAGGCCAAGAGTCTGGTGAATGGTCATAAGTTATGGATCAAACCAGGATGTTCAAGCATTGATAACATTTCATAATTTTATGTATTGAAAAAAATAATAATAAATTTACAGATGTAAATATAGTATAACATCTTCAACATGAGGTACTTTATTAAAAAGTGAACATACTAGCAGAAAGCAGAGAAAACTCCAGTTAAAAATTTTGCTCCTCTCACTAAATCATTTACTACTTGTACTGCCTCTGATGCGCATCATTTAACAACTGTTATATCGCTCATTTAAGCTCATCCTCATTGAAAATGTGAAGTAAACAGATACTGTGCTGAATATTGGGCTGTGTGATTAGCACAAAATAAAAGACTGTCGAAAACAAAAGGGCGCGATCGTTTGAGGCGAGACTGAGCTGCTGAGTGATGGGCTTGCCTGTTGTTATTGTAATTCACCTAGTGTCTCTCTCACCCGTGTGAGAGTGTATATATACACACACACACACACACACACACACACACATACAAACAGACACACAGCTCCCAGAGCTCCATCTCAGCAGTATGGATGCGCAATTATTCATGGATTAACATACAGGCAAGTTAATGTGAACTGTGTCTCCATGTGTTTGCATGTTTCTTCTTCCAGAGGTCATTAAGTTTTCATTTTGGGACCTTCTTTTTTTTTTTTGCTGTAGGCTCGTACATCAAAGCCTGCTATTGAAAAGCACATTTTCCCCTGGGTAGAAGCATTGTCTGTATGTGGCAAGAGATTTAACCCTGTGCAATCCCCACAAACGGAGTCCAAAAACCCTGATTTACATCTCATTCAGAATATGCTAATATGTATCCAGTTTCCCCAAGCGAACCCTCAACAGGAGCCGAGCACCCTCACGTAATGTTTTCTAAGCATTACACATCATCCACTGCCTCTCCTTCATCTCTCAAATGGGTTATTATGCAAACATTTTCAAAGGCAGTGTTTAAAGCTACTAAAGCAATATTTGCTATCAATTTTAGAGGAGTTGGCTGCTATTACTGTTGAATTTATTTTCATTACTGTATCTAGTGACTGAGTCCCATTTGTCATGCATGATCTGCCTTGAGGTTCTGCATATATCTAACAGTACCAGCTTAGAATATTCACTAAACGGATCCTGGTACTCGTTCGATAACGGGGGTTGGGTGGCTGGCGTTTGAGTTGTTCGGTAAGCGAGCAAAATGGCACCATGCTGATGGGGCTCACTGGAATGGAATGAAATGTAAAATGATTTATTCTATTTTAAAATGTTATGTTTACAGCTATTTTAGTCGTACACAAACTCCACATTTTACCTGTATAGCAATAGGTTAAATTGCTTGGCGCACAGAAAACAATGTGTGGGCTCGAACCATCATTGCTTTGCGAGTCGTAGAAGAGCAGTTCTTATAGCAATGGAAATCACAACATTTCATTTATCAACTATCACATTTATTTGAGAGCTCTTGTAGTTATTAGCCTGTTTCCTGGTCATTTGAATTGAATGAATTTAATCCAAATCTGAATAGCTCAAAAGCAAGTCAGCCTATATATAATGTCAACTTGAATACGTGTTCCACTGGTGGAATTTTCAGTAATAAAAATCACAATGGTTTCAGTAAATAGCCTAAATATTAACTGTTTACATTTGAACATATTTAAATGATGGGTCTAAGAAATTAATTTTACAGTTGCAGACACTTTGTGAGTCCCCAGTGCAGAATATTGCACAACATCCTGAGTCAAACACCCTCTGTGTAAAGCCATCTAAACCAAATTTATGCACAAATTCCTCTTGATGTCAGCTGCTGCAGCCCCTGAAGGTCCGTGTGTATATTAGCATGTGTATGCCTCTCTGTATTTCTCAGGAAGAGTGGCTCTGCTCTTTGGGATTATCATTTGTCTAAATCCTTAAGTACTTCAGTTGACTTGATTATGAGTTCTAATTAGTGCAGATGTCCGTGATGTCTGGGCAGCTTCTTCGTAATCTCACACTGTAAAGCTGCAGGCAGGGTGTAAGGCTAAAGACTTAGGTTATCCTGATTGGATTGTTGTTGTTTTTCTTTTCATATTAGTGTGGAGTTATTATCTATTCTTCCTTTGCCGTCACAATGCAGAACCACATATTCATGCAGTGATAGGATATATATAGGAGGGAAAGCATATTTTGCTGTTGGAGAAGTGTTTAATTGAATGATAACAAAACATAACACTGAGAGTGGTAGTGTTATTTCATTGTTTCCTAATTTAGAATGACCGAGCAGTTCTGGATGTTTACAGCTTTGCTCTTTAGTGTGTACTTTTCTCCTATAAACCTGGTTTGCATCATGAAGTGTTTGTTGATATGCTCATGTGTTGAATTAACTGTGTGCACGAGAGCAAGAGCTGAACCTTTTATAATCAATACTATCTCTAATTTACTGCTGTTTACACTGAGCTGGCTGTTTATCCCCACAACACTAGAAACAGAGTAAGTAGACAGTGACACAATGTTTGTAATTTTGCCTCTGCTTCATTTCAAATCAGTTGTGGTAGTGTACAGTCAAGATGTGATTGACGTGTAGTTTTTCAGCTTTAATTTTTAAAGTTTTTCAGCTTTAATAAAAAAAAGGGTTTAGCAAAAATATTGCATTAATTGTATATTGCAAAATATAGAACATTATAAGGCCTGAAAGACCACAGAAGACAACTGAAGTGGATCACAGAATTATTTCTTTGGTGAGGAAAATCCCCTTCACAACATCTAGCCAAGTCAAAAGGCAGGCGTATGATTGTCAAAGTCTACAATCAAGAGATGCCTCCATGAATGTAAATACAGAGGGTTTACCTCAAGATGCTAACCACTGGTAACACCCAAGAGCCAGATTAGATTTTGCTAGAAAACATATTTTAA
Organism: Ameiurus melas; assembly: GCA_012411365.1. Taxonomy (NCBI): domain Eukaryota; kingdom Metazoa; phylum Chordata; class Actinopteri; order Siluriformes; family Ictaluridae; genus Ameiurus; species Ameiurus melas. The sequence continues at coordinate 21,855,277 of CM022758.1, read as the reverse complement.
AAAATGTAATTTAAAAAAAGCCTGCCCAGTTCTGGAACAAGATTCTTCGGACAGGTGAAACCTAGATTAACTTGTACCAGAATGATCAAGAGAAGAGTATGGATAAGGAAAGGAAGGGCTCATGATCCAAAATTGATCATCTATCAAACATAGTGGAGGCAGTGTTATGGCATGGGCATGTACGGCTTCCAGTGGGCCACTGGTGTTTATTGATGATGTGACTGGTGATAGAAGTAGCAGGAGGAATTCTGAAACATATAGAGTGCCTTGCGAAAGTATTCGGCCCCCTTGAACTTTTCAACCTTTTGCCACATTTCAGGCTTCAAACATAAAGATATAAAATTTTAATTTTTTGTGAAGAATCACCAACAAGTGGGACACAATTGTGAAGTGGAACAAAATCTATTGGATATTTTAAGCTTTTTTAGCAAATAAAAAACTGAAAAGTGGGGTGTGCAAAATTATTCGGCTCCTTTACTTTCAGTGCAGCAAACTCACTCCAGAAGTTCAGCGAGGATCTCTGAATGGTCCAATGTTGTCCTAAATGACTGATGGTGATAAAATAGAATCCACCTGTGTGTAATCAAGTCTCTGTATAAATGCACCTGCTCTGTGATAGTCTCAGGGTTCTGTTGAAAGCGCAGAGAGCATCATGAAGACCAAGGAACACACCAGGCAGGTCCGTAATACTGTTGTGGAGAAGTTTAAAGCCGGATTTGGATACAAAAAGATTTCCCAAGCTTTAAACATCCCAAGGAGCACTGTGCAAGCAATCATTTTGAAATGGAAGGAGTATCATACCACTGCAAATCTACCAAGACCTGGCCGTCCCTCTAAACTTTCAGCTCAGACAAGGAGAAGACTGATCAGAGATGCAGCCAAGAGGCCCATGATCACTCTGGATGAACTGCAGAGAACTACAGCTGAGGTGGGAGAGTCTGTCCATAGGACACCAATCAGTCGTACACTGCACAAATCTGGCCTTTATGGACGAGTGGCAAGAAGAAAGCCATTTCTCAAAGATATCCATAAAAAGTCTCGTCTAAAGTTTGATACAAGCCACCTGGGGGACACACCAAACATGTGGAAGAAGGTGCTCTGGTCAGATGAAACCAAAATTGAACTTTTTGCCCACAATGCAAAACGATATGTTTGGCGTAAAAGCAACACAGCTCATCACCCTCAACACACCATCCCCACTGTCAAACATGGTGGTGGCAGCAACATGCATGTTTGGGCCTGCTTTTCCTCAGCAGGGACAGGGAAGATGGTTAAAATTGAGGGGAAGATGGATGCAGCCAAATACAGGACCATTCTGGATGAAAACCTGTTGGAGTCTGCAAAAGACCTGAAACTGGGACGGAGATTTATCTTCCAACAAGACAATGATCCCAAACATACAGCAAAATCTACAATGGAATGGTTCACAAATAAACGTATCCAGGTGTTAGAATGGCCAAGTCAAAGTCCAGACCTGAATCCAATCGAGAATCTGTGGAAAGAGCTGAAAACTGCTGTTCACAAACGTTCTCCATCCAACCTCACTGAGCTCGAGCTGCTTTGCCAGGAAGAATGGGCAAGAATTTCAGTCTCTTGATGTGCAAAACTGATAGAGACATACCCCAAGCGACTTGCAGCTGTAATCTCAGCAAAAGGTGGCTCTACAAAATATTAACGCAAGGGGGCCGAATAATTTTGCACGCCCCACTTTTCATTTTTTTATTAGTTAAAAAAGTTTTAAAAAATCCAATAGATTTTGTTCCACTTCACAATTGTGTCCCACTTGTTGGTGATTCTTCACAAAAAATAAAATTTTTTATATCTATGTTTGAAGCCTGAAATGTGGCAAAAGGTTGAAAAGTTCAAGGGGGCCGAATACTTGTCCAATGACTTTTGAGCCTGTGAAAATGGAGGGAGTCCATTTTTCATTCCTGTAATTCCTAAATGGTTAATGTAATATTCATGTTAAAGTCTAGATTTCAATTACATCTTGATTGCTTCATTTCAAATCCATTGTGGTGGTGTACAGAGGCAAAATGATGAAAATTGTGTCACTGTCTAAATATTTATGGACCTGTCTGTAAAGGAAGTATCAGGCCTCTTTGTCTGTGTATGATTGATTTATCGATTGTTATGTGGATAGTAGAGGCAGTTTGTAAGTCTCTCTGTGCTGTGCATCTGAGATTAGATTTTGGAAGGACAGAACAACGGCATTGCAGCACATCAGGCTCCACTGCTCTGGGACGGTCTGTCCCCGTGACGTAATCCAGCGTGTTCATTTTTAATCATAGCTAAGGGCTGTGGCTATGCTGAGCTCATCACATGGTCCACTAAGCATTCAGGTTGGTTCTGCAATGCCTTTGTACCACCAGCGCATGCAGAAGTTAAATTAGATTACAATCTGTTAGTGTGGCTGCAAAGATGATTTGTTTATTCATAATGTCTTTCCTGTCTTTATCTAATAGCAAGGGCAAATGCAGTGAGTGAGTCATCATTGTTTGACCCATTTTAGTGAAACCTTCAGGCTTGAGTTCTCCTCCATTCCTCTGTGTATAGAGCAGATTTTTCACTCAAACATGCAGTCTGTTCCTCGAGTAATTTCCCTTCATTTCCCTGCTGTTCTTTCGGTGTGTAATCCCCCCCCCCCCTATCTTTATAACCTTCCCATGGCATATTCCTAATATTTTGGTTTAATCCTAACTTCAGTTTGTTCTACATTTCAGAAGCTCCAAAGATTGTGTACCGTAATAATGTAGTGAAATTTACATTAATGGCATTTGACAGATGCCCTTATCCAGAGCAACTTACAGTTATCAAAAAAAAAAATGTTTATACAACTGAGCAGTTGAGGGTTGTGGGCCTTTCTCAAGGGCCCAGCAGTGACAGCTTGGCATGGGTGAGATTTGAACTCCTGGTCTGCTGATCAGCAGTCCTAACCACATTTTAACCACTGACCTACCACTGCCAATCTGTCTACATGTGCACATTTGCAATGTTGACTTTTACTGTAGATTTTTCCAGAATCCTACTCTGTTTCTTTAAAAACCTAAAAGCAGGACAAAATGAGCAGAATTCCGGAAAGCTAGCCACACACACCTATATACACCCTTCTGCCACTGCATACTATCTATATGCCTGCCCACATAGTTTCATCCTATTTCTACTTGACTGTTTCTTAAGCATTTGTGATTCTCTCATTAACTCCTCTCCTCCTTCTTATTTTCACTATAATAAAGGGCCGAATTGGGCAATCCCATGCTCATTTATTCTGTGACATGTTGTCTCGTCAGTATATGTCACACAGCTTTCCCCTGCTCTGTGGATTTCATTATGTGAAGCTGAACAGGTTATGCTGTTGAACTCCTACAGCTTAAAGATTACATGCAGCTCATAGACGACACTGCTTGTTCTGAAAGAACTGATGCTATATCTACTATTTTTGAAAATCTCGTTTAGACAAATTTCCCTGGAGCATTGTAAAGCTGCCAGATAAAATAACACCACTCCGTTATCTCGTTCTCTGTATATTTCCCTTTTTTTATTTATTTAAAAAAATATATATATTTTTATAAACACTACTGCTATTACTGCTATTTGTCTTATGCTGTATAAGACAAACTAAATGTGTGCATCGTGAGCAGGGTGACGTGTGACGTGAAGCCAGAAATGGAAGTTGATGTGTCTACAAACAAGCCAATATCATGGTAATCTGCATGAGATCCATTTTCATGACTTTTTCTGATTACTGCCGTCTCACAGTCGTTTCAAGGTTAAACAGCTGGGCGTGCTGTTTGTGGGTTTATTATGCTAATATGTGATTGTAATAACCTATTCTCAGCAGATCCCTGCTCTGTGGATACCCATCATACGTTATAAATCATCCCACTGTGATGTCCTGGTGTTTTCTAGCTGTAGCTTATACTCTAAAATCACTTGTTTCTTCTAAACACCCCTGTTTTTAAAGTTTGAAAGGATCAAGGAACCTCCTCCTGTGCCATCAATTTGGCACGCTTGCAAAATCCTTGCAAAAAGCCCAGTATACAGTATAATACACATTGTTGCAGACATATTGGGTGGGAAAACAGCCCTTGAAATACCCCCAAATATAACAGGAAGACTGTCCTGTTTTTTTTTATAATTTTTTTTTATTTGTTTTTGTTTTTATTTTTGTACTTGGATTATTTGTTGACTTCTATCTTCTTGTCTCGCAGGTTGAAAACAGGCCGAAATACTACGGTCGAGAGTGAGTTTCAGTATCAGTTTTCTAGGTTTAATATCTGTGTGTTATTAAATGATTAGAAATGGTTAAGGACGCATCTTTATTTATTTATTTTTGCTCAGGTACCATGGCATGATCTCTAGAGAGGAGGCGGACCAGCTACTGAGTGTGGCAGAAGGAAGTTACCTCATAAGAGAGAGCCAAAGACAACCTGGCACTTACACCTTAGCCTTACGGTATGTGATCTTCCTCTTTCTATATGAATGCTCTTTGTTTATACCTTTCTACTATTCATGTTCATTCTTGAACTTTTTATTCTTTCTTATATAACCTCTTCACTTTTCATTTCATTCACGTGAACCTGAACTATATAAACCTATTTAAAGCTTCCTGGATTCAGTCCTAAGGGGAAAGTGTTATTGCAGTCCCAATTCTATCCCATGTACAGTGTTAAATTTAGCTGATGAAACGCCCCATCTGGGTGACCTTTCTTTAATCATTAACGCACATCAGATCTCAGGATATTAGCATGCCTTGGGTTGTACAAGCCACATTTTTAAAGCCCTGTTAAGTTATTTTCATAATTAACCTCCACCGTTATGTATAGCACAGTTATGTATACATACCATTATGTTTAGCATATCTGGAGAATTGACCACAAACTTCAAAAGAAACAACGCTGTTGTTTTTGCTTGTTTCGATTAGGAGATTTCTCGATTTCTTTCTTCTGCCATTTTCTTCTGTAGATATTTGGTAAATGTGACATCAAGCCTACTACAGTACCAGAATTCAAAATTCATCCTTTCATAAACGCAGAAACTAAAGTGCTCTCACAGCCTCTTTTGGGCCTGAGAATCAGCAAAATTTTTTAGTATTTAAATACACTATTTATGCATTCTATTTTGTGTGGCAACGGTGTTTATTTGACTCACCCTCATATATTTCTTGACTCTACTATTGGTTACTGCTTATTTAATGGCATATTAAGTACCTCAAAGTTTTTTTAAATTTAGAGATCCTTTTGCCAGAGGCTTTCAGCTTTATTGTGTCGTGCAGTGGGCCACAATGAAGGTTGTGATGTGGACATGGATGCTACTTTACATGTTTCATTGATTTGGTTTTATTAAATGAATTAACGTAGTTTATCATATTTCTCAGATAATATTTCTAACACTCTAACACTGTGTTATTCTGTCTGAGGTGTCTTTTATTTTATGTAAGATAGGAGCATTTTCTTGGATTTAATGACATCCTTTTTTAATTTGGGCTGCAATATCATCTGTTTGCATAAATTCCCATCTCTAGTTACACATGATGTCTCTACACTCACAAGTGTTACAGTTGGCCAGTTGGATATTAAAAGGAGTAGGGAAAGTTTTACCCTTAATGTGCTCTGCAAACGCAGTGAGGGTGAGTGTGTGTGAGTGTTAGGGATGTCACGATACCAAAAATCTGGTAGTCGGTACCAATACCACGCAATAGCACGCACGCACGCACACAGACCCCTTATACTCTGAATTAAATTCACTGATATGGTTGTAGGCCAAAAAGATTTATTAAAAGCATGAACATTTGAATTATTATTAGTGACATTAGGCTACATTTAGCTGACAGGACATTGGCTGAATGGTGATGTATGGTGGCCCATTAGGAGGTAGGATATAACACTGCAATGTGTTCGCGTCTTTAACAAGTTACTGGCTATCACTAACATTACATGGAGCATAACGTTGGCTGGTTTCACAGCTACAATGCAGCAGTCTCAAACAAATATAACATTGGACCGTCTTTCAGGTGCTTCACCAAATTCCAGGTCTTGCTTTGTTTGAAATGAACGATAGAATCGGTTACACGCCGGCTTCAGAGCATCAATTATGTTTGTTGTCATCTGCCTCGAATGTGAAGTATTTCCATTTTCCATACCACATTTCCTCTCAACGATTCAGCGAAGCTACACTTCTGTATTTTTTCCTGTGTGCTTGTAGCTGTTGTTCTTCTTCTTCACCACTTGTGGCCCAACTAAAACACTTGCGCGTATTAGCTTCCCCTATCGGGTCCAGAAGAATTGCAACCATGGTACCTCCATTATAATCTGTTCCAACGATACTGCAGAAAAACAAGTACAGTCACGTTTTAAGAATGTTGGTACCGACTTGGTACCGAAGTATAAGTTCTCATGACATCCCTAGTGTGTGTGTGTGTGTGTGTGAGTGACAAAGATGCATATTTTTTGTGATTTCTCTATACATTTTTGTTTGTCTGCATTACAAAGAACCAGCCAACACAGTCAAATGCGAGTGATATAGCTATAGTAAATGTACGTGGCAGTTATCGCTTGCGAAACTGATTTGAAACAAAGTTTTTACAGATTGGAAGCAAAAATAATTCAACATTTCTCTAAACTTTAGCTCAAAAAACAAACCATCCTAGAATATCCCTAAAAATTCTAAACATGTACAGAATCTTTAATAAGTTTTATTAAGGTGTTATGACATTAGATCTTAATCAATTAATTGCATTCGCTTCAGTGCGTCTGTGGAGATAATGTAGTATCAGTTTTCTCCAGAGAGGAAGCCAGAAACAAGATCTAGGGCAAAAATACTTTGTGTGTGTGTGTGTAGAGACAAAACTCCCTGCAGTCCTATATTCCTGTGTGCGTCAGTTATCCCTCTCACTGGGACTATAACTGAACTCGCACAGGAAACACAGCCGGTACCCAGAAGCAGCCAGAACATTGAACGTATTAGAACATTGAGCACTGTATTAAGTAGTTCTTTGTTTACCATAAAGTTAGCATGTAATACCACGTACATGTATCTGTGAAGCTCATATTTTTTTTGTATCACTGGATAAAGTAATGTAGCAATATCTGAACTTTTTCATAACTTCAGATACAATTTTTCATAATATAGTTCTACTACTTATGTTTGCTGCTAAATTGTTGTTGTATTGTATTTATTCATCCACTCCTAAATTTCTTTCTGAGGTACTGGCATAGTTTAATGTTCTGTAGCATTAAGCATAATCCATGGTAATACACAATCCTGCCGTACAACGGGATTGTACTAGTAAGATGTAAAAGTCTTGTGAAAATATATCTACTATGTGTTTTATTGCCCCATCTCAGTGTCCTTAAATTATTATAGTTTTTTAAACACATTAAGTAAGCTTAAAAACATGCACATACACGTAATTGCAGTAGAATTTATGCTGAATATATTGTAATGAGACGTTTGCCATTTATATTCTGTAATTAATTGAAATAAGAACAAATGTCAGGGAATGGCAAGACATCTCCAGGATCTAAAGAAAAGCCAGAGACTTCTAAGGGTTAATTTGTATTTGTGGTTATAGTATTGTAGTTATAGTTTAATTAACAGTGTGTAAAGTGTTTATAACTGTGTATAACATGTTAACTGACTGTGTTCTAGTTTAGTGTTCTAGTTGAAGCTGTTCATCTAAAGATGAGTATACGCTTGACTTTGCCTCATTAGTATTTAATTACCTGATCAGTTTCGCTTAATGACATTGACTGCATGTTAAACATGGCTAATGCACGTGTAGGCTATTGTATAATGTATCCATTAAGGAAGTTACTATTATTGCCTTCTACTAATAATACTGCTTTGATAGAAAACACTTGTAACTTCAGGTGAAGAAGATAAGATCAAATCTCTGTTGCCACAGAATGGAAAAGGAAAACATTTGCCTGTGTTTCTCTGTGTGTTATAACACAGCTTTGTTTTTCTGTTGTGTGTTGATGAAAGGCTGATGCTCCTAATCTACTTATTGATCTAAGAACTGGCTCCTTCGTGGCCACTAAGTGCTTTAGCTCTGAAAGATGATCGGGCTAGCATGGTGGTGTGTGTGTGTGTCTGTGAAAGCTGAGGACAGTTAAGGATTCTTGCTTTCCCGTTAGATCCTCTCACAGCTATGGGATAAACGCTTATTAGATGGTCCAATTTGTAGCAGTCAGTACCCGTTTGGCTAGAATGCATTTCCCCCTTGCCATCATTCTCTCTTTCTTCATCTGGCCTTAGCTCTCTTCCTCTCCTATTAGTTTTTCCACCAGCGCTTACCCCCCCCACCTTTTTCCATCCTCCCACCAGCTTCGGGAACCAGACCCGCAACTTCCGCCTCTATTACGATGGCAAGCACTTTGTGGGAGAGAAACGGTTTGAGTCGATCCACGACTTGGTCACAGATGGCCTGATCACACTGTACATCGAGACCAAAGCAGCTGAGTACATCTCTAAGATGACCATTAACCCCATTTATGAGCACGTGGGCTACACCACGCTGAACCGTGAGCCAGCGCTGAAGAAACCTGCACCCGTCAGCACAGACACACCTGACGGGAAGGAGCCACCTGGGGAGGAAAGCGGCCTGGATGAGAGGGTAAATCTGTCTTTATCTCTCATCTATACTGTGTAGGTTTTAGTAAAGACTTATAAAACTGTACTATATTAAAGGAACATGGATAAACATATGATTTCTTGGCGTGAACACACATTAGAAGGTGGGAGCTTGTGTGCTGTAGAGCACCTGTTCCTAGATTGATTGATTGATTGATTGATTTGTGATTTGTATATTCTATGGTTGAGTAAGTCATGAAGGTCACGAAAGAACTGCAGTACATATATTTGTGGCTATGAAGTATGAGGGGTACACAACAGAAATCTAGCTGACCAGACTAAAAAGTGATCGCTAATGTAATGCCTTAGTCAGCTAGTTAATTGCATTAATTCAGAGTAAGGGAAGCAAACTAATATTTGAGTTAGAGTTACATTTATATAGCGCTTTTCTAGACACTCAATGGATTTTACATAGTATGGAGGTGGTGGGGGGGTCTCCTCAGCCACCATTAGTGTGTAGCATCCACCTGGATGATGCGACGGCAGCCATAGTGCGCCAGAACGCCCACCACACACCAGCTATTGGTGGAGAGGATTCAGAAATTATTCGGAATTATTCAGGATTCGGAATTATTAAGGGTGCATGATAGAGAAGGGGGGAATTGCACCAGGACACCAGGGGTATACACCTACTCTTTTAAAATAAGTGTCCTGGGATGTTTAATGACCACAGAGAGTCAGGACCTTGGTTTAACATTTCCTCCAAAAGACGCTGCTGTTTTTACAGTACAGTGTCCCCGTCACTATACTGGGGCATTAGGCCCCACACAGACCACAGGGTGAGCACCCCCTGCTCGTCTCGCTCGCCTCCCACTTCCAGCAGCAACTTTAGTTTTCCCCAGGAGGTCCCCCATCCTGGGACTGGCCAGGCTCAGCCCTTCTTAGCTTCAACGTGAAACCAGGTGAGCACCGCAGGGAGATATGGCTCTGGTATATGGAGAAGACGGGTGACTATGTATCCATAGTCCTTATCCTCTCCTGTGTTTGATGGCGCAATCATGACAAAATTCCACCAAATTGTTAGAGAAATTTTTGACTGTCAGATGCTTGGCAGGCAAAACTCTACTTGAAACTGTTTAGTATAGTCATTTGAATATATTCATATGTTTAGCTGCAAGGCCACATATTGTGCCCTAGCAGGAAAGTTGTACATCAGATTATTTTTGCTTGATTCCGTCTGTGTTTCTGCGTTCACACTTCTTATTCTGTCAAAAATCATGCACACAAATGAATCGATCTAGAAAAAATTATTCAATCATCAGTCAAATTGTGCCTTGGTTGATACGTGTAGTGCAGCAGGAGGTACTTACTTCATCGAGATGAGTCACATGATGGTGCAGCACATTACATTTAAGCATACACTCAGCAGCCAGAACACCTGGCAGTTGAAGATTGGACCAGGTAATGTTTTTGCCAATTTACTTCCAAACTGTCCAGTATTGGTGAACGTATCCTTTTCTTAGCTGACCTCTCAACAACGCTTTAAACCCACGGAACTGCTCACTGGATATTGTCTTGTTTTTCACTCCATTCTTTGTAAACTTTAGAAAATCCCAGCAGATCTGTTGTTGTTTTTTCTAAAATATTCAAACCAGCCTATCTAGCGCTAATGGCGTGTTAGTGTTAATGTCAGAAAGATCGTAGTTACGGGTTGAACCACAACTTCCTAATTACTAGTGGATTTTCTTTGCGCTCCGAGTTGGGGGCGTGTCAGTAAGAAAACATGGTTGATGCAACATCTGTAGTTTATGATAAATTTGTTGATTTCTGAGGAACATGACTGAAGAGGGAGAGAGAAAAAGAGGTAATAAAATTAAAATATGCATCACACTACTTATGGGTATTTAGCAGTGACATGTCTTTGTTAGGCTTTATTTTCAATAAAACAAAATAATTACCTGCATAAAATACAGTAGCATTGTACAATTACAATATAATATGTAACGATAAAGTTTACAGTGGCTTCAAAAATTTATTAAAAACACAAAAATGCGAAACACACTACTTCTGTTTAGAAATTCCATATATTGTATCTTGCTATATATATATATATATATATATATATATATAAAATATACAAAAAATATATAGTTAACTAATAGAAGGTACACCACCATCTTGCGCTAACCAGAGTGACTTGAATGCACCTGACGTCGTAATTGTGACTTCCCAACTCGTAAATATGAAATTCCAAGGAGCACTTGAACACAGAAATGACCATGCCATAATAACTGCATGGACGAGCAGGTGTAGGCGTATTCCTGTTAAAATGACCGGTCAGTGTACATATCAAATGAAAGGCTTTGTTTTGCAAAAGTAAATGGGAAATAGGATTTATTTATTTTTCTGGTTCTTGATCCTACTTTCTCCACTGGGCAGCTACATATGAAATACAGTGATAGCTGGCACACAGAATCAGATTTGTCCAGCCCTCGTTATTTATCTTTACGAATAAAACAGATCCACTCCATATCTAGTGGATTTATTAACCTGCTGCAGAGATCGTCCTTTTAAGTTTTCTTATCAGACAGTGTTAAAATGTCTGATCCGAGTATTACAAGTAATACACCTGATGTGTCATTCTCTCAGTGTTGATGTTGAAGTGCTTTTGGCATTTAGATTAGATTGTACAGTAAACATAATTGTCCATCACGATATTGGCCTTTGCGATTAGTCTAATATAAAGATGAGATTTCAAACAAATAACTAGTGTTTTTGTTGTGTACTGTGAACATTTTGTCCAGTCTCAGCTGTTACTAATGACCACTTAGTGTGGGTGTTTTGATGAGTCACATTTCAAATTCCCCAAAAAAATTATCCAAATGATCTGTGTTAGTGAAGGTTTGTTAAAATTGAGATAAGCTACAAATACAAAAGAGAAATAAAAAAAAGCATATTTTTGTTCAGAAAATGGTCCCATTTCCATCCGTCTTCCTTCTTTTAGCTTCATTAAAAGGTTTATGGGTTAGGTGTCGTTTATCTGCAGGACACATCATGACATGGATTTTCCTCACGGTTCCTGTTATTTTTGCTGAGCGATAATTTCTGCACAACTCTTGCATTGCTGACTCATTTAGCTTGTAACTTATGAGCCATGTACTGTAGATGTGCTGGAGGAATTTCAAGTTGTTTACAATGTTTTAGTCTGAGCTTCTGTCTGTGTTTCACTGTTACTTAGACACTGTGAGCTGTCTCTGCTTTGAAAAATGACACAACATGGTGTGTTTACTTGTGTTGCGTGTGTGCGCGTTTCCCATAAACTGCGTTTCCTTAGGTCCTCTTTTGTGCCAGATGATGATGGTGATGTTTCCCACATTTGTCTGTGACTCAACTGTTGACTCTGGAATATTTCCTCTGAAGAAAAGATGGAAAGAATCTCATTTATTTATTTATTTATTTATAGCCTTCTGACATGGAAAATGATGAGCAGGCTTACTGTAAGTGTAAAATGGATAAATAGATGAAAGAGAGACTCAGAAAAGAATACCTTCTTCTACAGTTAAGTTTACTCTTATGAAATCTTCTGTTCATCGTCACACTCTTTCACACTCTTTAAAGGGATAATTCACCCCAAAATGAAAATCATGTCGTTCCAAACCCATGACATTTTCATCCATCTTCAGAACACAAATTATGTTTTTAATGAGACCTGGGAGACTACCCAGGGGGCAGTGGTGGCTTGAAGTTTAAGGCTCTTGGTTACTGATCGGAAGGTCGGGGGTTCAAGCCCCAGCACTGCCAAGCTGCCACTGTTGGGCCCTTGAGCAAGGCCTTAACCCTCTCTTCTCCAGGGATGCTGTATTATGGCTGACCCTGTGCTCTGACTCCAGCTTTCTGACATGTGGGAATATGCGAAGAAAATAATTTCACTGTGCTGTAACATATATGTAATCAATAAAGACTTACAGTTTTACAGTCCAGTTAGCAAAATTTCAAGCTCCAAATAGTTCATAAAGGCATCATAAATGTAATCCATGTGACTCCAGTGGTTTAATCCCAATTTTATGAAGTGATAGGAATGCTTTGTGTGCTCAAAAACAAATCAAATTAAGAAGTCTTCAGAAAATTCAGAAAATATCTTCACCTCCGCATAGATCTCCGACGCACCTTCACAGGAGAACCACGACACATGCGTGTTGTGTTGATGTGGACATTTTATTTATCCGCTCGCGATACAGTGGGACCCGTATGCACTGCACTGATTACAGCACCGAGGGACCTGTACACAAACTGAGTCACATAGAACAGGCTTTGTATCAAAGATGTCTGCAGATTTCGACATTAGAGGAGGACTTGCGGTTTTTTTGGTCCGATCTCACGTCAACACGATGCGCATGCATCTGAGATCTATGTGGAAGTGAAGATATTTACTGAGTAAAGACTTAATTCATATCACTTCATAAAGTTGGAATTAAACCACTGGAGTCACATGTATTAACTTTTTTGATGCCTTTATGAACTTTTTGGTGCTTGAACATTTTGGTTACTGGACTGTAAATGGAGGGACAGAAATTTCCCAGGTTTCATTACAAATATCTTCGTTTGTGTTCCGAAGATGAACAAAAGTCTTACTTGTCTACTCTTAATCTACTTAAGTCTTTACAAGTCTTTACTCTTGATTGATGACAGAATTTTCATTTTTGGGTGAACTATCCCTTTAATGTGCATGATTTAAAAAAAAAAATGTGTACCTCAGTGCTTCTCAGTGGGCCGTGGTGACTGGTTTGAGCTCATCAGGAACTGAAATGCTGTGGGAAGAGGCACTGCAGCTGCATTACACTGCACAACACAATCTGCTCAGTTGCACAATTAAGCATCTAGCTAAAGAGCAAATTAGCCCCGTTTTAAACATGCTCTAATTATACACAGTCATCATTCGAACTCTTAGCCTGAATTATTGGGGAGGGTGAGATTCTAATCATGAGAAGGGAATTTTGCCGAGCTACAATGCCCTAATTGCTGTTTTGCCGTTTGGAACATTATCATTTGAGCTGTTTTGTTGGTCTTGCCAAACACATTTCCCGCAGATATTTTAGATGATGCATTTCTTTAGTGATGCTAATGACTTGTAATTCATACAAAAGCAAGAAGAATTCACACTGGGAAGGACACAGCAGATAAAGATGTCTTTGTATGTCTGGTGCTAAGAAAAGTTAATAAAAATCTATTGCAGGTTGTGCTGACTGTGCGCCAAGTCCTGTATTGTTATATGAATTGCTTTGTGTCTCTGTAGGTTTGTTTTTAATATAGAGGTGTTATCCCCTGAACAGGAAGTCAGAAAGTCTCTGCCTTGTCTTGGCAGCATCAGCTGTGTGGTACTTGTAATATTACTGCAGTTATTGGGCCAGATATTGGCAAACAAAATTGTCTAGGAAAAAATGTTTTTTTTTTTTCTTCTATCTACTTCTGCAAATAATTTTTTACTTGATATGGAAGTTTAAATGTAACTCTACTAGCATGCTCTGCTCTACATACATCAGTCTAGGATTTGGGCCATCAGTAGGAAGTACAGTCCGCTCTGAAACTATTGTAACGGCAAGGCCAATTCATTTGTTTGCACTATACGCCAAGGACATTTGGGTATGAGATCAAAAGATGGCTATGAGACAAGAGTTTCGGCTTTTATTTCCTGCTATTTACATCTTGATGTGTTAACAGCATAAAATATAGAACCTTTTTGTGTCAGACCAACCGATTTTTTTTAGGCGAGCAAAAGTATAGAAACATAAGTCTTGAAGTAAATTGACGTAAATATCACTTAATATCTTGTTGCATATCCCTTGCTTGCAATAACTGCATTAAGCCTACGACTCACTGACATCACTAAATTGTTGTATCGGTCATGCCCAATGTTTGTGCAATGCCTCTGATTGAGTTCACCGCTTTTCTCAGCCTCAAAATGGCTAGTTTTTCTCCTGTAGACAGCTCTCTGATCTCCATGTTGGCCTTTTTAAACAACAAATGCAGTCTTCACAGGTAGAACTGTAGGCTAAAACCAAGCGTAGCTGTTCAGAGCTATTTATTGTATAAACAATCAATTTAACAGGACACACCTGGGCAATAAGAAATACCAAATATTTTTACTTGTTTACAAATTGGGTGGTCTGATACAAAATGTCTTTTAACACAACTACATATAAATTAATAAATAAATGAATAAAACAAAAGCTGACATACTAAACGTACTTCTCATATTCATCTTTTGATCTCTGAACCCAAATGACTTCAGTCTACAGCAAAACCAAATGAACTGGCCATGCCATTCCAATAGTTTCAGAGGGGAATGTACTTTTAATCATTTGTTGCTTTTATGAATCAGGAACAGTTTCTAAACTGAGCAAAATACAGAAGAGTGGAGTTCAAAACTGTCATGCAATATACACTGGTGGCTCAGAAGGGCTCTAGAGGTCTGATTTGAAGGTTGTGAGTTTGAATACCACCAAGATGTCACCTATAAGTCTTTGAGAAAGGCTTTTGAGCTAAATTGCACTTTGCTTTAGATAAAAGTGTCTCCCTTATAATTGAAGGAACAATGAATGGAGCCCTTTATTGGGAGATTCTAAAGAAGAATCTGCTGTCATCCACCAGGATGATGAAGATGAGACGTGGGTGTACCTTCCAGCAGGACAACGGTCCAAAACATACAGCCAAGGAAACTCTTAATTGGTTTCAGAGAAATTAAATCAAGGTGTTAGAATGGCCCAGTCAATCACCTGACTTGAATTCAATTGAACATGACAATATGTTTAGAAGAATGTGCCAAAATCACACCTGAATACTGCAGCCCATTAATTTCTTCATACAGGAAACATATTGAAGCGGTCATTACAAACAAAGGCTTCTCCACTAAGTATTAAATAATTCCACTTAGTGTGTTCAATACTTTTTTCTTCATTTATGGACTTTAATGTTGTGAATTCTTTATATTTCCAGATTTCTTGAGTTAATACTGATGTCTGGGGAAAGTTTCATGTGAATAAACTCATTGGAAATATATTCACTAAAAAAATGTTGACACGTTCGATACTTATTTCCCCCGCTGTAAATGGAAATTCACCTTCACTAAACAGCATGTCGAATGAAAATAAAGTTGCAGCCAGATTCGAATAATTAATTTTTTTATGTAATACGAAAATACCATAACTCATTTCAATCTATTAGCCAGAGATTTGTTGACTGTAAAAACACGACGTGATACATGTGTGTTACATATGAGATCTCATCCATGATCATGATCAGGAGAGGATTTTGGATGCACAGAGGAATTTGAGTACTCGCTAATTTTCATTACTCTGTTTTAATACAATTAATTATCTCGTCATAGTTTGGGGTTCATTTTCATTTGCTGCGTGAGACTGGGCAAGCACATCATAGCTTTCCTTTGATGTATGGGTTATTGACATAATTAATTTGTCATGGATATCACATTTATTGAGATTTAAGGTTCATTTGAAATGTTAATAATACAAGGCAATACAAGGTTTATTTAAAATCATGGTTGGATATTAACACTAAGGGGATTCCCTTTACACCTCATTAACATAAAGTATGAACCTGTATATAAGTGAACTCAAGTAAGACTTTAGAGAAGAGGCTAAAAGTGTATTAGGGACAAATAGCCGTGCATTGGGGGCATAAGTATTATGCAGAAAACACAAAGTTTGTGGAATCAGTGTCTTTTTACATAGCAAGTACAGTTTTTTTTTCTGTATAATAAACCCCACAGTGTCACGAATGACATTTTCTTTTATTCATTTATAGGAAAGTTGCCTTGATGTCAATGCAGCTGTAACTGCGATGTATTTCTGGGAATTTTCCCCCCCAGCTCATATACGTAAAACTTGCTAGGAAGACAGGGAAGAGTGTCTAGTCATGTGTTTGTCTATGTATTTGGCTATAAAAAGCATATTCACCCAGACACTCAGTAGTCCCAGGGAAGAAAGTGAATCTGTTTTCCAGTTAAAATCAGGTCAGAAGAATCTGATGATGCCGCGTGAATGCTTTTTTTTTATAGAGCTTTGTGAATAGTGTCTTTAAACCCTAATGGGCGCTTTCCTTCCTGAAAATTCCCCTGTCGATTGTTCTAGCTAAACATTGTGCAAGTGTCTGAGCCTCTATTCTTGTGGCTTTACTTTGTGAGTGATTTGATCGTTATAATTATGAAATTTACTTTCAGGAAATATTAATACTGGTGACATGCAGATGGATGTTTGCATGGGGAAGTGCATGATCTAAAAATGTAGACATAAAAAAATTGCTGCTATAAAAGTTTTGAAATATCGTAAAAATTATTTATTATTATTATTACTACCACAATTGTACTGCATATTAGACATTCACTCTACAGTAAGCTTAATTGAATGTTACATTTCATGATCCTTTTTTCCCCAAACTTTCCAAAAATAGACTAAGTTTCATTAGACATGCAAGTCAATAAAGTGGCTTTGTGGTGACTGATATTACATAAAAGACATATGACCAGATCTTTGATTATTGCCAGAAGGAGAGAACTGACACAGAGAACTCGGAGCATTCCGTTCAGCCATGTTGTTGCTGCTGATGCTGAATCATTTGGGGACATTTGTTTGATAGTAATGTACAGAAAAAACTGAAACTGATGGCCACAGTTAATAAATTCATATAATCAGGCCAGCATTGCAGAATGTCCTGTTTAAGCTCTTTCTTGAAAACCTGTGAATGAGCGCTCTCATTTTGTTTCATAATTCATATAACATGGACTTCTAATGACTTGGGCTACCGCTAGTTATTGGCCGCTTTGGAAATGTACAAGCTTTCAGAAAGCAGCTAGTAATCCTAAATTTAACAACAACTCAACCTTAAAATCTCACACTTCAATTTTTTATTTATTTATTTTTAGCAGAATTTAAATGTACAGATGTTACATATATTGCTATGTATATATGTTACAATATATACATAGCACTATATATAAATAATCTGCCATAGCCTAACATGGATCTGTTTGGTTTAGGTGAGCTGAGAGATGAAATTAAATTACACATTAATTCATACACAAACTTGTACACAAAAGTTACAGCCTGAACAAATCCCATCCGTATGTGTGCAAGGAGCATGTTATTAAATAACTAAAAACCACAAAGTTAAATAAAATCTTCAATTGAGAATTTGGGAGCACAGAAAAATTAGAATATGATGTGATATTTTCAGCTGGAAGAAAAAAAAAAAACAGTTTAGGCCTTTTACATAGTTGAGTTACTTATTTACATTGCCATTGTCTTTTGAAAATGCATTAATTTATATTATGAGGGAATTTAAAGTCCCCATGAATTGTGGTTTTTAGTATGAATGTTAGCCTTAAGGTTATCTATAAGCTAGTGTGCTCCAAAACAATGAAAAATTCACATTTAGAAGATATATACATTCAGAATTTACAGTCTCTCTTACCAGTCTCACTTATAGTCTCCCACCAATTCAGGTCAACAATTTTGATGACATCATTCTGCACTTTAGCTCCTCATCAGATTTTCTGTCCAATCAATGCTCTCGAGAACCTGAAGTGTCCCGCCACCAACATTATAAAAATACATGTTACTAAGTCAATTACAGCTTAGCCCGGGATGTGAGATAAGCTAAACGCTATTGTCTACTTAAAACGGGGGCGGATCCACTCAATATGTCCCACCCTGACTTCCTGTTTCATTGAAAATTATGTCAACGCATCGAATAACACTGCGCATTTCAAGGCACTTTATGAGAACTTTAATGGTGCTTTCACATATATTTTGGTTTGCCAGTTATCCGAATCGGGGGGGAAATGCTTATATGCTTTTTGCTTTGGTTTTATACTGCACATTATTAAACCAACCAACCAGAAAAGGAAAAAAGCTTTAGTCAAGTGGCTTGCAGAGTGAAATCATATTTGTCCTTCATTAGTCACAAATATGGCAGCTAAAAAATGTAAATAAACCTTTGCACATAAAGAAGATGAAGCAAGGGGTAAATAAATTATTAATTATATAAATAACTAGTTTAAAACATTGTATATTACATGCAGCATAATTATTTTCAGTTCTTAAGCATTACAGCTGTCCTATGACTTTTTTGAGTTTGTATTTGGAGGGTCTACAAAACAAAACAAAAAAGCTACCTGTACTATAAAGCATCTGATGTAGGAGGTTCGAGTGGGAAGCTTTTCTCTAGTGTAGGAGGGTTTAGTTTATGTGTATCAAATCAGTGTGAGTGTAAGAAGGATGAATAATTGAGAAAGCTAGTGGTGTATAAGAACCTTGCCTTTTAAAGAATTCACCGAGCCCGTTTCAGCAAATAGGATAATCACTGATCCTACGCACCGGAAGCACACACAAGAGCTGTTCCTATGGAAACAGAGTTCCTTCCAGAAAATACCGTCAGACCCACGCACGTTCAGCGCATGCACAATTTTGATGCTTTTCGTCATCATATGGAACCGTCAGCTACCGTTGCACTAAGACATCTGAACACTTTAGAGTGACTCATACAGTTGCAATCAAAATTATTCAACCCCCATTGCAAAGCAGGTTTATTTATCTTTTGCGTTTTCAGTTGTATTTGGGGAAACCACTTGAAGCATTCGTTGTGTTGAACCATTTCAGTTGCTTTTGTTTGGTTTGTTCATTGCAAACAGTACATTTTTGACAATAAACCTGAATTGCAACAGGGGTTGAATAATTTTGATTGCAACTATATGAGTCAGTCTAAAGTGTTTTAGATGTTTTATTGTGCTTTGTTAAGGATGGGTTTATTTCCATGTTCCATATCTACCTCCAGCTGCAGTAATCAGCAGTAAATGAACACTCATAGCATGTTAAATAAACACGGTGCTGCTCACTTAACTGAAACATCATCTGTTCTTCCGAAGAGGGGAAATTGGCACTGTAAAGTGTCATGGATTGTTAGTTTCCATTTTTCATTTTTCATTTTTTAGTAACATAACAAAAATAATCTTCCATTTATCCTTTTTTCTATATACATGCTTGAATATTGTTTTTTTAAATATCTGAGCTAGAAATGAATGAAATGTTTACTTTTAGTCGAGTCTATTTTAGTGTTCCCTCTTCCTGTCTTCCTTTTTTGACCGTCCAAGCAGCATCTAGTGATTTTCCATCTCTGTGCCTGTGCAGTAGTTATGAAACATTAGCCCTCATAGCCGGAAATACATTTCATAGCGTCTCCATAAGTATAGTGTCCTAATTTCGGCTGCTACTGAAATAAAAGTATCTTAATTAGCCTCTGTAGCCTGTGCGATTACTTATGCTTTCATCTCCTTCAAGCTAATGATGTTGATCTTTCGGTTCAGGTTTGTTTACTGGTTGTAGTTTGGAGTTTCACTGCAGTGCTGCAGCTCCTCCTAAATGGGAGAAAGTTTGCTGTTACGTGTTTGTGTGGTTGTTCTCTCATCATGCGGTGAAGAGAAGAATGCAGCTGGTTTACATAACATCGATCAGAGATACAGCCTGAAACTCGGGTGAGATGGTTTACCCTTGGTTCTGCAGTGAACAAGAGGAAGAGACGAGTGTCCTGTACGGTGCTGCATTATGTTTTCCAGCATAAGCACTAAACGACTATCAGCTATTCAAACTATTTTTCCACCATAGATTCTCGTGAACACTGTATATATTGTAGTAATTGCAATAAGATGCACATGATTATGCATATAATCAGTAATAATAATCATGGAGCCTCCACTATATGGTCATCTTCCATTCGTTCAGTCTGAGGGGCAGCGTGTTATGGGCAAAAATAAAACTGCTCTATCACAGTTGTTACGTAAGGTTCATTATTTTTGAAAGAACATCACGCTTTTCCTCAAATAAGGCGATTGATGTAAGATTGGTGCTATTCAGGGAGGCCGATGTAACAAAAATATATCATATATGATTCTAGAACGCATTTCTATGATAATATATGCATTTGCTCACAAACGGCTGGGAACAGTAGTGTTACATTTAAAACAACGGTTATAAATAATAATCATTTAAAAAAAACTTAAGAAAGACATTTATAGTAATACATATAATACATTTGAAAACTAGCCATTTTATTATAAATTTTAAATGAAAAATCTAACGCTGAAAATCACCATTTTAAAGATTAAGTACTCAATAACATCACATTCGTTCCTTCCAGTCAGTTTGTAATTACCATGTTTTAAATGTTTAAATACAAAAAAAATGTCCTTGATATCTCAGAAAAGCATATTGTTAAATAATTTGTTGTGATATCATATTTTCCAGCCTTAGGTGCTATAAAAATAAAATATAATGTATTATTATTGCACCAATAAGGAAGCAACTGTGACCTGGGCGATAAAGGAATTCTACAGCACTTGTTTACTTAATCGCAGACAGGAATACATTATATAGTACATTTCTCTGTACTGAGAAAAGAACGAAACAACTTGATTTACTCAAAAACTCACTTATAATGGAAACTGAAAGGTAGAATGTAGAACTGCATAAATTAAAGTATTTAAAACATGTGACTATATTACACAAATTTGAAGGTTTTAGGATCAGACAAACATGCATGAGAGATTTTGCTGAGATTTTTCACACCAGAGCAAGACTGTCAGTCACTTACACTTTCCTGAGGCATTATAATATCCATAAATGTTTAGGTTGAAACTGTTAGAAAAATTCTTCTCTGTGATTATTGTGTGCAACAGATTAGGCCATAAAATACTGGATTGTTCTTTTACTTTGATTGGTGTGGATTACGTTTACATACTACAGTTATGCAAATTACGTAAATATTAGGCAAACAGAGAATAATACAGTATCTGAATTTTTGCCTTTTATACAAATGAATGCCATTTAAATTGTATTAATACAGGCTGTCCCAAAATTCTCCATACATAGGGGATTATGTTTGCCAGCACCATGTCGGTTGTGCCTTCGTCAGTGGACGTTCATGGACGTCCACTTCTCGGTTGGTCTAGAACACTTCCAGTCTTTTTGAATTTGTTAATAAGTCTGGCAACAGTGTCGTGTGTGATGTGCTCGCCATATTTCATGTTAAAGTCCATCTCAACCTTGCGACAGCTTCCCCCAACTAGCCATGAGAATGATTTCAATACGATCTTCTTTTGTCAAAGGCATTCTTAAAGGCTATCTGAAAAAAATCTCTCTCGATGGATGGATGGATGGATGGATGGACAGACTTAGTATGAAATCTTGTGTGACATTTTGCTAAAAATTGTTCATTTTCTCCATGTATGAAGACTTTTTGGACGCCCTATAGATCAAAATATATGAAGGTCTGCCTCCTGTTGGTAAACACAGAAAAAGATGGACAGTGCATCATACTCAAAGGATGAAATATTCATGTGTACAGAGCTGAGCCTTTCTTTGCCTTAAACTGTGTGTGTGTGTTCGTGCACACGCCCACCCGCTCGCACGCTCACACATACACACACTCACTTTCTAATGGATTTCTAGCGTATTCAATGATATGAAGTAATTATTTGTGCGTATTAGCTCATGTATCATGTATAGAGCGTGTCACCTTTGTGTGTGTGTATATGTATATAGGCATGCGCTCAATATGTGATAGTCACACCTCATTTATCATTGTCCATGCCCCAGACAGAGCCTTATAATCTATTTATCTGGCCAAACAAAGATGGTTATTTTTTCCCTTATCTTCTTGTCGAGTAAGTAAAAATGGGGAAAAAAAAGATAAGAGGTAGATGTTTAACTATAAAAAACATTTCCCAGGTAATCCAGTTTTTAGAGCCAATGTTTAAAAAGAGCATGATAAAAAAAGACGTCACCATATAACAGTGCTATCGATAATTATGCTTTGGTTTTGTTTTGTATGTTTTAGTACTTTCACAGATCAATTTTGAGCACAAACATTTGTACATGCTGATACGTAAGGCTACACAATACTGGCTAAAATGATCATTTTAATAATTTGCTTAATATTGATATCATATAGTAGTAATTTTATAGCTAATTCATGAACAAAATTGATTCCTGTTTACATTGTACATCTGCTTCTCAGTTGCATTGACTGGATCAGATGATGAATAAATAAGCGAGTTAATAAAATATGATCTGATGCTATTCATCAGATATCAAATAATATAATTCAATATAAATGTCTGTTCCTTATAGGTTCGGTTTAGTTCATTTAAATGCATCATCCTATGGCAATTTTATAGCTTTCAGTCTTCCTGCTGTTCTCTTTATGTCTTTGTGAGGGTCTTACATAATCAAAGGCCTTCAGGCTTTGTTCGGTATATAGAGCGCTGCTATAGTAACAGTTTCTCCAATACACCGTGTTCCTCTGCACTCTTCTCGGCTCGTCTTCTCTGTATTCAGCTGTGAATTTGAGGAGGAGGAGGAGGAGAATGATGAAGCTATGCGATCCAGCATGTACTTCAGCTGTGCACTCTTAGCTCTAACAAAAGTAAAGGGATGTGCAGAGCGAGTGCATTAAGCTTTCAGAGAGCATTTCGAACCAGAGTCCTAGTTCTTTCTTTTTCAATATAATGACTAATCATGCGCTATGACTACAAATCACCAATGCAGGTTATATAACGGTACATAACTTGCGTGACCGAAGTGATTCGGCCCGATTGGTGTTGTTTGGTCGAAGGATTGTAAGCATCTGTGTGTTGATGGAATCGTAGTAGAACGTATTCATGTATATTTATTAAGAAACCTGAACAAAATGACATTCTTGCTCTCAAAAGTCCTTTGGCTTTTCTTCTCTGTGTATCTGCGAGAAGGCACCGAGAACTTTGTGTTTCTATGAGTATGAAATCATGAGCGGAGGAGAGGAAGTCAGGCCACTCTGGCAGTACTTTAAAGACTTTACAGATCTGCAGTGCGTCTTACATAACAGCACTCTTGCCTACTCAAAAGTTCAGCTCCCTCTCCCTTCGTTCGTGTTCTCTCTCCATGTTTCTTATTGATGAAATGAAATACATTACCATTTTACGTTGATCAGATTTTGGAAGGAAAATGTTTATTTGTCGCTTGAATATTGTGTTCAGATTTGTTTTGCAGAACTTCATATAGTACATTTCACCCCCTCATCATGATGGTTGTTATGGTGCAGCTAATAGGCATCTAGGTTATGTGCCTCTAAAAGCGTCAGACTCCTGTTAAAGCGTCAGGTGTGTTAAGTCAGCAAACAAATGAGTAATTACACGGCCAGATGGACTTGCGCTTTCTGTCGCGTTTTGTGAAGGCTGAAAATGGTGTGGGGTTAACAGCACTTTGCCTCCATCCATTTTACGAGTGCAGTTTGGGTCCAGGCGCTGTTTGAGAAACAGGCAGATCAATCAGTGTCAATTAGTGGAGTGGCTATGAGCGGCCCCATCCTGAGAGCCAGACGCCAGCACTGCACTGAGCAGCAGGCTACGCTATTAAACTCCAAAGAGCCTGAACACGCAGCAGGCCGCACTATTACACTAACACAGCAGCAGCGTGAGGGGAGGTGAGTATGAAACGTGCAGGGCTGCTGTGCCGAGCCACATGGCGTAGGTTTCTGTCACTGGGTGAGCATGTCCCTGGGCATATAGCAGCAGCAGCTCCGTCGGAGTCCTGCGCTCACGGCCTTTCATCTCGGCTCCAGCAGTTATAGCCAGTCAGTCTGTGTTCGGCTCATTGATCTGGAAAGCAGCAGGCAGGAAGTTCTCTCTTATCCCAGCCACAATTTTGGCTCTGAACTGGAAGAGGCTAGCTTTAGTGGACTCTTCTGGTATTGATTAGGGGGAACCACACTGAGGGAGTGTCTAAGCATGTGTGTATAGGCAGAACATGCATGCCACTCACTCTGCCTTCGACTTCAGACCAAGGAGGCGGTCAAGCTGGAGAATCCATAATCATACAAGGATAAGAGAATGAAACAAAGATGGGAAATGACTGAGAAGGTGGAGCTTCAGAATCTAGGTGAGGTGTCGATCTTCACTCACGGTGTTCAAAGTCTCAGCAAGAAACCAGTCCTT
This sequence comes from Ameiurus melas, assembly GCA_012411365.1. Classification (NCBI taxonomy): domain Eukaryota; kingdom Metazoa; phylum Chordata; class Actinopteri; order Siluriformes; family Ictaluridae; genus Ameiurus; species Ameiurus melas. The sequence goes on along the minus strand of CM022758.1, from coordinate 21,830,664 downwards.
GATAAAGAGATACCCACTGTCGTGTCAAGATATCGCTAGTGCTTTGTTCTGTTCACCAGCTTTACTCTTTTGAGCAAAAGTTGGGTTAAAAGGTAGAGCGCTTCACTAAATGTTGGATGGTTAGAAAGCGTGCAAGAAAGGTGCACAGGATATCTGGTTGATACAAGAGCTGTGTTTCAGGATTGGGTCCCGCACGACACGACAAATAATTCACACGAGAGCCTGTGGGACAAACACAGACCATGAACATTTGCCATTGCATTTTCATTCCTCCTTAGAACCTGCCTGGTCAGGGTTACTGTGGTTTAAATAAGGTTACTAGTTGTTTACATTCTGGGAAACAGAACCAAATAAATTTGTTGGAAAATATCATTGGCAGGTGCCACCGAAATTAATGGATTAAAAAAAAAAAAGGAACTTTTAGAGCTAGAACTCACAGATCATGCTGACAGTGCTGACATGTTCTATCCCTGAGTTTTTTCCCCAATGTTCCTTGAGGCATAGTGGTAGGGTTTATTAAAACAAGAAACACACAAAAAACTTTCAGTTTAGGCCATGCCCATTTCCGGTTTAAATTCAAATACACAATGGCTGTGTGCAAAATTGTGTACTGTGACTGTACCTACTTCATTTGATTCAGTGCTTACTGCTCAGCCATTGATACAGTACGTACTGATGCAATCCAGACATACTACATCTGCCAAGTTGGCATTGTCCTGTGACCTACAGCTTAAAAAGAGCAGATGCGCTGCCTTCCACCATTTTTTTTTTTTATCACAACAGCTCTTCTGTGCCAGTCTAGTTGCCTTATGGGATAGCACAATGTCCATTGCTTCTGTACTGCAAAATCTCGGCGGAAGCCAGGAGGTCATCTGGGTATTTCTCGCCTCCTATTTTATGAATACTTCCTATATAGTAGGGTAGCAGGGATATTCGGATGCAGCCATAGTGATATTTGGCGCACTAAACTGATGAATGTGGTGGTGCATGAAGATCCTTGTACAACACAATATTTTGAGCAGTTTTCAGATCATTTACATTTATTCATTTAACAGATGCTTTTATCCAAAATGACTTACCAAAAAAAAAAAAGCAAAGTGCACAGAGTGAAGGTGTAAGAGCCAGAGCAAGGCTTTAGTTAGGGGTTAGTTAAGTGCTCATGGAAGGGGTGGGTCTTTAGTTATGTTTTGAAGATAGTGACAGGGTCTGCTGTCCAGATTATGATATATAATAGATAATAAATGTAATAGATAATAAATACTAATAATAAAAATTTTTAAAGCGATTCCCATGACACCCAAGGTCACTTCACAAATACAACATGCAAATACAATTCACAAAACACTAACACACACTATTATACATATGCATATATATATATATATATATATATATATATATATATATATATATATATATATTATTCAATATTGTACATAAAACGCATATTATAATGAAGTATTATGTAACCATGTCACAGAGAATATGCAAGCCTGAAGAGATGAGTGTTTAAAGAACCTTTGTATCTTGAAATGGGGTCACAGTTTGGGAAAATGGGAAAGTGATGATGTATTTAAGTGTCTGATGCACAAAATTACTTATTTTTATAATAATTATAATTCATGATCTTTTTTAACAGTAACGCTTACATTATGGTTGCATCAATTACTACATGGATACATTTTACTACATGTTCGTTCTATAATGATGTATTACTTACAGTTTAGTACTGATTTTCAAATCAGGTTTTTTATTAAAAAAATTTTGCCCGAGTTTACAGGAATCATCATTGGCAGTCAGTCTAACGTGCAGCGTCTGTGAATGGTCTGTGCTGGAGAGCAAAGCGCCACCTCGTTAACTGAACACTTTAATTGGGTTTAGTGTTGGAAGCCAGGAAGCTGTGTGACAGGTGCTGCATTGTGTTGAAGCAGATTTAATTACACTACAATAAGCACATCAGACTGGAGCGTCTCTGTATGGTCTGTGAGGATTTTCAGGCTGCTTCGATTCAGAAGGATATTCAGTTAAGATCGCCCTCTGATTGTGTGCTCTGTCAGAGGAATGTGTGTTGAAAATTGCTGCCATTTTATATAGATGAAAATGTTCCTTTTTTTATCAGGCCACTTGAGTTGCTTCTTTGTTCTTTAGGAGGAAAAAAAACAGCTAATGGTTTGCTGAGTGTTCATGTGCTTGGAAATGACCATGCGATGCTATTAGCAAAGTGTTAGCGCTTAGCTCAGAGGTGATGGATGACTCACTCGCAGGCCGTTACGGGCCCACGCTTGTTCTCTGGTTCCTCCACATTTCTGTGCCTGCTACTGTCACTTTCTCCTCCCACACACTCGCTTACGCACGGCTCTGATGAACGGCCGAGTGGGAGGGGTAAGAGTGATCACGATGATAAAAAAAAACCCCTGGCCTGCTCTCCTCTGATTGGTGGATTTAAGCTGTGTAATCAGTGCCACTGTCACTGAATCCCTCCCCCACTTCTCTCCTCCACTCCCACCTCCCCTTGCTCTCTCTGAGGCAGTGTTCCAGAGAGGATATCTGCTGCTCACAGAGAGGAGAGGATTAACTCCACCACTCATCTCATCTGCATATAGATGCTCAGACAGACAGACTGAAGGGCTACACTCTCAACACTCTCACACTCTATTACACTTAACTGCGTTTCTATTCCATTCCCCAGTTCAGGACTCGATACTGTTGTTTTAAGGACACTTTTCCCATTCTTGGAGTTGAGCTCTTAGGGAAGCGGCTTGTTTTTGTTTATGTTCAGCTCTCAGAACTCTCAATACAGCAATGCAGGACTTTCTCAGCGTGGCTAGAAACCTCTGAGCGTCAGGGGCTTTATTTTCATCTCTCTGCGTTAGAGAGGCAGTCGTTCTCCCAGTGTAAAACCGTTAGCGGGTATGCCGTCGCGGGAGTCCTACACACTCAGTAAGGCTGAGAAGTCTCTAGTGCACAAGACCAAACAGGAAGGGAAGGAGCAGGAGCTGCTCGCAGCAGCGTTGGCCATGAGGATGCATCCTCAGAAACCTCCAGCTACCTTCTGGCAGCCTCTTAAACTGTTTGCCTATTCACAGCTCAGCTCGCTGGTGCGCCGGGCCACACTGAAGGACAATGAACGTGTGCCCAAGTACGAGAAAGTCCACAACTTTAAGGTAAGACCTTTTTGGTTTCTCTGCTATGTTGACCTACTAATACTGCACGTGTGCATGCGCTAAAGATGTTCATTCCTTTATTGTTTATTCTGTGTTTATGTTTATAGCTTTGTTTTGTTTTGGTCCAAAACATGACTAGTATTGGGACATGTATAGAAAGCATGAGCCAGTTGTACAAAGGTTTTTGAAAGATGCATTTTGGTCTGACATGTTGGAATAGAGAGGGAATAACTGAGAGCTGGACAGTTTAAGACGTTCACTGAATGCTTTTCAACAAGAAATGTCGTGCTTGTTTATACGTGTGTGTGTGTGAGGGGGGAAGACCCCATTGCTTCAGGGTGACAGATGGAAAGATTAAGGATTGATAGGCATCACGAGCAGAGTGATGTATTCCCATTTGTCTTCTGCCAGCAGAAGTGGCGTCCCTCCCTGTCCACCTTGTTTACTTCCTATTTTCTATATATCCCATTTATTTCCTATATATTTCTCCCTCTTCCTGTCTTTCTTTGAATCTTTCTTTCTTTCTTCTCTTTTTTGTTTCTCTTTCTGTGTGTACTATAGTCTAATCATCTCTCTCTCTCTCTCTCTCTCTCTCTCTCTCTCTCTCTCTCTCTCTTTCTCTCTCACACACACATACACCATATCCTTTCTCTTTTCCCAACACTACCTCTCTACTTCTGATGCCTGACTTTTTGGAATTTTTTTTGTCTGTACATTCGATTGTTGTTTGTTCCTGTTTGTGAAATGTCCTTGAGCTATGGAAAGGTGCTATAGAAATAAAACATTATTATTATTATTATTATTATTATTATTATTATTATCTCTCTCTCTCTCTCTCTCCCCTGACTTTCTCTCTTTCTCTCTGTCCCTCCCAATGTTGCCCTCTTTCTCTCCATCCCTCGACCTCTCTCTCTCTCTGCCTCTGTGTCTCTCTCCCTCTATCCATTTCTCTCACTCTCCATCTCTGTCTCTTGTTTATTCCACTTTATTTTTTCCCCATCATACTGTGTGTGCTGTGTGTAATGTGACTCTAGAGGCAGTGATATCACACAGGCTCTGAAATTGCTGAATCTTTTTTTTTCCTCTCTGTGTGTCTGGTTCTTATCTCCTCAGTCTCAGAGCATCATTCTCTCTCTCTCTCTCTCTCTCTCTCTCTCTCTTTCACACTCTGTCTCATCTCTCTCTCTCTCTCTCTCTCTCTCTCTCTCTCTCTCTCTCTCACACACACACACACACACAAAGCTCTACTGGCCTTTGGCTAGAACAGCAAAAGCATGACAAACAAATTAGGTTAAAACACTTCATTGATACATGAATGAAACACAAATATTTTAATAGCAATTATCTTTATTAATAAAATAAATTCATGTGTCACATAGGTTCAGTAACTATAAATAAATATTTGCTTCACTGTTCACACTTTCACTTCTGTTCGTTTCACCTCTGCTGGTGTGCGTATAAAAGAAGCAGTTCGGTTTTAGGACCCTACTCGGTGTTCATCGAGGCAAGGCGTCGTTTCCAGCGGCCAGTCCCCCGCTCCTGTTCCCTAGAGAGCAGGCACGAGGCCTCCTGATTGGATGAGCTGTTACCTGGCGCAGAGGGGAACGAGAGCTGTGATCGCTCTGCTTTCTGCCTCAGAGAGCCGTTCGTCCATGGTCCAATAACATACTCGCTTTGTTCTTTCCTCTTTCTTGTGTACAAGTCCTCTGTCCCTCTGTGTACCGATCTGCCTATTAATTGTCTGAGTAGATTGAAACGGCCGTCAGATTTGACCTAGCTGTAGCAGTTCTCATATGAAGATCACAGATAATCCTCCAATTCTGCAGTTCTACATGAGTGTGCCATTCTAAAGCTCAAGGGAGCTGTGTGCGTGTGCGTGCGTGCGTCTGCGTGCGTGCGTCTGCGTGCGTGCATGTGCGTGCGTGCGTGTGTGTGTGTGTGTGTGTTTTGTACGCACTTTTCATGGAGTTTTAACATCCCTGCTTTGTTTCTCTCTGCCCTGTAGGTACACACATTCAGAGGGCCTCACTGGTGCGAGTACTGTGCCAACTTTATGTGGGGGCTCATTGCTCAGGGGGTCAAATGTGCAGGTGAGCACACACACAAACCGTTTCTATAGCCATTTAAAAACAAGTTTAAACTGTTTTTCATATATATATTTTTTTATATTGACCGTTTCATATTGCGCATTTCCCATTTCAGTGCGGTTAGATGATGGCAGGCTAATGATTAAACAACACTATTACATCATTTTTTTGTATTTAATATTGGTATTTTTAAAAATCATACTCGTACTAATTGCATTGAATATTGTATTGTGCAGAAATTGCAGTTAAAAGCACAATGTGTGCTCGTCTTATCATTTGGCTTTCCTTAAATATATATTTTATTGTAGCTACATTTCATTTTATGCCTAAAATGGCAGTTTACTAGTATTTAATACAATTCAGCTAGGACTTTTCTATACCTGTACATCACAGTTGATGTGTGATTATTAAGGACTACTTTAATGTAGACTATATAACTCCCTCATGTCACTCTCTCACCTCCATGTGCTGAGAAACCTAACTGAAGATTCTCCGCTCGCTTAATTGATATAGTGTTTATGCACTAGTAGATGTGTAAGTGTGTAGACCTGTGTGTCAAGATGAGAGAGTAATATACTGATTAATATCTTACACTGACTTTACTCAAGGCTGTCAAGTCATTCAAGCTAGTGTATGGATGTAGTGAGTGTTGTTGTTGTTGTTCATATCATGTTGGGGTTTTTTTCGTATGGAGGAGTTGACTTTACAGTTTTGTCTGTTATGAAATGTCTGTTATAATATTAATGTGTAACGTGCTACACATTATTTCCTTCCTTCAGCTGCAGGTAATTGTTGCGACTCTTGTCTATATTCAGTGTAGTTAATCGCGTCCCATTTTCCTGATTAAAAGATTATTCTGTACTTCAGCTGTTGGTCAGTTAGTGGAAATAGGCTGCAGTGTGTTTTATTTGGAATGTTTTATTTATAGAACAAAGTGAGCCCCATACATATTTTCAGGTTCTGGTGCCATGAATAATACATGAATCAGTTTTGAAAGCAGCTTGAGTTCAAAGCCATTATTTTAAGATCCTGGTCTTGATTTTTTTTCCCTCTTCTCTCTCTCCCTCACTCTCTCTCTCTCTCTCTCTCTCTCTCTCTCTCTCTCTCTTTTCTCTCTCTCTCTTACTCACGTGCTCTCTCCCTTTGCGCTCTTTCTCTTTCTCTCTCATGCTCTCTCTCTCTTTTTCACGCTCCCTCTCTCTCTGTCTCACTCACTCTCCATCCCACTCTCTCTGTCTATATTGTTCCTGTTCTCTTTTTATAAGTGATGCGACTAGGAACTAGGACAGCAAAGTCGCATTTGATGTTGAAATTTGCATTCTCCAGTGGTGGGGGGGTTTGGTCAGGTGCCAGCATGCCAACCCCTGTGTCTGTGCATGTTGTGCCACATTGCTTCATCAGGGTACAGCCTCCCTCCTTCTGATACCCATTCCATCCACAAGCTCAAAACAAAGCTGGCATGTCTTCGTAAGGAAGCGTGAGGCTGAGAGCTCGGGGACACACACATTGAAATTCAGTCCCTATAACTCAATATGGGAACTCTGTGAAATGCTCCCAGTCCTCATTGCAAGAAAGGAAATTCCAAGTGTATTGACTGACTGTGAGTAATAAATAGAGCAGGGATTTTGCCAGATATTACTGATCCAGCAGAGCACACCTGCCATCCTAAGCCCAGTAGGCGGGTGTTAAATCTAATATTTCAGACAAAGAATTGGCATCAGAAATCTATTGATGTATTGAGAGAGTATCTGTGTGTCCTGGAGCTTGGAGCTCAGGTCTCATTCACTGATAAACAAACACACATGCAGTACACTAATGAGGTTTTCTATTAAGTATGTGGGTTTGTGTGTGTATATGCAGGTTAAGAGCTATCTGTATCGTCTCCCCCAACCTGAGGGCTCGAGGGTCATCGAGCACTAGTATTCTGAACACGGGATCAGCAGACCTTAGAGGATAAAGCGAATCTATTAACCGGCGCCCTCTATTACTGTGCCTGTCTCCCTCTCTTAAGAGATCCTTCGTTCTCTTTCATACAGTAATTACATTTCTCCATCAATGAATTTAAATGAAGGGAGCAATTCTCAAGGGGCCATTTTCAATCTTTAATGTCGAGTCTTTCGAATTGGTCTCACTATTGCCATATTCAGGACTTTTATTTTGAATAAGGGTGGACCATAACTGCTAAATGTAATTACAGAGGGGGTAATGGGGAAAATTGTTTTCTCCAGCTTTAGTCGGTTTAAAAAGACGGCATCCAGCAGGAGATTGAATTTAATGGTTGTTACATTCAGTCAGTAAATGAAAGGGGTCGGAGTAATCGTGTTATTGGTGTCTAGTAGATGAATGTGCCGTGGCCATAGCGAGTGGGTTTTCAGCACCCTCACACTAATGTGGTTTCCAGCGTTTCTGTTGTTCAGTCCAGAATGAAAGGGACATGTGGTGCCAGCTATTTATCATGCCAGTATCATCATATAAATAATGTTGATTAACAACATTGTGTGGCTGTTTGTGTACAAACCTAAAAGCTTGAGTCAGGCAGGCAGAGTGCAGGAGAATGCTTTAAGATTCTGTCCCATTTTGAGCTGGAAATGAGGTCTAGTGTCGCCTGCAGCACAGAGAATATCTGCCTGCTTGATTATTTTGTGTGTGCAGGGTTTAAGGCTATCGGTGTGTGCTACTCACTCTCTCTCTCTCTCTCTCTCTCTCTCTCTCTCTCTCTCTCTCGCTCGCTCATATCCTTCAGGCCACATTGTTTTCAACGTAGCTCTAATTCCCTAATTCTCCCAGAGAGCTTTGCTCACACAAAGCAGCAGCGGTTGAGCGTCTGCCCCCAGCTCCAAACACGCCACTGCTCTGGCTTTCACTTCACTCAGCTTTTCTTTATCTTCTCTTTTTTTTTTCTTTTTTTTTTCTGCCCACATCGTACCTGCTCCAGAGCAGCTGGCCTGTTTAGGGAGCCATGCATCATATATTAATGAAGTCATTTGCCTATATTTGCATAACTCCTAGTACTGTCTGAATTTTGGGGTGTAGGGAGGCGCTTCATGTCTGCAGCATTGGCTATTTATTAACGCTTATTTAACAGGATGTGTTAACAATTTTGGATTTTAAAATGACCCAGTTGATTGAGTTGTTTCATGTTTAAGAAGGACTGGTAAGATCTTGTATTTTTATCTTTGGGTTTTTTTGTTTTGTTTATTTTTTTTTTATTTCACAGTGTTCTTTAATCCAGGTGTGTTTATTGGCTACTGCACACCTATCCATGACCCGTAATCATATTTTCTGTTATTATAGCCCATAAAATGGGTGAAGTAGCTCATGTATTTTTTATAAGATGCTGTTTATAGGCCTAGTAGGTCACCAACAGCACCCCTAACAGCAGGAACCAATCAGAAAGTGATGACATCAGAGATCGAGGCTCATTGACAGTTTGGACAGATATTGATTTAGGGAAATGAAACCTCAGCACACTCGGTTGAAAAAAAATTAACTCAATCTGCTCTAGGTAAAGGATATGGGGTATTTGGTCTGCAGGCAGTGCAGTTCTTTTAACCCAACCCGTGGTGCTGTAAAATTCATTTGCACATATTAAGCATGGTTATGTGTTATGACTTCCTGAAAATGATTATGATCGAGACTATTCATTTTCAGGAAAATTATGATCAGTTATGTTTATTTCAGTTTTGCCATGGACTTCAAGGACACATTTTTTTTTCTGTTTTGTTTGTTCCAGACTGTGGCTTGAACGTTCATAAGCAGTGCTCCAAGATGGTTCCCAATGACTGTAAGCCAGACCTGAAACACGTGAAGAAAGTGTACAGCTGTGATCTGACCACTTTGGTAAAAGCCCATAATTCCAAGCGACCCATGGTGGTGGATATGTGCATACGGGAGATCGAATCACGAGGTGAGCGCGCCACCTTTAAATTCAGCCACACTTATTATTAAGGGATCGGTGTTAAACTAGCACTTCAGGAGAGCTCGAAACAAAAAGTTATAGAGCTCTAAACAAAGCCGATTAATTCTTATTCGTTTACCAGCATCACGACACATTGATATAACTCGGAACATATACATGTGGCAGAATATCTGTTTGTCTGGAATTGTTATAGACAGCACGTTGTTCATTTTGTATTGCTTTCATAATTAAATAATGCAGTTTATTTCATTCCTGTGGCAGTTTAGCAGCATGCCGTATTAATGAATGTCATTAAACAGATGGTTAATTGTTTGATTGGCTTTGGTTTACACTTCAAAAGAACTGCTCCATTAGACACACCATATGTTAAGTAATGTACAAATTAGTCTGATGTGAATCAGATCGCTAATGAATTTCTGAATAAAGACTTGACTATAAACTCAACTCTGTTTTAGGTCTGAAGTCCGAAGGTCTCTACAGAGTGTCCGGCTTCAGCGATTTAATCGAAGATGTCAAGTTGTCCTTCGACAGAGGTAGGCTCTTCGCTTTGTGCACATGGGACGTATTGAAAGCATCGTCAGTGTCATTCGTCCTCAGTACATTGTATTTAGTTCTGATGAAATGCAGTAATTGCATGTGAAATCTGCTGCATGCCTGTAAACAGCTCCCCGTGCATGATCCTGCTAAGTGTTAAACACCCACGTGTGTTCCCAGTGCAGCTTTTTTAGGTCACGCTTTGTCTAGCAGCGGGAACATTGTGTGTTTTTGCTACTGCCTCGTCCGCCTTGAGCTGCTTTAATGTTAAAGCTGCACGTTTGCGTGAGGATTACGCTCCATCTGCACAGAAGCAGTGTGTGTGTCCTCAGGAGGCCGCAGTTCTGGCAATAGATACCCACACTCAGGACAAATGGACAATGTCGGAGATTGTTTAGCCTCTTCACAGAGAGAGTGAGAGAGCGAGCATGTTGAGTTCATTAGGAAAGGCTTCTGAGGTGAGATTTGAATGGGAGGGAGAAAATACAGCTTTTGTGAGACCTTCCAAGTGGGGAAGAACGTAGGTTTATGGTCTATCAGAGGTAGAAGAAGAAGAAGAAACACCCTACATCCCTATTGGCATACTCATACTATGTACTAAAAGTATGTACTCTTTTTGTGAAGAAAAAGTGCGTACTTTTGACTAGCGCGTCATGTAACGGAAGAGTGTTGTTGCCTGGAAGATAACACTGTCACTGTTAACACACTCCTCGTTGCATTTCAGATTTCCTTCATTCATTATTCCTTATATAATGTATACTATGTAGTTTAATTGATCATTCCCTTTATTTATTTATTTATTTATTTATTTACATTTCATTTACACCTCTCTAAAATGCTTCCTCAAATTCAGCAAAGCAAACGGTTCACAAAGCTCCTCCTCCATCGCGCAAGGAGTTGCAGGCAATATGTTTTGAAAACTTGTCCACGGATCCACACTTCGAAAATCTCCCAGAAACAGTAGAACATCCTGGTACCGTAGAGATACTCATTTGAACACACTACGATTTGGGACTCACTAATTCTCGTCTCGGATACCGATGATACAAATAATAAGCCAATTGGGACACAGGGACACGGACAGATCGAAATAGACATGAAAAGACCAGTGAGCAAGGGAATGAGAGAAAGAACTGGGTTAGCCAGATGTGAAAGCAAGCAGGTTGTAACCCACAGAAGTGTCCGCTTTCTTGCGTCATGACGAGAGGCCAGAAATCAAGTAGCAGAAAGCCTCGAAATGCAGCTACCACACAGTAGTGCTGTCCAGTCGCTGCCAGGGTCACGCGACTTCACACAGAGCTATGCATGACAAATATCACTCCATCCTTCCATGGTGCTTGGCATCCTCTTATCTCCCTGGCCATATTTGTGGAAAAGCACTTTTTCGACAGCGAACCCTTGACAAAGTATGCATCACCAGTCAGTCTCTGTTCTGCTTTGTGTGTAGATGGGGAGAAGGCAGACATCTCAGTGAACACGTATGAAGATATTAACATCATCACGGGTGCTCTTAAGCTCTACTTCAGGGAATTGCCCATTCCTGTTATCTCTTACGATGCATATCCACGCTTCATCGAGGCTGCCAGTAAGTCTTTGTCTTTCTCAGACACACACACACACACACATACACACACACACACACACACACACACACACGCACGCACGCATGTGCACACACGCACACATTTATAGATAACAGTGATAACTCTGTCATTGCTCATGACTTGTTTGTTTGCTGTGGATGAATGCAGATATGCTGAGTCGCATTTCTGTATAACTGAATGAGCAGCTGTCAGTTTTCTCATAATTTCAGCCCGCAATTCACATTTGATTGAATCTTATCTATTGGATAGAATATCGAAAAATAGAGGCTTGAAAGCATTTATATATAGTATAAAGAGGCAGCAGGTCTCCCAGTCAGCCTCTGAGATGAGACATCCATTAATAACTCTCGGTTTCATTGAAAGCGTGTTTGCTTGTTTGTAGTACGAATGTGTAATAGAGCTTGTGTGTGTTTGCGGTCTCAGAGCTGACAGACCCAGACGAGCGTCTCGAGGCACTTCACGAAGCCCTGAAGCAACTGCCTCCTGCTCACTGTGAAACCCTGAGGTATCTGATGGGTCACTTAAAAAGGTGAGGAACGAAAGATGTTATGTTCGGTGTCCTGCCATCATTTTTACCAAAGTGACATTGTGAAAGCATGTTTCTTATTGCTCCAGCTAGTAATTCTGACACATTGTACTGTGTGTGTGTGTGTGTGTGTGTTTACAGGGTGACCCAGAATGAGAAGGATAACCTGATGAACGCAGAGAATTTGGGGATCGTGTTTGGTCCCACTCTGATGCGTGCGCCGGACCTCGACGCCATGACGGCACTAAACGACATCCGCTACCAGAGGCAGGTGGTAGAGTCTCTGATAAAGAACGAAGATATCCTCTTCTAGCCTGTCCATCATTCCACCTCTTATATGAAGGAACAGGTTGTTTTTTTTTTGTTTGTTTGTTTGTTTTTGTTTACTTTTTTAAATAATGGACTGCAGCTTGTGCTGTGTTTCTTTTAGTGCAGAGACTTGAAACTGAAAATGAAGGACCATTGTATAATAGTCCATTCTTTCCACATCTGGTGGACCAGGTTTAATTGGTTAACGCTCTATTTTTTTCTCTTGTTTAATGGGCGTGGATTATGTACCTTAAATTTGCATGTCTTCCTCCCCATTTTTGTCGGGGGTTACGGTAACTGAACAGCGAGGTCTCTGAAGAGCCAGCATTGTTTATTTTGTGACTGTATAGGGGTTACTGAGGAATAAACTTTTGCCTTGGCCTCTTTCTGCAGCATGTGTTGAAGCTCGTGAAATCTTTTGCGTCGTGACTGTATTTTTCTTTGTCCCATGTATGTACACTAGTTCCTTCTTGCCAAACGGGTTTTGTGAAACTGTAATTGTGATCTTTCCCAGTGATTTTTGGTGACACTTTACTTGAAAAGCTCGAAATAAAAGCTGCTTTAGAAAACATTACGTCATGAACAAGAAACTCCAGTAAACATATTGTGGGCTTTATAGTTAACAGGTATAGTAGCAGTAACAGCATGTATTAATGTGGTGAAATCCTGCTAATCCCTGTTCTTCAACGATTTTGATTTTGTACTTGCTGAGTTGCTATATATAATTTTGTATGCCCAGTGTTTTAATATTAGCTCAACTTTTTCCAGTTTTAAATTTGTACTGGGTATCTCATAATTGTCATGTAACCAATAGATATCAAGAGCTCTTCAGGTAAAGTGTCACTGTTGTTTTGTTGGGTTTTTTTTAATAAACTTATGACTTTTTTTTATCCTTTGTCTCTGCTTATAATCTGCCTTTTTCATGCAGTACCTCTTCAGATGACTCTTCAGAGGCTCTTCGGCTCTACTGATGGACATTACAATCTGTTTACTACTCAGTGTCCATCATAGTAGTCTGGCCTTTACAGAAATCTCTTGCACTCTGAACAGAACTGGCTGGTGTTTTTGGTTGTAATGTTTTTGTATTTGATTTGCTCATGGATTAATTTATTAAATGTTACTTTTAGAAGTATGGAGCTTGGAGTTTGTTTTTTTATTCATTTTATTTTTATTTTTTGCATGTAATATGCTGGGTTAATTCTGCAAGCTTTTCACAGAAAATTGCATAATATTGTATGGAGTGGCATTTTTTTTAAAAATGTATGCAAAGGTCATAATTAGCCTTCTTATATGGTGACCTTAATGAAAGGTCTTGTATATACAGTGCCCTCCACTAATACCAGCACCCTCTGTAAATATGAGCAAAGAAGGCTGTGAAAAATTGTCTTAATTGTTTAACCTTTTGGTCTTTTGTTCATAAAATCCACAAAAATACTCTGCTCTCATGGATATCAAACAATTGCAAACACAACCAAATTTATTAAAAAAAAAAAAAAAAAATAGTTAAATATAGGTATTGGCACCCATATGAGAATGTAATACCAATTCATATGAGAAAAATATATTTGAAGTATATTCCCACTGAGATATATATATATATATATATATATATATATATATATATATATATATATATATATATATATATATATATATATTATATAAAAATATATTTAAAAAAAAATTCAGTGTAACTATGTGACTAAAGGAGAGGAAATTGTTCAAGCATGGCTTGAAACAGGGGTATAAATATGAGGTAACACATAGGCCAAATTCCCTTAGTCATTCATAACAATGGGTAAGACCAAGGAATATAGCTGTGATGTGCAGAAAAAGGTTGTTGAGCTTCACAAATGGGAAGTGGCTATAAGAAAATTGCACAAGCATTGAAAATGCCCATTTCCACCATCAGGGCAATAATGAAGCAATTCCAGTCAACTGGAAATGTTATGAAACAACCTGGAATTGGACGTGTGTCTGTATTGTCTCAACGCACTGTGAAGAGTTCGAGTGACCAAAAAATCTCAGAGGATCACAGCTGGAGAATTGCAGAAGTTAGTTGTGTCTAGGGGTCAGAAAGTCTCCAAAACTACAATCCGAAGTCACCTACATCAGCACAAATTGTTTGGAAGGTTTTCAAGAAAAAGGTCTCTACTCTCATCCAAAAACAAACTCAAGCGTCTTCAGTTTGCCAGACACTACTGGAACTTCAAATGGGGAAATTAAAATAGAGCTTTTTGGCAACAAACACCAGAGGTGTTTTTGGCGCACACAGAGAGGTAGCCATATGGAAAAGTACCTCATGCCCATGGTTAAATAAAGTGAGGGAAAAAAGTATTTGATCCCTGCTGATTTTGTACGTTTGTCCACTAACAAAGACATGATCAGTCTATAATTTTAATGGTAGATTTATTTGAACAGTGAGAGACAGAATAACAACAAAAAAATCCAGAAAAACACATCAAAAATTTTATAAATTGATTTGTATTTTAATGAGGGAAATAAGTATTTGACCCCTCACTGTATGGTGGTGGCTCTTTAATGTCTTGAGGCTGTTTTTCTGCCAGAGGACCTGGACATTTCGTTACAATGAGTCATGGTTGGATCTTCCAACAGGACAATGATCCAAAACATAGAAAAAAATCAACACAAAAATGGTTTACAAAATCAAGGTCCTGCCATGGATTTCCCAGTCCCCTGATTTGAAACCCATAGAAAACCTGTGGGGTGAACTTAAGAGGAGAGTCCACCAGCATCTGAAGAGATTCTGTGTGGAGAAATAATCTCAGATTCCTTGCCCTGTATTCTCCAACCTCATCAGGCATTATAGGAGAAGACTCAGTGCTGTTATCTTGGCAAAGGGAGGTAGCACATAGTATTGACTGAAACGGTGCCAATAATTGTTGCACATCTATATAATACAAAGCTTTATTTTCAGAAAAGCCTGTGTTTTGTTTGCAATTGTTTGATATCCATGAGAGCAGAGCATTTATGTTAATTTTATTAACAAAGGTAAGAAGTTTAAACAATAAAGACAATTTCTCACAGCCTTCTTTGCTCATATTTACCAAGGGTGCCAATATTAGTGGAGGACACTGTATGTATAATGTTTGCTAGTTTACAGTGACATCTGAAGATTGTGCTTCAATCCAGTAAGCCCTTCAGCCTGGCGTCAGTCACACTGATTACCATAGAAGCAACAACACCTCAGGCAGCGTCCATCCCCCAAATCACTGCAGTTGTTGGATGCATATGCAAACCGCATGAGGGAGGGATTCACATGTTTCATTTTTAATTACTGCTGATGGGTTGCCCTGCCTGCAGCATCCAAAATACTGTAATGACTTTTCACACTCCGTCAGTGTTGCTCTGTTTTCAAACATTTTGCTTCTCTGCTATTATAATGCATATATTTGCTGAGTTTGGACATTCCCAAAGAAATTACTTATCAGTGGTCCCAGACTGTGTGACTTGATTGTGATTTATTGTGATTCTGGGTTAGGGAGAAGACACACATTTATTCATTTCCATGTTAGAAGCTGTTAATTTTCTATAAAATCTCATTAAATTGCTCCACACTGTTCTGTCAGTTACCCATAAAAGCAGTAGTCTAGGTTAGGTTATTAAAAGCCTAAAAGCCATGAGCCCTGACCAGTTCCCTTATTACTGACTTTGTGTCCGTTTATTCTGTCTGACAATCTACAAGGTCTCATGCTGATGCTGTCTGTTATTTTTTCCACCTGAAACTCTGAAACTGATCGATATGAATGTTATTTTCTCTCTGATCATTTCAGAATGAACAGAATGAACGAGTTTACTCATTGATTGTCCGAAGTCAAACCAAATCTCACAGATATTATCCAGATTCTCTAAGAGTAAGCCAATATGTGTGTGTGTGTGTGTGTGTGTGTGTGTGTGTGTGTGTATATATATATATATATATATATATATATATATATATATATATATATATATATATATATATATATATATATATATATATATATATATATATATATATATAATTATTATTTTTTTTTTCTTTCATAAATAATGTCGGGATAATAATTAGATATCAGTCATAATATGATCTCTATCCTCGGCACCTCGACATCCACTGACGTTATTTTGGATTTTCCAGTTTCCTCCTCTTTCTGTGTTAATATGCCCCCTGGAGCTTTGTGCTGCACTCCATTGACTCCTGAGTGAAGGCTGAAGCTTAGAGGGAAAGAAAATCACAGCAGTCTCATTTTTGAGAGAATGATTTATTGTTATTGTGCATCAGTAATCCATCTGTATTAATACTACGGGACGACAAAGCTAAAAGCCCATTTCATCCAGCCTGCCGCTGTGTCAATGCCACGGCAACTGAACACTCATCCACACACATCTAATAACACACCAGATTAATTACAGGTCTACTGTGTCTTTTCACACTAATGAATTGGAATGCTATGTTTGACGGCTGGTGTAACTGACCTTTTTGTGTCGAGCACATATGGAATTTCTATGTGCAGAGAGCTGCCCTAATGCTAATGTGGACTGAAAGGTTCGAAAGAACCTTTGCATAATGCATTCTTGACCTCAATTGCTCCATTTTCTAGCATTATTTATTAACTGAGTATCCACACGATTTCTCCCTAATCTCTATCCATTTAATCATTAGCATTTTTACTGCACTGAGAAATGAACTGAAAACCTACTTACTTAAAACTCACTTGTAATGGAAGTCTAAGCGCTTTATCCTGGTTGTGGTGGATCCAGAGTATATCCCGGGAACACTGGGCAAGAAGCGGGAATACATCCTGGATGGGACGCCAGTCTGAGAGACCAAATTATACAGGTTTATTACTTTATTAACAAATATTTTTGACTGAAGAATTGATTCAAGTATTTTACAGTATTAAAATACAGTATACAGTGTATGCCATAAACATTCATTGTAAGTGAGGAAATAGGGTTTCTTTGATTTCTCAATGCAGGGGAAGTATTACAGTGTAATTATATATAACTGTAATTGGTTTTACATAGCCACAAGGCATTTGAGGCAGGGTAGAATTCTTGGTAATTGTATAAAATATATGATTTCAGGGTTCTAGGCATAAAGCATTGGGTATCTCTTACTTGTAGTTTTGAGGGAAATAATGAAGTTTGCCATGTGTGAATGTTCTCTATAGGCTGCATGATGCAGGAAGTCCATGCTGGTGCTTTTCCTAGGGGAGAGGTGGAAAAGAGTGTCAGGATGGCATGAGTTGGAGGTGTGGAAACATCAGCAAAAGTTACATTTTAGTGTTTGTGTATGGACCGAGCTCTACCGTGACTACCCTGCATCAAGTTGAGACAGAGCAAGATTGGGACTCGGGCAGCACTGGAAGGGCTCAGTGTGTCTGGATGAGTGTTTAGTTGTGCCGGCTGCACACTCTCAGCATGGCTAGGCTTTCACAATAGAGCTCTCCTCTACCTCTGCTCTCTCTGTCAAGGGCGAACGGGTTTAATCCTGCCAGGAGAGACACATGTGGGACTGAGATTCAGGTGGCAGTGTGTGTGTGTGTGCATGTGTGTGTGTGTGTGTGTGTGTATCTGTGTGGGTTGGGCAGTGGGTGTGTGGGATACTGATCTCTCTTAATTCTGCAGTTGCCAGATCTGCCACTCTGTCTCTAAATAAGATGAATGATTCAGGGCTGTGAGTAAAGGATTGAAGGGGGAGGGAGGCAGGGGGAAATGGAGTCTGCTGGAGCATGGAGGGGGTCTCTGTGTGGAGAAATTATTCCTGTCTGTAGAATGGAAGGTTGTGTCAGGACAGGGGCTGTGGCTCAGCAAGGGCCGGGACTATTCAGAAGAGGCTTGCGATTAAATCCAGCCAATCATACCCAAGACACAAGTGTGTGTCTGCTTGAAAATAGTCTACAAACTGAATAGATAAAATGTGTTGAATCCTTCAGGAGGCATCAGAACTGCTAGAAGGGATGGGGCATTAAATTTGCGGATGAGGCAGGTGTGAAACCGAGAAAAGGCATAGCAATGTCAGGCTCAGCCATCTGGAAAAGTCAAATCCAAAGCTGTGGCCTCTCAGCACCAGCTTGTGAAAATTATGGCATAGGTCATGATGTAATATAATAACCTCATGCTGACTGGGACTTTTGGCTCTAGTGTTTAAGTTTTAAGTTGTATTAATACAGCTCAGAAGATACAGATAATGCAGGTGTGCAAAACTGTGACCTGGAAATGGTGGGACAGAAATAACACATTCTCAACCAGATCTGATCAATTCTTTCTTTCTTAACAAATATACAAATGATGTGGATGAATTGCTTTATATCAAATCTGAATTGAGTCATGAGAAACGGTACAAACACTAAGCCTAGCCATAACCCTAATTTGAAACTTAAAAAAAAAAAATTAAAATTAAAATTTTAAAAAATGACAAAAATTTCATATTATTATAAATTATTTCCCCAAAGGCAGACATGTCTAAATCATAGCTTTAGTGTTTTTGTTGAATTTATTTCTTACTATTTGAAAAAGCTCAAATAACCATGTGTATTTAAGAGTAAATAAGTTTTTTTTTCTGTTTAAATGTCACTTTATTTTTTCATGCATATCATTTCTTGCATGCATATCCCCCAATCAGCCATAACAATAAAACCACCTGCCTAATATTATGAAGGTCCCCCTTGTGCTAGCAAAACATCTCTGACTCATCAGGGCATGGACTCCACAAGACCTCTGAAGGTATGCTGTGAAGGATCCTTTAATTCCTGTAAGTTGCGAGGTGGAGTTGCTTTTTCCCATAGTGCATCCTGTTGCCATCTCTTCCCCAGGTAAGGGACGCTCACTCACACAGCCATCCACATGATGTGGCAGAAAACATGATTTATCAAACCAGGCCACCGTCTTCCATTGCTCCATTGTCCAGTTCTGATGCTCACGTGCCCATTGTTGGCACTTTTGGCGGTGGACAGGGGTCAGCATTGGGCTGCCCCATACACAGCAAGGTGCTATGCAGTGTGTTCTGACAACTTTTTCCGAAATTTGTGCTACCGTAGCTGGTCTGACTTTCACTCCCCACATGCATCAATGAGCCTTGGGCGCCCATGACCCTGTTACCAGTTCACCACTGTTGGTAAATACTAACCGCTGCATACCCCACACACCCCACAAGACCTGTCATTTTGGAAATGCTCTGACCCAGTCGTCTAGCCATCACAAATTGGCCCTTGTCAAAGTCACTCAGATCCTTATGCTTGTCCATTTTTCCTGCTTCCAACACATAAACTTCGAGAACTGACTGTTCAGTTGCTGCCTAATATATCCTAACAGGTGCCACTGTAACAAGATAATCAGTGTTATTCCCTTCACCTGTCAGTGGTTTTAATGTTATAGCTGATCGGTGTATGCGCTATATGTGAGTTACACATGAGAGAGGTATTAGAGGTATTTGTCTCTGGTTTCATGTGCTACACAGCGGCAGAGTTTGAACCTGCAGTAGCATTAAGCAGAGCAGAGAGCTCAGTGAGCAACAAAGAAGAAACAGAGAGACAGGCACCGGACTCAAATATCAAACCATCCAGACTAGATATGTAAAAAAACAAAAACAAAAGAGGCTTGAACAGAGTAAACTAGTGTTTTCTTATGAGAGAGCAGGTTTTTCTATTTTTACATGAATACCAGTGACATGAAGTGGCTTCTTTTGGTTTCTCTGCTCCTCGCTGTCTCTACAGGTACAGTTTGGCATGCATTTATTAATCTACATTAAACATGCTGTTATGTAAATAATGTACATGCATGATTGCATTTAAATGTATTGATTTTTTTAATGGTTAATTTTTAACTAATGGAAGCCCAAGCAAATCAGATTTAACAAAATGCGTCAAAAGAATAATGTGTGAATAATCAAACAGTCTACACATTTTGTCACGTAGTTCATAGAATAGAATTATTACACAAGTTTGACCTTTTCCTCACATATTTCACATAACAGTAACTCTTTATCTGATGATCCATTCGTAGATATTAACTCATCCTCAACTAAAAACCTCTTTACATAATTACTTTTTTCATTTATCATTATATTATATACATACTGTATATCATGACATATTTACGTTAATTAATCCAGACATTACATTAACACAAAACCATAGTATTTACAATGTCAGTGTGAGAATTAATCAACTCAGAGGTGAAAGAAGAGTTGTAATGTCCATTTGCAGCACGAGAGGTGGAATATCACTCTGTTTTTAGCCTGCATGACACATTCATTTGATTGACAGCTTCAGATGTCCAAGTGACTCTTAGCAACTTTCTTTACTGCCCTTGTGGAGATTATTGCACATCTACAGACCGCTGTGACTGATTTATGTGAATGAACAGAGCTCTTGATTAATGAACAGGCAGTTAATAATAATGTAATCGTTTGTGCTTAATAATTAAATTGAAATAACTTTCATTTAAATCATTTAAATCACTGCTTTATGTAAATGTATTTCATATAAAGGTAATTATTTAAATGTCACATTTATCCCTGATCTAGTCAGGGAATTGAGATAAAAAAAAATGTTAATGGTATATTAAGGCTAGGAATTGCTGACATGAGATACCAGTGGAAACTCAGAGAGCTTTTCCGGTAACTCGAACCCTAATGGAATTCTCACACGTTTGTTTTGGGCTCGTCTCCAGCGACATGAGAAATCAGGCTGCCAGAATATCATCCATCATACACTAAATCTCCACCTCTGCTTCCACTTTACTTTATTTACAGGGATCAAGATTAGCACTACCTAAATCTTACCCACTAATATTTCTTTTAATACATCACTTATAGATTTATTTGCATGACACTTTTAATAGACTTCACCAAAAAAAACAGGTTTACAGAAATTCGGGTGGCATGAATAATGAATTAGTATTGGTTGCCTGATTCAGACAACTTTTCATATACAAACTTATCATACTCTTTAATAGATTGTTGTTTTCCAAATAAATGTGTCAGCCAGTGGTTATATAGTGGTGGTGTGTTTTATGTCGAATAGGACTGGTGTGTTGCTCGGAGGACGAGGCTCGTCTAGTGAAAAAGCTCTTCTCCGGGTATAATAAAGTGGTCAGACCTGTCAATCATTTCAAAGATGCTGTGGTGGTCACCGTAGGACTGCAGCTAATCCAACTTATTAGTGTGGTATGATTCAGTCATCATAATTGCACAGTTACTTCAATTTCCTATACAGTTTTGTTAATTATTTATAGTACCATTACAAAATTTCAGAATACACTGTAGCTTGTAATTTGTAGGTCTGACATATAAACCTGCTTTTCAAGCTGATATATGGAACATATAAACAGCAAACATACTGACTTTTCTCTGACAGGATGAGGTAAACCAAATTGTCACAACCAACGTGCGGCTGAAACAGGTACCTGTCTTTCGATTGGAATAATTTTCTATTTACTAAGGAGGTCATACTTAATAGAAATGCTCTCTTCCAAGGTTTCAAGAATTCCTGCTCATATACATATGTGTGTGTGTGTGTGTGTGTGTGTGTGTGTGTGTGTGTGTGTGTGTGTGTGTGTGTGTGTGTGTGTGTGTGTGTTTCATTATAATTAAGCAATCCTCTCACTTTCCTTTAGCAATGGAAAGATGTGAACCTGCAGTGGAACCCAGAGGAGTACAGTGGAATAAAAAAGATCAGAGTTCCCTGCACTGACATCTGGAGACCTGACCTAGTTCTCTATAACAAGTACGACCTTAAATATGCATCATTTCATCTTCTTTATTTGAGCACACATATGTCAAATGAGTAGTGTAAAAAATTAAAAGGGGTTTTAGGCTGATTTAGCTGTCGCTACCAGAGTCGTGCATTAAAACTCATTCACTCGTCTTTTTTCTCTCTTTTTCTCAGTTTATTTCAACATGTAGGAGTAGACATTTCCCACTGATGACAAGTGCTGGTAATTGTTGGTTTCTAATAAAACCATAAACAAACAGAAAAACAAGCTTTAACAAATCCAATAAATATGTAGGATCAAAGAAAAGTAGAATTCAAAGCATGCAGAATATAAAATAAACAAACAAGCAAAGAAACTTACATTGTCAACTACTCAACAATTCCCCACAGGCCATGTCTGAATAAAGGAGAAGTAGCTTCTTACATCCATCCAAACACTGAGACTAGGGCTTAATTAGTAAGAAGCCACAGGTGTTTTTATTAAGATTTGGATGGCCAATCAAATCCCATCCTGGAAGCAGAATTTTCTACAACAGACTGTGTGAGTCAGAGCACCATGAGTATAGCTCTGGTGTAGGTTTGTGGATGTGTTTGATGTACTTTATGGGACGGAATGAAGGAAGGATCTCTCAAATAGCATCAGACTAAACATAGACATTTACTTTTGCAACACTTAGCAGACACCATTCTTCAGAACAACTTACAGAAGCGCTTTGTGGCTCCATCAAAAACAAAAGCTCATGGTAGTACAAATAGGTCAGAACCTTAGAGTAGCATCAGTTATGTCTGTTCACCATATCCTCTACTCTTTAATTCGCTTTTCATTTTACTCTCATCTCTAGCTACTTTCTATTATTCCCCAGTAATTTTCTTAGAGATTCATTTTGGATCTGTTTTGAAAAGAAAGTATTGAACCTCACACCTTGTCACTATGCTAACTGTATAATTAATGTATAACATAATGTTTGACTCTAGAGCCTATTGGTGTAGATTTCTTTCTGTAGATGACTACTAGAGATTGTTAAAACTGTTTCTTTTACTCTTTTTGTACCTCCATAGTGCTGACGGTGACTTTGCCATTGTGCATGAGACCAAAGTTCTGCTCGAATATACAGGAATGATCACCTGGAACCCGCCAGCCATCTTTAAGAGCTACTGCGAGATCATCGTGCTTCACTTCCCCTTCGACTTGCAGAACTGCAGCATGAAACTCGGAACATGGACATTTGATGGAAATCTTGTCGTCATCAACCCTGTAATAACATGGCATAATATCTTACTGATAATTCGTAAATGCAGATCATTAATTTGTTTAATTTATTGTAGTTTAAGGAGCAATAGCAAAGCTGTGAAATGAGGAAACATCTCAGTGTTCTTGGGGTGGAGTTGGGGTGGCTTGCATTTGCACATGCAAAACAGTAAGGCAATTATCAAAAATAAACTAGGAAGGAAAATTATTATTATTTTATTATAATTATTATTCATAGGAAGGGAAGAGATTGAAAAAAAAAAACAATATATAATTGTATGACAGTGAAGAACCACCAGATTGTAATGCCAATTTGCATGACTTATGATGTACTGATGTCAAATAAGCAAACAGTATGGACAGACATTTACTGAAAACATACAAAACATATAAATGCAAACTTTGTACAATAGCTGATTTTATCAGTGGTAAAAATCTATTTTACAATTGTACGCATCAACTATTGTATAAAAATACTGTGATCTGAATTATAATGACAGCTTATGTTATTGATCAAAACTTCAGATAAGTCAACCTTAATTAAATCTCAGTCAATCACATTCTGATCTATTCACACCTTGTCAGTTCACTACCTCATAAATTGAATTACTTTGTCTGTGGAGCCTCTCATTTGATCGATCGTCTTCTCTGTCTCTTAGGACAGCGATCGGCCAGATTTGAGTAACTTTATGGAGAGTGGCGAGTGGGTGATGAAGGACTACAGGAGCTGGAAGCACTGGGTTTATTATGCCTGTTGCCAAGACACTCCGTACTTGGATATCACATACCATTTCCTATTGCTGAGACTGCCGCTCTACTTTATCGTCAATGTGATCATCCCGTGCATCCTCTTCTCTTTCCTGACTGGCCTGGTCTTCTACCTGCCTACAGACTCAGGTATGAACTTGCATCTAAAACAAAGTTGGGTTGGTGGACGAGTAAACAGAATAGGCACAGGTTCAGTATAGATGACTGACACAAACAGACAGCATCAGATGTCTGTGGTACTGATGTAACTATGAGATCTGTGTGTGTGTGTGTGTGTGTGTGTGTATGTAGAAGTGATGCTCTATGTCTCCTCATGTCTTCCAGTCTGACTCTGCTCTTATGTATTATACATCACACATTGCTCGGTCTCATGATTTCAGAAGTGCTCGTCTAGATGCCTGAGGGCTGTTAATTTGGTAGATCATCAGATGAAGCTTGAGTTAATAATCTGTGGTATGATCCAAATTTTTCTTGGTGCTCCATTTGCTGTATGCTTTATGTATTGTAAGTATGGTTAGGCATTGTTATGTGGGTTTATTTTAGAGATGTTTCTGATTAGTGATATGAATAAGGGTTTCAGTGACTTTGGCTGGAACAGTCACCAAAACGGCACAACACACACACACACACACACACACACACACACACACACACACACACACACACACACACACACACACGTTAGTGTCAGTGTTGATTCATCAGCCTAAGTAGCAGTCTCCTTGTTCAGTGGACCATGATAAAAGCAATAGTGCAATCTCCATAATCAGCGCACAGTCCTTTCTGTGTAATAGCTCGTGCTTGGAGAATCCTAAATAGCTGACCAGAGCAGAAATGAACCCCTTACTGAACTCCCAGGACTCATCGGCTCATGCACAGTTCCTTAATATTTATGACTGCATACCTTTTTTTATTAGTTTCCTTGCAGTCACTTAATAATTCATAGACGTTAAGATGTATCTGAGTAATGTGTTGAGTTTTGAAGAGGGTTTGAAGACAGTATACTAGTATAACATATACAGTGAGAGGAAAAAAGTATTTGATCCCCTGCTGATTTTGTACATTTGTCCACTGACAAAGAAATGATCAGTCTATAATTTTAATGGTAGATTTATCTGAACAGTGAGAGACAGAATAACAACAAGAAAATCCAGAAAAATGCATGTCAAAAATGTTATAAATTGATTTGCATTTTAATGAGGGAAATTAGTATTTGACCCCCCCTCAATCAGAAAGATTTCTGGCTCCCAGGTGTCTTTTATACAGATAACAAGCTGAGATTAGGAGCACACCCTTAAAGGGTGTGCGCCTAATCTCAGTTTGTTACCTGTATAAAAGACACCTGTCCACAGAAGCAATCAATCAGATTCCAAACTCTCCACCATGGCCAAGACCAAAGAGCTCTCCAAGGATGTCGGGGACAAGATTGTAGACCTATACAAGTCTGGAATGGGCTACAAGACCATTGCCAAACCGCTTGGTGAGAAGGTGACAACAGTTGGTGCGATTGTTCACAAATGGAAGAAACACAAAAGAACCGTCAATCTCCCTCGGCCTGGGGCTCCATGCAAGATCTCACCTCGTGGAGTTGCAATGATCATGAGAACAGTGAGGAATCAGCCCAGAACTACACGGGAGGATCTTGTCAATGATCTCAAGGCAGCTAGGACCATAGTCACTAAGAATACAATTGGTAACACACTACGTCGTGAAGGACTGAAATCCTACAGTGCCTGCAAGGTCCCCCTGCTCAAGAAAGCACATATACATGCCCTTCTGAAGTTTGCCAATGAACATCTGAATGATTCAGAGGACAACTGGGTGAAAGTGTTGTGGTGAGATGAGACCAAAATGGAGCTCTTTGGCATCAACTCAACTCGCCGTGTTTGGAGGAGGAGGAATGCTGCCTATAACCCCAAAAACACCATCCCCACGTCAAACATGGAGGTGGAAACATTATGCTTTGGGGGTGTTTTTCTGCTAAGGGGACAGGACAACTTCACCGCATCAAAGGGACGATGGACGGGGCCATGTACCGTCAAATCTTGGGTGAGAACCTCCTTCCCTCAGCCAGGGCATTGAAAATGGGTCGTGGATGGGTATTCCAGCATGACAATGACCCAAATCACACAGCCAAGGCAACAAAGGAGTGGCTCGAGAAGAAGCACATTAAGGTCCTGGAGTGGCCTAGCCAGTCTCCAAACCTTAATCCCATAGAAGATCTGTGGAGGGAGCTGAAGGTTCGAGTTGCCAAACATCAGCCTCGAAACCTTAATGACTTGGAGAAGATCTGCAAAGAGGAGTGGGACAAAATCCCTCCTGAGATGTGTGCAATCCTGGTGGCCAAGTACAAGAAACGTCTGACCTCTGTGATTGCCAACAAGGGTTTTGCCACCAAGTACTAAGTCGTGTTTTGCAGAGGGGTCAAATACTTATTTCCCTCATTAAAATGCAAATCAATTTATAACATTTTTGACAAATATTTTTCTCACTGTACTGTATATTATAAACAATCCATATCAGCAGACAAACTAGGGGGCATAAACAGGCAGGGGTCAAACATCAGGCCAATGCAGGGCAGTCAAAGCAAAATCTAAATGGCAGAAGTGAAAAGTAGAAACCAGGAAACGACTCAGGAATGCACAATGGAATGGCAAAGCCTCATAAAAATACACAGAAATAAAGGAAATCGAAAACAGGTGTGTTTAATAAACATGTGATTGGTTGTGAAGTGGCTTTTGTTTAATGTCTCTTGATATATTTCACAGAACGTCAGCATCTTACTATATTACAACATGCACAGACCTGGATTATTGTGTATGATTAAAGTAATGGAAGTGTATCAGTCAGCCAGCTGAGAAAGGAATGGATTATATTGAGTATGTACATGTACAGAGGTAGCCTTTCTTTCTCATTTTTATGCACACAGAAATATGCACCATTGCCATGATAACACATTTAAGTGTTTGCCATTGTTAGTTTTCTTTTATTTTTTGCATTGCAATATCCCCCCATATATATATTATATATATATATTCCCTAAGGCCTCTGACACTGTCCACTGGACTTCACCCTGACCTTGAGGCTTAGAATATTGTGTGAACACATTGAAAGGTTATAAATAGACCACTGTGAGGCACCACTGGAGTTTAGAAGCCTCTTGTATATATTTAACCTGACTGATGGCCACTCTGGTGGTAATACTGATGACCAAGACAGCTGAAAAATGTTTCTGTATCTGACATGAAACCACGAGTGGTGAAAATCCAGAGCAATGTGAAAACCAGCCAATGATTTGTGTGCATGTGTGTGTAGGTGAGAAGATGACCCTCAGTATCTCTGTCCTGTTGTCTCTGACTGTGTTCTTGCTGGTGATCGTGGAGCTCATCCCTTCTACCTCAAGCGCTGTTCCTCTCATTGGGAAATACATGCTCTTCACCATGATCTTCGTCATTGCCTCCATCATCATCACCGTCATTGTTATAAACACACACCACCGCTCACCTAGCACACACACCATGCCTGCCTGGGTTCGCAAGGTGAGTACAAGAAGCGAAGCAGAATATAATTGTGTGTGTTCTGTTTCTTCTCCTCTGCGATGTATTATACAGAGGCCACAGTGGCTTATTGGTTAGCACGTTCTCCTCACACCTCCAGGGTTGGGGCTTGATTCCCGCCAACCACCCTGTGTGCATGGAGCTTGCATGTTCTCTCAGTGCTTTGAGGGTTTCCTCTAGGTAATCCAGTTTCCTCCCCCAGTCCAAAGACATACATTGTAGGCTGATTGGCATCTTTACATTTTCTGTAGTGCCTTGCCATGGGTTGGCCCCCCGCCTTGTGCCCAGATTCCACTGGGATGGGCTCCAGGCTCCAACACAACCCTGTGTAGGATAAGCAGTGCAGGAGATGGATGGATTTATTACACATGTAATCCTGTACATATGAGATTTAAATGAACACTTAAGTCTGTACTCTTCTAGTCCCCTGCCATACTGACTTTTCATGCATTTACCATACTCACTTAAAAATGAGGTGAGAGAAAAGGTCATCTAAAGTGAGACTCCAGAAGAACTATTTCACTACTTAATCAATTTTGTCAGTGCCAAAGCAAATTAAACATTCCCAAATTTCCCAACATAAATATTACCACCATGCAGTTAATTATGCAACAAAAAAGATTAAAGAATTATGGAGCAAATGGTTCTTTTCTTTGCAGCCATGCATCCCTGTTCAAAGAAAAAACAAAAAAACATGGACCCCCTTCAACCATAACACAACTATTCAAATATTAGGCACATTATTTAAATGTGTGCAGTAATCTTTTTTTTTTTTTTTTTTTTGCAGTAATCCACACATTGAATGCATTAGCCCTCTACTGCATGAAGTATTACATTTACATTAAAGCAAAAAAAAAAAAGTGGATTTTTAAAATTGAATTCCAGTAATAAAAATATACAAAATGTGAAAACAGTGCAATGGAGAAAGTATCACTTTGTATGAGTTGTAATGTATGAGATTACAATCTATAAGTTGCTGAAGGGATTTTTTGCTACGGTATGAGCATGTAAAAGTTATATCTTCTAGAAAGGATTTAAAGTTGTTAAAAAAAATTAATGGATTTACTCACTCCAAGTGTGTTTTGGGTGACATATCTTTTGAATTAATTCTCTTGAATTCTTTATACTTTCTCTTGAAAAGTAAAATTTTAAAAATAAGGTGCAATTGCAAAATGTCTAAAATGACAACAGTTTTTCTCTGAATGTCAAAAACAAAATAGAGAAGCCTAGTGTTTTTCATGCTCTGCAGGCCTGTTTCAGGTCATGAATGCACATACCACAGTTCCATTATTGCATGTTGTTGCCAACAATGACATTTTACCATTTAACAGAATCATATACTCAAAGTATATAAACTTGTTTAAATGACAAAAAAAATGTTAACATATCTCAGATAGTGTTTCACTATTTTCCTTTTTGCCTAAATGTTGAAAAATTTATCAAATTTTGAGAGTCTTCTAGTGATGTCTTTCACCCTGCCACATAATTGCAGAAAAGGAAGTGCAAACAGCACTTCCTGGTCATGTGACATGGCATTTTTTTGTTATGTCAAAGTTGTTATGTCCCCTTTTTCCAGTTACATAAGAAAATAGTAGTTTTGGAATTTTTTAAGTTTTGTAATCAAAAAATGTATCGTTGCAATATGGAACACCATGCAGTAAAGACTTAGATCCAAGTTGACAGTATTTATAGGCTGTCATTAAGGGTTGGACGAAAATTATTCAAGTTACCAATCAAATAGTACAATAACTACTTAAGAATACATTAAATAGCTTTGAAAAGGTTGCGTTTTGATAATAATATAAACACACACACACACACACACACACACACACACACACACACACACTACCTGGCTACTGAATGGTACATAGAATACAAAAAACACTTTGAGATTATTAAAATATTCCACCGTTTAGATTACAAATGCCTGCAAATACAGAATACAGGAAAGTTATAACTAATCAGAAATGACAAATAAGACATTTAACATTCAAAAATGTAAACATTTCTCTCCGGTTAGCAGTTATCGAATGCCTCATGGATTCCTGAGAACTTAAAATAATACTAGTCTAAATTAAGCTAGTTCTTCTATGGCATAACAATAATTTATTGGTGCAATTTATTTTTAAGAGTGTTCAGTGCACAATATTACAACAATTGTAATATCAACAGCGTGAGGTGTGTTCATGTTTACATCATGGAACTGTGGTTATATCTACTGTTCTACACAGTGCTGCCACCTAGTGATTCAAACACTGTGTTCTCCCAGACTGAGATAGACCAACAAACTGAATTTACTTGACCAAACACTAAATACACTTCCAAAAGTATTGGACGTTTTGACCATCAGGATAAAATGACTGCTACTATCAAGACATATTTTTGGAAAGCTACATTTGAAGTTATTGCCAAACCAAACTTCCACCATAATCTATTGTTTTTCAAATTACAGCTTCAGTTCATAGGCCCGAAGTTATCATATGATTTTTTTTTTTACATTAATTATTAACAATAAGATTATTTTTGCTGACGATATGCTATATTAAGAAGGGAGAAGGGTGGTTTAGTGGTTAGTATGTTTGCCTCGCACCTCTGGGGTTGGTGGTTCAAATCCCACTGTTTGCTAGTAACTTAGTAATTGCATGGTGGGTGGAATACAAAGGGTGTGTATGTACAAATGGGATATCCGTCCATGTAGAATACAAATGAAATGCCTAAGAATATAGAATACAGGAAAGTTATGACAAATATAACATTTTAAATGTAAATTATGTTCATTGGGAAAATAGGACTAAACCAACTAGTTTCGAATTAGCTCGGCTTCATAACTAGTATTTTCTATTTAATCCAGGCTGAGCTTACAGCTTTCAGAATAAATATAACAAATACAAAGCTTACCTCAGTATTAGCACCATTATCATTTACAGATATCTTCTAGGAAGGAAAATTGATCTCCCACAATCTGGTTCAGTAACATTACACGAAAAAGGATGCTGCAGGCTAATATCCACTCATCTTCCGTAATCAAAGAAAGAAATGTGACGGAAACTATAGTTACACCACAGCAGGATTTTTTAAATGATTATTTGTTCACTTAAAGGTAAGTGTAAACAACTAAAAGTAGTTAAAAATAAATAAATGAATAAAAAAGTGAATATGTATTTAATTTACACTATTATGTATTAAACAGAATTCATTATTTACTTCATGTGACTTACCTTTTGTCACTTCTTCTTCTGCCGGATCTAGATTTTTATTGAAACCATCCC
Organism: Ameiurus melas; assembly: GCA_012411365.1. Lineage (NCBI taxonomy): Eukaryota > Metazoa > Chordata > Actinopteri > Siluriformes > Ictaluridae > Ameiurus > Ameiurus melas. The sequence continues at coordinate 21,799,953 of CM022758.1, read as the reverse complement.
CAATTGGATGTTCTTCTCTGCTATGAAGAGGCCCAGCATGGAAAAACGCTCTAAAAACATTTTCACCCCTGATCTGGACATCTCTGATATCTCAGGGAAGCCGATGCCCACTGCCGTGCCCTTCCAGTCACCCATAACCAAAAACCCAGATGTACGCAGTGCTATAGAAGGAGTCAAATACATCGCAGAGACCATGAAATCAGATGAGGAGTCCAACAATGTAAGACCATAAAGTGTGATAAAGTGTTCGATATTACTGTGATTCTTTTTTTTTTTAAATCTTTATTACAGATCTGTTTCTGTCTCAGAGTCTCTCTCTCTCTCTCTCTAGGCATGTGATGAGTGGAAGTTTGTTGCGATGGTTCTGGACCACATTTTACTCTGTGTCTTCATGGCAGTGTGTATAATTGGAACATTGGGTGTCTTTGCCGGGAGACTCATTGAGCTCAGTCTTTTATAACATAGTTATGATATTATATTAATAATTATAAGGAGGGATAAATACGCATGTAAATTCATAATGTATAGTATGATGTGCATCATTATATGAAAGTTGGTGGGAAAACATGGCCTAATGATATATATAATATAATCATTATATTATTGTTTTATAAGAAACTTGTGTCATACACATTCAAGTCACAGTATGCAAAGCAGTGCCTAAATGTAGGCTGATTTGTATTTACCATCGATACTGATTTTTGTTCTTAGAAAATGCATACTGCTTTGGTATGAATAAAAGTATATGCTTTTTGTCTTAAATGCACCTAATTTTGTTTGCTTTTCATTCATTCGTGTGTATGTTTAATTTAAATTCTTGCTGTTCTTTTGTGCCTGCTTTAGTATAGACTTTAATCAGTAGCTCTTTGCAATATTTAAATGATCATGTCTCAATTCCGCTTCACATAGGTCCTAAATTAAAACATGCTCATGTTCCTTCCTCATACTGCAGTTAAGACATTCTTTTACTTCAGCGTGAAGTAAACAGAAACAAGATTTACTCATTTCAAAAGATCTTTCCTAAAGAGGAAGCAGTCTTCTTCAATTCGTTTGGTTTCCTTCAGGTTTGATCGAATCTCTCACATAAATGCTACTACTCTCCAGTGACCTGCAAATCTAATCTTCACAAAATCTGACCTTGCACACACTTAAAATATCATCTCAATGTTTGGCCCATAGTATACACATGTTCTGTGCAAAATTGGTTCAGTTACAAATCAATACCAAAGTGCTGCTGAAGATAGCAGCATAATGCAATGAACTGAAAGGATACCCCCCACCCTTTTCCACAAATCCAGGTGCCTGGGCATTTATTAGCAAGGTTTATGTTTTTAACATCTCCTTATCTTGGCCTGTATTGCTCCCTTTGTTCCTGTTTCTGTACTGAGTTGACCTGCTACTTTTACTGATCACATACTCATACAGAATGAAGAGGTGAGGAAATGTGTCTGCTGTGGTAGAGTTCGTTTGCATGCCCCACTCTTTGTGTGACGCCTTGCTTTCACATATACACACACATACACACACACTTAGTTACAACATTTACTGATTGGTCGGCACCAGAGACAGGAAGTGCAATGGAACAGTGTGCACAACTGTGATATTGTACTTACTTCTCTACAACTTCAACCTCGGGTGAGTCCATCTTTTCTGTGAATAGATTGCAGGGAAAATCTGGAGAGAGCAGGGAGGAAAGGGAAGCTTTGGAGGACAGTGAGGGGATCCCTGCCTGTCAAAGGTTGTTGTTGTTGGGTGTGTTTTTTTTCATGTGAAGGTGTCTGTATTGTTTGTTGGGCTGCAAAGGAAACTCAGAGGAGGAAATATGACTTCTCACAAAGCTACTGAAGCAGAAGGGTGGTTTCTGGGTTGTTGAACGTTAACCATGTCGTCTGTTTTCTATAGTGAGAATTACATGCCATGCAAAAATATATTACCTAGAAAACGAAGGCATCTGAAGAAGTATGAGTTAGGTGAAATGGTAGAAATAGTGTAGAATTTATGAGTGAAATATACATATAGTTTTGTGAAAACCCTAAGTTATCAGTGGTGGACTATAACTGTCAGCAGCATTATGTTAATATTATATTTGACTGTTTATTGTATATTTTATAGTAAAACTCTGACAAAGGTGCAAGACATTGGCAATGACCTGTTTTTAAATTCGCATGCTACACTTGCACATCTCACGTAGTACAGTACTCACACAGTAAATTATATCACATTTTTGTACCCATGTTTTTGTCTGATGGCAAACCACTCTGCTTCTTGATTGGTTATAGTTCCCTTTATTTTTTTTTAATAAAGTGTATTAGTTTTCCAGAGAAAAAAAGGGATTTTATTCTTTATGTTCCTTGCTCTGTTAGAAACATATCCATTTATCTTTTGACTATTTTGGTTCAACTTTTTTTTCCCCATTTAAAAAAAAAACAAAACTAAAAAAACCCCCTTCAAAAATAGCAGGTTCCTGTCTTTCTATTTACAGTTAAGTGACTTTTGCTGCAATAATGTTCACAGATTAAGAATGAACAGCTGACACCAAGTAAATTTTTCAAAGGGTGTCAAAAAATGATCAAACAGCATATAAATAGGCCTCTTTGCTCAAGTTCATTTTTAAAATCATGCTGAACCTGCTATTGTGTATCATGCTCTCAAATTCACAAATGTGATCTGAGGCTTAGTGATCTAACTGAAGAGGAAAGGAAGGGGCCTGTATGAGAGTCTCTCATTAACAGCTCACGTATCAGGAAGTTGCAGCCACCTCTGCTCAAAAAAGCATACAGATTCAGCTAACAAACAAGGTCATAATTCTGCTGATTATACTAAGGATAGCTATTATGTTTGGTAAATGACTTCTTCCACGAATTTATTACAAAGTTGCCTTCTATGAGAACTGAAAACAACCCTCACATGGAAGGCCTACTGTAACATCGAGATAGCTACCAGAAGCAGAGGAACTAAGAGTAAATGCATCACTTTTGAGCTATATATTATAGACCATAAGCAAACAAAAGTGAAAATAAATGTAAAATGTGAAAGAGGGTTACAGCTTCCTGCTATCTCTGTGAGGTAGCATGTCATGCAGGCCTTACGCTAGTGTAAGTTGGCTTCAGTTCCAAGTCAGATTCCACTGGAGAAAAGCTAGAATCTTCACAGATTTCGAGGTTCATTTAAAATCATATGGCCAGGACTTATGTCTACATTGCATGCGATGAAATGCAACAACATTATGATTGACTTTGACCTGCTAATTAGAAATAAACAGAGACAATGGAGTCAAAACTGTTGTTCTGAGAAGAATCGTAAGAGTCAAACGTTTATTTTTCTACAATAAATTAATTATAGTATAAAATTATTAATTAAAGTGAGCAAAAACCAAATTGTAGCGAATGTCCACCTCAACCAACGTCACAGGGTCCAATGCGGACGTTGCCTCTGGCCTGGGTTTGGTGTGGAGCAGGCCTACTTAATCAAAATACTTTAGTAAAAAATTTAAGTCTTGACCCAGGTCTTTGCATCATGCATGGCCAATCTGGATCCCTAAGATGTTCTGCTGAATGTGATTTTGTTTTGAATACATCATTATTGCTATCAAGCTGAATGCTTGAATTCAGACCTAATAACTACATGAGCACAAGCGTCATTTAGAGAAAGGGGAAATATAAGAATATAAATCTGTCTTCTTTAGGGGAGTATGATTTTGAGTTTGTTATTAAGTTCTCCTTGATTAAGCCGCCTTTGCATCGTATATGCGTTTCCTTTTTCATCCACCGGAAGAATGAGTGTGAAAAGGGGTAGGGGTGTGAAGAGTAAGATGATATGTGCTGCTAAAGGTTGAAAGACACTAGTCTATTCTAGTTCTCTTCTCTTTTTCTCTGTATAGGTGTGTGTGTGGATATTCAGGTGCAACGTGAGTGAGAAAGCACACCGGACAGAATATGCCTGGTCCTCCACCCCCACCACCACCCCCTCCTCCAACCTTTGCTTTGGTAAGAGACATCACAGTTTTCTATACTGCTCTGTCCTCTTCAAATTGTTGTAAAGATGTAAAAATCATCCCTTACAGAAAAGTTAAAAGAACGTCACTGGGGAATGATCACCGTTTTTTCATGTTTCGCACATTTTTGACATGTAGTGCATATGTTTTTATTCTTCCACATGATTACATATTACTCACATAACCACATGTGAACAACATATGATTAGATGAAACCTAATCATATGTTGAAATGTGAAATGTATGTTTTTAGTTTGTTTGTTGTTTTTTCGTGTGTGTGTGTGGGGGGGGCTCCTTAGTTCACTTCAGGTTAGCAAGTGATTCCTGATGTGCAGCTGGATATAAAAAAAAAATAAGCTGTGCATTATGTTATTAAAATAAAAAAGCGGATCACTGACAATTTTATTTGCATCTTACTGTGTTACCGGTTCTTTACTGCACTTTCTTCATGTGGACTGTTCATCTTTACTTACTCAGGAAGAACACTTTCAAGCATTTCTTATTGTAGGGAGCCACCTAGTGGTGACTATTATTAACGCTCTCTGTTTTTTTGTTTGTTTGTTTGTTTTTTAAACAGGCGAACACTGATAAACCATCACTGTCCAGAACTGAGCAACACGGTAGAAATGCTTTACTCTCAGATATCAGCAAAGGCGCCCGACTGAAAAAAGCTGTCACCAATGACCGCAGTGGTCCAGTACTTGATAGTAAGTAACTCAAATTTCTACATTTCTTCAACGTTTCTTCTACTATACTTCAACAATATCTACTGCTCACTATTATATTAAAAGCAGTAACAGTATGGCGTCTTTTTTTTAAACTGTTTTAAAACTTTTTATAAAACTGTTTTACAGAGCCTAAAGGGGGTGGGGCTTCTGGTGGAGGTAGTGGTGGTGGTTTAGGAGGCGGAGCTTCAGGTGGACTTGGAGGACTGTTCCAAGGTGGGATGCCAAGACTAAAATCTGCAGGAGGTGGCTCAGGTAATTAACATTTCATCTTTAAAACAAATAAAAGAATAACTGCCCAAAATGTGTCAAATTAAACATTTTTGTCTTGAGCTCTTAACATATAGCTGTTTGATATATATCTTTAAACAGCGAGGCCACCTATGCCTCCCACCGGTGGGAGATTCCCAGCACCAAGTGGTGGAACTCCTCCTCGTCTCCCTGACTCTCCTTCTGGGCGATCAAACTTGAGCAGAGGCAGTGCTCCACCTGTGCCTTCCTCTACATCTGCCTCTCCACGCAGTTCACATACTGGTGGCCCTCCACCCATACCAGGAAGTCGATTCCCAAGCTCTCCTTCTACCCCACCAACAATGCCAGGTCGGCGCCCCAGCATCCCTGCAAACCCTGCTCCCCCTGGCCGCCAAACATCTTTACCACCACCCCCCATTCCCTCAAGTGCCCGTCCATCTCCTAACGCAGTTTCCTCTGGATCCTCAAATGATTTTCCCCCTCCACCACCACCAGTAGGAGGAAACAGGTCAGGGTTTCCACCACCCCCCGTTCCCTCTAGTGCCCGTCCATCTCCTAACACATTTTCCTCTGGATCTTCGAATGATTTCCCCCCTCCACCACCACCAGTAGGAGGAAACAGGTCATCATTGCCACCACCCCCCATTCCCTCTAGTGCCCGTCCATCTCCTAACACATTTTCCTCTGGATCCTCAAATGATTTTCCCCCTCCACCACCACCAGTAGGAGGAAACAGGTCATCGTTTCCACCACCTCCTGTTCCCACAAGTGCCCGACCAAATTTTTCCACAGGCGGCTCAGATGATTTTCCCCCTCCTCCTCCATCCACAGGAGGACATAGGGCATCTTTTTCATTACCCCCAGTTCCCCCTAGTAGCCACCCTCCACTTCCAACACCTCCTTCTGTATCAGATGATTTTCCTCCACCACCACCTGTCGGAGGAAGTAGAACATCATTTTCTGGTGATGGGTATCCACCACCACCCCCATCAGGAAGTAAACCAGGACCAAGATCTATGGGTAGTGCCCCACCACCACTCCCTTCAGGAAGAGGAGACCTGCCACCACTACCTCCTACACCAGCAAAGGAGCCAACCAGTACAACTCCTCAAAGAAATTCTTTTAGTAACCCACCACCTGTCCCACGATCTGGGGGGTCTGCCCCACCACCACCTCCACCCAGTTCAAGACCACCACAAGCAGGAAAAGTCACATCTATACGATCTAGTATGACCTTGGTCAACTTTATTTATTTATTTATTTTTATTCCCCATTTCTGTGATGTTTCACCATGTGGTCCAACATATGACATTTGGATCTCTTTTTATAGGTCCTCTTCCACCTCCTCCTCCAGGGGACAGCAGAGGAGGTACTCCGCCTGCACCTCCTCCTAATCACCCTATTGGTAACCGAGGAGCTGGCAGACCACCCCCTCCTCCGGATAGGCCTGGGGCAGGAGGGTTCCCTCCTCCCCTGCCCCCTTCCATGGACAATGGCTACCAGAGCTCACCTCAAAACAGTACAGGTAAGTAAGTCACACTTTAGTAAGTTGAAAGGTATAGTCAGTGATTTGGGCTTGTCAGAAGTTAGCTAGTTTATGAAATTTAAAATTCAAGCACATACATTCTTTTTCATTTCAGTGGTCTCCCCAAAACCATATCCCTGAAGCACATGCAAACATGCATTCTAGTCTAGAACACCGGTATGTTAAAATAAGAGGGGAGTTAGATGTTGCAAGTAGAAATGCCTCCTTGGCCTTATTGGTTAGATGTTGGTGTTCAACATCATTTGTTTTTACTCATGTTTGCAGAGCATGGGGCGCTTATCTGTCTAGATTCTAAATGCATATTGATAGCTGCCAACCTGTGGAAAACCACCTTATTCCAAAAAAGTGCTCTGATTAGTAAACCAATTTAGTTTTTTAGCACACTGAAGCTCAGCTTACAGCAATTTATCAACAGACCATTTGAACCAATGATAAACCAAAGTTATATAAAGAATTGTTGTCATGATGTATGGCTCTTGAAGATGACCATAAATCCCCTTCCCTTTGTCAAACCACAGTGAGTAAGAAAACCTTTAAACCACTGAATACCATGGAAGGCTCCATTTGTTACCTCATACAATTTAGTGGATTTATGCTGCATTTTCTGTGTTTATGTAGTATGTTATTATTTAATTTTTTTGGCAAGCAATGGAATAAAAGGTAAACAGTAAGAATACTAAGTCTGAGTCAGCTGTCTGTGCAGACCTGCTAAGCTCCTTTTTTATTGCTACACTCCACTAGGCAAATACTTTTTGGTCAGAATTGCTCTTTATATCCCCACTTACTGGATTTAATCTAATGCTGACTTATTATGCACATTGTTTCTCTATAGCTCCTTCATATAGTTTGGTTGTAAATATCTGTGGAACAATTAGGAACTAACTGGAAGTGCTACATATAGGACATTATCTCAAAATAGTATTAATGTGCCGACATTACGGACGGACCTTAAATCTGTCTGGGCAAGCACTAATCGAGATACTGGATTCATAAACATGTCTGTTAACAAGTTAATCATGTGGCTGAAAAACACAGTACTGAATGCTTTCCTGTTAAACGTGTACATTGGATAGGTTGTAGCAAACTTCAGGATCATAACACTTTATTATAGACATAATTTGGCCTCAAACTTATAAACGGCTTAATGCTACCCATATTGCTTTTTGCACTTAAAATGTTAGAAGATAAAATAATCCCAAAGAGTGGGTTAATAACCATCAGAGATTATTAACAAGGTTATATTAGGGGTTACCAATCTAATCTGGAAAGGGCAGAGTGGCTGCATGTTTTCCTTTAATAAAGCAAGAGCTTATTTAATTAATTGATCTGGTCTTCTTATGACTATCAGATATGGATTTGGCTGAATGTAAAAGCTTCAGCCCGATCATCACTTTGTTGATTACACCGGTGACAACTGGGCTGTATAAAGATTTGATGAAAGTCCACCCTGATAGTAAACCCACAAGGTTCTCCTTTTTTAGATGGATGGGAAATGAGGTTTTCCTTCCATGCAATTTCTGAGCTTCCCCCACCTGAGCCTTACATTTCCACCCCTAAGACGTACCCCAGCAAGGCTGGTAAGAATGATGGCAAAGGTGAGGAAAATTGTATCTGGTTTAATAGTTATTGTCATATTTCATTTTCTGTGTGTCTGAATAATGTGTTTTATTCAGATAATGTAAATGTGGGAATTCCAATAAAAAGTTTACATGTACATTCAGAATCCATTACTATGAAACCTTGTGTTTTCTCAGCAGGAACAGTACAGAGGGAAAGAGGAGCTCCTCCACTGCCTCCAATACCCAGATAAAGATCAACAAAAATCAATCATGCCACCGTTGTATTACTATTCATTTCTTAAGCACAGCCTCAAATGTATTTTTCTAAATGTTGCAGAATTTTTCACTCTCTCTCTCTCTCTCTCTCTCTCTCTCTCTCTCTTTCTCTCTCTAACACACACACACACACACACACACACACACACACACAAATAGATGTATTAAACATTATGCAAGTAATATGTAAGTATATACATTAATAATACTGATCATTCTGATGTAGGCATATAGCAGTGCAATGTATTCAAATTATATTTTGAACGGTAGTTATCTGGCTACATTTTGTTTCATTTTCTTTTTTTAGAATATTACATTTTTAATAAAGACAAATAAAAACACAAACGGAGATGGAAAGAATATTTTTTGTTCTACTCTTCTTGCTGAGAAGGCTAAAATAAAACACCTTTTAGAAGACACACTGGTTGAATAGTGCAGTGAATTAAACTAGAATTAAGACTCTGAGCAGAAAGTGATATCTGAACAAACCTTACATAGCACAGCATTCTGGGCCAGGTACATACAAGGCAATTATGGCATTCAAGGTTTGCATGGCATTTAGAATCTGGGTGTAAAATTGCACTCACTCAACGAATTCATGTGCAGTGTTTAATTTTGGGCTGGAAGTGGCCCGCTGTAAAATCTGCCCCTTATCTTTTGCATGACACATGGGTATCATCAGGGTTAAGTTGTGGCTGTGTTCTGGCAGCCAGATACAGATGAGTTCATCACCATCATTACACAGCAATATGACGCCAGATGAGCTGCCAGGTGTGTGTCAGCACCTACATGTTATACAGCTGATAGTATACAGTCGTAAAAGAGTAATGATTTGTATTCCAATATCACCCAGAAGAGGATAAGTTCTTTTTGGGTCTGGTTCCTCTCTATTTTGTTTCCTCTTGCCATCTTTGTGGTAATGTCTATTAGTGATGGGAAGTTCGGATCATTTCCCTGACTCATCAGCAAAATTAACAAATCTTTTTTCGCGTCATTTCATTAATTTCAGCAGAATATAATGATAAAAAGTTGCATGACAAATTCCCAACACATCTAGTACTTTATAAACTATGAAATAAACTATAGGCTAATGCAGCCAAGGCCAAATGATGAGAAACAGAAATTATTAATTAATAACTTAGCTTCGTTCTTTCTTTTGTCACGTCACGTTTGTCACGTCTGTTCCCCGGAAACAGAAATGATTGGTTCACCGCTCGAGTCTTCGGGTTTGAGGCTGAATGCAGTGTGGCTGTGACGTAATGAACGAACGACTCGGACCCGGAGACTCGAGGAGTGAACTAATCATTTCTGTTTCCGGTACAGAACCTATGGGGATGTTGCAGCGCATGCGCGGTCAAAAAATTAATGAATCACTCTCTGAAATAACTCGTCATATTAAAGATTCATTCAAAATGAAAGAATCGTTCATGAACGACACATCACTTATGTCTATGACTAAACGCTCTATACAAATAAAACTGCACTGAATTGAACTTTGATCATGAATAGCAGACAGCAGCCGGGTGTCACTGTTAAAATAATAATAATAATAATAATAATAATAATAATAATAATAATATAATAATAATAATAATAATAATAAATGAGTAACATTTCCAGAAATAAAGTCTTCAGTCAGTGCCTCTCTGCACATAAGACTAACTAGCAGCAAATTTTGTTTTAATGTTGTGCTAATACGTGTACATTAAAGTTTTTTAACAATGACTAATAAAACTCCGTCGTTTAAAACTTTTCAGTTAATAATAAAGAGGACTTTTATTAAAGCCCTATTAAAAATATGGTTCCTGTGTATGTTTCGATAACCCGCCCTCCGCTCACTGTGATTGGCTGAAGTGGCTGTCAGGCGGTTTATAAACTCAAGCCTAAGCGGTGAGATGAGTAGAAAGTCTGGGCTGCGTGGTGTTGCAATGTGTGTATCACGTCTCCTTTGGACATGGAGCTGTTCTTGCTGACATTAATAACTCCTCGCTTTGAACAGTCTCTCAGCAGGGGCGAAACTGGTTAAAACAGGAGGGAAACTAGCATCGTTTTCTTCGTCTGCTTGTCATGTGGGGCTACAGTGCTGTTTCCTGACCGTGACACCTGCGAGGTTCAGCACTTCACTACAGCCAGGTAATAAGTCTAAAATGGGTGACTGTGGTGACCTTCAGCTTTATCAGAGTCTTTAAAGAATGTTATAAAGAAACCGTATTTCTTGTTAGGTTGGATTGTATAATGTTAATATAGCTGGTATGGCATACTGACATTCTGATCCAATGTTGATTTTCACCCTGCTGTATTGAAGTGTCTCAAATCAGTGACCATTCAAACAAAGACCATTCCATGTCTTCAGATATATTTCCTATAGTAAATATTCCCAGTAACTGATTTCTTTGGTTAAACACTCTGCACTTTTTATTTTTTATTTTTTATTTTTGCATTTTTAGACTTTAAGCCACCTTCCATCCACATCTGAAGTCTTCAGACCTCCAACAGGATGGATGTCCTTTCAAATGCTGTCTCCATGTCCAAGCACATACATGGAGAAGGCCACTCATCTGTCTCTCCTCCTGCCATGTCTATCGATAAACTCCTGCCTGCTCTTCTTGAGTGTTTTGGGATCATACTATGTGGCTACGTTGCTGGTCGGGCCAATATCATCACCTCTACCCAAGCCAAAGGTCTGGGGAACTTTGTGTCAAAATTTGCCCTACCAGCACTGTTGTTTAAGAACATGGTGTTGCTGGACTTTGGTGATGTCATCTGGCCATTTCTGTGGAGCATCTTGGTGGCCAAACTGAGTGTGTTCTTTGTTGTGTGTGTATTGACCTTACTGGTAGCCAGTAAGGACAGCCGATACTCCAAAGCTGGACTTTTCTCCATATTTGCCACGCAAAGTAATGACTTTGCCCTGGGATACCCTATAGGTAAGTCACTTCTTATTTTCCGGTCAGATCTAGATATTTTGTTGGCTTTTATTTTAAAGCGAAAAGTAAATGGTGCAGCTGTCCGAGTTAAACGTATTCGCAACACTCAAAAGATAATGAGGTGCTCTTATTTATTAAGGGTGCACAATTTAAAATGTTCTACTTTGTATATTATCTTGATCTACTGACCTCCTTTTTAATAAATCTATCCAGCTTTCTATTGGCAAGTTCTGCAAAAATGAAAAGCAAAATGGCAGTGTGCTTTAAGACGTGATGTGGGTGCTGTATTCATTGTGAAAGATCCAAGTAGTCCGTCAACACTGCCAGTTTTCACAGCGTAAAATACATCAGTGATTCAAATTTGTAAATCTAATTCAACATCTCAGACTTACATTGCCTCCAATATAATGTTCTGTATCACCATGTCTTACTCATAGATTTCCACATTTGTGTTGACTGGAGTGTCAGTGCTTACAACATGCAGATCTAGTTAATCCCTGTGGTTGTTTGTTTGGTTCGTGGTTAATCTGTTAGATCTGTTAATCTGTTGGTCTGAGTCCAATGACTCAGGTTTCATGTGTCCTGTCCCACCACGATAATAAAACAGGATGTTGCATGAAATAATTTTGCCACAGTCAGATACATCATGTTTGACATGATTGATTTCAGTTTTGCACCATTTCCTTCTCACGCTAACTGATGTATAAAACCTTCCTCCACAGTTGACGCTCTATACAGGAACACCCATCCAGAGTACCTTCAGTACATCTACCTGGTGGCACCAATCTCTCTTATGGTGCTCAATCCTATTGGGTTTGCTTTCTGCGAAGTCCAGAAACGGAGACGTGAGCAACAGCAGCAGAAGAGTAAACTGCATGTGGTCGGGGTTGTCTTTATTCACGTTGTCAAGAATCCCATTGTCTTTATGGTGGTAATCGGGATTGCTGCACACTTTGTCCTGGGCCCAAAGATCCCTGAATTCATGCAGGAGTTTGTGGATGGTTTGGCCAATGCTTTTGGAGGAGCAGCTCTGTTTTATCTGGGTCTGACCATGGTGGGGCAGCTGAAGAAATTAACTAGGTCCACTGTGGTGGCTCTCATACTGCTCATCACTGCCAAATTGTAAGTATATTTCATGTTTAGGCCTAGTCAGTCCCTCCAGGATTTTGCAGTCACAGAAATGAACACAAAATCCAGCAAACTCCACAATATTTCGGAGGAGCTTGCAATTTTTCAAAATTAACGTGGATTTTCCGCAGATTTTGGCCGAACATGTCCTGTGATGTCACCACAAAATGCATTCAGCGTGCGATTCGTGTGTCGAACATGATTACAGCTAAAAGGTCTCATTTACCAGCAAACATCACTGTGACTAAAAGACAGTGGCTAGCAAGTTCACAAATTCAAGTAGTTTTCTGAAAGGAGGGGGGGGGCTCACAAAAAAACTCCACATATTGCAATCATGTAAACCCTGTGAAATCTTGTATGAACTGCCTAGTGTTCTATATCAGATGCCCAACATCTGACTTGGTTTTTGGATATGACCATAACCATTCCAGCTTTTAGAGCACAATTTATTTATTTTTATATATATATAAAGTGTTATTGTGCTCATTACCATTAAAACATAATGTTTATACACTATTGTGCAATAACAAATTGCCTTTCAGTCTATGCAGATTACAGCTTAGTGGATTTGTTTTATATTTAGAGAGTTGGCAATTTTCAAATTTAGCAAGTTTTATTTTGGTCTGGATATGTGCAAAATTGTAGCAAAACTCAATAATTGTGACTCACAGGATAATTTGTTGCCATGGATTACCTGTTTGTGCTGAGTCCACACAGTTATTATTATGTATTATGTATTATATATTATGTGTTTTGATTTGGGGAGGATGTTCTAGCAGTGGGTTTGCAAATGCAAACTGGCTCCTGTCCGCAAAGCGTAACTTTCCTAATCTCTAAGTTATTTAGATCTCCGTGAAACCATTGACTAAGGCCAGTATTGTATTTTATATTACTTGTATCTACTTATAAAGAAATAAAATAAACTCTAGATTGATGTGTATCTTTAGTTTTATCAACCAAAACCATTACTAAAATGTTGTATGTTTATTTTTCAAACGTGGTTCAATCTTCTCAATTTGAGAAATGCATGTCTTTCAAACTAGACTGTCTACCTGACACAAACACTGCACTGCCTTTTATTTGTACAGTTAGTGGAGTTTTTTTTTTTTAATTATTATTGGAGTGTTCTCAACGTGTTGGTATTCTGCATACCGTGATGCTTATTATTGATTTGATTATGCGGTAGTTTTGTGTAGTAATCACACATTATTTTACAGGGCACAGAAAGAAGTATGATTATACAGTATGTCATGAATCTACATAAAATGGTTCATAATATTGAAGACCACTAACTAGTCTGTAGTAATCTGTTTTATTTTGAACGTTTCAACATATAACCAGCATTTATGAGGATCAGGATTTTCAGAGATAACGTGTGATGTGTTGTAGAAATCTAAAACTTTCTATACGCGTGTGTTCCTTTAGACTGGTGATGCCGCTGATTTGTAGAGCTATGGTGGAGGTTTTGGACAGAGGGAATATTAGCTCTCAAAACCAGAGCAGTCTCTCCAATTATGCTTTCCTCTATGGCGTTTTCCCCACTGCACCCAGTGTGGCCATTTATGCCAGTCATTACAACATGGAGCTGCAGGTGGTAAGTGCTTGTTTGTGTATTTGGTACTTTATAAGACCAAAAATGTGTAGCTGAATCGAGAGAGAATTTATATATAAATTTAAAAAAAAAAAAAATTAAAAATATAAATACATAAATAATATTTGTCTGCTTCTAGGATAAAATGGAGATAAATATAAATGCTGTGGTCCATTCTAAATGCTGATGTCACCAGTTAATGCATTTATGGATAGGAAGGTAGATCTGCATTTTTGTAGGTTAACCTTGGGCCAAAGTGCCCCCTGATGATGAATACCATGTGATGTGTATAATAATAACTTTACTTTTGAAGGTGTGTAGTTATCTTTGAATGTACATGACTTTCATTTTTCCAGATGACCTCAGGGATGGTGATCAGCACATTCCTCTCTGCTCCTATAATGTACGTCTCTGCGTGGCTGCTGACTATTCCCTGGATGGATCCCAAACTACTAGAATCAGCACTACAGAACATTAGCTTTAACATCAGCATTGTCAGCCTAGTTGCTCTAGTGAGTAGTTCCCCTAAACACAAAGTGCACACTACACTTTTTTTTTTTGTTCCTTTCTTTACTTTCTTGCTTCCTCCATTTCAGCTTTTTTTTTTTTTTTTTCTCTTCTCAAGCCAGTTGAGTCGCTCTGGATTTGAGCTCTGTAGCCTTGTGTAATGATATAGGATTATATTAAATCAGTGTTATGATAATTACAGGGGCATAAATAACAGTCTAAATTTTATTCATCGTTAAACTAGCGTTCTGAGAGAAATTAAATAAACTCTTCTGGACTGAATTGTTTTTTTTTTTGTTTTTGTTTTTTCCCCTCTCTGTGTCTTTTTAAATAGTTTTAGATCTTCAAATTAAATGCAACATAAAACAAAGGCAACCTGAGTAAACACACAATGCTTTTTTTATTATTTTTTTTGGGGAGAGTCCCAGAGCCTTTGAAATAGTTTTGTAACCCTTCCCAGACTGATGTATTTCAATCACCTTCATCATTTCTGGAATTTCTTTTAATTTTGGCATAGTGGGTAAGAACTTTTAACCAACTTCATGCTGTTTAAAAACATTGTGTGGATTTGATTGAACAAGTTTTGCGGTAATAAGTCCTAGTCGCATCTAGTCCAGCTGAAACCCATTATAATGCAGTTTCAAAATGGTAGGGCATTTGTAACTATGGGGGTAAATCTAAATGATCATGGTTTCAGTTGGTATTGGATAGCTTTTAAATCTATCGTTTCAGAAATTAAAACCATGTAGTATGAGCTGCACAAAAACAGAAGAAAACAGATATGTTTGTTTGTGTTTGAGCTTTGTTGTGCAGCTGTAAAGTGTTTCTAATCTGGTGGATTTCGTGCACTGTGCTAAACCACAGGGGGCCTACACTTCCTTCCTCTTTATATTGCACTCAAGTCTAGGTCCACACACAAGTAAACAGAACTGGTTTAATAATAAACAAAGTGGAGCAGATTGTGCCACACAGATTCATCACTTAAATGTTCGAGTCTGATTTTCTGCTGCCACAATCTGTGTTGAATCATGATGGGGCGTGGGATGTTTTGCGTAGTGTTCAAACATGTTTGTATGGTTTTGAAACACGTTGCATGTTTTTCCAAGATATACTGACACCTGAAAAGAGATTAATTGAACCTGAAATTCTTGTATCTTCTCCAATGCATGCAATGTGCTGCAGGTGTGGTGTCTTGCTGTGAGTATAATGAGTAAGAAGTTCCGCAGACGTCCACATATGTTTACCATCAATCTGTTCGTGGCACAGGTGAGGCAGTGATGATCACTGACACGCATTTAATTTGACCTGCTACTCTATTTGCAAATCATTGACATGACCTACGCGTGTTTGTGAAACAGAATATAATAGAAATTTGTTGTGAAAATGTGACCTATAAGGGATTAGAATTATTTATACCACAGTGTGCTGTTCAAGTCTTGATCCTGATTGGTCAGAACGGAGGTATTCAGACTTTTTCCCCATAAACCCACTTCCCAGTTTTTTTGGAGAACTTGCACTTCCCTTTTAAAATCAATTATCTGCCCTGAAAGCCATAAATGGTTATAGACTGTCATAGAAGAACAAAGCAAACAGTGTTTTAAATCAGTCCAACTATAATTGGCATCAACATTGTAAAGTTTTAGATTTTACACTTTGTTATAGGCCTGTTAAATGTCAAATTTCAGTCCAGTCTCTTTTGGATGCAAACCCAAAAAAGCAGATTTTTGACTTTTTTTTTTGGCTGAAATATTTTTGGTGGTATCACTAATGAACAGTCAGCTGATATGCTTATAAACATCTGCGCACAACTGTTAATCATTTTGGATTCACATGTCGATTGGCTCCTCTGCCAATTTTATTGTATGGAAAAAAGATCGTTTGTATGGATTATGTGTTCCGCTCTGAAAATTGTAAGCTCCTACCAAAATGCATTAAGGTTGTCTGTTTTGAATCATCCTTTTGAAATTTTTTTTTTGTAATTTTCATCTCTTCACACCCCACAGTGTGAATGTCCAGTTTAGAAGGTGCTAATTAATTTTCTATAACGGCAGTAGTTCCAATTGCAAGGCAAATAACAGGTTTATATTAATGTGCTCGTTCTAATGTTACTATAGAAACAATAACAGCACAGTGGATAGTATGGGAGATGTACTACAGAAATTGATCAATAAATCTCTACACAAAACTTCAATAAATCTACAATAAACTTTAAAAAAAAAAAAAAGGCTCATTATGAACATTTATTGAAGTCTCTAGTGTCGGTGCTATGAAACATTCTGACTGGACAGGGGGGCTTTCTCTGATAATGACCTTTTTGTGGTATAAAAGGAATCAATCACTATGGACCCTGCTCTTATTGGAAAAGAATCAACTTCATGGTACTACTCTGCAGTTGGGCAGCAGAAGACCACCCTGTCACTGATTGTTTTCCTATAACAGCATGTTCACTTGTTTTATTTCTTATAAGTGCTTATATTTATATAAGGGGCAGTGGTGGCTTGGTGGTTAAGGATCTGGGTTACTGATCAGATGGTCGGGGGTTCAAACCCCCAGCACTGCCAAGCTGCCACCGTTGGGCCTTTGAGCAAGGCCATTAACCCTCTCTGCTCCAGGGGTGCTGTCCCTGTACTCTGACCCCTGTTTCCTGTGAAGAAAAGAATTTCACTGTGCATATGTGATCAATAGTCTCATTATAATTATATTTGTATGGTTGTTATCTTTGTTTTTGCCTCAAATGTGTAGCTGATGGCATGTGTAGGTATGATCGCTTGGAAATTTGTGGTGGTTAAGGATAACTTTGTTGGTCAGGTTTTGACCTTTACTCTACTGTATGGCTCACTCTACAGCACTTACATTTGGCCAGGTAAGACAAAAATCATGCATATGAATTCTTGTTACTCATTTAAAGAAGGAATATCATTACAACAATGTCTACATTTTCCACAGTTGATGACTTTTCTTTTGATTTTCTAAGGTCTAATAGCTCTCTCTCTGTTCTTGCTGAGGAGGGATGAGGAGCTGAAAGTACAGCGTGGCGTTTTAATGCTAATTGGTTGGGGGTGAGTTGTTTTTGTTTGTCTTTAGAGCTGCTGCTACTACTACTAAGGCTTGCACAGATTTGACTTTTATTGGCACATAAATAATAATTTATCTAGTTTGTATTGGGTGGGGCTGGCAGATGGGTAAAACTGCTTGGCACTACAAAATGAAAACATTACCAAAGTGATTCAATTGGCTACAAGCAGTATGTTTATTTAGACATTGCTGAAGTTCGTGTAGCAACCGAAGCAGGATCAGAGATATTGCACTGAAGTGTGTCTTTTGACTAAAGTGGGGGTGGGTGATAATTCATGCAGAACTCACAAACTCTCTCTCTTCCTACTGCATTTAGAGATGCTATAAACATTGTGACACTTAATGATTTGAGTGAGGAAATGATAGGCAGGTTTGAATAACCTAGTGTGTTTGGGTTTTTAATTTTTTTTTTACATAATTAAAATGCACACCGTGCTCTGTGCTGGTTGTCTCTCTCTTTCTGGCTCTTATTGGAGGCAAGTGAGCGCACAAAGAAGCACAAACATTATCTTTCACTAATTACCATCAGGTAAGACTCCTCATGCGTTTCCAGACGGTTCGACCTGTGTCCTCCCCGTCCATAGCGGACACTCGACCACATCCCTGCTGCAATAAATGCCCATAATATTTTTGTGTACACTGTTTACTATTGTTTGAACAGTCAAAACACAGTGATAACGTAAAAATTAATACAAACCCCCACATCAGTGGTTATAGAAATATTACTTCTGGTATAAATGTTAGCAACTACAAATCACAGATGCAGCATGTAAATGCATGTTCACGTTCCTGTTCAGACTCTGACCTTTATTAAAAAAAAATAATTACACACCAGCAGGTTTTTTTTTTTTATTTAACAGATTACACACAGCCTTTATACAAGAGAAGCATGGATGCTTATGTACAGTGTCTTGTCTCCCATTTACAGAGTGCCAGGTGTAGCAATAAGTATCTTGCTCATGGTGGGAGAGAAGATGCCAGACACCATTGACTCCGCCTTCTTTTTTGGTCCATCACAGGTAAAGGATTTCATCTTCGATAATTGCATGATCTTAATAATGGTGCACATTCAACCTACACCAAGAATGTATGCAGAGTGAGTGTTTGTTCACCATCTAGAAGCATGGACTGTGTTTCAGTAACTGTTCAAGAAACATTAGCCTATTGGCATGTCCCATAGAAACTAGCATTATTTAGAGAATACTACATGTCTTGCCTTAAACTGATTACAGGTCACAGGGGCTCCTGTGACTCCACTCATTGCTTGTGTAGTAAAATAAAATGTATTTTGTACAGTTCTTACAAGCTCCCCAAGAAATTTCTAAACGTATTTTTAAAAGTCCTAATTCCCATTCCTCTCCCTTTGTGCATGTAGGTTGTGTGTACAGTGGTTGTGTTGGGTGTTGGTATAGCTGTAGCTGGAATCTACCTCTTGCTGCTCAGTAGAGGCACACGGGAATATCAAACCCTTGAGCATGGCTCTCTGAATGGCACTGCAGAGGACCACAAGACTGAGAACGATGCACAAACCCAAAGCACTATTGAGCAGCCCACCATAGATGATGGTATTAGGAGAGGTAATACACATTACCATTGTTAACATGTCACAATCAGATCTAAATCACTTCAGATAGTGGTGGTATTTTACACTAGGTAATTAGATTGCACATTTTACTGCAAGAGTACTTTATTACATATTTCTTTGTTTTGTTCATCCAGGGTGTCAGGAATGTGTGTGTAACTGTACTTCAATTCAGACTGTACCTAATATCTGCAGCAGCAGTGGGAAGGACACACCATCTATACAGCCAGGTAAATTATCACCTTTTTCCCGGGGGGTGTTTTTTTTTTTTAAGGGGGCAATTACCTTTTCACATGGGTGGAGGGTTTTTATAATTTTATTTATATATATGTATATGTATGTGTATGTATGTATGTATGTATGTGTGTGTATGTATGTATGTATATATATATATATATATATATATATATATATATATATATATATATATATATATATATATATATATATATATATATATATATATTTATGTGTATATATATATATATATATTTGTGTGTGTGTGTGTGTGTAATATATATATATATATATATATATATATATATATAATATAATATTTTTTTTTTTTTTTTAAACTTCAATAAAAAAAAATTTAATAAATAAAAACTATTGTATGTTTACTCAGGTTGCCTTTGTTTTATGTTGTATTTCATTTGAAGATATAAAACTATTTAGTTTGAGACAGAAGAAATACATTTTCACAGTACTGTATATCTGCCTATGAGAGTTTAGCTGAGTGAAGAGGAATTCTAGTGAAACCAATCATAAGCAGTACATGCATTCATTGGGAGAAGATGGTACCTTTTCCTTCAAGTCTATGTTAAAAAAATAAGTACACCCAATAATTCAGCAACATGTAGAACCACCTTTTAGCATCAATAACTTGAAGTGGGTGTTTTCTGTTGATGTTTCAATAACATCATTTTGGAGAAATTTTGACCAACTCTTCTTTACATTATTTCAGTTAATTGATGTTTGAGGGTGTTCATTTATGCTCTCTTAAAATCCTACCACAGCATCTCAGTGGGGTTGACTTTGGGTTTTCCCCATGACTGTGTGTGTATATAGGCTGTGTGATGAACACCATTTTTACTAGCAGCAGTGTAGGTTATTCCCAGTGCTACCTTCTGCAAGTGTTCATTTAAAGCCTGCAATGTAATTCATTTTATACTACGGTTCATTTGTATTCTAAAGTCCAATTAGCTAGAAAATTCTTTTTTTTAATGTTTTTTTTTTCCACTTTAACGGGAACATTGGCTATTTGTATGAAAACGATAATGTATTAAATAATAACAGCTCAATTCACCAAGACTTGTATAGAGGATGCCATATGTGACAAAATACACAAACATTCCAGACCGGAAAGCAAATTTCCAATTCCCCCCCCCACTCCCAGCTACACAACACTGGCTTAAACTAATTCTAAATGTATTTATTTTTCATCATCTCCACATAATTTTGCTGATGTACCTTTTAACAATGAAACTGTGTAATATATTAATATGGTGAAGAGCTTTAATGCTTTTGGTTGGCGATTGATCAATAATCAGTTTTACAGATATTTTGCCTGATATTTAAGCATTTTTCCATAATCAATATATTTTAGTTTTTTTTTTTTTTTCTTTCTTTTTTTTCAGATCCACTAACAAATGGCGCCATCTTGAGAATTGCAGCCCTTAATGTACAAATTAGATAAAGGCTTCATATGTAGTTTAAGCAGCTTTTTGCTAAGCAATAGATAAACTTTAGTTTAGATGAAGTGAAATTGACAATTGTTTGTAAATAAAACTGTTCTGTTCAGTGGTGTTCATCATTGTGTCAAAAACAGAAGTAAAGCAATAAATAAATATTGGTTATCGGAGATATTTATTATTTTATTTTTATTTTTTTTATATTTTTTTTAATCAATATAAGTCAATCGCCACTTTTGGAAAGGGCCTCCAGTGTCAGCACTTAAAGTCAGAAGTGACTCTGTTCCTTTAGTTTTTCCACTGTGAGGAAAGTCTGAGGATGGTGGACATTGTGCTTCTTGTTTTCTTTGTAACAGAACAAGCTTTATTTATTTATTTTGGTCTCATGACCTTTTAAGAGCGAAACAGTTAGAAGCCAACCTCAACCGCGTCAATGGGGATGCGTCCGCCACCAAGTCTAGTCTTTCTTGTTACTAATTTGTATGCCAGAAATGCCTTTTAAAATGTACTGAAATAAAAGGAAGCTTTAGAAGAAAAATTATTTAAGATGTACTCTAGGTATGTATTGTGTTAGATTGTTATAACAGTATTTATGTATGGTGAACTTTGATTACAGAAAAATGCATGTTTTAGATCTTGGTGTTAAAGGGCTGATCAGTTGTGTCCTCTATACCAGCGGTCCCCAACATTTTTTTGCACCACGGACAGGTTTAATATCAGACAATATTTTCACGGACCAGTGTGGCGGATAAATACAACAAAATAAAATTATAGGACCGGCATAAAAACTGGGATATTTTTTTAAATATAATAATAAACGTGAATCCAATGTGAAATCGCAACTTTATTAGCAGCGTCCTCGTAACATCCTCCCTCCCCCCTAACTCTCTCTGGTCTCTATGGTAAGGTTTCAACGTATCACGTGTCCGAGACAAGCGTCTTGACATGCGTCAAGAGTGAGTCGTAGAAGGATGTAACGGAGAGAATCCGGTCATTTTTCAGATTCAGATAATAAATAAAACAGAAATAATGTAAGTTATTTATTCTTTCTGTGCGGCCCGGTACCAAATGATCCACGTACCGGTCTGCGGACCGGGGGTTGGGGACCACTGCTCTATACAGTAATATTTATGTTGGGAAAACATCATGTCACAGATGTGACACTAAACAAGTCTGTTTATTGGTCCTTGTCATGGTTAGTGTGAGATGTGACTCTGTGCACAGGTCAATGTGGAAACTGCTGTGACTCCTCTCATTGTTTGCTGGTAGAAGAGGAACAGAAACAGCACAGTGCAGACAGACAGGTGGCTAGACATGTACTTCTCTGTCTTCTACTCACTGTCAGCCTCCTAGCTGTAAGTATAAATGACATCACTGCTGCACTTAATTTTCATTTTGCAAGGGGAAAGCAAATCTTCAACTAATGGGAATGGCTTCTGCTATGCAATAGACCAGTGTTCACCCACCCTGTTCCTGGAGATCTACTTTCCTGAACACTATCTCCAACCATAATCGTGCCCACCTGACCATATAATAATTTCCTTAAGTTATTTATCAAATAAAGCAAGTTTGTTAGATTTTGGTTAAAGATTGTACCTGCAAGAAGGTAGATCTCCAGGAACAGGGTTGATGACCACTGCGATAGACTGTCAGGCGACATTGAGATGGTGGACGCTTAGCCACAATAAGCACGAGAGATGGGAATTTACAGGAAGTTAATCAGGAGGATGGTGATTTTTTTCAGTCTTTCTCCCAAAATTGCTTCATAATTTCATTTACTTTCATTTTTGGTTTGGGATAAGATTGTACATGCTTTTAGTAGCTTTTGTCACTGATTTGAATACTGGATTGCATTTTTATTTTATAGGAGAAATTTTATACTGCACAGTTTTGGATAGAATTTCAGTTCTGTATACAGAATTTTAGTTGTTACAGCTGCCAAATGGCAAAAGAAACACCAATTAAACACTACAATTCAAATTGTGAGTAGATAGTAATTGGCAATAAATACAACTGGAGAGGAGTTGAAATAAAATCGAAGCACATAAAATAAGTAGTGGTAGAAATAATTGTGGAAGAAAACTGTCTATGGCTCTTTGCAAAAGTTCCAATGTACATTATTCACTTGAATCAGAGGCTCTAGTCTAAAATTTGGGGTGCACGGATTCATTACTGATAATCCTAAAATGCTGGATCAGTAGCGGATCCGACTTGAATTATGGGTGTAATGGTGCCGGATATGACACGGTACTTACAGTACATGTGAGCATGGCATACATGATTAACATACTCTTCAGAAGGTCGACATTTCTGTATTATAATTCTTCTAATATTGAGATACTGGATTTTTTTGATTTCTGTGAGCTTTGTCATAATCAAGATTAAAACAAAATAATCTCTATCTCTGATAACTAAAGTTATTTATTTATTTTTATTCGGTGGTAACCGGGCCACAGTAAATTAGAGTAGGGTGTCTTCTGTTACTGAATTTCAATTTTGTAGTATGGGAACCGAAGAGTGCAATTACAAATGTAAAAGGCAAATAAAACTAAGTACTGCTAATATAGATTTACAATTCCTTTAGATGGATTTGATGCTGTCTCAATCCTCTTATCTGCCATAGCAGATTTACATTTCATTTACTCTGATATAGTCACTGTCCTTATATTCTTGATCAGATCACTCACCCATGTTCTCCTGCCTTCATGCTATGTGTGCATATGTGTTGTAGAATTTCTCCAGCTACCTCTGGTGGCTCTTCAGTCCAGTTCCAGGCAGACTCTACTTAGAGCTGCAATTCTTCTGTGCTGTGATCAACTTTGGACAGGTAAGAATGTCTGCCTTCAGTCTTGCATCAATATTTTTGTCAACGTTACTTTATAGTTAACAAGATCTCTGCTTCTCTCCCCTGTAGGGCTTTATATCTTTTGCCATTTTTGGCCTTGACAAACATTTAATCATTATACCATTTAAAAAGAGGTATGTTTTGTTCATGTTGGTGAGATCACATTATAAGCGCTGTTAGTCTGTGTTGCTTGTGTTGGTCAATTGCACTGTTTTATGTATGTAGGTTAGCGCGTCTGGTGCAGACTCAGAAACAGGAGGCAGCAGGATCCTCTGATGTGTCTGAGGAGATCAGACTGACCTGCAATCAGTTTCTCAAGTACCATAAAGAAAAATGTGTCCAGGACATCCTCCAGGAAAAGAGGTAGGTATTTGCTGTAATATAGCTAACTCTGAAAAGATCTTTTTACTTTATTACTAGGAGTCAATTTGTTTAATACAGTGCTGTTGAACTCTCAAATGTGACTGGTCAGAGGCTGTTAATTTTATTTTCTGTAACATAACAGCTAACAAATCTTGCTTAACAACAAAAGTCTGATCATTGATCTCGTGAAGTTTTCTGTAAAGTGATGTTTTATTTACATTTATAGACTCTATCTCTGAACTTAAAGTTAAGCAATTTTTTTTTGTAACACAACAAGCTGGGGTATTTAAAAAAAATAATAATAATAAAAATAAATAAATAAAAATTTGAAGCAAAAAAGTTTGGTAAGGGGATGCCTGTGTTATAGCAGGAAATAACTTATCTTGTGAACAAAGACCCATTGCAAATTATGACGTTCACTGAAAATAAAAATTGTACCCTTTGGGAAAACTGCTGTAGTATAAGAGGAATTAAACACTTTGCGACATGCTGATTTAAGAAATTATTCAACTTCAGGTTGGTAAGGCATCACATCGCCATCATAAATTATTTTTCTATTACAACATGCCCCACAGTGACTTCTTCCTTACGCAATGTACAGTATGAGTCACTTTTTGTTTTTCTCCAGCATGTGATTTTTATTTTTTTTTAAATCACAATATTTTGTAGCTATGGAGCAAACCTTTTCATGCTTCCTCATTTTGAGTTTCAGTTCTGCATTACACTTTAAGAGCAGTTTGTTCTTAATCACTATTCACTATTCACTATTCCCCACTTATGCCTGTGTGTGTTGTGCAGGTGTGGGGAGCACAGTGTAGCGCACACTTTTCTTGGCAGTGAAATGGTGCTATGGCTGCAGACTGTTGGATTGGCCAATGACCAGGGGGAGGCACTGCTCTATGGGTCCCGTCTGCTGGAAGGTGGAGTTATCCACCACATCACTCACGACTATGATTTCCAAGACGACGACTTGCATTACTGTTTCACAGAGGGCTGTGTGGTCCCTAAAGCCTGATTGAATATTGTACCAACAAAAGGCACCTGACATAACCATTAGTGTGATTTTTATGGCTTGCTATGAGTTACACTTGGCATAAACTGACTTGTTTACATGAAGAAAAGGTATGCAATTATGTGCTGCTTTGAGGAGTACACTATATGTACATAATAATGTTGACTTGTACAAGGGTACAATGCACTGAATAATGCAAATAAAATGCAAGACAATCGGCGCTTTTAAGAAAGCCACTAGGCATGTATATACATATTGGTATATAAGGTGCATCACTTCTCCTAAAATGTATACATTATCAGTTGCGCTGAAACAATAGACATCTTCCTTTAGGGAATGCCGTCCCTATTACACATTCTAACCGATTAAGATTCTATATGAACAGATTATAAAATTTTTCTTTTGGACTATTCAAGCACATTTTGTGGTATACACTTGCTGTCCACTTTAATAGGAATACCTAAACATCTGCACATTCATGCAGTTATCTAATCAGACAATCATATGGCAGCAATGAGCCTGTGCCCATGATGGTCTGATTCCTGTTCTTAGCTGACAGGAGTGGAACTTGATGTGGTCTTCAACCGTTGTAGCTCATCCACCTCAAGGTTCAATGTTTTGTGCAGGCCGAGATGTTTTTCTGCTCAAAATGGTTGTAGAGTGCTTTGAGTTACTATAGACTTCCTGTCGGCTCAAACCAGTCTGGTCATTCTCCTCTGATCCCTCATATACAAGGTGTTTCAGCTTGTAGACCTTACCCACGGGATGTTTTTTTTTTTTTTCGTTTGTTTTTCATGTGTAAAGTCTAGAGACTGTTTCGTGTGAGAATCCAAATCACCAAAATCCCCCCCAGTGTGATGTGAACAGTACCTGACGTGACCTGTATCTGCATGATTTCAGCATGATTTTGCTCTCCTACCACATGATTGGCTAATTAGATAACTGCATGAATGTACAGATGTTCCTAATAAAATGGATGGTGAGTGTATTTGTGTACTTGCAAAGTATTTCTGAGGTCTTCCACAAAGATCAATATATAAAATGCATACAGAAACACTTTCGGGGGTGTTGTTATTTATTTATAATTATTATTTCTGACTCTAAAGGTTTAGGATTTCAATCATGTTCCATACATTATCACTTATTGTTATTCAATCCAGGAGTCCAAAATACATTCAACAACATAAATCTAATATGTAACACGTTGTATGAGTGTGCCATAAAATTACATATACTGGTCAAGTTTTAATAATCAATGATGTTTCCTCTGAAGGCTGTGGAAGAGGCTCTGTTCATTTGTGTGTATAATTTAAAACAACCCTCTTAAATGATCGAACCTTAACAGTACTTGCAGGGATTCTGTCCACATGTCCGTTTTCTAATGTTGCGCAGTTGGTAGAGTGGGTTGTCCACTAATCGTAGGGTTGGCGGTTCGATTCCCAGCCCGGGTGACTCCACATGCCGAAGTGTCCTTGAGCAAGACACTGAACCCCAAGTTGCTCCCGATGGCAAGCTAGCGCCTTGCATGGCAGCTCTGCTACCGTTGGTGTGAGAGTGTGTGTGTGAATGGGTGAATGAGACACAGTGTAAAGCGCTTTGGATAAAAGCGCTATATAAGTGCACATTTACCATTAATGTTCGCACTATGCAACACAGTCTTGTAAAAACAAAAGAAAGAAAGCTTATATGCTAATAGTATTTTGGTACTTTATTTATTAGAAGTGGTTGTTTTCATGTTTACATTGCATATCCCTAAAATTTAATGATTTTCAAATAAACCTATTTTTCCCCAAAGTGCACTTTTTTTATTTAAATTACATATGCAATATATATATATATATATATAGTGGGGTAAAAAGTATAACCGCCACTTCAACCTTGTCTTTGATCTATAAAGCAAATTAGTCTTGCTGAAATCTGTGCTTTATGAATTAATGATCAAAAATCTTTGTAATGCCTTTTTTAAAATTACTCGTACAGCATTTGTTTGTTGTTGATCAGGGAAAAAATGATCACAGATTTGTATACCTGTATTTAACTATTGTCATCATGCTATATTTGTATAACCAGGGTAATTTCACACATGAAGGAATGGCTGTACATTGTAATATGTGCAATTTATACGCATTTAAATTACATGCAATTAAGTACATTTCGACTTTGTTTTTGTTCATCAATTAAACGTTTTAATTATATAATAAGATCTAAAAGTCTCTTCAGGCTGTTTCAGGCTTTGCTGTAAACCCTCAGCTCTTCCTCAACTGTATTTGAGAAGAGATGAACCAGCAGAGTCGAGTCCTCCACACCTGTAGTTAAGTACTTCTCCATTTCTGCCATTTTTTGCTTCTCCAATTCTTGCATTTTCTGCATGATCCTCTGACCTTTCTCCTATTTAAACAAGGAAGAGATAAGACTTTGGTTTGCAAGTAACTGGAAATCTGAAAGTAACGGAGAAGGCAGGGCTTTATTAATGTAGGCAAACAGGATATTCCTTGCTTCTGTTCTGTTTTAATGTACATTTAAAGGACATTACTTTCAATTCAACAAAACCATTAAGCAACATTGTTTAAATGTGGGAATATTATACTCAAACAGTCCAATGTATAGATTTTTTTTTACTTTAGTCAACTTAGATACTACTCATTCATTTGTTTCATAGATTGGTATAGCATTGTATAATAGTCATTTACCACTTTCACACAAAACATTTGAACACAAAATCAATAATTGATTTTAATTGCACTATGGCACACATTAAAGACTGTGTATTTAGCATGGACGTTTAACAGTTATCGTAAAAGTTTTCAGTTTTAACGACTTACCCGTGTGCTGTCGATTATAGCAGCCACCACCTCGTGTTTCATGAATAGGGGGTGTTTACGGTTGGGCTTGGTCTGAAAGCGAGGTTTCTTCTTCACTGGATCGTCCTCTCCAAAACACGGAGAACAGGTATGATTCATTGGCTTTATGTCTGCTACAAAGATAAACGGCTTGAAAACAGACCTGGAAAAAAAAAAAAAAAAACAATATTGGATTAGTTTAGAAAATCCATTTTCACCGTACCGCTTATCCTATGCAGGGTTGAGGGGAGCCTGGACCCTATCCCAGGGGACACCCTGGACGGGCTGCCAATCCATCACAGAACAACTCACACATTCATTCACGAACTATGGACAATTTGGAAATGCCAATCAGCCTACAGTGCATGTCTTTGGAGCGGGGGAGGAAACCCCTGATGCATAGGGAGGACATGCAAACTTCATGCACACAGGGTGGAGGTGGGATACGAACCCCCAACCCTGTAGGTGCGAGGCAAATGTGTTAACCACCCAGCAAAAAAAATAACTCTCTTTTGGCCTTCATGTATCGAAGTCTTTATACAGAATCTTTATGTATATAGTGCTTTTCTGAACATATGTTTTCAAATGTTTGATAAACAACTAAAGTACTTCTAGTGCATTTATATCATTACATTTATTATATAATACACTCTTGTTTCTCTTCAGATCGTATAAATCTTTCGCCATTTACATTTATTCACTTAGCAGACACTTTTATCCGAAGCAACTTACAAATGAGAAAAATACAAGCAAAATCATTAGGTACATTTTTTGTAGTGTATTTATAATTATACATTCAGCTAGATGTTCTCACATCAACATCAACACAGGCATGCCTCTGCTGCCAAGTCTAGTTCTTGTTCCTCGTTTGTATGCTTCAAACGTGCTTAAAATAAACTTGAAGAAAGATTCAGACATTAAAATTCATCTGCTGGTTACAAGGATAATTCCATATAAATCCTACAAACATTCAACCACTCATTCATGAGTTACTATGGTAATGGGAATCCCAAATGGATGGATGGTTGGATGAACGGACGGACGACCCATAAACACATGTTTTGAGCCTGTGGAATAAGGCAACAGTAGCATAAACCCACCTTTCTGGGTCAGGGGTTGCAGTGAAGTAGTGAATCCCAGGCAGCGACTGGTCCTTTGGGAGCACAGATACCATGCTTCCTGTTGTCATGAACATGCCTTCCATATTAATTCCACTCTCTTTATCTCTCAATATATCCATCATGGTCTCAGCTGTGATGTGACCTGTAAGTGTGGCAATACTCTTATTATTCATAGAACTCACTCTCATCCACTCCATGAAGATAAAATGTTATTATGCAATAGCTTAACAATATACAAATATAGTATTCTTCCCTTTGACAGCATTCTGAAAATCATGAAATATAAAATGGAGTAATCTGTGGTTTTCTGCATTGAGTTCATCTTTAAAGCTGAGGCTTGCATCTAGATCTTGTGCATTCATTTTTTATTTATATTATCACGTGTAGTAATAATTTACACATTAATTACATTTAAGCAACAACAATTTACTCTAGTATAAAATAAAACTCTCTTGAATGTCACACCACTCCATTATTAATTAGTTTCCTATAACAGCATGCCCCATCAAGCTTTATTCCCTACTTAACACATCAATCACCTTTGCTTTTCTCCAGCAGCCTGCGTCCCTCACAATAGCGCCCCCAAGCGGCCTCTGTGCGTGCTGTAGTCGTAATGGAGTAAACCTCCGCAAAACTGAATGCCACCTTGCCGTCCCACCAGCCTTGCTCCCGTGCATACTCCCGCATCCTCGGGTGCTCCTTGTCGATTGTTGTGGTGATGGAGTACTGATTAGAAATATTACGATAGCCATCTGTATAGGAACAAACCAGAGATGATGTTTAGAATTTGCCAGGAGAAATGGCCAAGTTTGTGGGCACCTAACCATCACGCCCATATGTGCTTGTTGTACATCCCAGTGCAGATTTAGTCTCCCTTTGCTCTTATAATAACCTCCACTCCTCTGGGAAGGCTTTCCACTGGATTTTGGAGTGTGACTGTTGGATTTGAGCTCGTTCGGCCACGGTGTTAAGTCGGTTTGAGGTCAGGGATCTGTGCAGGCCACCAGAGTTCTTCCACTCCAACCTTCGTAAACCATGTGTTCGTGGACCTTGCTTTGTGCACAGGCACATTGTCATGCTGGAATAGGTTTAGGTCCCTTAGTTTCAGTGAAAGGAATTTTTAATGATACAGAATACAGATAAAGACATCCTAAACGATTGTGTGCTTCCATCTCTGTGGCAACAGTTTGGGGAAGAACCACATATGGGTGTTGTGTTAGGGCGTTTACAAACCTTTGGCTATATAGTTGGTTACCTTGTCTTGTTCTTGATATGGCCTATAGGTAATTTGTGGAATAGGAACTAGTGGAAATATACAATGAAGAACTAAACCAACCTTGGCCTTTGAGTAGACCTGCATAATACACCTGACTGAACACATCAGCTGACTGGTTTTTGATTTGTGAGCTCAGTCAGGTATTCCAAAAAGTCTGCTAATCTGGTCATTTCTACTAATCTAGAAAGTTTTTATTTACTCTCTATTCTCTCTGCAGCCCAGTATTTCCCAGAGGTCTCCAGCACCCAGGCCTCAGTGCGATCACATATGAGGAAGCTGTTATGGTAGATATAAGTGCAATCATCCTCCATACAGTTGCCACCCTGCCCGTATTTTTCCAGATGGTCCACTATCACATTCAGAGCCTTCTCCGCACTATCTGCTCTCTCCAGAGCCAATCTGAAAACAGAACAGACCACATATATCAGGTGTTGACAGAATTATCGCTGTGGAACATTAATGAAAATTGTAGTTCTCAAGAAGAAATTCTTTGCCAAAGAACAGACAGGATGTCAAATATTTTATTTGAATACGAGTAAAAAGATCTGTGGCGTTAGGAGTTTCTAAATACAACTGATTGAACTCTTCACCTGATTACTGAGTCGGTTGTTTTGGATGTGTGACTTCTGCTAAATCGTCCATATATATGTTTGATAGTGTACTGATTAAAACACTTCTCTTTTTAAAAATCTGATGATCACCTCACTAGATCCATGCCCAGTAAAGCCTCTTCGCTGGCGGCGCTTTCTCTCCCCCACACAGCCTCATTTCCAACGCAGACCTGGTGTTCGTTGGCTCCCATTTCAGCTCCCCAGAGCCATGCTGGTCTACTCAACACTACAGCATGAGTATGTGCAGCCTGCTCTATCTCTATGTACGTACACTGTCCAGTTGGAAATAAAAAGATGACAGAGAAACAAAATTTAATCAGTAAGCACCTGGAAAGCACCAATTTTTTTCCCCACTGCACTATTCTTTATTTTGATGCATGGCGTCCACATACATGGACAGTTCAGTAACATTTCTTTAAATGGCTCTATTAAAAATTCGATTTTCAAAATGCAGTCTGCCTTTAATTTATGCATGAAATGGTTATTATGGTAGTTAGTAGTGGAGCATAATAATAATAAGAAGAAGAAGAAGAAGAAGAGAAGAAGAATTACGTAATCCTATAAATGATTAATTGCGGTACCTCGACTTTGTCTCCCGGACTGTAGTCCTTGGAGGGGAAGTAAACCACCTCTTGCACCTCATCGCAGGGTCTGTCCGAGTTCTTGCCGAAGATGACGCGCTGTCCCTCTGAGGCTGGAGGAAAAGCCACGAACGTATCGCAGGACGATGGCGTCATCATCCTGCGCGCTGAAAATCAATCAACATGACCCAATTTGACATTTTACGACTAACTGCATTTATTGGTGCTTAGAATGTATGCATTTTACGTTCTTAAATGCTCTTATATATGGTTAAGTAATTCAATTATTTAGTCAAAAATATTATCTCTGCAATGTCTGTCTATCTTTATACACACACACACACATACAAACATATATATATATATATATATATATATATATATATATATATATATATATATATATAATATATATGTGTGTGTGTGTGTGTGTATGTATGTATATGTATGCATGTGTCACTAAAATCAGAAAATGTCATATAAACGTATTAATAACGTCAAAACACTCACCTGGATCAAATGCTATATCAGCTAGAGTACAGAAATAAGCTAGTATGGGAGGAGCAGTAACCGGGGCTCTCTATGAAGAATCGTTTCTATAATGGTTACTGCCAGACTTTCTGTTCTCATTTCCCAACACATTGAACTCGACTAGACTTTTCCTAAACCCGAAGGGCGACGTTAACGGATAATCTGAAACTAAATCATTTGGATTTCCTTTGAGCGTATGAATACGTTTCCTCCAGCTTCCGTGATTGTGTTAGGAATCTGCGAAAAGGTTCTCTAAAAGCTATAAGTTACCGCCCACTTAACCTGGAAGTAAAAATTGGTCGGCCTTAGTAGCAGGAACTCCGGTTCTTTTCAGTGAGTCGGTTCACTTGATACAGAGCCGTTTCATAGCTTATTATTATTCAAATATTACTCTGCATTCTAATTAACAAAAAAATCTTTTATTTTGTATGAAATCTGTTTTAATAAACTGCAAATGTGCATTGACATTCAGTAAGCACTCTTTTTCACAACCTGTTGTCTGTGTTTTTTTAATGGATAAAGATCCATTTATCCTGAGAATTGATCGCTTCCCTGAATAAATCTGACTGCATACAGAGTTTCTTCGTCCAGACACTGCAACAGTAACAGCATTTCCTACCCCAGAGATATCATCTTAGAAATAATGATAAAAAGGGCTCTTTTGAAAAGTAAGTCATGGATTTTATCCAGTAAATAATTTTCTATAGAAAATTTTAAAATGTATAAACATAAACTGTATTTTCTACAATGACTATCATGAAACCACTTTGCATGCATTTATTTTGCTATTGTTCTTATGCTATTGTGTAGCATGCCAGAAAATTATTAAATAAAATATTCAATCTTCAAGACCTCTCTCACTTTTATGAGAAAATGTACATTTTGGCTTCAAGTGGTTTTATTTAATTTAGTTGTTCATATTTTTTTTTTACATTTCACATTCATACATGCAGTTTTGGTTGGTTTCTAATTAGAAACCAAACTTTATGCTTTAATTGACTGACTTACTCTTTGAATAAGAAAGCTATAAAGAACTTTAAAATATGTGAGCTTTATAAAGTATTTATTTGAGAGTTATATATCCAGATGTGTATGTGTGTGTGTGTGTGTGTGTGTGTGTATATATATATATATATATATATATATATATATATATATATATATATATATATATATATATATATATATATATATATATATATAATTCTTTTTTTTTGTATTTTTATTATATACTTTATAATATTACCTTCCCCTGGCACCTTTTTCTTTACCGTGGTTTATACATGCTTAACTGTATAATGTTTAATATTTGCAATTAAACGAACGTGTATAATGTTCATGTTTCTTGAATAAAATTAAAAAAGTAACAATTTCCTACATATTCAAATAAACGGCTTATTGTGTATATGAGTCGTCTCTCAACTTTCACTGAAAAGAGCTGACTCAAAGAGTCGACTCTTTAGAGAACTATACGTCATTAGTAAACAAGCCGCTGTGTTTGGTAGAAGTTTGCGACTGTTCTTTCTGTGGCGTTTGTATTCGCGTTCAGCCATGGGGAAGTCGTTTGCTAATTTTATGTGCAAGAAGGATTTTCACCCAGCCTCAAAATCCAACATAAAGAAGGTAAATAAAGTTCAGTGATATTTTTTAAGCCAACTATTTAGCTAGCTAGCGAGTTTGCTAACGCTAGCTTGGAGCTTATTGGCATGGTACCAGTCCGGTACGTTTATTAATCCGACATTAACCCGATTAAGACAATACTCTGATTAAGAAACTACCATGTAAACAACGCTTATTGATGACCTTAATCCGACTAAAGTCATACTAGAAGTAACTATGTGGAGTATTCCTGTTTCCTTAAGCACACTATTAACGTCGTGTGGGAGTTTTCACTGCATTTTGCGACAGGACACGTTCACACACGGCAGTGCTCAACAGTTTTACGGCCAACAAGAGAGCAAGGCTGCGTCCGAAACTGCTACTTACCTGCTGTATAGTAGGCGCGATGCATGTATTTCGGCTACTATATAGTAGGTAAATATGTGGTACCCTAACGAAGACGAACTGTATGTTGAGACGTACAATTGTGGAGGGAACGGCGTGGCGCTGTGACGTTAATCTATCTATGTGCTATAACATGTAAAACTGTAACATGAAAGGGATTAGGGATGTCACGATACCAAAAATCTAGTCGTCGGTACCGATACCAGCAAAAATACACGATACTCTTTACCAAAGTCGATACCACGGTGTGTAAAATATAAATAAATAAATAATACTTAAACATGAATTCCTTTATTGAAACATTTGAGCATTATAAAAGAAACAATAGTGGCAACAGTCGCACGAAATAAAATAAAAAGCAATTACAAAATAGATATATATTAAATATGTAGGCATGAAATGGTTTTTGTTTGAGATGTTCTGAAATGAGGTCTCTGGTTTCGGTGTATAGTTTGGGGATCTCT
The DNA here is from genome assembly GCA_012411365.1 of Ameiurus melas. NCBI lineage: Eukaryota > Metazoa > Chordata > Actinopteri > Siluriformes > Ictaluridae > Ameiurus > Ameiurus melas. The sequence goes on along the minus strand of CM022758.1, from coordinate 21,765,452 downwards.
GTATACATGAAGTAAGTTCTGCTTGGTGGTTGGTATCTGGGGTTGAACTGCTGAAGCATTTGCTGGAATCCATGCTTTTCTACAGTGTAGACAGAAACTTGATCCATGCATATGAATTTAGCAACTGCCCAGTTTCCCTGCTTCGTTTGAGTTTTTGTCATATTTTCTGTGCCTTTTATAAGCTTCTCTTAAGGTTGGCTGTGTTAATGTTTGCTGACTTTGCTCCTGACTCTCCTGGTGGACATCCTCTTCTGGCTGATGCTGGAAAGGGGGGAGAGAGAGAGACATTTTAGTTATCAAACACTGTCTGACAATGATTAAAACAATGGAGTCTATGGGGGCTAAGGTGCTCCAAGCATTTTTTAGTTTAAATTCACTGACATGTTCTCAGGCTGAAAAGATTTATTAAAACCATTAAAAAAAAAAGATTTAATCTAGTGACATTAGGCTACATTTAGCTGACAGGATACGGGCTGAATGGCGATGCATGGTGGCCCATTCGGAGGTAGTTTATAACACTGTAATGTGTTAGCGTCGTTAACAAATAACTGGCTAACATTACATGGAGCATAATGTTAGCTGGTTTCACGGCTACAATGCCAGCTGCCTCAAACAAACAATATAGGACTGTCTTTCAGGATGAGGATTAGAAGTTTTACAGTTTGTTTGAAACTCCCTCATCTTGAATTATTTGAAGAGATCGGGATGCCTGTCTTTCAGGTGCTTCGCCAAATTCGAGGTGTTTCCACCCTTTGTTTGTACGATAGCATTGTTTGCACACTGGCTTCAGAGCATCAATTATATGTCAGTTTTTATCCACCTCGAATGCAAAGTATTTCCATAGTTTACTCTTGCCTTTTTTTTTCTCAACGAGTCTGGGAGGAGCTGAAATCGCCATAGCCATCTTTGTCATCATAGCCACCACTTGTGGATTGACTAAAACACTTGCGTGTATTTGCTGCAACCTTCAGGTTCGGAAGAATTGCAATCTTGGTATTTTCGTACAATCGGTACCAACAAAACTGCAGAAAAACAAGTAACGTCACGTTTTAAGAAAAGTATCGGTTTTTAAAATAAGTATCGGTTCTCATGACATCCCTAACAAGGGATATTCTAAAAGCGACTCACGTAAACACCTTAATCGGGATATTATTTTATTCAGAATAAGGTCAGTAATTAGAGTACTGCTGTCCATGTGTGCTTCAGAGATGTCACCCCCCCCACGTGTAGGATAATCGTACACGTTGACTACTGACAGCTTCAACTATTTTCACCAGAGAGCCTTTAGCTTACAGTCACTTCTAGCTGAAGTTATTTAATGCAGCTTATTCCCAGGACAGTGAGGTTACCATGGAATCAGAAAGACCAGTAGAGAATAATAGCGTTTAAATTTAATGTTTAAACAATACTAAACACTCATCGTCCAATCATGCAGATACAGGTAAAAAAATCATCTGATCTTCGTGACTTTGATTCTGGTATGGTTGTTGATTCGAGTTTTTCAGAAACTGCTGATCTCCTGGGATTTTCACACATAACAATCCCTAGAGTTTACACAGAATGTTGCGAAAGACATCCAGTTCACAGCCATTCTGCTGGTAGAAACGCCTTATCGATGAGAATTTGCTGACTGGAAGTCTGTGGTAACTCGGATAAACACCGTTTGCAAGCGTGAAGAGCAGAAAAGCATCTCAGAACATTCAACATGCCAAACCTTGAGCCAGACAACAACAGAAGGTGGCGTGGGGATCCTCTCTTGTCAGTCAAGAACAGGAATCTGAGTCAACGGCAAGCACAGATTCACTGAATGTGGACGGTTGAGGACTGGAAACATGACCTATGAAACATGACTGTCCAGTTCCGATGAACTGGATTGTGGTGGTTTAGGTATATAGTGTTGGTTAGCTTCAGTGTGAAATTAAATAATCAAACTTCAGATACCGAACATCGACTACATTCAGCGTAAATGGAAGATTGTGTATGTTTTTTGGGCTTTATGGCTATCTAATACCGAGAATGTATATTTTAGGTATGGATGGCAGAGCAGAAAATAACCTTCGACAAGAAGAAGCAGGAGGAGCTGATGCAGGCTTATGTGAAAGAGCAGGAGACCTACAACAACAGGTTAGTCAATAGATTTAGCTGAATCCTGTTACTATTTGTGCACAACTGCATGCTTCAAAATGGTTGAATAAGGTGGACAGGTTTAACTGGCACAGTGTACAAGCTTTCATGATATTTGGGGTGAAACCATCCACTGACATGGTTGTGTGTGTGTGGGGGTACCAGTCTAGTTGTGCATGGGCTTCAAACATACCTTGTTCATACATATTGTACAGATACAGATTGCCTATTCACAAGTTTGTGTTAATCTTTGCACTGCATTGTTTGCTGAAGGAATTTCCTTAGATCATAACAGCACAAGAGATTCTTTAATAATATGCTGACAGGTAGTGTGTGAGAGCACAGGAGTATTGCAGTTTACTTCTCATCCCTTGTTAAATACCTGATGTTGCCTGATGGTGGCAGTGTTTGCCTTCTGTAGTAATGTTCATAATAGTTTCAACCTGATGTGTGTTTTAGACTGCTAATGGGTGATGACCGAGTGAAAAATGGCCTGAATTTTATGTATGAAGCTCCTCCTGGTGCATCCAAAGGTAATTAAATTCTGATCATTGGGATGATGAAGCTGCATTATTTTTATACGTTTTTTCTGTACTTATTCCCTGTCTGTCTGTTTTTTTTTTTTTTTTTATGAACTGTCTGATCTTTGAAGAGGAAACCAAAGAGGTAAGTTGTGTCATGCTACTAAGTAGGAATTTAAGTCCTAAAAAAATGTTGAAATGCTTTAGATGAAGTGGTTTATTTAAGTATTTAAACATGATTGAGTTGTGCTCAGGTAGGAAAATAATCACAGACAGGATGTTGGTTATTCATGGATGACAGATCATAGTTTTGTTTTTTTTATCCATTTGTAGTTCTATTTTATGTCGTGAAATGTCCAAAACAAGTTATGACTTGCATTGTAAACAGTTGTTTCCACACCAGCATCTGACTTCATTCACTCTCTTGAATTTAACACTATCAAACGCTGGTCACATCACAGAGAAAGCACAAAATGTAAAGTCCTCTGTCTTAAACTTTTCTGTGCTGCAAAACTTACTGGCTGTAAAAAAAAAAAAAAAGTGCAGACAGTTGAGACTGTTTCACTTAGCATTACATGTTTTTGTCCTTACAGAAAAATTCACCGTGTCCTCAGTCCGATATTTTTCACTGTTAAATCACAGCACCTTTTTATTTGGGCTTCAATTATGTGCTGCTTCTGCCATACAAGTCTCTGTGAATGAGAAATGATAATGTATTAGATTGAGTAAACTAATATAAACCTGTGATTTTTCACAGTACTTGGAAACATTTTTACAATGCACGCTATGCCAGCAAAATTGTAATGGCACATTTACAAATCCTTGCACCTTGCAGAATTAAAGCAAGATGGTAAAAAAAAAAACTGCAAAATAAGAATTTGTGTAAAAAAAAAAAAATTGTATAATGATTGTTTTTTCATTTAGTACTGCCCTTCAGAAGCCACATAAGATATTTAAATTTTTCCCTGAAGACGAAATAATAAGTTTACACTGACCATCCTGTTCAAAAGTTTACCCCCCTCCCTGCCTCTTAATGGAATATGTTGCCTTATTGAGCATCAGTGAATGTTTGCACCTTTTGGAATAGTTCTGTCCCTCAGTTGTCCTCAGTGTGAAAAGGTTGTATAGCCACCATTGCAAAGCAGTCAAATATGCAGAACATACTGGAAAGCCGAATATCGTGCAGGACTTGGAGGATTTTTCAGAAGAACAGTGGGCAGTTTAACTGTAAACAAGTATCACAAAACATAACAGTTGTTGATCATCCAGATAACAACCCACAGAATTAAGAACAAGTGTATGTATTTTGAACTGGTTTGTTTGTGTAAATTCGCTTATTATTGGGTCTTGTGGACTATATGTAAACATTTGTTCTGTGAAATAGCTTATACAGGGCAGTATAAGCTATTTAGAACTAAATTAAAAACAAAATGCAATTTTTATGGTCCTTCTTATTTTTTAATATTATTAACATTTTGCAGATTCTGCAAGGCATATGGGACTCAAGCCATATCATAGCAGTTGATTGTTACATCATTCCTCACATTATCCATATGACAAATCCATATCCCCTTGCCATAATGTTTTTTATCGTCTTGACAGGAAGGAGAATCCGAGTATAAGTTTGAGTGGCAGAAGGTAGCTCCTCGTGAAAAGTAAGTTGTTGTGGTTTTTTTTTTTTTTACTCCTTGTGTGTGTTCAAATGAGTAAGAATTATCCTAATACCGATAACATCATCCTTCTGTTCTCTTACTTCCTATTCTTTAGGTATGCTAAAGATGACATGAACATCAGAGATCAGCCTTTTGGGATCCAGGTTAGACTTTATTTTACCATCTTCTCTCCGATTTTTTTTATAGTATCGGTACCTTGGCCTCTGTCACTGTACTTTATTATAATTTCGATCCATATAGACATGTAAATAGAGCTATTAGTAAATCTTTCCCGTTTGTTCTGTAGGTGCGGAATGTACGGTGTATCAAGTGTCATAAGTGGGGTCATGTGAACACAGACAGGGAGTGTCCTCTCTTTGGCCTGTCAGGAATCAACGCCAGCTCTGTAACAAATGATGAAGCAGGTAAATATTATTTTTTTTCTTTAATTCATAGTATTTTTATGTAATCATTGATTATTACGTATCAATATGCTTTTAAATAGACATCATAAACTGACAGAAACAACTGCTAATCTTTTGCTGTTTGTAATGTTACTAATTCATTATTAACTGAGTGGGGGAAAAACTCTGTGCTGAATTTCTCTGGCCCTGAAGATGGCAGTGTTGTCATCTTAGAATACATTATTAAAGGTAGATACTACATTTCCTTGATCCTGAGAAGGATCGAAGGCATGCTTACTGTTGTTGAATTTCTGCAAACTATATTTATTGCTTTAGACTATATCTTTGGACTATAACAAGGCACATCTGTGCATACTATAAATGAAACCCTTACATCACAGCAAAATTTGCATCAGGGATCATCAGCAGTGCTTTACTTGGGGCAGTCATGATCCAGAGTCTCTTGAATGCCTCTCAGTGCAGGAAGCAGTAGTTGTGTGCGCTGAGGACTGTAATCAGAGCGTATAGCAGTACAGTAATGTGTTTACTCCTCCTGGGTCCAGCGTGACAGTTCTCAGACTGGCCCTCCTCCTGAGCTGCCAGAAAAATGCAATTATTGTGTATTCTGATTTGCTCTAACCACTGCTTTGGCAGAATAATACAGTGTGATTTGCCCAGTCAGGGGACGAGTGAGTTGATTTGGTGTCCCTTTCTGTTAACAAAGCTGCTGCTGTGCTCCCCTCTGAGGGGGATGCACACACACATCAATGTGACCATGATGTTGTGTTTTGTGCAAACAGGCCCGTCGATGCACCCCTCCGAGTTAATGGCAGAGATGCGGAACAGTGGGTTTGCGCTGAAGAAATGTGTCCTTGGGAGGAACGCCACTGTTTGTGATCCAGCACAGGTAATCTCCAGGTCCCCCCCGACCCCCTCAGGCTCAAATAAGACCAATGATATCCATGCCCAGTTCCGAGCAAGGAGAAGAGAGAGTGTGATTGCAGCAAAACGGCCAATTATCAGACAGCGGCACAGCGATTCCAGTCACAGCAAGTTTAGTCAAGAGAGCAGGCTTGATGAGACAAACTACCGAAATTATAGGAAAGCAGGGGCACAGGAACATTGCTCATTTTACAGCTTATAGAGCTTGTGGCACCCATGTATATTGACCTTTACATACACATTCTTGTTTTGTTTTAGTTTTTTTCAAAATATTAAAAAAAAAAAAAAATTTTAACATGCCTCCTGTCACAGAGATGTAATACAACTCACATTTCTGTATATATATATATATATATATATATATATATATATATATATATATACATGTGTGTGTGAAACAAAAAAAAGGAGCACTTTGCACTCCTTACTGTTTCTTCTACACTCTGTTCAATTGACTGAGCCCCCCCCCACACATTATATATATATACATACACACACACACACACACACACACACACACATATACACATACACTGCCTTGCGAAAGTATTCGGCCCCCTTGAACTTTTCAACCTTTTGCCACATTTCAGGCTTCAATCATAAAGATATAATTATTTTTTGTGAAGAATCACCAACAAGTGGGACACAATTGTGAAGTCAGTCGTACACAATCAGTCGTACACTGCACAAATCTGGCCTTTATGGAAGAGTGGCAAGAAGAAAGCCATTTCTCAACGTTTGGTGTGACGTTTTGTGTGTCTCCCACGTGGCTTGTGGCAAACTTTAGACGATTTTATGGATATCTTTGAGAAATGGCTTTCTTCTTGCCACTCGTCCATAAAGGCCAGATTTGTGCAGTGTACGACTGATTGTTGTCCTATGGACAGACTCTCCCACCTCAGCTGTAGTTCTCTGCAGTTCATCCAGAGTGATCATGGGCTTCTTGGCTGCATCTCTGATCAGTCTTCTCCTTGTCTGAGCTGAAAGTTTAGAGGGACGGCCAGGTCTTGGTAGATTTGCAGTGGTATGATACTCCTTCCATTTCAAAATGATTGCTTGCACAGTGCTCCTTGGGATGTTTAAAGCTTGGGAAATCTTTTTGTATCCAAATCCGGCTTTAAACTTCTCCACAACAGTATTACGGACCTGCCTGGTGTGTTCCTTGGTCTTCATGATGCTCTCTGCGCTTTCAACAGAACCCTGAGACTATCACAGAGCAGGTGCATTTATACAGAGACTTGATTACACACAGGTGGATTCTATTTATCACCATCAGTCATTTAGGACAACATTGGATCATTCAGAGATCCTCGCTGAACTTCTGGAGTGAGTTTGCTGCACTGAAAGAAAAGAGGGCAAATAATAATTTTGCACGCACCACTTTTCAGTTTTTTATTTGCTAAAAAGTTTAAAATATCCAATAGATTTCGTTCCACTTCACAATTGTGTCCCACTTGTTGGTGATTCTTCACAAAAATAAAAATTTATATATCTTTATGTTTGAAGCCTGAAATGTGGCAAAAGGTTGAAAAGTTCAGGGGGGGGGCGAATACTTTGCAGGCACTATATATATATATATATATATATATATATATATATATATATATATATATATATATATATATATATAAAATATATATATATAAAATAAATAAATAAATAAAAAGAATGTGCAAGCTATATGTTTTTTCTATAGAGCTTAATGGAACTGAGGCATCAGGAACCCTAAATATAGGGTAATCAATAATCAATGGGCAAGGTTTTAGATGTACTCCGAAAATATTGGGCATAATAGTAAAGAAACCAGTCCAAAAACCATACAGCTCAGGGCAAAGGAAAAATATATGGCTAAGATGATAGGGAGAGCCATGGCATTTATCACATTTGCCTTCCACTTCTGGATATATTACAGTCTCAACAAATGGACACTATGTAAAACTTTGAATTGGATGAGTCCAAGACGAGCACAAGAAGTGGTAGTCTGTATCCTATCTATAGCATTTTCCCAAAACTCTACACTTATTTGTATTCCTAATTCCATTTCCCGTACATGCTTTATTTTGGTACTCGACTGACTGCTTAAAGCTGTGTGTCTGTGTCTGGGTGTAGGTGTAGCATGCTCAAGGTTAGTGGTGTAAGTGCTAATATGACTAATTACTGAACTTATACTACAGGAGTTTGTGGCCAGTGAGGAAGAGGATGATCCTGAAGTGGAGTTCCTTAAATCTTTAACCACGAAGCAGAAACAGAAGCTCCTCAGGTGTGTGTAAATATTTATGGACCCGAATATTCTATCTGGAAATGTATCTGAAATTATTCCTGTGTGCAGCATTATAATCTGCTAAAATAATCTGGATTTATAATTATTCCACTGCTATTAAAATGGTAAAATAATATAAGAACTGTAAGAAAAAATATAAATATATTGCATTTTATAGTTAATATTTCTAATGAAGAAAGATTTTATAATCAACTGTTTAATTGTTTTTTTTTTTTTTAAAGAAAACTTGACAGGCTAGAAAAGAAAAAGGACAAGAAGAAGAAAAGTAAAAAGGAGAAAAAGAAGAAACGCAAACAGAAGAAAAAGCCGACTGAGAGTTCCTCCAGCAGCACCTCGGACAGTAGCAGCTCCGAGTCTGAACCCGAAAGACACAAAGCTAAAAAAGAGAAGGGGAAAAAGAAGAGAAGGAGAGACTCATCCAGTGACAGCAGTTCTGATAGTGAGAGTGATGGAGTACAGAGAGGAAAAAACAAGGAGCCTTGCAATATAAATCACGTTCCAAGTCCTGATTCTAAGCGTAGCCGAGACAAAGACGCACGCAGGCAGTCAGATGAGCAGGACAGACGACGGGAAAAAGCTCCGAGGTCACCACATAGAAAAGAAAGCCTGCTGAATGAGAGCAAAGAGACAGAATGGAGGAATAAGGACAAGGAGAGAAGAGGAGGTGGAGGAGAGAAGAGTAAACATAGAACCAGCAAAACCAGAGATGGTGAGAGAAATCGGAGTTTGAGTAGAGAGAGAGGAAGGAAAGGGGGGGAGACAAGTTTGGATAATGAAAGGGTAAGGGAGAAGGAAAGGAGTACCAAACAAAGAAGTGTGAGTAATGACCGAGGTAGAAATGAAAAAGGAAGGAGTCAAAGCAGGGATAGACAACAAGACAGCAAGGCGAGGAGGACAGAGAGGAGTGATAGCTTTGAACGAAATAGATGTGGAAAAGGAAGAAATAGGAGTAGGGAGAGAGTAAGTAGCAGGAGTAGGGAGAGAATAAGAGAGAGGACTGGGAGTAAGGAAATAGTCATGAGTAGGAGTAAGGAAACGGAGAGAGTCGGGAAGGAAAGGAACAGAAGTCCAAGATAGGAAACTTGAGCGAGAGACCCAGAAATAACATTTTCCTATTGGTGTAATTATATGACTTGTGTTTTAATGTGAAACTGTATTGGGAATCCATTGACCTGTAATGAGTTTGTATTTGGTGTAGTAAAAGTAGTTTGTATGTCTGATTGCACCTTTTCTTTCATTCCATGGATAAAACACTCATTTAAAATAAATTCCCAGAAGAGGGCGCCAAAATACTTTGACAAACAGCGAGAACTCTTCTCATACATTCGTATGCGTATTCTGGCTTCTTCACAATGGTTTTTTTTTGTTTTGTTTTGTTTTTTGGAGCATGAGACAATATCCAACTCAGTATTCAGACACGATATGTTTTGCACTAAAGCGTAGTCGCGTTCAGACTTGGCAGTTCTTTTACAAGGAAGCATGGGAAATTCCTACACCCATCATTCATTGTCATTATCCTTTGAAGTTCATTGATTAAAACCCCAGGAGTTTCATAGAGCTGCTTTACTTATATAGTAGCTCTTTCAGCATATTCGATAGTATGCCTTAGTTATAATAGTAATTGAAATATTTCCAGGAAATTGCATGAATTACCGTAATAATCACAGGTATCCTACTCCATGCTTGCATTGACCTACTGGTATAATTCACATATTTTTGTGTTAAATTGATTGGTTTCCATTTAATATCAACCAAACTTGATATTACTAGAAAACTCAAATGTAATATTTATAAAATCAGAACGGTTCCATGTTAAACATGAATGCTTGTATGTTTTCCTTTTGAAAGTTTCCACAAGTAGCCTAATTTCCAACTAATACAGCACTAATGTATCTCCTTAGGATTTTGTTTTAAAATTAAAGCAGAACAACACTACAATCTTTTATGTTTAATATACTTCTTTGCAAAAGTCACCAGTGCACTGTGTTGAAATAAGGTCTAGGTGTTTTGGACTTTGTCCTGACCTTCATGTTGCGGAATGAGATGAGCGTCGCTCTAAATCAGCTCCGCTTTCCTCTGGCCCGGGGAGGAAATGTGGAGCGCTGAGAAGGCTGAGAGCTTCTCCACACGACGACGTGCACTTGTACGCTGTCCTCAGTGTTGTTCACAAAAACACTCTGAAAGGCTAAGCTTTCAACATTTTACCATATAATCATTTTTACCTTTATCTTCTGAAGTTGTTGTATGCAGTTGGCCAATATTCACAGTTGTTCTTCCACTTTAATCAGAAAAACCACACTTGAGCTTGCCTACTTAAAACAGCATCAAAGCACTCAAGTACAAATGCCTTTCCTGAAAGCACTGCAATCGCTTCCTGTTCAAATCTGCAAAGCTGCCTATTAGGGAAGTGACTCAGTGATCTTATTTTCAAGAATATTTACCTGCATTGTAAAAAAAAAAAAAAAAAATCGAGAGATGACGCTGATATATGTATATGTTTACGTAATTGTTGCTCAATTGTTCTGAAGTATCGTTCTGACAATTAATACATGGATGAGTGTGGAAATCTCATGGGGAGGAAAAACGTCAATGGGATACATGTAGGAGTATAGATCCGATTGCTGGTGATAATCACCCAGAAGATACGAGTAAAATACTGAGCCATGTATGTCTGAGTTTATTACTAAAATTATATAGCCAAATATTTAATTCCTGTTCTGCCAGCTAACTATTATTATTATTATTATTATTATTATTATTATTAATAGTTTGCCTCATTAGAGATTTGCACATCTTCATAAAAGAAGGTATCTAATTTTATGACTAAAGACAGTCATTATAGATGGACACCTTGTTTTGACCCTGGACAGCGGTGTGAGCTCCTTGATCAGTGTTATGGAGCTCATCCTGCTTGTATCCCGCACAGACCGCGGCTCTTTGATCTGTCTTTATTGTGGTGCGCGAACAAAGCTTGACTTTTTGCCTCTCTCCCAGCAAGAGCGCATTCCGCCAAAGCGGAATAAAGCTCTGATTGACGGCGCTCTCTGTCCAGGACCGCAGGCGAGCCGCCACCTCTCAATGATTCATTCTCGTCCGGCTACTCTCCCGTTTGTAAATCTTAATGAGACCATATAATTGTAAAGCGTGCTTATGAATGCCTTCACGGCCAAACAGCGCTCATTTCCGCAGCACGCATTTTGGAGTGTCCGCAATAAAACCGCAATCGGCTGTCCGACATTACATTTTAAAAGGCTCAAAATCCAATTCCGGCATCTGTTGTTTGTTAAAATAAACTAAACCCTTCTCATATAATTTACAAGACAATAATCTTGCTGCTGCTTATTAAACACAGCACAACACTAACAGAATTACAATTAGATGCCGACTACATTTTAGACTTTCCTTTTTTGGATTCATTCACTGCCGCCTGTTTCAAACCAGTAAAATCTCAAATTATCTGATAATGGAACGATTTATTTTTGTGTATTTTGCCCTTATTATTGCTTCAAAGACCAGCTACCAAGCGTAGCCTACTACAGGAAATGAAAATTATTTTCATCTATTGCATTCTGGTCAATTTAACTTCCTTCCCCACAAGGCGCTTTTCCTGGCTGAGACGTGTAGCCCTCCTGGGTTCCCAGGCTGAGCGGCAGTCTAATTATACCGCAGCTTCTTTCTTTCAGATCGGACGCTGCACTGGATAAACACAAAGGAGTCAGAGAGCATCCTTGAACCCTTTCAGTGCTCGGCCACTGATATTCAAATAACATCCAGCGACCATTTGACTGCATCGCAACAAGAGCATTTTAAAATCACGATTTGCATATGGCTTTTCCCATTTTCCTTCTCAAAAGTGGCATCCAGAAAAAAGGGGGGAAATGTTCCCATAACACCAATCAAGTGCTGCGCTTATAAAGGCTAAAAGCTGCTTTATACCATAGCCTCCTCTTAAATGGACATTTTCCGTTTGACATGCAAATGTAAGCAGTTAATTTGACCGATTAAAATAAATATTCAGAGCCCTTTTGTCACCGAACCCCCTCGGAAAAGCGCTGATAAAGAGCGCGTGAACAAATGATGTCTCGGAGATTAATTAGATATTTGATAAGACACGAATCCCTAATCGCGGATACAAGACACATGGGGCTGCGATGTGCTCCAAGTCATAATTAATACTATTTAACAAGATTTTCATTTGGGCGTAAAATGCATGTTCCAGGGCATTAACTATTGATTTATTCCACTGGGAAACTGTCGGTTTGCGTTGGCGCATCTAAGAACTGCAATATTGATATAGTGTTTAGAAAAGTACACACGTTATTTCATGGTCTCGGTTGGAAACAACAAATAACGGTCAAATGATCTGAGGAACATGTTAGGAATGGGTTAATTATTCTCTCACTTAAAATATTAATAAAGAAATAATAATAAAATAATAATAATAACAATTATTTTGAACCACGTGCATCAAAACCACAACAAAATAGCTTTTGATTTTAAATACCTTTAATTACAAAATGAAAGCCTTATACGCGAGACTTTACAATTAAACATTTATATATTTTTTTAGCAAGGTAAAGAAAGGAGTAACTGAATTTTAAATAGCTGTGTTACATACATACTGACATCCACAAAGTGCGTCGAAAGTAAAGAAAACTCCCTGAATTTCAGGATCCACCACGAAACAGTAATAAGGAACATTTACAGGGAAAAATATCATGTTATTTTGTCAATATATCTACACAGTTAGCTCAACTCGTTTCCAATCGTGTTCAGTTGGATCCTCTTTCTCCTGCGCACCGAACCGATCAGAACTAGATATCACCTTTCAGAACATCGTGTTTCTCAATCGGCCTGAAATGTGAAATAGGCCTAATCAGTTTTAGTTTTGAAATAATCATATCCCCAATTAATGGCCCTTAATAAAAAGCCTTGTTTTTCCTATCTCAAAAAAAGCCTAAAGTGTCACCAAACAGTTCATCCAGCTCCTGACCCGTGTCTTTGTCCTTTAATTATAACCTACCAGGTTTTTTGTTTGTTTTTTGGAGAGAAGTTTTTGTATCGATAGCATTTAATGTCATTCGCATGTTGGCGGGATCAGGCCGCTCAGGACTCGTGATGAGGAGACTGCTCTTTGACCGTGACCCTCGGGTTTACACCCTCCAAAATCAGTTCCGGGGACTCGGACCTGGGGGTCTCCAGGTTACTTGTGTCGGTGTCACTGTCGCTGCCTTTTTTGCCCCCACCTCCGGCCGTATGCGTTTTGATGTGCTTGCTCAGGTGGTCGCTCCTCATAAAGCGCTTGTTGCACACCGGGCACGCAAATCTTTTCTCCCCTGTGTGGGTGCGAAGGTGCCGCTGGAGCTCGTCAGATCTGGTGAATCGTTTTCCACAAAAAAGCCAGTTGCACACGAAGGGCCTTTCTCCAGTGTGCCATCGGAGGTGCGCTTTGAGGTGAGATGTTTTTCCGTAGACTTTGCCACAGCCTGGGATGTGGCAACTGTGGAGTCCTTTTCTGCGCAGACTGGCACCAGCAGGCCCGAGCCTTTCTGCCTCCTGGCAGTTCGGGCAGTCGCACGTCGCCCTGCCTGAGTATCTCCTGGAGGATCTAGACGAGCTCCCGATTCCTGAACTGGCACCTGATATCATGGCATTGGCCGCCGAAGTGTCCGTGTACGTGGGGATGACGGTTTTGAAGCCGTCCTGCGTCAACAGGTGCTGGCTGGTGGACAGAAGGTGGGACGCCGTTGGGCTGATGCCAGTCGAACTGAAAGCCGAGTGTGTGAGGCTCGAGAAGTCGGGATTGTAGCCGCCGAGCTGGGAGTGGATGGCCTGCGGCGTGCCCGAATGCAGCGAGCTCTGCAGCGTGCCAGCTGGATTTTGCACCTCGAGCCACGAGCCCGGGTTTGTGTGCACGTCCCACCACGAGGACGCGCCGTTTGCCACCTCGCCTGAGATCGTGGAGTGAAAGCCGGACTTGTACCACGACTCGTACGGGTGCGCCATGCCCACTCGTGGGTACAAAGTCTCGGCCGACGTGTGTACTTTGGAAATGAACGCCGACTGTCCGGATTCTTGCGAGGTAACGCTCGCCGAGTTGGAAAACAAGCTGCTGTACTCGGTGGAGAAAGCGGAGGAAGTTGGCGAGGTGGACGCCAGGCAAAACGCGCTATTGCTCGTGCCTGTCGTGGTTGTTAGTCCAGAGGTGCTGCGGCTCGTCGCCACGCTGAATCCCGGCAAACCGGAGCCCAAGTTGCAACTGGACGAGGATCTTTTCCACGGATGAAATCCGCCTTTGGAAAACGCGCTGGAGTCGGGTAAAGTGGTAAGAGGACTTGTGTTGCCGATTTTATTACAGGTCGCAGCCAACATAGCCAGAGGGGTAGTTCCGAACCGCGGCTCTTCCTGTGTAAAAAAAAAAAGAAAAAGAAAAAAAAAAAAGAAAAAAAAGTAAAGTTTGTTCCTAACTATGCAACAATATTTCAATATAAGAAAATTTAAACATCATGCATGGAGAAGGTTTTAAAGAATCCGAAGTGAGGAAAGTATAGCTTCACATGGACACTTAATAGGTTTAATCAAATAAATAAGAAATTTAATTAAAATACATAAACAATTTGAGCAGACGTCTTTAATTGAATGTAACTTACAAATATAACGGCTATTAGATCAAGTAAATGGTTTGCTATTTTCTAATACTCAAAAACGCAACAAAAACAGTATAAAGTTACAGGGAGCTCAGTGTAGCCTAATGAAAACAGAAGTATGAAGAAAAAAGGTCATAAGCAAGCTTCCAGTAAAAACTGCCGACTTACCCCAAGTATAGAAGTAGCCATAACCAGTGACTGGTCTATGCTGAACTTTTCAGGACTACACTGTTATTATGTTCCAGTTTGACTCGGACAGGACGCGTTTTGCTGAGGTCTCCACTCAGGTCGCTCGTCCCTTGGCTGAGGCTTCACACTCTACCTAGTTGTAGAGAGCGCCTTCTTTGAAGTACAGCTGCCTGGGACACTCAGCCAATCTGCGCAGCGGATACTTAAACGACGAGCCGAGTTCAGCCAATAAGAGACGTGTCCATGACAGAAATACTAAAGTAGAATGTCAATCAATAACCGAGGTACCGGATCCCACTGTCAGGCGTCAAGTGATCTGGTATTTTTAAGGTTTTTTTTTTTATATGTAGGCTATATGGCCATCAAGACGCAGTCACTCCACTTATAACAGAGTAGAGCTCATATTGGTGTATAATAAGTCTGCGGTCCTCTCTGGTAAGCGACTGATTTGTTGTTGTTTTTGTGCATGATGTCTTGATATGTTTGATGCCGTTTCTGACGTTCTCCAGCGACAGCTTACAGACTATATGACAGGAAAATATCTCTAGGTGACAACAACATTTTGAATTTTAAATGTTTTCATTTTAAAAAACAAACAAACAAACAAAACAATGCAGTCTGCACACACAATATCTGTTCAATTTTAAGTGAATATCCTATATCTTTCAAACGTTTTGTTTGCATCTTACACAGATGACATAATGTCATCTGTGATACTAGTTTGAGTTTATAGACTTTTTTCTTCCTTTTGATCAATATTTACGAAGGGTTCAAATAATTGTACACTGATCGTACGTTTTGTAATTTGCAGTCACCTCAAGACAAGCCTGGAGGAAGAAATCAGAGGGGAATTACTAATCTCACAACAGGTGTGAAAGATCACGGTGTGTGCGTGCGTGTGTGCGTGCGTGTGCGGTTGTGGGGGTAAATGCGCGCGTGCGCCCACAGCAGCGCTCCGTTTAAATGCCTTTGGAAAAGCAACGCGCGCGCGTCTTAGAGGATGCGACTTTAAATCCACCGCACATTTTCCACTGACGCTTTACACAATTTTAGGCATGTAAAACATTCAAATCTATGATTTATTATGAGGAAAGATTTAGAGTGACCGGTATCGTGATAATAGAATAGAAGAAGACTTATTACGCACATATCTCGGGGATTTTCCTTGTTGTAAAAAATACAAAGATAAATTAATACAGGTATTCCGTCACCTCTTTATTGCGTTTTTCTTTTTACCTTTCAATGATGCTTCTTTTTCGTCTTTTATATGAAGATCAATGCATCATACCAATGTGTGTGGTGGTTAGGTTTTTTTTTTTTTTTTTTTTTCTTCTTAAAACATTTAAGGGTAATGGCATAATTTAACAATGGCCTGCTTTAGAGTGAATCATCATCCTTTTAAAAGTTAAAGCAATTTTCTTGAAAATGGCCTCGCCGAAAGCTGTGCATTACAGTATTCAAAATTGCCAAATAATGCTCCATTATAGAGGCTGAGCGGTGCCAGGCAGACCGGCCGCAATTTGCACCAAAGCGCTTTGCTTTAAATCCCTCCTATGGAGAGGGGAATCTGAAAAGTTTATTCAAATTCGCATGACGGAGGCTCGAAAATTACTTCATTTTTGTAATTACAGTAAATCGACAGGCAAACAATTAACGCCATTAAATATCTGTTGTTTTTTAAACACAAAATAAATAAATAAACTCATTTGGCTGCAGTTAAGAAAAGTCTCCCTCTCGTGTGTCTGTGCAACTTTCTCTCTTGCACTCCATATTACAGCTGATTGTTTAATTTGTCTGTAATGAACTGAATCATATTCATATAGATTTTCTAAACGAATGTGCTCATACATTTCATATAGCAATTTTGGGTATGAGGCAAAGGCGATGCTATTTTGATTCGATCTGGTCTAATATAGTCCTATTTGTCTGCATGCACAAGTATGTACGTAATTATTAATTAATCAGGACCATCGGAACATCCTGTAGATAAATTAGACTTAAAAAAGATAAAAAAAAAAGAGGCTAGTTTCCCCCCGGGATATTTACAAAATGTCAACGCCATTGTTGATTTAAATAAATAAATAAATAAATAAATAAATAAATAAATAAATAAAACGTAAATAATAAAAAAGACAATAATTAAACATTGTAGTACTTGCATGTATTATGAATGCTGTGAATATTTATAGCATATTGAATTTATTTAAATGAATGCATTCCTTTTAATTAGTTTAGAATTGTCATGCATGTTATTTATTAGGCTACCTGTGGTATTGTCATACCTAAATATTGAAGTGCTTCTTTTATAAAGAATGTTTGCTTCACGATTTGAAACAGCAGAGCCGTCAGCTGGTCTACCTGGCGAGCAGATTTCTGCGCCAATTAGAAGCCTATTACAAGTCATTAGACTGATCAATGTACCTTAAACAATGCGGGTGATTTATTTGGAAGAACAAAACGTTGTGCATCTATTGTGGTGAGGCTGAGTGACGAGACACATCCATCACTGTTTTAAGCAGCTAAAGATAAATGATTAATCCGGACCTATTCGTTAAGGTGGCCTCTTACAAAAGATCCCGTTCTCGCGCTAGATCTGGATCATTTTAGCTCCGCTCGCTGCGTGTGTGAAGATGCGGGCTGGTGGGGGTTTTCACACAGACACGGTTTTTTTTTTTTTGTTTTGTTTTTTTGGTTCTGTTGCCGCTGGCAGTGATGTGTCCCCACCCTTAAGAGGAAAAGCGCATTTGTGGATAATTAACTAATCTGTGCAAACTTAAATCCTTGTTATCCACAGGTCCTGTAGTGAATCACTTCACACCCACCTGCTTGTTCCTCCTCCTAACGCACGAGAGAAACACAATATAAACCTGAACAAGCACTTTTATATAGTCTATTGTTGACCAATCAGTTTTAAACATTTTAATTTATGAGGATAAGAAAAAAAAAAGATGACGATGAATTGTAAGAGCAAATAGTCAAATCCATGAAGTGTTCATGCGATTGTTCAGTTTGAGTCTCACATTGGCCTCACCGCGATGCGCAGCTCTAATGAAACGCTTGATTGCTATGATGATGCATTTCGTCATCTGTGTGCACCATATCACGAGTCTGGAAATGTGGGAAATCTTTAGTGTTTACAAACAACCGAAACTGTTGCATCACACTTTTGCTAGTACATTCACGCAACGGGGAAAATCTGGCACATTCTGTTAAAGAAGAAAGAAAGAAAGAAAGAAAGAAAGAAAAAGAAAAAGGCAACGCGCATTTGTCATAAATTTATCCAAATGACTTTTTTAAGGTGATCAAGTGTCAGTGTTAAATTATTCATGCACGTCTCTGAAAATGTGTTGTAAGCATGCATTTCAGCACAAATTGTTTAGAGCCCAATAAAGAAAGCTTTACGCGCTACGCGGTAAATGCGCGCGCTCGTGAACTGCAGAGCATACGTGTAGGTGTGTTGTTTCATACCATTTTGGTGCAAAGAATATGTTTGTACAGAATGAACGAG
This sequence comes from Ameiurus melas, assembly GCA_012411365.1. Taxonomy (NCBI): domain Eukaryota; kingdom Metazoa; phylum Chordata; class Actinopteri; order Siluriformes; family Ictaluridae; genus Ameiurus; species Ameiurus melas. The sequence continues at coordinate 21,747,184 of CM022758.1, read as the reverse complement.
ATTTAAGCAGGGTTACCGTATATGTCTTAGTTGTCCATGATGCACATTAATTCCACTGTCAAGTGAGATCTCTGCCTGTACGTCTAAAGTACCGTACTAACTAGTAGGCCTACTAATATATCGTACACAGAACAGAGTGTTTTTATAAAAGGTGGTCACTGGGCCAGAGGTGCTATACGCTCTTAGAAAAAAATATGTTCTTCAAGGGTTGTTTAAGGTTTCATTGCTTAATTAAGAGTTCCCAGCTTACAGCTTGAAACTTATGATGGTAGGGAAACACTATTATGTAGGGTTCCATAAAGGAACTTTAAAGGTTCGCTCAGAGGGACAAACTAAGAAACTTTTAAGATTTCTAAATATTCTGTTTTGACACCAAATATTACTAATAGGTGTCTTTCTTTGTGTTATCTTGAATACACATCATGTACTGGCTTTGTTAAATTATTTACATTGTGTGCTTAATTACATTTAGTGTTTGTTAAAACTTTAAGGATCTACTTTACTTATAAGCTGACATGTTGTGTAAGCTGTGTGTGTGTGAGTGAATTTATGTTAAAGGGTGTGTGAGGCATGTAAAGGCTCTCAGGCACGCTATAGTTTAGTGTTTAGGGTTGAGTCATGTTGATGAGCATCTGTTAGGTCTGGTCGGGATGAGACTCTACCTGTTCCATACTCACACCTCTCCTGACTTCATGAGGAACATAGCACTGGTTTCAGTGTTGGTGCTTCACACTCGGTCAGTGTGCCTCAATAAGACCTTTCACAAGTCTGTTGAGAATCACAGCTTTGAGTCCCATCACTGAAAGCATGATGTAATTTGATTACAAATTAAAATTCCAGCTGATTGTCTTCATTCTACTGTTCACATGTCTACTGTCCAAAACTACTAGTGTACTAAGAAATAAAGTGATTATAAGACTTCTTTTATACATTTACAATATATTTAATGTACTTCAGATCTAAAAAATCTGAATGTCTGCAAGCACACAATGTTCTATTCTCAAACGAAACAGATCAACAGTGTGACTTGAAAAGATCAATATCTTTGAAAGGCACCCATTTCAGTTTGAATGTTGAAAATAAAAGCGATTGTTTAGCTGCCGATAAAGTGATCTAAGAACACAATTATATATGGCATGTGCTTGATATGCTCCTAACTGCATTTCTTTTATCTTCATTAAGGGAGTGACATTTGCAGTAAGTTGAAGACAAACAGTTTGCCTGTGTCTTATTATGGCCACTAACTGCAAACTGTCATTTGGCATCAGCAAAGCAGAATGCTTATCACATGTCATCTGTGCATGGCAGCGCAGAAATTACATGAAGCTCCTGCTTCACTCCCAGCTCCTTTGTACTCTCGACATCTTCTTTGTCTTACACAATTAAGGTGTTACACGGTAGAATAATTTAAATTGCCAGCTCTAAAATGGAGACCAGGGCTCTTTTTTTAAAATAGCAGAATTTGTTTACTGATTGTATGCGGCTATTGACTTTCCCATTACATAAGAAGAGCTCTGATTAGTGGCTGTGCAATGTTCAGAGAGTGAGGCAGAGCGGGCAGGGTTACAATACCGAGCATTTATTCTTATTGTTCTCTGGGCCTCTCTACCTAGGATTAATGCTGGACGCAGTAATGAGGGTGCCACAGCAGGTCTGAAGCCATTTTCCAATAGTCTTCACAGACTCTGATGAGGCTCCCTACCACTGTGACATTTCCATATGTTGTAGGGTAGTATGGAAGGGCATTTGTTTAATGTTTTTCCTTGGCTGCAGGTGAAGACCATTATTATGGCACGTGTGTAACATAGAGCTCAGTCAAGAAGGGATTGTTTTCCCCAGAGTAATATACATGCACTAAAACTGGTAGAGGCAGACATGCTGAATGATTGTCCAAACCCAACAAGCAAATCACAGGAGGGATGTTCTTGATTTTTTTCCCCCATTTGATTGTTCTGTGTGTGGCAAAATAAATACACTTAGTTTGTGTTTAAATAACGATGCTGTCAGCAGAGTGGATATTTAAATAAACCAGCGCCTTTTTATTATAAACACTTCTCATGAATACCGGCACATAAAACTGATACTTTTTCCTCATGAATTTACAGCTCTCTGTCTTGACCTGCCATTGTTTTCCTAAAGTGGATTCCATTGAGAATAAGTGGTTTCACCACCACTTAACCATTAACCATTTCAATCTTTGTTTTGTAATTATAGAAATGTTTTATCCGGTGTCAGATGGTACATGTTTCCACATCCAGGGAATGTCTTTTATTTTGTCTGATTACATGGTAGTGGGTGCATGCTTTTTCTTGCTTCAGATGTTTGCCAGAATGTGTGGAGTGTGTTACAAAGAACAGAGAGATGACTTATAGCACAATTCCACTCGTGTGAATTGTGTGTTTTGGCAGTGCATTAATTCCTGCCACAATGGGGTTTTGCGTTTATTGGTTTGTGGAACCAGCATCACATGAACCAGAAATTTCTTTCCTTGATTGATTTTGATTATAAGCTTGATTTTGAGGATATATTTATGATGTAGATTGTACAGTACATTCTACACTTACTGTCCACTTTATTAGGAACCTGCACATTCATGTGCACATTCATGCAGTTGTCTAATCAGCCAATCATGTAGCAGCAGCTCCATGCAAAAAAAAAAAGAAATAAAGAAATGATGCAGCTACAGGTCAAGAGCTTCGATTAATGTTCACAACAAACATCAGAATGATGAAAAAGTTTGGAAAAAACGTCCCGTGTGCGGATGGTCTGCAGGCTGAAACACCTTGTTGATGAGAGAGATCAGAGGAGAATGACCAGACTGGCCTGAGCTGACAGGAAGCCTATAAAGAAGTCTTTTTAAAGTAACTCAAAAGAATCACTCTTTACACCCACAGTGAGCAGAAAAGCATCTCAGAATGTTCAGAAAACTGGACAGTTGAAGATTAGAAAAAGACTAGATTTTTGTTCTCTAAGTCTTCAACTGTCCAGTTTTGGTGAGCCTGTGCCCATGTAGCCTCAGATTCCTGTTCTTGGGTGACAGGAGTGGAACCCAATGTGGTCTTCTGCTGTTGTAGCCCATCTACCTCAAGGTTCAAAGTTGTGTGCATGCTGAGATGCTTTTCTGCTCACCACAATTGTAAAAAAGGGGTTATTTGAGTTACAATATCCTTCCTGGCAGCTCAAACCAATCTGGCCATTCTCCTCTGTCCTCTCATATCAACAAAATGTTTCCATCCACAGAACTGTCGCTCAGTCAATGTTTTTTCACACCACTGTGTAAATTCTAGACATTGTTTTGTGTGAAAATCCCAGGAGATCAGCAGTTTCTGAAATACTCAAATCAGCCCCTCTGATACCAACAACCATGCCATGGTTAGTCCCAGAGATCACACTGTTCTTCATTCCAATGTTTAGTGTGAACATTAACTGAAGCTGTTGACCTGTAGCTGCATGATTTGTTTTGCATTGCACTGCTGCCACATGGTTGGCTGATTAGATAACTGCATGAATGAGCAGATGTACAGGAGTTTCTAATGAAGCGGACAGTGAGTGTATAGTCCGGTATGAGAGTGTTTCTCACCTGCATCTCTTTAGTGGCAGAACGAATTGCTGATAAACTAATGATAAAAATGTTTATAATAGCACAGGAAAGGACTGAAGTTGCCTGGCAAACAGAATGTCTGTGTAAAGTACTCAAAGTTATTTTAGGTGCTATACAGGCACGTTTTCACAGACACTGCAGATCAGCAGTCTGATTGAAGCCAGGCAGCAGTCAAACTAGATCTGCAGCTTCACATTCAGCTGTTTGAAGTCAAGGAATCTTGGGTTGCTCAACAGTCTTGCAAGTGCCTCACAGATATTTTTTTTTTTTTTTTTTTTGACCATCTAATGACTTTGAAAAATCTGTGTAAACAGTGGATTTATTTCAGAAGAAGCTTCCAAAAACTATTAGAGGGGATACTGAAAGCTGATGCCTCAGCATGCTTCATGTTCAAGAGTTTGCTGAAGGGAAAATATTCCTGCATGGATGCCCCAAGAGTGACTGGGTGACTGGACCTGTGTGTGTGTGTCTGTGCGCGTGTTCCTGCATGCATGTATGTGCATGTGTGCGTGTGGATGTAGATGATGTGAGGTGACAATAGAGAAACAAATTTTTAAGACACTTGTCTTGCCTTACATTTTCCATTCCATACTTTCTATTCTATTCTAGTCTTGTCTATTCAGCTATTCTGTTCTGTTCTGTGTTTTATTCTATTCTACTGTTCTAATCTAATCTATTCTATTTCTATTATATTCTGTACTGTTTTGTTTTATTCTATTTAATTTTATTCTATTATATTTTGTTCTGTTCAATTCTATGTTTCGTTCTGTTCTACTGCTCTATTATATTCTGTGGTATTCTATTTCTATTCTGTTCTATTTAATTCTATTGGATTTGTTCTATTCTATTAAATTACGAATCTAATTTTGTCCTATTCTATTCTCTTCGGTTCTATTCTATTCTGTACCATTTTTGCTTTGTTCTATTCTATTCTGTTTAATTGTCCTATTCTATTCTATTCTATTTTTAATCTGTTCTGTATTGTTTTGCTTTGTTCTTTTCTGTTTAGTTCTGTTCTATTCTATTTTGTTTATTTGTTCTATTGTATTCTCTTTTGTCTTTCTATTCTATTCTATCATGTTGTTTTCCCTACTCTGTTAAGTTCTGTTCTTTTCCGTGTCTGGAAGCCTCTAGAGTTGTCACTTAATTTGTTTGTTTTTCTTCCAATGATGAGGATCACAGCTTTGCCCCATTTCCCCCACTTTTTCTGTAGGTCTGAGTGGTCTAAACCCTCTCCTCCTTTCCCAGTGGCCTCAGTCTGGTACACATTTACAATTTCTTTTCATCCCAACTTATTATTCTTGCTCAATATCTGCAGCAGCCAAAACGCCCCAGCACAGCACATTTTAACATGGCCTGGATGTGGTTGATCAATTGAACGACTGCTGTTATACTTGGCTCCTCCAAACCCTCCTACTCACTAATCGCTAGTGACACTGGCACCTGTGTGAGGCTATTCAGAGAAAGAAGCATGTGGACTAGTCGCTTCAAAATAGCTTAGTCTAACAGAGCAAGGTTGTTATTTTACAGCACCATATCCGTGATAAAGCTGCAGAAATGTTGTTGGACAATCAGGCAAATCCTGCTATGTTTACTCAGTGGATGGAAATAAAAACTATGTGCTGTACAGAGATGCTTTGCTGTGATTGGTTCGAGGCATAACCACAATTTCTTGAATTACACTGAGTAGCACCTCTAAACTGTCAGAGGTGGCTCCGACATTTTTTCTCTGTTGTGGCTGTAGAAATATTATCATGCCTTTTTATATCCCTGGCATGATTACATGATCTGTTTCCATAGATTTCTTTGTGTAGCTTGCAACAATGCAGTGGTTGTCTGTTTATTGTGGAAAGACTATTTATTGTGCTTTATAATGAAGGTTAACAAGTACACTGTGTTTGTGTGATGTAAAGTGTTGTCAAGCTATAATCCCAGTTTTCCCTTTAGTCTCATCGAGTGTGCTCATCAACTTGACTACCTAAGTGAATTGTCACTTGGCTTCATTCTGAAACACTGTTCAGCACTTCAAGGCACCAGAGACTGTAGAGAGAATCATGTCTTGTATAATGTGTCAAGTAGTACAAAAGAAACACCCAGAGTGCAATATTAAATCAATGCTATGTGCTAAGTTGTTAAATGTGATAGGTTACGAGGAAACCAGTATGTTGTAGGATTATTATTAGATGTGCTCTGTACTGTACATATGTAGGCATGGATATTACTTTACGAGTTTTGTTAGGGAGCTGACAGAGGCCTTTGGACAGTGAGTTAGATGTACATAGAAAATCTGTCCAATTTACAGGACACAATGATGCATTTACCCTCTCCATATTCATAATGAGAAATGTGATTATAGTCACTGAGCAAATCTACTCTATTTTAGGATCCATTTGCAGACAGACAGAGACAGAGGCGGGGGTCCAAATCCAGCGCTGTGTGTTTGTGCTTTGTGTTGAGACAGTGAGTGTTTAAAAAGAGCATTTTGATTCGCCTCCGATCGAGTAGGCTCTGTCTGCCTCCACTCATCCTGGGTGATTAGACTAAAACATTTGCTCGTCTTGACTGGAAATCGAAGCAGCTTCACATAACGCTGCTTGATTGAAGGTCGAAATATTTTGAATTCTAATGGTGACTGTGTACATGAATTGCCTGAAATAGACTGTAGAATTTCAGCACTTCCTCCCCCTCAGGCACCCGCACCCACCCACCCACCCCACTCTTCTCTTCTGTGGCCGCTCTGAAAAGAACGGTTGGGAATGGCTGTGGCTGATGATCATAGAATTACTGGATGGTGATTCTAAACCCCTCAAAGAGGAGTTGCTATGGAGATCTCGTTCCAAACTGTGAAATGATTCCTCGTCTGAAAGGCTGGGGAGAAGAGGGCTGAACACATCATTGTTCAGGTGGTGGTTGGTTAGGAAATTGCCGGTGCCTGAGCAATCAGTGCTGCTACTATAGTTAAGGTTCTAAAACGGTTTGTTCTCTGAATGATGTGGGGCAACAGTGATGTGCATATGATGGTTCCTTTCAATCAGACTCCACTCAGACTCATGGGGTTGGGAAAAATGACAGAAAGAGTGGGCTCGAATGAAAACCATTATTGTCTCTCAAAGCTAATGAAATCTAGGCCTGTCTTGATCTATCTATTCCTTGCCTGCATAAATCTTGAAGCTAGTTTGAAAGGTTATGTTCCCTATCAATGTATAAGCAATTTCCACTGTTTCCCCCATATAATATTATGTTAATTATGCTTGACAGAAATTGACCTTGGTAATCTTTATAAAATATCATATCAAAATACAAATTAATCTACAAAGATTTGTCTGTCAGAAATGGATGAGACATTCTGTAGTTATAAATGTTAAGATGTGTTATTGATTAGCATTATGCCGGGTGACATACACCCAGTTAAATTGAACTAATTTTCTCTTTATATCATGAGGCTTTCAAAGTGGCATGACATTGATTCATTTTATTTTCAATATCAAATACTTCTGTAACTCCAGCACAAGCCAGTCCACTATAGTTGTGTATTATCTTATTATTTTTCTGCTCTGAAGACACAGCTGAATTGCTTCTTCTGACAGACTCATAAAGTAGCTTTTATGGCAGTGAATACCAAGGCAATTGCAGCCGTGTATTTGTGTAGAACCTCTTAAAAGCGAGCCAAGGAATGCTAGTGATATAGATGTTCTCTTCCTTTTTTTTTTTTTTTTCGTGTGAATACTTGCAAAGGAAGTTGACTGCCACGGAACACTGTAATTTGAGTGAATGATGTTGATCACATGATCTTCTAGCCATCATAAACAGATGATAGGAACATCAGTCGTAAATTTGTTGTTTATCATTTTTCCCCCACAAAATAGGATTCATGTTTATTTTTATATATTTTTTGTTTAACATTTATTGATATTTAACAGATTGAATGTGGAAGATTTTAATAATTAATTATTTATACTCTCACTTACAGGACATTATATAAGCAAATTAATTATTAATTCAAACTAACCATTCCATAAACTCTTCAAGTAGATAATGTCTTTGTATATGTACTTATCTACTTAATAATAATCATCAGTTTGATAAGTCATTATATTTGTTACAACATAGCAAAAATGTGTCTAAGAGCATTTTCTGAATGTGTGTTTGGGTGTGTACACACACACACACACACACACACACACATGCATTAAAGTCTATAGAAATGCATGAGCTAGGGGTGTGTGTGTGTGTGTTCTTGCACTCACTTGCCAGCAGCTCTGTTTTCATTGAGAAATGATCCAGTCAGGCAGACTCTTTTAAACATAAAGGCCTTTGTTAGGTCAAATAGTAAAGACACACCTGCTAATGGGCTTCCCAAACATACAGTAACTAATAAACAGCAGTAAAATATTAAGTGCAAGATAGAATTGACTTCTAAAGCTCCCCCTACCTCCCCTACTTGCTTTTACAGTCTTACTTGTGGCTTGCCTTGGCGCCGCAGCCTCATAAGAGCAGTCTTTACAGAGCTCTATTCAGTTCTGTTGTTAAAGGATTTTCCGTTTGCTTCTGTATCCTCTTTGCCTGCTATCTCTGTATGTCCTGAGGAAATACAAGGTCCTGACATGTTGTAACTGATGTCTGGTAAGACATATGATAAAAGGGCATGACTCAGAATTGTTGAACTGTGGAAAAAAATCTTAACAGTTGTGTGACTTCATATACTAATAAGTATGTTTGATATGTACAGAGTGAATGCTTCAAGCCGAGTAATTCTTCGGTGTTGTGTGCTTGTTACAGTTTCATTTCTCAGTAAACAACAAAACCAACAACAACAAATAAACAAAAAAGAAAACCCTTACATAGTTACAACTTGGTGCTTGTGCTGTAATAAATATTCTGTTTCATTCAAAGGACACAGAAGAAGGTTTGACGCTAAGCACAAAATTAGGGGAAGTAGCAGGAACACCTTCAACAGCTATCTATAGCTGTATATACATGGCTCGGTAGCTGTCTAACTTTCTCAGACACTACAACACAAGCACTGTCAAGGGAAGTGAGCCAAACATCATCCATTGTTCCAAAAAAAATGCAATGATTTACGCAAGTCATGTTAAGAATTGCTCCACTGAGCACTGCTCCATTTATCTTGCCACATACAGCCTACCAACAAATCTAACATTTGTTATCCATATCTTTGCTATCTGTTAGAGCTTTGGAGGACAGTAATTAGAAAATCTGGATCAAGAGACATGGCTATTTGATCAGTTCATAGTGCTGTTTGAGTATCCTGCAGAGGGTGGGGGATTTAAAAGACAGCTGCTTCAAATGAATCATGTCAGCTGTTGAGGATGCTAGCAGTTGCACCATGTTCTGTCATATATTGTGCCATTGTATCTGCATTATACTAAAGCTGTAAAGTGGTCTTTGTCAGTGAAGTACTTTGAGACATGTATATTTCTAAGATTTTACAGGTTGTATATTCAAAGTGCACCTATTATGGTTTTGAAACTTGCCTAATTTTGTTTTAGAGGTCTCCTACAATACATTTATATGAATCCAAGGTCAAAAACACTTTAATGTGCTCATAATTAGAATTGCAGCATTAACTTTTTTCCCTCCTTAGTGTCAAAAATGACTAGTTGACTAAAATGACTACTCCTCCTTTCAGAGAGCATACTCTGCTCTGATTGGTCAGATGTCCCAGCCTGTTGTGATTGGTCTACTGCGAGCAGCTAATGAAGACCAGAGGCGGGTCTTTTTGTTACAAACCTACATAGGTTTTTGCAGGACAAGTTATAACAACCTGGTTGCATAAGTGTGAACACCCATTTATAATTAGGGAAGTGGTTGTGTTCAGAATGAAGCAATCACATTCAATCTCATGTTCAAAAGTAATTATTATACAGCTGTCATCAATGAAATTATTCTGATTAACCGCCAATAAAGACCAGCTGTTTCTATAGGATTTTATTTACATTGTCTTGGTTTCATTTGACTGCTGAAGCCATGATCTGCAAAGAGCTAACAAAGCCTGCACAGGGTCTCAGAGTCAAAAGATATAAATCAGGAAAGGGGTACAAAAATTTCCAAAACATTAGATGTAGCATGGAACACCATGAATGCCATCATCAACAAGTGGAGAAAATGTAGCACCACAGTGACACCACCAAGAACAGGATGTCTCACCAATATTTACAAAAGGACAAGAAAAAAACTTACAAGGGAGGCTGTCAAGAGACCAATGGCAACATTAAATGAGCTGCAAGAATATCTCACAGGTACTGGCTACTCTCTGTATGTGACACCAATCTCTCATATTCTTCACATGGAGTAGGGTGGCTAGACGGAAGCCGTTTCTCCAAAACATCCACACCCAAATAAATCACCCCAAAACCATGTGGCAAAATGTTATGATCTGATGAGACCAATTCCAAAAAGGTATAATAATTCCATAATTCCAAAAGATATATTTCGTGCGAAAAAAGAAAGAACTCCATACCCATGGTGAAGCATGGTGGTACTTCATCAGGTTTTAGGGCTGCATTTCTTCAACCAGAACTGTGGTTTTTATCAAGGTGGAGGCAATCATGAATAACTATAAATACCAGTCCATTTAAGTGTAAGACATTCCGGTGTCTGTTAGTAATCTAAAGTTGAAAAGTAATTCCACCTTTCTGTACAACAATGGCCCAAATTATCCATCCAAAGCAACAAAGGAATGGCTTAACCATTCCAAAATATCAATGTTTTTGAATGACCTAGCCAGAGTCCAGACCTGAATCCAACTAAAAATCTGTGGGGTCACCTGAAGCATTTTGTGCACAGGAGATGCCCTAACAATTTGGGAAAATATTGCCAAGTCAAGATGTGATAGACTCTTACACAAAAAGACTGAGTGGTGTAATAAATCAAAAGGTGCTTCAAGAACTTATTAATTTAGGGGTGTGAACACTTGTACAATTAGGTTATTGTGTTTTTTCCCCATATAAATGTTTCAGATTATTTTTCATAGGTTTATTTGTATACTTTGCAATTGCATATTAAAAGTAAGAAAAGAAAGAGCTGGAATGATTTATCTTAATGTCATTCTTTTACTTCACGAAAACCTGTGAAGCACAATTAACTAGAGATCAAGCCCCTTATGGGCTTGGCCCAAACCCAGAATCATTTCTGTTAGCAGGAGATAGTTATCAATGCAAGTTTGCTTTCACACAGATGAATTTCACTTGTCACTTCTGTTGTATGTGTCATTTTTACATTTTTTTTTGTGCAAAAGCTACGTCCCATTATTGTTATAATAAATGTTTATCTAATTCGTATTTTATTTAGCTTTTCAAGGATTTTTCAAGGTTGCTTTTTGTTTAAATTCCATTTTTACTCCAAATATTGAGATGACATTTCTACATCATGTTAAGTTTAACCAATCATGGTATTTGCTTTTTGGCCCTAAAAGCAGATCGCTTTCAGACATGGTCTGTTCCACACCTGAGCACTTGAAGCAAGCCCTAGACCTCAGTTTTCAAGCTCAGTTCCCAGGAATACATCCATGTTCAAAAACAACTTTCACACTTGACCAAACACCCCCCAAATGGTACAAAAAGGCCTAGCATCCAGAATAAGGTGCAAGTGTGAAAACATCCCAAGGCTGACAGCTTTTCACAGACTTTCTAGATAATGCTCAGCTATCCCCAAATTCTTCAGGATTCTATCCACCTGCATTGTAATTCCAGTTCTTTGGTAGAAAATGATGCAGCATCAGACCAATGGGCAGGCCCAAATGAAAAACCTTTGCAGACTTATCATCTGGGTTCACACCACCCATAGTTATTTCTTGTGTAACAGTACCGATAGCTTTTGGCCAAAACTGAGTGCAGGAAATGCTGTATCATTCATGCACAGTGTGTACCCAGGAAACTTATCATACCTGAAATATTTCATCAGCCATCTCTTGGTGCACTTTGTATAGAGCTCCCAGTGTCCAAGAATAATATAAGTCATGTTTTAGCAAAGCAATTTTTATCCTATTTGTTTAGTCTCTCTCTCTCTCTCTCTCTCTCCTCTCACAGTCTGGTGCATTTCCAATGCATCACTGGTTTCCAGTCCCATTTTGGATCATGGATTTTTGTGCATGGGAGTGACTGGTTCTGATGCACTGAGGAAGTCTGTATGTATCAAGGTGATCAACTCTAGTGTAATTTCCAGAAGAGAGAGAAAATTTGTCTCTAAACTAGTGTAAATAAAATTTAAATCAGTGTCCAATAACATGCAGAACATTTTCAGTCCAGGGTATAAAATACATGTACAATATATGTACATCTGCTAATATATGCTCTATACAATAACTTTAGTTACTAATTATCTTTAGTTAAACCACCATCTCTTCTCACACCTGCAGAGGAGAGATCCTGGAGGCCTGGTTTTATCAGACCCCTTGCTCAAGGCATTTTTCCATCATTGCTTTCATCCCCGTAAAGGACCTCCTGCTTTTAGTTGGATGAGCAAGAATGTTTGTGTCACAGATGTGTTCTCAGAAGTTTATTTCCTGTTTGTGTCTATTCTGAAATCTTAAAAATGTTTCTTCTAGTTTTAGTTCAGTTGTTATTCTTTGCCTTTTTTGTCCTGTTGCATTTCTCAATGTGTGTGCCTGATAGTCTTCAGATTTTCTTGAATTATTAGTTTAAAAAAATACAATTACCATTCTCTACAGAAAAAAAATACATTATTTCAATGCAACTTGAATTCTGTTATTCTTTTTAATTCATACGTCTCTTATCATCCAGGAGTGATTCATATAGCATTATTTTCACTTGAAGTTCAAGCATGAACAGGGCACACAATAGCACATTTTCATCCCAATCAGTGCTGAACTCGTTGCTGGCAAATTGGAGCAGCAAAACAATAATTCCCTTGATTAGCCCCTTTCTGTGTGCAGTAAGTGAACTGTTTATATTGTGGAGTACCTCAGAGAGACGAGAGCAACCAAAACAGGCTGATTAGGCACTGAATAATTGGATAACGTCATTTCAGCAGGACAACTAAGAGCCTGATGACAGCTCTTTCCAGATAGTTCAGCCTCAGATGAGGAACAGGGTACTTTGACATGAAATTCAAGGCTGTAGGTTGTATGTTTTTTGTATGCTGCACGTGCTTTTTTTACTGATGTCTTCTGTTTGATATCATGAGTGAGGGGCAGTTGCATCTTTTAATTTGAGAAAAATCTGAACTAGATGAGGAAATGAACAAATTGATTCCAAGCTGTGACTCACTACTTGGGTGCTGGTTGTGGTTTCATGAATGGGCACTTTAATCCAAAATGAAATTTTGTTATGTTTTATAGCAGCATCATTATTTGACAGTGTACATGAGTGTGTGTGTGTGTGTGTGTGTGTGTGTGTGTGTTGACACAAATTGCATAGAAAGTCCAATGTCCATCACATTTCAATACATTTTTTTTCGTACTTCAAAGACTCCTTTGCGATCAACAATTAGTCAACTCTCTGATTGTCTGTCATATTTAGTTAAATAGCCATAGCATGAATGATCAAGAGTTTCTCAGTGAAACATTGCTGAAACTTGTTTGATAACATTACCATGGCTCCTGTGATTAATGATCTAATTAGTATGTTAGTATGTAGGAAGTTCTGCCGGAAGGAAAGTAAGGAACAGATGTGATGCAGGAAAAAGCACATGCCATACATACAGGCATACATCTTTTTCAACTCTGAAATGTTAATGTACATCTGAACATCTGTAGTAAGTGAAATATAATGTGTTAGTTTTACTGCAAAGCAACAGCAAATGCTGAAAGTTTTGCCACTGTGGATATGAATGAAATGGATTCTGTACAGTTCACAAAGGTGAGAGTGTATTTTGTAATGCAGGGGTCAGATAAACAGCTTGCTGCATTGTAGTGGAATTAGAGATGGTTCCTCTTCAGTAGCAAATTTGCTAGTTGACATTTGTTGAATTTTACTCTAATGTTTCTCTTAATATTATAAATAATTGTACTTTAATGAATCTTAGATAACTTTAATTAAACCTAGCAAGTTGTCAGATAGGTTAGTCCAATAGCTGATGTGTTATTTGTATAGATTCAATGCAGACTTATTAACTAGCTCATTAGTAATGATGCTGCATTCACAAATGCATTGGCTCTTTGAGCTGGCCCGACTGATATATATATATATTTTTTCTTCTCTCAGAATTCCCATCATTACTCATTACTCCCCCAGACCCTGAGGTCTTTGACTCTCATGAAATCAGTAACATAGGTGACTCTGTTTCCGTGCTGTTTGCTATTTGCACATGCAAACACATGTAGCTTTTGCTCACAGCTCTAGAGAATTAGATCTTAAGTGTTTAAGAGCTCCATTATCTAATCACTCCCCTGATTAGGACACTTTAGCATTTGCTCAGTTAATCTATTGCACAAAATCCAGATAGAGGTGATAAAAGTGGTACCATTAAGTGATTTTGTGTTTTACATTACAGGATGTGTATGAACTAACAATGCATTGTAAGTCCTTATAATTAATCATATCAGTATCAATTTTATTCAATTTCATTTCATGAGTACTTTTAATACAAAGCTGCTTCACAGAAAATCTTTATTGAAACTTATGCTTAATGATGAATTAAAATGTATCAGAGGGGACGGTGGGAAGGAAAAACGAAAAAAAAAGAAAGTGATCAAAAGGGAACCCATCCTCATCTAGGTGACACTGGATAGTGTGATTATCATTCCACTCCTATAACTATATACTATAAACCATGCATGCAACACATCCAAACATCCCAGTTTACCAAAACACTCCAAAACTGCAGGGTAAAATAGTTTGGATTATGGATATATTTTAAATCAGAGACTCTCAGTGCAAATTAATTATAATCTATTATATTAATGCTGTTGAAGAATCTTAGTATACAAGGTAGGAAAGGATTCTGCAGGTTGGACTTAACCATTGTCTGGGCTGCTGATCCCTGTGTGCTGTTATATTCAGAGCAGAACATCACAATCAACATACACAATCAACTTCCCAATTAATTGGTCCAGTTCAGCCTCCTTTATTTATTTATTTTTTTGCCATCCTGGGAAGCCCCATGAAAATATTTAATAAACTTAGGTGAAGTTTGTTAGATGATCCCATGTAGATCAGAGGGACTCAACATCAATCAAAGGAGCAGAACTTGTCAGGAAGGAACTGTAGATCAGATGCACCCCCCCCCCCCGCACCCCAACACTAAAGGACAGAAATATAAGTAAGAGCAGCAAAGATACAGCAAAGAGAGTTAAAAAATATAACATTTCAATTTCTACTCACAAATTGAACTCTATGTAGACAAAGTCTCAACAGCACATGACAGCTGATATTAACATATTTTTTTGTGTTTTTCAAAAAGCTTTATTCTTCTGCGTAGTTAGCAAGCTAGTTGATTAGTTGTTCTGCTAATTAGCTAACAATTCAGTTAGCAAGCAGAATTGATGCTATAAATAGTTCGATGAAGTAGACAATACAAACTATGATGGAAAATATTTATGGATCAAAACACAAAATGAGTTGACATTTACAGTGGTTTTGACATGCATGTTCACATCCTATTAGCTCAACCTAGTTCTGGATTATTATTATTTCTTTGTATGAAGGTTAGACTATAACTTTCGAATAATGCTGTAAAATGATGTGATTAGCTTAGCTTCACAAAGATTAGCTTCACAAAGTGATTAGAACACTTCAAACACAATGTACCTAGATAGACTAAAAATGGCGCTCAGGAAGCATTTGTGTTAAAGTTCCTATAAATCAAATGTTGCAGCAACATTGAAAAAAATGTTAAATGTTTAGAAAAAACATTGTCAGGACACACAGAATACATTCTGAAAACATTTTGCCATCCTGCACTGTTCTAATCTGACAAACGTACATATTTCCTTCTCTCCTCATCTCCCTGTCTTCCCCTGCACTCCTCCTCCTCCCCATGGCCTATTTCTCTCTGTTTCTGTAGCGAGTGAAAGTACCAGAGGGTCAGGGGGTTTCCTGCTGCAGAATTCATTAATAGAGAGATACTTAATCAGAAGCTGAACCCGGGTCACCACGCTGCACTAATGAAAGTGTTTCCACCAGCAGCATTTCATCTGAAGTAACACTCAAATCATAGCACTACATACGCTCAGTGCAGCTCCCACACTGCACACAGCACGGCATTGTGGGAAAGGGCTGTTCAATGGCTGACCCACAATACCACAGTAGATATTAATACAGTAAATGTTTAGAATATTCTTCAGCAGAGTTCAGCTCATGTGCCTTTTGTCTTTCTTTCTTTTCCTCGTTTCACTTCTACCTTCCTCCATTCTTTCTTTTCCTTCCTTCCCTTCTCTCACTCTACAGCATGGTGGTTTTATTATACTCAATGTGTATGTGTCACTGTCACAGCAGCACAGACGGTGTGTGTGTAATGAAGCAGTACAAGCTTCTCCAGGTGTGTGCCTGCGTCTTAGTCTGTTTGTGTTCAGCCGCTTTGGCTCTCGCGTCTTTAAATGCACAGATAAAAACCCCAGCCTGTGTTAGGTCGTGTGTTAGCCATGTTGAGGGCAGCGTCTGCTGTGACCCCGTTTGTAGATGGTAGCGGAGAGCGTGTGTGAGTGGGGGCTGGGAGGGCTAATCCTGCTTTTCAGCCACCCCATTTGAGGCTGGGCACACGCAAACCCTGACCGCTCATTATCCTAACAAGAAGGCCATTTCACCTGCGACTGGGGGCCCTGCATGGCCCCTGTTAGTGTAATCTTCCTCACACACACGCACACACATAAGCACTCAGACACATGCACGCACACACACACAAACACACACACACACACAAAACTCCACCAGACCCGACGCCATTCAGGACAAGCAGGTGGCCACTGACGCACATAATTGCAGACAATTTGAGGCAATGAATAAAAATGATCTACATTACTTCTTGCCGAATGTTGTATGTGCTTGGTGCCAATAGAAATCTATGGAAGGGCCTCTTTTAGATGCTGAAGAAAAGAGCCTATCAAAGGCAGTTCAGGAGGAAAGGGGGAGTAGGAGTGATTAATTTCTTAAAGAGTGAAAGAGAGATTTAGTACATTCAGCTGACTGGCATCTAGGAAGAAATGAAAAAGCCTGCAACAGAGAACATCTTTCATACTGTTTCCTCTATATAATCTTCAAACTCTGTGCATTACTTCTTCTATAGACTTTGCACAACTTTCTATAATGTAAAGAGGCTGCATCAATAGTTACTAATCTTGTAAATGTTCACAGATGATGATCTCAATGTATGCAACTTCTTGTGTGTGTGTTTTTTTGTTGTTGTTTTTTCTGCCATATTTCAACAACTTTTCCTACTGGACAGATGTGCACATCTATAATTAATGGATTAGTGCATGCTCTGTGTGTATACAGTTTCACATCAGCCCAAGCCTCTGTTAAGTTGATTGAAAAGTATGATGCGCCCGGTGTCAGAGCTGATTGTGTGCGATGAGACGTGAACAGATTCGTTAATTACTGACCTGAATTTGCTGATAATGCATTCGCAGCTATTTATTATAATACGTCCAATTACAGCGCCATACAAAGCTTCTGTATTCAAAGTCAAATTAGAGGGTGTTTGTGTCATGCCAGTCTATTAGAGATAACATGGAGGGAGAAATAAAATAAAGAAAACCACACAAAAAAAAATAATGCTTGTTTCAGAGCTTCTGTCCGTTGAGAGGGTGAAGTCTCAGTCCATTGCAAACAATAAAACATCTTAAATCCCTTCAGAATTCCCAACTTCCTGGCTGCACGTGAGTGGGTTTGTGTGTTTGTTCATCAGTGTATGCGTGTGTGAGGATGTGTGTCTTTTATTAACACCTGCCTAGCGGAGCGGTGCTGCTCTGTGTCGGCTAGCTGATGAGCGCAACCTGGCACGGGTTCAGCCTGTGTCACCGCCAGTTTGCTGTTTCCATTTCACACATGATTAATTTCTCGGAGAGAGAGAGAGAGAGAGAGAGAGAGAGAGAGAGAGAGAGAAAGACCGAGAGGGAGCTAGTTTGCAGTGAGAAAGGAAGAGAGACAGAAGGAGTGAGGACGTGAGAGAGGGAGAGAGAGGGTGGCCCATGTTCGGCCCACGTGGCTAAAAGTCTTTTAGAATTCCTGCAGAGAGGGCTGAGGGAAGAGTGAATGCAGCCAGCCGGGGATCACTGAGCCTTTGTGTAATTGAGGCAGCAGCAGCCTTCCTTTCCTCTTCATTTCAAAAGGAGCAAGGGATTGTGAAGTGCAGGGAAGGGCTGAGGGGAGAAGGGGAGGATGGAGGAGGGGGAGAAAGGAGGGAGAGGGCTGTTTCGGGGCTGGAGGAGGGCTCTTTTTTTTTTCTTCTTCTTCTTCTTTTTTTTTTTTTTTTTTCGGAGGGGAGGTTAAGTTGACAGGAACAAAAAAGAATGTGTTCCGCTAATTTCTGCAGAGCTGCATCAACAATAATAGGCTCAATTTCTTTATTGCAAATTTTATAACTGTCTCCCTCCCCTATTTCCCACCCATTCCTGCTTCCAGAGCCTTTCACGGCTCACATACGCCTGTGGTCTTAACTCACAACAGCTCTGAGCGGCACTGTGTAGGTCTGAGACTTGCTTGTACAGGACTGTTAATTAATATCTTACTGTAGCATATAGTCTGTCTGACAGTACACTGCAGAGAACCAGAGGGGAACTGAAGCCTTAACAATAACTCCCAGTCCTCCTTAATCCTTTTATTCAAAGCCTCTTATTCAAACCAAGTTAACGTTTAAAGTGCACCTATTATGCTTTATTTTATTTTATTTTTTTATTTTAGATATTACATTTCATATAGTGTTATAGAGCTGTGTGTGAATGTAAAAAAAAAAAAAAAAGTCTGCAAAGTTTCAAAAATCAAAGCGCACACCAAACGGAGTTATTAACTCCCAAAAGAAGCTGAAACGCGTAGTCAGTAATTCCAGACTTAGTACCTGAACTAACCTAAGTAGGTTTGTAACAAAAATCCCTGCCTGTGGTCTTCATTGGCTGCTCGCGAGCAACGTGTACTGAGGTCGTGTCCTGAAAGAGTTAGGTTCGTGACTGGAAGACATTGTTTTCTGCACTGCAAAAGTGAAACCATTTTGCATGGATTTAAAGTGTCAGTGGTTAGAGTTCATTTTAAAACAATACCACCGACTTTTGTTTGTGTTCAAGTCATTTCACTGACAACTGCTTCTCAAAGCTAGACATGGATATTTTCTAACCAATTATTCATTAAAGATGGGGCCGTACCCACTTTATTTGGTCCATCTTGTGCCTTTGGGATCATAAACTGTAAGTATGATTAATTATTTATGTATATATTTTCTACCGAGTGTTCCAAATGCGTGGTTTTGTATGGTATACGTGTACAGCCAGTGCATAGCTGTTAGCTGTTAGCCTCTGCTAACCGGCTAACTCGTTATTGCCAAACTACATATAAACTTACCAGTTAAATGTCCTGTTCTCATCGTGCTTGCGATGGTGGTTCAGGTTGATCTTCCGATGTATCGCTATCGGACTCAGGCATAAATTGATAAGGTAACACCAACATTATTACTGAGCTGAAATTCAGATACGGTAGTGGGCGTTTCCTTTCCGAAACTCACTGTAAGCGGTAGACCAATCACAACAGACTGGGACAATTGACCGAGCAGTGTAGGATCTCTGAAAGGAGGAGTTTAGAGTGAATGGATCCTTGAGAGAATTGTTTGAGACCGAAAAAAGGAGGTGATGCTGCAATGTAAATTATTAGCAGTGTTTTTTGACCTTGGATGTAGGTAAACCTATTGTATGAGACCTCTAAAACAAAATTAGGCACATTTCTATAGCATAATAGGTGCACTTTAAAGAGAGTTAGTACACGTGTGTGTAAGTAAAGTTTTAGGCACTCTATTTTTTTGAGTAAAAATTTTGTTATAGATTTTTATTTTGACTTCTACATTAACGAGTCAGTACAAAAAACATTTTAGATTTCCAAACATTAGTTTTCCAGCTCAAAATTAAAGTAGAAAAATTTTTGTATGTCAGTAAAGAAGCCAGCATATTACGTAAGAGATCACTTTTCAGACAAAAAAAAAAACACAATGAAAGCTGCTGGGTTTTGCTGCAAAAATAAGAAACAAGTGCGACAGTCATAGTCTCCAGACTAACTGTAAGTTAGGTTCTGCAAGATGCTCAATAAAACTTACAGCTCATTTCCTTATAAAACTGCACTAATTCTACCTGACACTATTAACTTTTTTTTTTAAAGCAAATGGTCCACACACCAAATTTCAACTTTGTTTCATTTATTTCTGTTTACTGCTCTGTATAGTATTTTTTTTTAAATGTAGAAACATTGAATTGCATTAAGTTTGAAGGCATCTTTGCTCTACAGCAATTCTCTGCATGTGCCTAAGACTACTGCACAGTACTGTATATGTACACACAAGTGCCCATTAGTTGTTTACATACATGCGTATTTTGTAGTGTGTGTGTGTGTGTGTGTGTGTGTGTGTGTGTGTGTGTCATTCCTGGCCCCTCTATGCTGTATACAGCCAAGTGAGCAGCATTGTTCAGCACTGCATCAGCATGCCGTGCATTTAGGAAATAATTACCCAGGATCCTGCTGTTTTTATATTCTGTTTCATCTTCTTTAATGGCTGCTTCTTCATTCACCTTTAATCCCAAACAGGACATAATGTGCAGAATCAAGCACCGGCCTTCGGATGAAAAGGAACATGTTCACCACTGTCCCCAGCAGAACAGAAAGGAGGTAGGCCTTTAATCTTCCATTAAATGTATTCATGGTCCTGTGTCCTGTCATATCATTGGTGCTTGAAGCAAAATCTCCAGTTTGGAGCCTCTGTTCTGCAAATCACCAGTTCAAGTGCATGGTGTGCTTTTAGGGATATTTCTGCATTATTTTTGAGCAAACTAATGACATCTGTGTTGATACTGATCTGAAGAGTTTATAGGAACTCCTGCCGAGCCGAGACAACATTTTCTTTTGGCTTGGCCTCGATTTTTCTCTCAGCGTGACCCTCGAGGGGAGGGGGAGCTGTTTGGTTGAGGGTTTTGAGATGCTCAATTTTGCAAGTAGCTCTTTTTTTTTTTTTTTTTTAATTTTTTTTTTTAATAAATTACAAGACTGAACCCCGCATCTCACCTCATAAAAATACAGTACTGCTGCTCACATTCTATCATTATATCACATCATTATATGACATAATGTAGTTAGTAATTCATGTTTTTACCTCTGTAAGTCATTTATTTAAAATAATTCATTTGGACATTTATGAAGTTACAGAGGTACAGAAATAGTTTTGTTTTGGTTTTATAAATAAGGTGGTACATACATGCGTTCACTCACTGCTCTCATTAGCTTAATGCCTGGAGCTGTACCACTTATTATAGAGTTTCTCTTGTTTAGTTGCCTTATGAGTGACTCCATCTCACCACACTGAGCCATCCCTGCCTGATATTCTGTACTTCATTATAGTTCTGTGGCCACATTTCCTATTCCCCCATTAAAATGTATCGTTTTCTTATGATATCAAAGGCCAAAAAAATATATTTGCAGACTGGAAGTCAACATTGTAAATGCCAGTTGCTCAAAGGAAATTCCTTTTTGAGGTATTCTGACAGCTAGGACAGGCATCACTTCACAGGTAAAGTATTTTGTTTTCAATTCCTATGCTGTATCTGAGTGATAGTTTCTCAGCCCTGAAGGCTTATTGGTGAGAAATTGGCTTCTGTGATGTTTTGCTGTTGTTGCACATTATTTAACCATTATGAATATATCATTGTGTCTTAGTGTGTCTTTTTTTTCTTCACAGGTATTGCATATTGGATTCTGCAGAAATTATTACTATATTACAGATTGTTTTTAAAAACATTATACCTGAACCTAAAACGTAAAGTTAAACTTATCATTGTTCATTTTAGTTCACAGTTGAAGGCTGGATTTGCCCAGAGTTTTCCTCCACTGGCATGATGTTTGTCAGATGCTTATAACTATATACCTGCTTGTGATTGGCTCATCTGTGTCTCATCACCAGCAGGAAACGACTTCACTTCCTTTAATAATGACTTCATACAGAATTATGTGCCGCCACAGTGTCTCGGTTTTATGGCATTCTTCTATTGTAAATGGTCCAGTTTATTTTGATGTCATCAACACACACATACACACACACACACACACACACACACACACACACACACACACACACACACACACACACACACACACGTATACAGGTTTTGAGACTGCTGAGTTCAAAACACTTTGTCCCAAATGTCCTCTAACAGCTGGACTGTTATTCAGTGACTTATCCAAAAAAAAAAACAACAACAAGAATGTATAGTTTTAAATGGAGGCACAAATCATATCTCAATATTCAGATTTGACATCATATATTTCCTTCAGATTGTGAAATGGACAGTCCTATCTCACGTTATTAAATGGTGTCACCTTTTACCTCCTGATATTCAGTCAATTCATGTTGCATTGAAAATGTGAAGAAGACTTTGTTTTAAATTACTGAAAATATTGATAATATTTCATAAATGTAATAATGATAATTTTTTAAAATTATGAAACTACTAGTTCCTAGTAGTCTACACATGCTTTTGGACACTATATATATATCCTCTGTAGTTGTGAACTGACTAAACGTCCATGCTCTTTGTGTTTACATGTAAGCAGCTTGTTTTTCTGGCTGGCTTTTTATGTCAAACAAAGGAAGTTGTTTCCGTATGACTCCTCATGCCGCTCCTCAGAGCCTCTGTCTCTGTCATCCACCGCAACATAAATCAGGTGATT
Source organism: Ameiurus melas (assembly GCA_012411365.1). Taxonomy (NCBI): domain Eukaryota; kingdom Metazoa; phylum Chordata; class Actinopteri; order Siluriformes; family Ictaluridae; genus Ameiurus; species Ameiurus melas. The sequence continues at coordinate 21,724,753 of CM022758.1, read as the reverse complement.
CATGACTGCTAGATGATCAGTCACCAATGAAAAGGCTTCTACATGTAGCGTGCATGTGCGTATTTGTGAGTCTGTGTGCTTCAAGTTGTATGACGGGCAATAAATCTCTTCCTTTAGCGTTTGGAGTGCAGGAGTGCGTCTCGGAGCCGGAGAGGCCTGAGGCGTTCTCATTGGAACAATGCTGAGATCAAAGCGCTGAGCTCTGACAGCCAATGAGTGGCTTCCCGTGGCCGAAGGAGCAGAGCGAGGCTCACACCTGTACCAGGTGATTACAGGTAAATATGCCTGCCTCTAATTGGACAATAAATGCAGCTCTCTGCTCACTAATAGAGGCAGTCTGCCTCACAGACGCCATGCTGCCATTTGGCCGTCGCCAGCCCTACCTGAGCCTCTCTCTCTCTCACACAGTTCAGATGATGACATGGCGAAAGGCCATGCAGAGCAAACAACAAGATAAATTACTGACAGATAATAGGACTGACAGATACACAGTTGTGCATGCCTTAAGCCTGCCTGAAGCTGAAATTTACTGAAAGTCTTTTTGTCATGTCTAAAACTATATATAGCTTTGGGTATACAACTCAGATGTGAGTGAGATTGAGAAAAAAAAAATAACAGTAACAATATATATTCTTTCTGTGTGTTGAGTATAAACTGTGGTACACACTTTAACACTACTACCAGTGTGATTATCACACATCTACACTGTGCACAAATTTGCCTGTTTTTTATATATATATATATATATTTTTTTTTTTTTCTGATATCTAATCCAACTCAAAGAAGATGATCTTACTCCTGCATGTGACCTTCAGGATGTGTGACAGAATCCTGCATCATGTAGCGAAATGATTGAGAAAACCTTTCCCTCCCTCAGATGCTTGGCCGATTACTTGCTTAAAGGCTTGAAGCCATGAATCTCAACTGAATGGAGCTGAATCTGAAGATCAAGTTTTTGCAAAAATGTAATTTTCCTCAGTTGTGTCACTTTATTCCTTTTTTAATTGTATAGAGAATTGTGAATAATTGACATGGGAAAATCTTGTAGTAAAATAAATCTGTTCAAACCATTTACAACATGCTTCGTAGTTGCTCTGCTCATTTGAATGCTCATTTTATAGAAAGGAGCAAGACTATTATGATTACTATTCTTATGAGTCCCTAGTCTCCGTTTCTCTTGACCTAGAGCAAGAGGGCCGACAGGAAGTCAGGGGTGTGCTGTCGAAACCACTCGCTGCAGCTCAAAACATTCACTAGTGCATCAATTTAGCACAACATACCCCACTGACCCCCAATTCCAGTTAGGAAGTATTTATGCACCGTGTGTGTGTGTATGTGTGTATAATATATATATATATATATATATATATATATATATATATATATATATATATATATATATATATATATATATATATATATATATATATATATATATATATATATATATATATTCCAAATTCATTAATGCAAGGATCAGAGAACCAATACAGCTGCCTTTCATACTCATTCTCTCTGCTGGAGACACTCTGTGAGTGTGTGTGCAGTGGTAGTACAGTAGAGGGTATGTGTGTGAGAATGTGTACATGTGCATGTTTGAAGTCTGTTGGTGTGGCGACTGGATGCTCGTTTGGATGTTAGTGTAATTGTGGTGGGGAGATCAAAGCCTGGCAGGACAAGTGATGTTTCAGAGGTAGTCTTTAACTGTTTGTTTCTCTCTCTCTCTCTCTCTCTCTCTCTCTCTCTCTCCCTCTCTCCCTCCAGCCACTGGATACCCCCCGCACATCTCTGCTTGTAAAAATGATTAAGGCCATGTTTGTCGTGCCTTTACATACGGCATTGCGTGATAGGGAATGGCATCTAGTGCACTCTGCCATGAGCTCTTGTCCCGCTGCACGGCCTTCTACAAATCACCTGCTCCAATTTAGGCTTCCACAAGCCACTGCTCTTCAGTTAATTACACCACAGCCATCTCTCCCTTAACCACACTAATATATTTATTTAGCTATTTATTCACCTCATTTGCTTAACTCGTAATTTATTATAGTAATGACATTTCCATTTGATTTATTGTGTTCAATACGAATGGATGCAATATAATAGCTGGTCAGAGATTTTGGTGTAAATTTTAAGAATCAGTCTTTTTAGAAGCAGTTTTATAATGCGCTCTAAAGTCAATTGGAGCCTCTTGAGTAGGTGTGTTGACCTTTTAAGAGAAAGGAAGTGTTACTGCACTGAATGAGTCTAGCCAGAATGCCAGAGTGCTAATGCCACTTACCAAGCATCATGGTAAGGTGCTTTTCCTAAGTGTGTGCGTTTGTGTGTGTGTGTGTGTGTGTGTGTGTGTGTCTGTGTGTGTGTCTGTCTGTCTGTCTATCTGTCTGTCTGTCTGTCTGTCTGTCTGTGCATGTGTTTGTATGTGCGTGTATGCGCACATGTTTTTATATCTTTGGGGGACCAAATGTTCTCATCACAATAGGAGTATCTGACAATTTTGACATTATGGGGACATTTAGCTGGACCCCTCAATTAATTTTACCCCCAAAACTGTTTGTTTGTTTGTCTGTGTTGATTTACAATCCCCTTCAAAACTATTGGAACAGCAAGGCCAATTTATTTGTATGTACCATACACCAAAGGCATTTGTGTTTGAGATCAAAAAAGGGGTATGAGATGAAATTTTACGATTCCTGAAATTGTTTTATTTAAATTGTTGTATTGTCTATACCCAATGTTTGTGCAATGCCTGTGATTGAGTTCATCGCTTTTCTCATCTCAAAATGGCTTGCTTTTCTCCCGTAGACAACTCTCTGTTCCTCATATTGGCTTTTCCTTTTTAACAACAAATGCAGTCTTCACAGGTGGAACTGGAGGCTAAACCCAAGAGGAGCTGTTCAGAGCTCTCTATTGTTTAAAAAATCAATTTAACAGGACACACCTGGCAACAAGAAACACCTGTCCGCAACATATTCCAATATTTTTGCTCGCCTACATATTGGGTGTTCTGATACAAAATGTGCTATATTCTATGTTCAAACTACATATAAATATCAGGGAATTAAAGCTGAACTTCTGACCTCTCTTCTCATTTTTATCTTTTGATCTCAAACCCAAATGTCTTCAGTTTACAGCAAAAACAAATTGGCAATGCCGTTCCAATACTTTCAGAGGGGACTATATTTCTGTTTGTTTGTTTGTTTAAATTAAAGATCCAAAATGTTTCCTTTTCTGAGTTAGATTTAGGTGTATACACAGCATTAATAATTATGTCCATAAGCCCTCACCAGAATAGCTAGACAAACATACCTGCAAGTGTGTTTGTGTCCTTCCAAAATTCACCATTCAGAAAGTGTTTAGGTCTGCATTGCCAATGCGGCCCTACCTCATTTGGTGCCCTAGGCGAGATTCACCCTCAACCACTGATGAGTGGTGTGTTGAACTTTATACAGCCTTGCAAACACTGCCGCTTTTTTAGATCGGCACTAGGAGGCGCCAACAAACCAATTTGAGCGAACAAACATTTCTGAGGTAATAAAAGTCATGAGGAATGTTAAACGTGGCTCTATACTGTTAATCGGATTCCGTGGGGCGGCCCAAATATGGTGACGCCCTAGGCGGCTGCCTATGACACCTAATGGATTGACCGGCCCTGTGTACTGCAGTTCATAAAATTAGTCTGAACTTGTTGAAAAAAAAATATGTAACTGCAATTTGCCATTTAAGCCTAATCATTTTAGTCACATAAGAGACAACTGGACCCTAACAATAAATAAATAAATTTGATTATGGTACCCCTATAACATATGCTATCCTCAGTGGGCATTTTGGAGGAAATAGACATGATCTCTCTCATATATTCATATATATATATATATATATATATATATATATATATATATATATATATATATATATATATATATACATACATACATACATACATACATACATACACACACACACATATACATACACATATACATACATACACAGTGCCTTGCGAAAGTATTCGGCCCCCTGGAACTTTTCAACCTTTTACCACATTTCAGGCTTCAAACATAAAGATATAAAATTTTTATTTTTTGTGAAGAATCACCAACAAGTGGGACACAATTGTGAAGTGGAACGAAATCTATTGCATATTTTAAACTTTTTTAGCAAATAAAAAAACTGAAAAGTGGGGTGTGCAAAATTATTCGGCCCCTTTACTTTCAGTGCAGCAAACTCACTCCAGAAGTTCAGCGAGGATCTCTGAATGATCCAATGTTGTCCTAAATGACTGATGGTGATAAATAGAATCCACCTGTGTGTAATCAAGTCTCTGTATAAATGCACCTGCTATCAGACCACTGCAAATCTACCAAGACCTGGCCGTCCCTCTAAACTTTCAGCTCAGACAAGGAGAAGACTGATCAGAGATGCAGCCAAGAGGCCTATGATCACTCTGGATGAACTGCAGAGAACTACAGCTGAGGTGGGAGAGTCTGTCCATGGGACAACAATCAGATATCCATAAAAAGTCTAGTCTAAAGTTTGCCACAAGCAAACCTTTTTGAGGTTTAAAGTTTAGAGGGACGGCCAGGTCTTGGTAGATTTGCAGTGGTCTGATACTCCTTCCATTTCAAAATGATCGCTTGCACAGTGCTCCTTGGGATGTTTAAAGCTTGGGAAATCTTTTTGTATCCAAATCCGGCTTGAAACTTCTCCACAACAGTATTACGGACCTGCCTGGTGTGTTCCTTGGTCTTCATGATGCTCTCTGCACTTTCAACAGAACCCTGAGACTATCACAGAGCAGGTGCATTTATACAGAGACTTGATTACACACAGGTGGATTCTATTTATCACCATCAGTCGTTTAGGACAACATTGGATCATTCAGAGATCCTCGCTGAACTTCTGGAGTGAGTTTGCTGCACTGAAAGTAAAGGGGCCGAATAATTTTGCACACCCCACTTTTCAGTTTTTTATTTGCTAAAAAAGTTTAAAATATGCAATAGATTTCTTTCCACTTCACAACTGTGTCCCACTTGTTGGTGATTCTTCACAAAAAATTTAAATTTTTTATCTTTATGTTTGAAGCCTGAAATGTGGTAAAAGGTTGAAAAGTTCCAGGGGGCCGAATACTTTCGCAAGGCACTGTATGTATGTATGTATATATATATATATATATATATATATATATAAAAACACACAGTATCTCACAAAAGTGAGTACACCCCTCACATTTTTGTAAATATTTGATTATATCTTTTCATGTGACAACACTGGAGAAATGACACTTTGCTACAATGTAAAGTAGTGAGTGTACAGCTTGTGTAACAGTGTAAATTTGCTGTCCCTCAAAATAACTCAACACACAGCCATTAATGTCTAAACCGTTGGCAACAAAAGAGAGTACACCCCTAAGTGAAAATGTCCAAATTGGGCCCAATTAGCCATTTTCCCTCCCCTGTGTCATGTGACTTGTTAGTGTTACAAGGTCTCAGGTGTGAATGGGGAGCAGGTGTGTTAAATTTGGTGTCATCTTTCTCACACTCCCTCATACTGGACACTGGAAGTTCAACATGGCACCTCATGGCAAAGAACTCTGAGGATCTGAAAAAAAATAAGTGTTGCTCTACATAAAGATGGCCTAGGCTATAAGAAGATTGCCAAGACCCTGACACTGAGCTGCAGCACGGTGGTCAAGACCATACAGTGGTTTAACAGGACAAGTTCCACTCAGAACAGGCCTCGCCATGGTCAACCAAAGAAGTTGAGTGCACGTGCTCAGCGTCATATCCAGAGGTTCCATCCATCCATCCATCTTCTACCACTTTTCAGGATCACGGGGAATCTGGAGCCTATCCCAGGAAGCATCGGGCACAAGGCGGGGTACACCCTGGACAGGGTGCCAGTACATCGCAGGGCACATATCCAGAGGTTGTCTTTGGGAAATAGATGTATGAGTGCTGCCAGCATTGCTGCAGAGCTTGAAGGGGTGGAGGGTCAGTATGTCAGTGCTCACACCATAAGCCGCACACTGCATCAAATTTGTCTGCATGGCTGTTGTCCCAGAAGGAAGCCTCTTCTAAAGATCATGCACAAGAAAGCCCGCAAACAGTTTGCTGTAGACAAGCAGACTAAGGACATGGATTACTGGAACCATGTCCTGTGGTCTGATGAGACCAAACTTATAACAAATAAACTTGTTTGGTTCAGATGGTGTCAAGCGTGTGTGGCGGCAACCAGGTGAGGAGTACAAAGACAAGTGTGTCTTCCCTACAGTCAATAGGGAAGCCGGCACTGGGAGATACAGTTCATTGAGGGAACCATGAATGCCAACATGTTGTGTGACATACTGAAGAAGAGCATGATCAGTATGCAGTATTCCAGCATGATAATGACCCCAAACACACCTCCAAGACGACCACTGCCTTGCTAAAGGAGCTGTGGGTGAATGTGATGGACTGGTCAAGCATGTATCCAGACCTAAACCCTATTGAGCACCTGTGGGGCATCTTCAAAGGCAAGGTGGGGGAGCACAAGGTCTCTAACATCCAAAAGCTCCATGATGTCATGGAGGAGTGGAAGAGTACTCCGGTGGGAACCTGTGAAGCTCTGGTGAACTCCATGCCCAAGAGGGTTAAGGCAATCCTGGAAAATAATGGTGGCCACACAAAATATTGACAATTTGGGCCCAATTTGGACATTTTCACTTAGGGGTGTACTCACATTTGTTTCCAGCAGTTTAGACATTAATGGCTGTGTGTTGAGTTATTTTGAGGGGACTGCAAATTTACACTGTTATACAAGCTGTACACTCACTACTTGAATGTACACACTGACACTTTATAGAGCGCAAAACCACCGGCTCCGTTCATGTTTTTGGAACTGCTGGCATTTTATCAGTGTTTGAAGGTTTCAAAGTGATTCTGAAATTATGTATAAGGGTTGAGTTTCCATAATGTCCTACACAGGAATGTCTTGCTCAGCCTCCATCTCTAGGGAACTGTGGCATTTTGATTAAAACAATACAAAAAAACTATTTTTCCACAAGGAGAGTTCCTGTTGTCTGCTAGAGCAGCTATTGGCAGCCTGTAGCTAAAGGTTTAGTAATGAGTGAGAAAGAGTTGAGTAAGACTGTAGAGTTTAAACAGAAGCAGATGCCACTAATGAAGTTCTCTCTCTCTCTCTCTCTCTCTCTCTCTCTCCACATCTATAAATGTCTGTTCTTAAAGAGCTCCTATTGTCGGTAGGTATCTGTGAGATCTTTTTGTGTGCGTATGTGTGTGTTTATTTTGTTCATCTGAAAGTGTTTGTACCAGCATTATCAGTAATGAGATCTTAACTAAGAGCTTCAGACCTGCTGTCTTTCCCCAACAGGACTCATTTGATGAGCGACGTTGCCTGAGGCCTTCTTGTTGTTCTGAGAAATGCTCCGTCTGTGGGATAGAGACCCTGATAAATGCAGTGTGCTGCTCATGTATTACCTGCACTACCACCAAAGATAGTGATCAGAGGTTAAAGGCATTCAGTGGGATCAAATACAACCCATTAAATGCTTGTCCTCACAGTGATCTTTGCTAAGAATCTCTTTCAAATCTTTAACTCTTAATGCGTCAAGCTGTCGACAAGCTCATATCACCTTCTTTTTGTTTCATCCAGAAATGTAGCCTTCTCATGGTAAACTCTGAGGTCTATTGGGATGAATTTTCGGGGGGCGGGGGAAAACTAAGCTTGACATCAGATTTAAAAAATAAGAAAAGCAAATCCATCTATTTGACCTGTGGCAAAACATGTTCTAATGTCTCTGTGACCCACCTTCTTTCCTTTATGGGTGAATCTTTCATTTTTCAAAAAGGAAAGTCTTTATGACTGATCGTAGAGCTCTTCCTGAAAATCTCCGTAATTCCCATCCTCTCTTTTTTTGATATGGAGATTCCATGTGTTTTTAATCAGGCTAATGATAGCGTGCAATCGCCAGCGCTGTGGTGAGCAGCTTTGTTTATTAGCTTGGTGATAAGGGTTATAACAAAATACACATGTCACAGCCTGAGTCCTGCGGCCTGCCAGTCCTAATGAGATAAATAAATGAATTTAGCACCGTCACATAGCACTCCTGAAAGCTTGTTATCAGAGCGAGAGCTGCGCGCTAGAGCAAGGGCTGGGAGGGCGACAGTAGGCCTGATGTACACATGTCCTTGATTACCGTTCATTCCTCTGCCTTTATTCTAATAAGTGACATTCTTTATACTCCGTCGGACGACTCGACAGTCTGACAGTGGATGAGAATAAATATTGCATGTGGTTCACATTAAGCTGTCAGCGCCGGGGCCGGGCGAGAGACGGAGAAATGCGTGCTGCAACACTTTCCCTGCTCTTGTCACAATTGTCACATCTTGATGATTCCCCTCCTCTCTCCTGCTCTCTCTGCCCCCCCTTCCTGCCACCCCGACTCTTTTCTTTCCTGCAGTCACTTCTGCTGAGTGACAGCACGGTTGCCCTCGGTACAGAATTATTTTGGGAGAGGTATTCTTGAGAGGGTTATTGTTTTATTTCTTTTCTTTTTTTATCCCCAGTTCATTTTTGTCACAAATTGCGAACAAGCCACACTCTGGCTATGATAATGTGGCTCCGGTCATTTAGAGGACAACGTTTTACAGGGAACGCTTCAGTGTGTGTGTGTGTGTGTGTGTGTGGCCATTCATTTGCATGTTCAATTTCATTCAGAGTGGCTTGTATATGTGTATATAAGAACATTAACAAGAAAAATGACAGAAAATACAGATGGTAATAATATTAAATACTAATAGCAGCAGAAATATCAATAATAGCAATACTCATAATAGTGGTCAGAATAATAACAATAGTAGGAATATTAATACTAACCATTAAAAAAATCCAATAAATCAGTATCAGTAATAATGGCTATAATAAGAGAAGGAATTGTGGGGGTGGGATGGAGGTTGGGGGTTTAGTAGGAAAAGAGAGGTATCATATGCTGTCTTTCAATCAGTGGCATGTTGTTACATATTTTGAAGCAAGTGCTGCTTTGTGCCCATCCCCAAATTACTCAGATCTGCAAAGTCATGAAGTTGATTAGAGATTTGGGCCTGAAAATGTCATGTGTGTTTTGAAATGAGTTGTACAGTCTCTCCTCTTAGAACAGCTAGTTGTTTCTCTGTCTGCCCTTTTCGATGGTGAGGCAATGACTCTGAACCAGGTCAGGATCTGTATCTGTCTGTCTCTGCTTTGTAAGGAGACACTCCACCAGTGGGGATCTTTGAACACTTCTGAGTTTTTGCTTCTCTTTAACATTACCTTATCCTGATGGCTGTGAATGAATTCTTCCATGAATGATTTATATCCATCTGACTAGGGCACTCATTTCAGGGTTAAATTTTAAGGGTTTGTAATGCTATTAAAATGCAGAGTTTCTTTGAGACCTGTCTTTAAGTGTATCCAGGGGAATTAACTTTGGATTTTGTATGTCATTTGTACGACTTTTTCTCTTATCCTTTGTTTTTTTTTTTTTTTTTTTATTCAGATTCCTCTTATGAAGTGAGTATGTGCTTGTATGCATGTGGGGAATGTGTGTTGTGGAGGTGTGCATTGCATGTGTATTTTCTGATGTATTTTTGTGTATTTTCTGATCTTTATTTTTCAAGGTCTTTTGGTCGCTCTCTTTTAAAAAAAAATCCCTTGGAGCGCTGGAACTTTTATGATTAAAAGCTCTCTCTCTCGCTCTCTGTGTGTGTGTGTGTGTGTGTGTGTGTGTGTTATGCAGATTACACAGATAATGAGGTATTTCTGAGCTTTGTCACTTTCTTTTAGTCTTCATTCTGGTAGTTGTTCAGCTACTGGACTGTAAAGGAAATATGTAGGATGGAGACTGGGGGGGGATATTAACAGAGACACAATGGGAGGCTGAAAGAGCCATAAAGAGGGTCTGGGAGAGCAGAAACCATTTCCTCTCAGGGCATAACTGGCATGTCTGCAGACTGTGTGTTTGTGTGTGTGTGCATGCACACGCGTGTGTTGTACATGTGTACGTGTGTGCATGTTCACAGGGTGCAGCAAGCGGCTGCTCTTGTGTCCTTGCAGCCACTCACTGCTGTGAGGATGAAAGGAGTCCCACTGTGCCATCTACAGTCCTCCTGCTCACACTCCTCCATCAGCTCATCCCCTCTTCCTCTCATCCTTCCATCACTCCGCTCACCCAGGGGGGCTACGAACTCACCTCATACACCTGGCACAACCAAGAGAGGATTTCGATGTTTTAAATAAGAGATAGCAAAAGAAACAAGAGGCAGTTTTAAACAGAGGATGAAGTAGTTCAGCTGAGCGCGAGATGAAAAAAAAAGGGGGGAGGAAAGGAATAGTTGAGGTTTTGCTGATGAGTTGGTGGATAGCACGCATGCAGGCCAACTAAAGCTGCAAACTGACAGCCTCTAGAGAAGAGGAGAAGTTGGAAGAAAGGAAACAGCAGTGAAGTTGTAGTGGAAGCATGTCTGGTAAGATCATGTCACACCAAGCTGATCATCAACTGCAGTCAGAAAAATGAAACTAAGAAGAGTGCAAGGAGGTTAACATTCTTCAGCTTTGGGTCATGTGCATTAGTTTGCTCATTTTTTACCATGATCTAGCTGAGTACCCAGTTGAAATTCTGAGCACACCACTTAAACAGACTCAAATGAACATGGCTACACTCTTAAAAATAAAGGTCGGTTGTGCCTTCGTCAGTGGATGTTCGTGGATGTGCAATTCTCAGTTGGTCTGCAACACTCTTTTTAGAGATTTTTCCAGTCTTTTTAAATTTGTTAAGAAGTTTGGCAACAGTGTCGTGTGTGATGTGCTCGCTATGTTTCCTGTTAAAGTCAATCACAACCTTGCGACAGCTTCCCAAACCAGCCATGGTTGATTGATTTCAGAATCTTTTCAATACATTCTTCTTTTACCAAAGGCATAAAAAAATAATTTTATGCTAAGTATGAAATTTTTTGGAAGACATTTTGCTTAAAAGTGTTCATTTCGCCTATGTATGGAGACTATGGGGATATCCTGTAGTAAGTCTAGATGAGTGAATTTGTGTTATAATTTTCAGAACTGCTGAATGCAAAGAACACCAACCCAATCATATTCAATTCTCTTCATAACAATTCACTCATGCAAACCTGTCTACATTTACAAGCGTGAGACCATGTTGACAAAAATGTCCTGAGGTGCTTTTGATTCTCTGTCCAGCTGTGAGAGGGAGTGTAATGAAGTTATGGGGGTGTAGATGGAGGTTTAGCCTATCTAGTCAGCATTCAGTGTGAGAATGGAGGCTTTAGAGGCTTCAGCATTGCCTCTCTTTGTCCGCGCTGGCCCTGTGGGAGCTTTACCTGCTTGAGCTTTGGGAATTAAGCTGCTCCACTCAATACAGCCACTCAAAGGGGCAGGACATGGGTTCAGGTAGCAGCACCTGTACTCCAGTCTGTTCCCTCCCTCCTGCTCTGTTCTTCCTCTTCTTTCCCTCCTTCTCTCCTCTGCTCCTGCTCGGTGTCATTTCAGAAGATCAAAGTAGAGCTGGAGCCTGAGGCCAACTCTATGGGGGGTCTGAAAGTAACCTAGTTAAATGAGCACGCAAATGTGCACACACACACACACACACACACACACACACACACAGGCAAAACACTATCACTATTAACTATTTGCATTAAGAATCTCTCATCCTGAGACTCACATACTAGCACTAATCATATGCTTAAAATTTTTTTCACTTAATGCCATAATTATTAAAGCTGTTTTTAACATGTTAAGTGCATGTGTTTTCTTCGTTTTAAAATGATCAGAAGTACAACGTATTTGACATGTAGCTGGGTTGCAGAGTGTAATCCTATAAACAGTGCTAAAGTGTTTCTAAAAGCACAGACAGAGCCTGGTGTGTTCTTCAGCAGTGTTTGAGCTTTTCAGTTTCTGAGTGATTAGCAGAAATAATGTCTCTGTCAGCCTTAATCACATTAAAACATGGTTAACATTTAATTTTTCCCATTTGATATGCAAAAATTTCCACTAGATTTGCAGTGAAGGCTATTGAAATTCCATCATAAAAAGAATAAAAATTTCAGGCATCATTTGTTCAGATAGAAAGACACAGGGCAGAAAGTGCTGAATCTTCCTATTAGCGGTGATTTGAGAAATGAGCCACTCACCACAGGATGTTAGGACAGGGATTAGACTCCCATACCGCTCATTCTCTCTCTCTCTCTCTCTCTCTCGGTCTCTCTCTCTCTCTCTCTCTCTCTCTCTCACCTCTCTCTCTCGCTCTCTGTTTTTATCATAGCTCTCAGAGTTGCATGTATTTGTATTTTTTATACAACTCCCATACCACTTTCTCAGTCTCTCTCTCTCTCTCTATCAGAGCTCTGAGTTGCATGTCGTTGTATTTTTATATTATTCTTACATTATTATACATATTTATTATATTACATGTTCTATTAAGATATAACTAATATGTTTTCACCTTTAGTTACAGATTTACATTTTCTCTACATTTACATTTTATAAGATTCTGTTTGTGTATGTGTGTGTGTGTGTGTGTGTGTGTGTGTGTGTGTGTGTGTGTGTGTGTGTGTGTTTTGTGCAAGAGAGAGAGAGAGAGAGAGAGAGAGAGAGAGAGATGTAGATAACACAGATAATGAGGTTCGTCAATCTATTTTAGCTTCCTTTGCGGTAGCTGATCAGCTGCTGGACTGCCAAGGAAATATATAGGAAAGAGGGAGAGAGAGAGAGAGAGTAACAAAGACACACTGTCAGATTGAAAACCATAAAGAGGTACTGTAATAAAAAAAATACTCACTAACATAATTACTAACATATTGTATCATTATTCAAAAATTGTAATTATATATATATATATACACAAACACACACACACACACACACACACACACACACACATATATACATACATACATACATATACACACACACACACACACACACACACGTGTGTGTGTGTAGGTCTGTGATTTTCAGTGAACTTTAGCTTATCAACTTCAAATTCACACCATTCCCTTAACACCTGGCAACATGACACTTCTACAAGCCATTATTTTCACAACATAATTGTATTCATGTCCAAATATGTTAAAATGACTTGCCAAAAAAAAACAACCAAAAAACCCTAAATTGATGCTTTGACATTAACATTTTTCCAGTTCATTTGTCAAGTTGTTTGTTCATGGACAAATAATTGGGAGTGACTTTTGATATTGTAAAATTATGAAATACGCCATAAAGTTACTTCAAATTGGTCGTGAAAGCAGTGTTGACAGAGCATCAAATCTCTTAATTGACTCTGCTATGTGTGTGTAGTCAAAGCAGGTTGTGTGTTTTTCAGCCCTCAGAGAGAGTGTGTTACTGGTCGCATGTCACTCAGTGCCAGGACCCCGAGACCTCTGTGCTCATTTAGCGTCTCTGTGCCAACATTATGAAAATCATCCCTCAGCATTGCCGGAAGAGCTTCTTTGTTATACTGCTGCTACTCTCGGCCCTGTCAAACCTTCACCAATTACAGTCGCAGGTACAATGGGCTATTCACAGGATCGCAGCCCTTGACTAGTGCGGCAAGAATGATTTGAGAATCATTACTCCAGAGCCTGAAGAGAGTTTGTGATACCTGAGGGATGCATATAATGTGCACACAGCTAAGACCGACAACATCCCCCTATTATTGATAACTTGCTATTATCCAGGATCGGATTTTCTCCCTCTTTTAAGAACTATCCATCTGCCAGGTCAAGCGTTTTTCAAGGTCTTAAATAAATGTAAACTTCTCATTTTGAAAAACGGCCACCAGTTTGAAAACATCACAAGTTGCAGGATGAAGGTCTGAGGATTAAATGTGAAATGCTGAGAGATATTCAGCGATGTAGCTGTAGAAATGGATGGACGTGTACGTCATAGAAAAGGAGAAAAGTTTCAGTCAAATACAGCACTGCATATAAGAAGAAATCGCATGCTCCTGTTCAGAGTTTATAAACTTGTGGAATTGCAGTAATAGTTTTGAGGGCATGGAGCTCTTTTGGACAGAACAAACAGGAAGTTTGTGAATAGTGACAGGCAGATTCAGCCACTGAAAGCTGTCAGGATCAAGATCGGCGTGAGGAAGTTGCTCTCCGATTCTATTCTTTGAATCAAGTCCAGCTGAAAGCATGTGGGCTTAATCTCATAATTGCCCCTCAACGCACCCCCCCACCCCCCACCACCCCACCACCTCCACCACACACACACACACATTGTTCTGATGAGGAGGCACCGCTTTGTCCCATACTGTCAGGTGTCCCACTGGCTACGAAAAGGGGGAAATCCACTTAAAAGGGCCACAGAATAAGTGATTGACAAAGAAGGGTTTTTTTTGGCAGACTTTCAAGCATTTTTCATTTTGAGCCATAAAACGCAGGCACGAAACATTAAAGTCATTCTCACAAAAGAAGATATAAAGGTGAAAGAGGCTCTGTCAAGAACTTCACCAGGCACTCCTTTTTCTTTATTTGATGGAGTACATGAAGTCATTTCTTTTCATTTCTTGCCTCTATGATCACATTTTCTTGTGGCTTTTTAATGTTGTTGTTGTTTAATAAAATCACCCTAACTTACTCATTCTATATAGGTAGTATAGGAAGTATAGGAAAATAAAATGTAAATATCTTACTCATAGGTTCATTAAATTATAAATGATCATTTTCATTTGTTACCTTTACATATTATTATTATTATTATTATTATTATTATTATTATTATTATTATTACCCCAACCAAAATTATTATTATCCCAATGTGTGTGTTGTAGCCATTATCCTGAAACAATTTGGTTAACAGATTATCAATGGTATCATAATATAATATATATTTATGGCATTTCGCAAATGCCCTTGTCTAGAGCATCTTACATTCATTTACATTTTTTTTTAAATACAACTGAGCAATTGAGGGTTAAGGGCCTTCTCCAGGGCCCAGCAGTGGTAGCGTTGAGATTTAAACTCACAACCTTCTGATCAGTAGTCCTACATTTTAACCACTGAGCTACAGTACCACTGCAATACCCAAAATACAGAGTTGTTTTATTCGGTGATTGCTGTGTCTTTGGCTTCTTCAGCTAACCATGGCCCTGGTGGTCAGGCAGATTAGTGTTACCATCTGACTGAGTCATGGCACCAAGTGCTGGAGTGCAGCGAAGCAGAAGTGGAGGGGTGAAGCAGCACAGACTGAGAGAGAGGAGCAGCCATCTCTAAGGTTAATTAGCATTCACTCTCCCTACACTTTATTATCAACTGTGTCCTCAGCGCACTCGTTTAATTGCGTGCGCTGATAGAATAATAAATGGCAGAGTAATTACCATTATAAAGCAAGGATCCCTCTCTTTACGGAACAACTCAGTCAAAGGAGATTTTATTCTAAATTAAGTTTTTAACTGTCATCTGTCATCGCAGGTATAATTATAACTTAGACATTTTGGGTTCATTGTTCTCACAATGTGAAATTCTCGGCGGAGAGAAAAGAAATTGTGACAGCAGATTTTTCGGAGCATGGAAAATGATGTTGGGAAGAGTTTTGAATGTGTCTAAATGAGACAGCAAGTATGCTAATTAATCAAATGCCCTCATACCGGAATAATATATTCAAAATTCAGATGTCTTATTTTATTTATTTAATCAATTTATATATTGCTAGTAATACA
This sequence comes from Ameiurus melas, assembly GCA_012411365.1. NCBI lineage: Eukaryota > Metazoa > Chordata > Actinopteri > Siluriformes > Ictaluridae > Ameiurus > Ameiurus melas. The sequence continues at coordinate 21,709,041 of CM022758.1, read as the reverse complement.
TACTGGAGAGGATTACGATTAAAAATAATTCGTTACTAAAGTTACTCAGCTGGCTGAGCTGTGTACTTTTCTAAAAGGGTTCCAAGCGATCATGAATAATTACTCTGAGTTAGTTTTAGTTATTGACTGTGCTTATTGTTTGTATTGTTATGAATGTGTATAAATTTAACCTTAAATGTGAAGTTTCTGAGACTATTTCCTCTAATCAGGAGAAGCTAAGGAATGATCACCCAGGTGAGTCGTGCTCACTTTTACCTGCACCACGATTCAAGCATGTGGCCAGTTATCATCTGTTTTCAGCCTGGTCGCATGGCCGCCTCACACCACCATCACAGGCCGCAGAGAATTGCAGTTACACTGGAAGCTGCTGAGCAGCAAGCGAGGTGCCGCATTGATTGAGGAGGGCAACAATTGATTTTGTCCATTACGTGGTGAGAATGTTTCCATCCTGCGCAGATCAGGCTGCCCTCCTCCTGCCGCTGGAGATAAGGCCCTGCTGCATTGTGGCTGCCTAATCTGTGTGACGGCACTTGTCTGGGTTGAAATTGATGTGGCTTTTCACAGGGCCGTTTTGTGGGCCTCTACAGGGGGGTTCCGCCCCCTGCGCTTCTGTCTCAGGTTTGCCACAGGACCACAGAGAGTTGAGCACATCAACAAACATAAGAGGGATTTGCATCAATACAGATGTTTGGCTTTGCATTCATTCGTGCAAATGTTTGTAAAGAGGATAAAAGGATTTGGAAGTCTTGTAATGAAGTCTCACGACTTGTTGAATTACATTTTGCTGCTGCAATGGCACGTTGTTTAGTAAAAGTACATTTACTAAAGCATTAATAATTTAAGCAAGGAATCTGGATTTACTATAAGCACTTTATAGGCATAAAAATTACTTCTTTCTTCATTTTTTTTTTACAAGTAACTTGCATTTGAAAGAGTTCATATGTTTATTAAGCCAATGGTTGTCAGTGTGAACTCTGTCCCTGCACTTATCTGTGTGCAAACAAGAAAGAGCTCTCTTAAACCTTTCAACCAGGGTCGACAACAGAGGTCAAAAAACTATTCATTAAAAAAAAAGGTCTAGGAACATAACCGATTGCAGCCTGCCTTTATTCGGAATGAAGGGCATTTAGTCAGGTAAGCATCACTGAGTAACTATATTAACCCAATACATCTTGCACTGTAAAAACTATACTCTGTAACATGGCACATGCTTTATTAGGCAGGCTCGAGGTGAGCATTATCTATCAGGCAGCTCCCTATAGCTGTCGCATGTGCTGCGTGTCACCCCCAACAGCAGTCCAGCGCGAAGCAAATCACGGTCTCATCTATTTCTCTCCACACAGACAAACCCTGATGCTGATTAATGGTAATTAAACTTACAGGCACTCCGTCAGTAAGATTACACATGGAAGGTAATGTATTGGAGTCATTAAATACACATCATTCTCCTGGCATGAAATATGTTGACCCCAACCTTATTATATACATAATTAAAAGTGCTCAACAGTTCCCCAGCCGTGCTCCATGGAGCAGTGAGGGGATGTGATGCAGCTCACCAGCAGACTCAAGTTATATTGATGTGGAGCAGGAACGTCATTTGTTTGGCTCATTTGTCACTCTCCTTCCAGCTCATCTCCGCATATAAATGGTCTTTTATTAGAGCATGCAATTTCTGTGGAAAAGAAAAGGTCTAAAAGCAGTTTTATCGTGTTTATACTATATATCTATAGGTGTCTATATTTTTCTTGCAGACCCATACAGAAAAGTCACATGACCTTCACGTGTGTTTTTTTCACTTATTTTGTTTCATACATTTATTGAATTTACACATGATATATTTACTTTCACATGTACGACATGTGCTTTAATTTCTTGTAAAATAATAATAATAATAATAATAATAATAATAATTATTATTATTATTATTATTATTGTTATTATTATTATTATTATTATTATTATTATTTTACGAGCAATTAATACTACTGAAAGGAAAGTAATGCAGATTTTGTTTTATAATCAGGATAAGTACGAACTTTGGACATTTTGCATTGCATTACAACAATATTTTACACTTACTGCCAGAAATTGATCTTAAAATGACTGCCTGTGACTATCATGCAGGTCCTGTAGTGAAAAAGCCAGAGGCCTGTCATGTTCTCTGTCACAGTGAGCCACGATCGTTGCTGCACAGATCAATAGCAGGTGTGGATGTGGATCATCGGTGTGGCTGGAGGGCATTGATAGCGGCTCTGAGGCTTTATCAGACTTAGCAGTGTTTAAAGGCCAGAGTTCAGCACAGTGGCGTCCTTAAAATTATCTACTATTGGGGACGCGCACCACCTCCCAGCTCCCTTCACCCCTCACCTATTCAGATGACCTAAAACCTCTTAAACACCTTAAACTCTCAGTACACCCAGTCAAGCAAGATCTACACTGCTATATTATAAATCTGGACAGTACCTCACTATAAATCGTATTCATTTTTCTCTTACTCTTTCTTCTTCCTCTGTCCATCTCTTACTGCTGTTCCTAATCACTGTGCTTCTCTCTTCTTTTTTTCACTAAAGCGGAAAGGAGCTAAGACTCTGCAGGTATTCCAGAGTGAGCCATGTGCTCTTGGAGAAGGCTTCATTATACCCAGAGTAATGAAATTCGGGCATCGCAAAGAGGCGGCCAAGGGAGCGCTGTCACGGTGTGGATGAGGGAACTCTCCAGTGATCAGACAGGACTGGCAGTCCCAAAGCATATAACAGCTCACCTCTACATTTCTACAGGGACAGAAATTACTGCACAGTCCTGACAAGCTGTACTGATCGTTGATCTAAACAATGCTGTTTTCTACCTGCTGCATATCCCCTGGACCTGCTTTACCAACCTTTCCTCTCTCTGTATCTCTCTTTATCAGAGCAGATTTTCTTGGAATCTGCAGGTTTCTCTATCCAGACAATGCTGTATTCATTGCCAGCACCACTCAGATGCTGCAGTTACACTGATAGTGTCAGACAAGTTAAATAATGTGTGAAATTCTTTACATAAGGACTGTTACACGGATGATGAGAGCACGGATCGAGGCTTGCATATCTTCTTTCATGGCTGGCGAGGTGTTGTGACCTTTTAACTGAGCTGGCCTGCTTTGATATGGCTGTGGCTTGTTCGTATAGAGTGTCGATTTTATTTCTTGCAGGGTTTTAGATAGCCGAGAGCAAAAGCATCGGAGCGTGTACTCAAAGGACATAAAAGAATCACTACCGAGCTCTCCACTGTTCCTAATATCGTTAATACTATTATTAAAATGACATATACGGTGCATTTGTAAAGGCAAAAGCAGTGTAATTAAACAGCGCAAACAATTTTATGAGCAGTGTAGTTTTCACTTAGGTAGTGAATTAAAACGCTGGGATCCTGAAGCCTAGCCAGTACATTGCAGGGCATTGCACTTACATTCACACACACACACACACACACACACACACACACACACACACACACATACACACACACACACACATTCATGTAAAAGAAAGAATTTTAATAATTTTTCTTACTGGGGACTATAGAAATGTCCCGACAAGGTCAAAATCGTTAATTTTCCAATTATTATTGAGGTATTTGGGGACATGCAGCAATAAATGTCACATACACCATCTTGTTCACAATAAGAATTATAATTCACCATTAAAATAAGCTTTATGTACATTTGAAATAAAAATGTGATGAGTGGCTAACAAACATATGTTGTTTTGAAACAGGGTCCTTTAACTAAAGTCTAACCACAGCTTTTAGAAGTTTCTCAGGCCCTAATTGGTCTGTCCAGATGTGTCTTCGTCCCAAGGGTATGTGTCTTAACTGTTGTTCGTCTCATCTGGTAGAAGTGCTGCCATTGTGACACACCATTTCAGCTTTCACGGGAAGTGCCCGGGGCCAAGAACAGCATTTCCCAGAACCATGTCACAAAACTGTCTGTGTGTGTGTGTGTGTGTGTTGGAAAGCTTCACCTGGCACAACAACAACAGGTTGACTGATCCAGCTGCCTAACCTGCTCTTGGTGTAATGCAGGTACTTCTACTATGGCTACACCAAACACATTCTACACAACTTGTTCCACAACTTACACATGTTTTGACATGTTTATAAATTTTGGCCAGCTGTGAAATACAAGATGACAACAACAACAACAAAAAACTCCCAGACTCCTAGTTTACGGTTTCTTAAATGGGAATACAGTTATTAGACGTACTTAGTTAAACCATAGCTAAGGGTTGCATTAGCATGTTATCAGCAGAAGGACATTGTAATGAATGTGTACACTATTCAGGTCAGTCCCAGAGGGAATGCATGCCCTGCAGGTATTTGCACTACAACACCTGTTCATGCTAATTTGCTCATGTTCCCGCAAGGCATTGTAACGAGGTTGTTTAATTGGGTGTTGGATGGTGTTAAGTGGGAGCAAACATATGAATACAGGCTTCAAATTGAAAAGCCTAAAATTAAATCCTAATTAATATGTGTAGAACCCAATTAATACTTAGTGTCACTGATATTAAAATTAAAGTCAGGTGAAAACACAAACAGATTACTGTGAAACTGTAACTGATTCAATCACATGAAATTACTGGTGAGGTAAAACAGTAGTACAGGTTCAGAAAAGTCTATCTATCTATCTATCTATCTATCTATCTATCTATCTATCTATCTATCTAAAAACATATATTTACTTGTGACACTTTAGTCTTGTCTTGTATTTAATTTTGTTAATGAATGTGAGAGGAAGCAAGGGATTTTGAATGAAATTCTATCATGATAGGTGAATTAAACAATTATGGATGAAATGATAGCCCAGAGCAGTTTGAGCATTAGAAAAGAGTGTTAAGCATTAATCCTAAACATTGTGTGTGTGTGTGTGTGTGTGTGTGTGTGTGTGTAATTGAGACAGCCCTTTAACCCTGATTAGGTGCCGCTCAGGGGACCTGACACATTAGTCCCCTACAACAACCCACAAAACCTGATAACCTCCTTTTATTTCTGAAACAAACAATGGAAATATTTTTTCTATATTCTATCTTATACATATATTAATATATACACGATAAGATCATAATATAAAATTTTGTGTAGTATAGTGCAATATAATAGCAACCATGCCACAGAGGGATTTTGTTCATATAAATCATGCTCAAACTTTTTCTTGTGTGCGTGTTTTTGTGTGTGTGTATTTTTTAATGAATGAATAAATAAATAAATAAATACAATGCAATTTCGTCACAGTGGAATCTGTAGACTTCTGTCAGTATCAACAGTGTGCAATCCAGTTTGGTTCAGTTTCCTGTTTTACGTAGTGATATTTTTTTTCTCTCATTCTTTCATTCTCTCCCCTCCCCCTACCCCCTTGGGGTGTGTGTGTGAGGGGGTGTATATGTGTGTGATTCTATGACTGACTTCTCCCAAGGCAGAAACCAATGCTTTTTAATTTCAGCAGTGGGAATTGGGTGTTTGAATAGGCTAGTGTACGGGTATATCACATTATTAGTAATCATATCTGCTTAAGCCAAGCTTGCTGCTCCAGATGGCTGCTTTCAAGTGCAAATGAAGCAGCGAGACGAGGCTGCCTTTAATACATACTCACGATTCACAAATAGCCATTGATTTTTTTTCTGTCTCCCTCTCCATCCAGCCAGTCTGGGTATTGAGCTTGGATTAAATGGTCTCCTGAGTCTTTAAAAGGAACATCGATTCTTCTAATTAATTGTGCGCTGTTCAGAACCAGAATGCATAAACTCATCCATATTTGCACTTCAAGTCAATTATTTTGAGTTTGGCCGGAAGGGGAACAAATGGATCTAATGTATACAGAGGCAGTTATTTTGTTTCTTTGGGAAGTGTGAATACTCTGAAATGAAAGAGAGTTATTTCCATTTTAGTTGTAGGTTTGAATAGGAATTGACAGAAGAAGAAGTAAAGTCACCCAGTGGGATCCTGGATGGCCTATGAATAAAACATTGTAAGTTTTTTTTCCTCTGTGTGTGTGTGTGTGTGTGTGTGTGTGTGTGGGTGGGTGGGTTGGGGGTGTTTTAAACCTCTAGTAGATTTACTTTACTAATGAGAAAGAAACTAGTTTGTGTGGCTTGATTTAATGCGTTAACAAATTCTCTCTTCTTTTTCTTCATTATGATCTTAAATGTTGCTCTTCAGTGGACAAACACAGATATAGATCAAAAACTGTAAACATATTAATTCCTCCTTCACAAACTGTGCACCGAGGGAATTAGTTTAGTGCAAATGAGTCAGGAGATTTTGATAGCTACCTGCCAGGAGGCGTCCATCCCCTCTTTACCTGCCTGCTGCTGCATTATCTCTGTCGGATTTTCTCTGAGAGCACTGTACTCCTCCTTGCCAAAAGCAAAAGGTCCTCTCACCACTGACAGCTTTGCTATTTAAGACTGGGATGGCCCTCTACTCCAGATTGTAAGAGCGCTTGAAGAAGCGCATTACTCTCCTGATACTTCATTAATCTCCATCAAACGTTGAGACTCTGCCACAGCTGACAGCGGGGACAAAGCAGGCCGCTGCTCTCCTCCCCGCTTAGATAATGCATGTTTTACAGTAGCCCAGATGTCCACACTCAATAAAACATTGGCTAGAAGCAGGCACTGTGTATTTGGGGATGTCTGTATTGACTGGCTGCTGTGTGGGGACGGTGATATGGGGATATGATGTGGGGACCTGCTGTTCTCTGATTACAGAATTAAAAGACCGGGCTGACAGAGGGACAGGGAGAATAGTAAGTGTAGAGGAACACTGGTTTCACCAGTGCATGCTGTCTTGGTTATCTTTTTGTAGGAGAAGCATGTTTTGGGAAATCAGACTAGAATTAACCTTTTTATGTTCGTGTGCTCAGGTGTATTGAAAAGAGTTTCTGCATTGCTATTTTCATAAAACAACACAGGTTAAACACAGACTTGTCCCCATGTATGTTTAGAACATGAAAATGATCAAAACTATTTCTACAATTGCAAAAGTAGTCCTTGTCTGTCCTTAAATCTAATGATAGTCATGTGATTCTGTGATTCTTTGTAGTAAAAACATGGAAAGTAGGAGTGCTGAGGATGCTGCAATACCCCAGACTTCCAGGATTTCTTCAACTGCAAATGAGGCTGCAACTGCTAAAATAATAAGAATAAGCATAAAATAAGTATAATAATAGAAATATACATAGCACACGACAAATGTATGCTGCTTAAAATTCCAGCACCCCAATATAAAACGCTACCCCCATCCCAGATCTCCATAAGCATAGGAAGATATGACAGTTGTTTATACGTGTGTGTGTGTGTGTGTGTGTGTGTGTGTGTGTGTGTGTGTGTATATATATATATATATATATATATATATATATGACATGACATGCTTGGTAGGTTGATTGGCAGGCTGTTAAATTGTCCATAGTGTATGAATGGGTGTGCGAGTGTGTATGTGATTGTGCCCTGCGATGGACTGGCACCCTGTCCACGGTGTACCCTGCCTAGTGCCCGATGCTTCCTGTGATAGGCTCCAGGTTCCCCGCGACCCTGAAGAAGGAATAAGCGGTTGAAGATGGATGGATGGATGGATGTATATATAGATGCGTGTGTGTGTGTATATATATATATATATATATATATATATATATATATACACACACACACACACACACACACACACACAGAGGCATGGTGAGATTGTGTTCTCAGCAGGAGTTCGAATAGAGAGCCAATCACTCCTTTTCTCATAACACTTCTCTCTAAGACACAACAAATCACTCCTCTCACTCTGACTAGAAATTGAATAAAAATTGTCATCTTTACTTGTATTTACAAGGGAAAAAAGTCGGTGTTGATTCTGACTAGTGTAGTGTTCACTGCTGAAATTGCACTCTAAGGTATTGGAAATGAAATGACTTTTTCAATCCTGCTGCAGTACTTCAGTATGTGATAGGCTGGAAAATATGAATGATAAAATGTGAGAGCTGATAGAATATTTGAAATTGTAGTGATTTGCATGTTTTGATTGTGGGTCATTTTGAGAGATATCTATATTTACTCCCCAGGAAGTCTAGGCGTCCATGCATAGAGAATGTGTCCTTTCATGCCTACAAACTCACACCACACACACTATCCAATGATTTGAACAGTCCAGCAAATATTGTGTATCGTGGAATTAGATGTGAGTAGTGTGTTCACAGCATGGGTGGAGATACAAGTTTTATATTCTCTGGTCAGACTAACTTTATTGTGTGGTTCAAAATGTTTCAGCATATGTGAACATGTAAAAGAAAAAGAACAAGCAAACACTGTAAAAAGGCACAAATGACAAAATGAGGGGCATCACTTATATATACATACTAAACTACATTGTTGATTGTTTATTGGCTAAAAGTAACATTGTGGTTTTCCCTGCAGGAATTTCCTTGGAACTTTATGTTTCTAAAATGATGAATCTGAGAATATTAAAGGTCGATTAGTTGCTGGTTTTAGGGACTCTGTGATCCCAAATGCTATATATGCGATGGCAGTATCATCAATCAAATGGTGCCACTCGTCCTAGAGACAAACCACAATGGCACAACATCAAGACACAGAAGAAATAAAGCGCTAAACTCATGAAAGTCCAAATTCTGACAGACTTGCATACCCGTGAAATACTTGGAAGAATATGAAGACTTTTTCATTTTGAAATTTGTGGTGGATGTAAATAAAGATTGGCATTATTATGTCATTTATTCACCCAGATTATGTGTGGGCTAATAATGTATAATAGCTGATGATTAATTTTCTATATTCTACTTTCATGATAAATGAAATAAAAATAAATAATGGTAATTATGGGCAATTTTTCTGTTGGCTATATATTTGTTAAAAATTAATTAAGTACAGTATATAATTAATGGTCTTTTTTTCACTGTTGTGACATTGAGACATATTTTATATTCTGTAAGACACTTATGGTTACTCCGGTCAGTAGACCCCGCTATTTTCACCACGGTTTGAGCATGCAATACCTTTCCACTTCATAAAACACCTGACAATGAATTACCTTCCTGCCAAAACCAAAACATGTAGATCAGGGGTATCCAATTTTGTACACAAATGGTTAGTGTGGCTACAGGTTTCATTTCAATCAATTGAATGAAGCCCGAGATCAACCTGGGAACCAGGTGTGGCTTCTGTTTGGCCGAAACACTAACCTTAAGCCACACAGGCCCTTTACAGATAAGGTTGGACCCTCCTGGTGTAGATTACTGATAGAAATCCTTTAAATTTGCTGGCTTTGAAACAGTTCTTCATTATTAGTTTAAGTGTGTGCAATGTTGACTCATCACAGGAACCAATATTATAAGCCCACCACATAAAGAAATCATTTCTCTTGTCTTTCCTTTACTACCTGCAGGTTGACTCATGTCATTTGCAGCTGGAGTTATTGGGGCTGAATCAGTCAATAACACCAATACGATCCCATGTTCTATGTTTCTACTCTGATTGTCTGATGATTGCAGATGAGTTTGGTCAGTTCATCGACTTTAGAATACATGCTCTCACATACAGAAGCAAGATCATGGTAATTACGTTTTTGTATTTATCTAAATATATAAGAAGCGCACAGCTGCATTTTGCCTTTCCATTTGAGCATGGGGTCTTTGTGTGGAAGATTGCTGAGCAAAGCTAAGGTGAGCGAGACACAGCTGTGAGGCACTCTAAAGGCTCCGTCTGCCAGCCTGTGTTTACCTGACACTTGGACTGACAGCAGAGTGATTGGAAATATCCACCATTCACTGGTGCGAGCCCCTGAGTGCAGCAAAAGTGCCTTTGTAGTCTTGCTGTAATGGTTCAAGTTTGAATTGAAGGTTGAGGGAAAATGCTGCACTCTGGCCACTCTCAGGGAGGAGCTGACACAGTGGAAATGATGCAGGAACAGTCTCAGAGCTGGAGCGCACTGAACCTTTCTGAGCTGTTATCTCAATGCACTCTTACTAATGTTTTAGCATTTATAGGAGCAACAGCACCTCTGTGGACAAAATCCTACCACACATTTCCTTCTTTTTCTTTCTTTCAGATCCCACACACACCCACTGAACAATCAGATATAGAAGCTAGATTATATATGTGTGTGGTATAATGTGGGAAAACAACTAAGACCACCGTAAACATTGGGACAAATTACCCTCTCTGCCCTTTATGTCTATTTGTTGGCATATTTTTTATTTGTTTCCATATGTGTTGACTATACTGAACCAACCACCTACTCAGCTCTCCATGATTTACATTTATGGTATTTGGTAGACACCCTTATCCAGAGCAACTTAAATTTTATCTCATTTATACAACTGAGAAGTTGATGGTTAAGTGCCTTGCTCATGGGCCCAGCAGTGGCAGCTTGGCAATGAAATTCACGACCTTCTGGGTATTGAATTCACGACCTTCTGATCAGAAGTCTAAGGAGCTTCTGACTAAATGCTAATAAAGAGCTTCTGACTATTTGCCATCAAGTAAAAAGCATATTTCATTTGCTTTGATAGAATATTTATGCTCCACATGATCTTTCTACAAAAGAATAAATGAATCTCACATTTACATTTACAGTGTGCAGTAGATGTCATTATCAAGAGAAGCAAACAGTAGTATGTTGTGTAAAAGATAAATCACTATTTTAAAAAAACTGTTATGAGGAGCTGATACAACAACAAAAAAAACTCTATTTTATCCATAAAGTTAAAAAGGAAATGCGGGTGCATTCGGAAACTGGTTAATAACACAAGGAAAGGAAAAATAACAAAAGTTAAACAGTTAGCACAGAGGATATAAAATAGGTTGTAAATTATGGACATGAGTTATTAGACAATATTCAAATTTCATTCAGAAAAGGAAATGCAAGCTGTGCAAATTGTTATTATTTTGGGTGACACATTATTAATTTTAATTACTTTTGATAATAGCCATAGGTGTGTATTAAAACTTTTGCATTCAAATGACAATTCTAAATGGTAGCACTACTTGTACTGTTCTCTGCTTGATATATCACTTTGCTTGTATCACTTTTCTCATTTGTAAGTTGCTTTGGAAGTCAATAAATGTAATGTAATGTAAATGAATTACATCTCCAGCAACAATAAATAAGCCCATAAAAGGAGCTTCCACTCACACTAATTCAACTGTGCTTAAAAGTAGTGGTATGAGTAGGATGATTTGTCTGTCTTTCCAAGTTAACATTTTATTCAGATTAATATATTCTCATGATTATCTCATTTGTCCATAAGACTTTTTTTCTGGCTCGTGTCTGTACTTTTTGTTCTCAAAAATCATTATCTATCACCAGCATCTGAATCTAACCTGGAAACTTTCATTTTCCCTTAGGTAACCTGATGTCATGTGCACCTTTTTTCTTGTATTATTCCAGTAATCCAAATAAAGCCAAACACAAGCATTCAAATTCTTGGATTTGTAGAAGAGGTGAAATATTATATTCATATAGCACATCAGAACACGGTTGTTTATAACGCACTTAGCATTTACTTACTTAAAATCATATAGAGAACAAAATATTTAAAATACATAAACAATACAGGTGGTCCATTCAATACCTTGTTTACGCTCATGATTAAATGCAGTGCCAGTTCTAGACATTTGGAGGCCCTAGGCAAAATTTCTATTAGAACCCCCACGCTCCCCTCCTCCACTTCACCTTATCCTCCCACTATTTGGGATAACGAACAGTTTTGCCTGCTCCATACAGTAAAATGAAAAGAAAAAAATACAAGACAATATTACATTGCCATTAAATAATTACAGATAGACACTTCCTGATAAATGAACATCAGTGCTTTTATCATTTTTTCCTAGCTGGCTTTCAACAGGATTTCCCCCTACCACTGAACCAATGTAGACTATAGTCATATTATGTATTGCAGTGCAATACCTTAAATATTCACTATATAACTTCACAAATCAACTGCTAGTGGAAATGAAAGAGACAAATGACTAAGCACAAAGAATAATTTGTTTCTTCATAAAATTGTATGCTTATTTTAAAATAAATATATCCTAACAACAGTATTTTATGATTTGAAAACTTAAATGAAGTATTATCTTAGAGCAGTAATGCAAACATCAGCAGGATTTAGAAGATATAGCCTTCAGACAACTGAGGTACTTTTTTTTAAATATTAAAAATGTTCTAGGGTGTATGCTCTTTCACTTTGAATACAAACCTCTTTAGTATTTTATTAGTATTATGTCACTGTAGGCATGAATTTAAAGTGTCTGTCAGTCTTGATGCATCGATGACACTCGCTCTCTTTTCAGTTCAGAATAAACTGGCAAATGAAATTTTTCCAAAAAAAATTCTATCACGAAATGACACTGATGGACAGAACAAGGCCCAGTTTATTTTCAGAATACGCTACAATCACTCCAAAACAGACGATGACAAAGAGCCTAGACTTTTGCTTCCCATCTTGATTGGTGGACTAGCCTATAGTGATGTTACGGTTATGGAGGCCCCGTCTCCAAGCCTGAGGCCCTAGGCAATTGCCTACTCTGCCTATAGGTAGATATTTGATGTTTTTGATGCAGCTCTGCTACAACAAAAAGTTTACAAAGAAACATTTAGGCTGGTCTGTCAAGTGAAAATGTTGTAAATGGCCACTCAAATCAAAGAGGGCAAGTCTTTACTGTTTACAGAAGCTGCTTCAGTTTTAATGGTGAAAGAGTGTAAGGTAAGATGTACGCTAAAGTGCCTAAAGTTTAATATTTAACAATTGTTTACTGACAGAAACATTAATTAAAAAATAATGTCAATTAAAAAAAGTTACACATAGGTTAGTGGTTAGTCATTAGCACGTTCGCCTCACACCTCCAGGGTCCGGGGAATGATTCCCGCCGGGGCCATGTGTGTGCATGTTCTCTTACATGTTGCATGTTCTCCCTGTGCTGCGGGGGTTTCCTCCGGGTACTCCGGTTTCCTCCCCCAGTCCAAAGACATGCATAGTAGGTTGATTGGTAGGTTGGTAAATTGTCCATAGTGTATGAATGGGTGTGTGAGTGTGTATGTGATTGTGCCCTGCGATGGACTGGCACCCTGTCCAGGGTGTACCACGCCTTGTGCCCGATGCTTCCTGGGATAGGCTCCAGGTTCCCCGCGACCCTGAAGAAGGAATAAGTGGTTGAAGATGGATGGATGGATGTTCAAAAACTGTCATAAAAATATTATATATTATTTTTTCTACTTTCACAAAAATAATTTTTTAACCAGCATCAGTTCTGATCATAATTACCAAACATTCATTTATTTTCTGATTTGTAATCATTCAAATGTTGGTTTGTTTACATAATGCCACAGATGGGTTTTTTTTATTTAAAAAAAGGAATTATTTTCCAAATACTAAATGATAAGCATATTTTTTTTCTCTTTGATTATTACAGTCTTTAATATGTCAGTGATTAACAACAACATTAATTTTGATGTATTTATGCAGGAAAAACAAAAACAAAAAACAAAACAGCAACAACAACAAAAATACTACCACTCAGGTCCATAAAGGACAAAAATGTCCATATAAAAAAAATATGTCATAGAAATATTATATATTCATATTTTTTTCCCACTTTCACTGACTTTGGTATGTAGATGGTCTGCAGCACTCTATAATACAGCAGAATCAGGGAAAAAAAATAAATAAATAAAAACGTGGATTTCCCCCTGAGACTAAACCTCAGAAAATACTACACATTTCAGAAAATGTAAAAAATAAATAAATAAATAAATAAATAATAATAATAATAATAATAATAATAATAATAAAATAATAATAATAAATGTTTAAAATCAATGTTTTGAAACCTTGACAACAAAATAAAAGCCTATTAACACAGAATGCATTATTTTATGCTTAAACGTCATACCGATTAAATATTGCAAGTTTGAATGGGTTTCAACGGGGACATTTTTGTCCTTAAGGTCCTGAGTGTAACTATTTTGTGTATCTAGTTTAAAATAGATTTATGAAAGCAAATGAGGGTGAAATATTCAAATTCTGATAAAAATACATACGTTTTGCTAAATGTATGCTGTTTGCATTAACACAGACAAAATTATTATTATTTGTTTTATGAAAAAGACAAAAATGTCCAAAAGGACACACAAGGCTTAGATGACCTACAGTAATATACAGGAATGCAAACATTTACGTGATTAATGTAATGTAATGTAATGTAGCATAATGTGTTATTGTCAATGTGACAAGACAAGAAAGATTAGCGGAACCATTTTCATTATATTAGGCAGAAGATGGAGAATGAATGTGTGCATGTTGTGAATGAATGTGCTGAACGTGGATACCTGGCTTTACTGGTAGCTTTTGAAGTAAATTCACTTATCTAAGAAAATGATTCATACAACTAAAAGTGGGAGAGTTATCATCTTCAGACTTAAACTACTGTAGAACATGGTAAAACGTGTGGATTTGACTTAAGCGTATTTTTAGGATGTGGCTAGGACAAAGTCATTTATTAAAAGAAATATATATTATTTGCAATATATTATTTTTATATTAATATATATATGTTTTTAATGTATTCCTTTAATTCTCTTTTCTGGACTATAAACTCCCAAGTGTTTGCAACCATTGTATTTTGATGTTATTCTGTACGTTGTTGTCAAAAAGTTAAAGGGATAGTTCACCTAAAAATTTAAATTCTGTTATCATTTACTTACCCTTATGTCATTCCAAACCCAAATGCTATTAATTTTCCTCACATAAAATAAGTCAGTTTTACAGTGAAAACAGCATACAGGTTTGGAACAGCTCGAGGGTGAGTATAATTTTGTGTAAGTCATTTTGTCTGGTTAGCTGACACTTTTTACGGAGGCATTATGACAATTATGAAAAGACAATCAAATGATATTATTTTTTTCTTTGAGACAGCAGAAAAAAAGGTAAGCTAACAGGAACAGGAAAACACTTAGCAGTATATACACACACACACACACACACACACACACACAGTGGAAGTTTTGTAATTCATATTTGGTCTGCTCTACTGTTTGGAACACATTATTAACTATATCTGTACATAACAAGATGAAAGGCCTGCCTTGTGATAGAGAGTGAGTAAATCTGAACTATAATAAACCATCTAGTGTAACATGTTTTTGTATTGTAATACACGCTAACCTTACTTTTGTTATTTTGGTCCTAAATATAAAGGTCTTTGTATATATAAATAATGTATAAGTAAATATTTCGGCCTTTATTACATAGAAAATGAAAAATTTGTGATGTATTTACAGCCATGTTTTCCAGAAACATATCAAGTAACTACACAGACAAACCACGCTGACATAACTCGGCAAGCACAGACAAGGTAATGCATGTAAACATTTCCAAGCAACTACTTCATATCAGTATCAGTGCCCTATCAGTTTTTAATAACAACACAGCTCTGACAGTAGTTTCACCTGCAAGTTTTATATTAATGTGCTTGGTTTAATAGTTATGGTTTCTATTAGAGCTGCAACCACTAATCGATAAAACTCGATAATATTCAATTATGAAAATCGTTGTCAACGAATCTCATCATCGATTAGTTGGTCTGCGCTCGGCACGGGGGAGATTTACTCATTGCAGTACTTCTGTTCCGAAAACACACTTCGGAGAGTAAATAGTAAAGTTGTGTCCCAAATGAAGTACTGTACACTTACACTATGAACTCTGCACTACCGTCTAGTTTGTGGATTTTAGAAAGTTAATATCATCTCAAATAGAACACTATCTTTTTTACTACTACTGGAAGTATGTGCACGACTCCCAGAGTCAATAACAATGACTTTCTTCAGTTTACTTTCTGTCAGCCTTACCTTTTATTGCCAACATAACCTCAGTCTCCATCAGACAAAGGCGAAATCGTCATGTGACTGAGGAAGAAAGTGTCTCTAAGGCAGGGGTGCATTTTAAACATTGCAAAAATCAAACTGATGCACAAGGAAAAGCTTATGTTTATATCCAAAATGCTCCACTGTGTGCAAGGGACTGGGGAAACTGGTACAAGCGGGTTAAAAGGTTTAGTTTAATTAAGTTTAATGTCATTATATGCTGTATTTGCATGCTTGCAGTGTAAATTCTGTCGTTTTTTATAACGGGTTGTAACGGAAGTGATTTGTTAGTAATGAGGCCGCGTTGATCATGCACGGTGTAGACACGCTGATACACAGACGGAGTACGAGTAAGAGCTGTAACGTCTAATTAAAACACTATGATCACAAGTAAACACAAGTAAAATAATGTCTAAAGGTAACGAGTAACAGAAACCATGAGGGGCAGTGAACGTGAATTTTTATTATTCATTTAGGACTGTAGTTTAATTCTGTGATTTTTGTGCATCCATAAAACAATAAAATAATGCATACATTTTTATTTATGAAATAAATGGTACTGAAAGTTTGCCCCGCCCCATCCGATTAATCGAAAAATAATCGACCATCTAATCAATTATGAAAATAATTGTTAGTTGTAGCCCTAGTTTCTATATTAAAAACTTACATAGAAACTTGCATGGGGAACTCTGCTTGATATGAAGTTTTTTGTGAGATGTTTATTTAGCATTTTAGGAAGGAGTCTCCAATATCAGTGCTTTATAACAGCCAGAAGTACAGCTGGAACTTTTTTGTAAATTGTTCACAGTCTTCAGTACACAGGGCTATAATGTAAGTGATAGTAACTATAACTTGTTTCATGGATGTCCACATCATTAAAGATAACTATAAATGGATCAAAATAACATTCTTGAATTAATAAAGATTGTAATCATTGGCAAATGTCTGTGGTATAAGAGGAATAACTTTTAAAGTAGAAAGCTGAACGTGATGTGAGGAAAACTCTACGCAGTCAACCCATGGAAAGCTGCTAGACGAAACAACATTCCTGGCAGAGTGCTCAGAGGATGTGCAGACCAGCTGGCAGATGTTCTTACTGCCATATTCAACATCTCCCTGAGCAGCACCGTTGTTCCAACGTGCTTCAAGGCCACCACCATTTTCCCCATGCTGAAAAAGTCTTCAGTGTCCTGCCTCAGCGACTTTCGTCCCGTTGGACTCACATGAAGTGCTTAGAGAGGCTTGTCATGAGGCACATCAAGATCCTGCTGTCCCCTCTCTGGACCCCCTGCAAGTCACGTATCATCCCAACCGATAAACAGATAATCGCCACCACCCTACATCTGGCCCTCACCCACCTGAGAAAAAAAAAGGACCCCTAAGTTCGAATGCTGTTCGTAGACTTCAGTTAAGCATTCAACACAATCATTCCTCAGCACCTGATTGGAAAGCTGAACCTGCTGGGCTTTAACACCTCCCTCTGCAACTGGATCCAGGACTTCCTGACTATGAGACTTCAGTCAGTCTGGATTGGGAACAGCATCTCCAACACCACCACACTGAGCATGATGACATCTCCCAACCTCTCATCTTCACCACATTCTACAGAGGAACTGTTGAGAGCATCCTAAGCAGCTACATGATTGCTTTGTTTGGAAATTGCACCAAAATTATTTCCCCAAGACACCCAGACTCCTCAATACTCGGAGACTGGACTAACACCATACACACACTCATACGGAACCACTCCCCTTGCAATTTTTGCATGTTTCTGTACTGACCACATGTACCTTTGCTGCTACTGTATTAATTTCTTGTCACTATTATACACTTTTTCTGGCTGCTAACCCAAAAACTGCTATGACCATATATGGTATAAACTAATCTCCAGAATACTATCATAGTATGTTATGTTTATATTCACAGCATTTTTATTATTATTATATTGTTATTCTTGTGCACTACGTGTTATATTTTACACTTCCACACTAGAACAGTGTACTGATCGGTGCTACACTGTCACTTACTTCCCCATTCTCTTGTTTTAGTAATATTGTACTGTCTTGTGTTGTTTGCACACGTTTGCAAGTGCACTTTGTGTAGAAATGTGTAGGTCTTATTTAGTTCTGTGTCATCTCATGTGGTTAGTGTGTTGTTTTATGTAGCACCATGGTGCCGGAGGAATGTTGTTTAGTTTCACTGTGTAGTATACCAGCGGAATAGGGTTGAAATGACAATAAAGCCACTTGACTTCACTAATGCATCACGCCATCTGGTTGTGGATTATTTTCCTCTTACAGCATGCCCTGGTGTGTTTTATTCCTTACACATGTATACTGTAGCTTCAGTAAACAGAAGAAAAAAATCTGTTGAGAACAGGACATCCTGCAACATCACAACACTTGTGTTCATCGTTTATGTGGACAGTTTTATTGTTTGCACGGGTAATACAAAATGTTTCCTTTGTTTTGTCCCGAATTTAAGCACAAATGTAAAGGTTTTGCTGCACTGGATTTAAAGTTAAAACGTTCCCTGTCTAGGTGAGACACATGAAAGCTTTTTGTTCTTTATTGGGAACGTTTAATGTTAAAGCCGTACATCTCAACAAACCTGCTCGAAAAACCTGGGCTAGTCAACGTTAGCTCGCAACTAATCTAATTATATAATACACATGCTAGGAGGCAATAAATATAACAAGGCTTTTGTGAGACCATAAGTCAATTAACCGATCCTAATACTAAAAGATGTACGACAGCGTGAAACTATGAAACAGTAACTACACTTCATCACCATCGGTTAACGTTTACGTTTTCTAGCCACGAGACTAGGAACAGGAAGTTGCGCGGTTCAAATTGATTGACAGATCGAACGACCAATCGGAAACCGAAGTCTGAACTAAGGCAGCCAGTAGAGGGAGAGAAGAACGGCGGGACATCCTGCTCGTGACGCAAATTTTCACAGTCAACATCGGAAGCTCCACCTTTTGTGTTTCCCGCACCGTCAATCAAAATAGAAAAAAATTAGACTCGATTCAGCGATCGCAGCCCGCCTCCGAATAATATAATCATGCTTGGCGTGTAATTAAATCGAGATTTTTCCTATTAAAAGTAATTCAAGTAATGACTGGTATGTAAGACTCAATACGTTTCCATTAGACGCATTCCGCAGCCCTGCCTTAGCTAAGCTAATGCTAACGCTGGCTAAGTGTGTAGGTTTGGTTTGCTAATCTCTCTGCAGTTTTGCTAACTGTTAACATTAGCCAGTTAGCTTAGCCACTTCTGGATTTGTCCGATTTGTGTGCAGATAAGCAGCTCGGTTTGTTGAAGTATTCTTTGTTGTGGCCGGAGAGTTGAGCTGGCAGTACGTCCGACTGAGCTGTTTTGCTTCGTGTCCGTGCACCGTGCCCGTGTACAGCGCCCAAACAGCCGGGGAAACAAGAGGAAATGGCTGCCTTAGACGTGGACAGCAGTCAAAGCGAGTTTCTGCAGCAAGATGGTAGCAGAGGAGATCAGGTACTCGTTTCCGTTTCGTCTCTCTCCCTCCTTGGGTAGGGCTTTTTCTTGCCGTAGCTGGACGCATGGTGCTTTTGTGAAGTTCACACGTTTTTAAATTTGTTGTTTAAAAAAAAGTGGTACTTCCTGTGTGGCTCCGGACTAACGGCCACCCCCTTTTCTCCTGTTTGAACCCGCCCATTGTGGGTAGGCCAGTCCGCCGTCGCCGCTCGTTCTGCTGGCGGCCACCTGCAGCGAGCTCGGCTCGCCCTCCTCCCGGGGGGAGAACAGGGCTGCCGCTGCCGGGGTAAGTCCCTCACACACCGCCTCCCGACCCCTCATCCTACCCGCCTGCCATCCAACCCGCCTTCTGTAACTCAGTCCAGCCGGGGGGAAAGGCGAAATTCCTCATGATCGGTCTGACCTAAGTGGACTCTGGATCTTAATATTTTGTCTCGCAAAATAACGAAAACGAGCCTCGTAACCATCTTTGATCTAATTCTCATTTTACTTTATTTTGTTTTCAGTTTGGTTTGTAATCAGCTAATCAACCGAGCTGAAGTCGCTCTGTGACCTTTCCAGTGCAATGTTTTGATTACCACAAAATCACCGTGTGAACCAAAAAAAACAACAACAACAAAACACCATGTTTATTTGTATTAAAGTGATTCAAATGTACATATTGTTTATTTAATTCTAAACACTGCATAACATTTGCACCAAAACAAAGACTGGTCCCAGACGCCATAGTTCCTTTAACAGTGCTCTCCCTGGAGGCTTCTTTACATAACAACCTAATGTTCACGCTAGCATGCCGCAGATGACCGTTCATGTTCTACATTTCATTTATTACATTTGTCTTGTATGTATTTGATATATATACCATGTAACGCGACCTGAAGCTTTGGAAAGGCGCTGTATAAATAAAGCTTCCTTTTCTTCTCCTTCTATGTCTGTGAGACACAGCTGTGATTTCAGCAGCAGCAAGTGATCTAGTCTTAATTCCATGCAGATTAGGTATGTCAGGTTAAATTGACAAATTCGAACAACTGGCTCGAATGATTCCTTGAATGAATCCTGTGGTCTGACGTTTCCTCAGCTCCCCACACAGTTTTAATTCCGGTTTAGTGTTTGACATGCAAAAGTGGAGGAAGTTCACCGTATCGTGTCCTATACAACCTTTCATTAAACATGTATAGAGATATTGTGAAGAAAAATAAAGCTTGTTGTTCCTTCTGATGAGATTATATGCCTGGTATAGTTAATTTGCTTTGCTAATCTGCCAACCTAGCTAGTACACAGCCTATAATGTAACGCTGAATCCACCTCTTCCGTGAACACGTAACTAACCCCTAAAAAACAACCTTACTCTGGCACTTACACCTCTACTCTGCACACATTGCTTTTTCTAGAACTCAATTCAAGATCTTGTTTGGTAGCACTACTTGTATTGTTCTCTTCTTGATATATAGCTTTGCTTGTATTTCCACATTTGTTAGTCGCTTTGAATAAACGCGTCTGCTAAATGAATAAATGAATAAATGTAAATGAACAGTGCACGTGTACAAGTGACAACAATAGCAGCTGCCAGACCGCCCATAAGAGACAAACTACAACTTGGTGCTTGCTAGTGTGAATTTAGGGTCGTGTGGTATGTTGATACATTCACAGAATCTCTAAGTGGTGTCTCTAAAGAATGAATTTGTAAAATTATCTTATGTTTAATGGCATTATCAAGTAAGATTTCACCATGGAGTTTCTCATGTAACGTATTAATCTTCTTTTTCTCAGGCTGCGGAATCAGGATCAGTGCAGCTAACAAGCTCATCAGAAAGATGGGATGCCGTCAAGGATGACTCAAGCATTGTGCAGCTGCCCGGTGGGGGCATAGTCACCTCCAATGGGCAGTATGTTCTTCCCATTCAGGGCCTTCAGGGCCTCCAGAGCCAACCCATTTTGTTAACATCAGGAACGGACTCCTCCGCCAACGCAGTGCCTAACATCCAGTACCAGGTTATCCCTCAGATCCAGACAGCTGATGGGCAGCTGGGATTCTCTGCTTCAACAGTAGAGGGTGCCTCGCTGGCTCAGGATGCCTCAGGGCACATCCAGATTCTCCCTGATGGTTCTCATGCCATCAGTGTAGCCAGCACCACCACGACTGGCATTCTCAGCAACAGCCCGAACCTCATGGGCCAGACTGGCCAAGTGCAGCAGATCCAGGGAGTCACTCTGGGAAGCTCAGCCTTTAACAGTCAGGGGCAGGTGGTTGCTAACGTGCCTGTGGGTTTGCCTGGAAATATTACCTTTGTGCCCATTAACAGTGTAGATCTGGACTCACTAGGTCTTTCTGGGGCACAGACGATAGCCACAGGGCTGACCGCTGATGGACAGCTAATCATGACCAATCAGACGGTGGACAACACAGAAGGCTCAGAGAAAGCAGGAGAACAGCTATCACAGCAAACACTAGTGGTCAACAACACTAATGCAGCAGAGATGTTTGTGCCTACCACATCTTCCTCATCATCATCAACTTTATCCTCGCAGTTGCCCGCCAGCACAATCGATGGTACAGGTGTGCTGACGCAGGGCACGCCTGAGCAGACTGAAGGATTCCTTGCTCAGAGCCAGGTGCAAGTTTCCACAGGGCAGCAGGTGATCCAGCTGCAGCAGGTGCCGCTCCAGAGCAGTGACGGGCAGCTGGGCCAGCAACAGGGGCAGCAGGCTCTCCAGAACGTCCAGCTCATCAACCCAGGAACCTTCCTCATTCAGGCACAGACGGTTACACCCTCAGGCCAGATACAGTGGCAGACCTTCCAGGTAGGTACTTGGAGTGAGAAATAGTTGAGATATTTTAACGGTTGGCATGTCCCCTTAAGTCTGTTACAAGATACTTAGACAAACGAGCCCAGCGCATATCAAGTAAACTGTATTTTTGCATTTATTTTTATAAACTACTGGTGGCTACGAGCTATTCTCTCAAAGTTTAAAAAAAAATTAAGACACCACAGTAGTTTTAGGTGGTATACCAAAAAAAAGAGCAATTATACTTTGAAAGTAGATATAGGTGACCAATAAGATCTTGTGGCTTTATTATGTACTATGCCAAATTATTTGTTGCCATTCTTTATTTTTGTCTTTATTAAATATTCTGGTTTAATGTTTAAAAAGAAACTATGGCATTTTGTATTTTCATGCCTCACTACTGAAAATAGTATTGTTACTTAAAAGTTTATTACAACACATTCTTTAAGCTGTACATTGTAGCTGCTAAAGTTGAAAATTAACTTTTTGTCTTTGCACTATTTTTCCAGGTTCAGGGTATTCAGAACCTCCAGAACCTGCAGCTCCAGACAGCCCCAGCCCAACAGATCACGTTAGCCCCAGTGCAGACCCTCTCTATAGGGCAGGGAGGTACACTTAGTACCACTCCTGTTAGCATCAGCTCTGGGCAGATTCCCAACCTGCAGACAGTCACAGTTAATTCAGTGGATCATGGGCTCCAGCTCCAGGCTGATGACACAGACAGCCCTGGAGGTAATGCTGTTGCTGCCTCATAAATGTCAAGATGTCTTTATGCAATAGACTTGTCTAAAATTGTTTAAGATGTTCACAACAGGACTGACAGCCCTGTGAGCTTATACAAAGGAATTGTCCTTTGTGGTTGGCTTAAAATTATGTGCAGACTGTGTGTGTGTGTGTGTGTGTGTGTGTGTGTGTGTGTGTGTGGTGTTTTATTTAACAATGGAATGAAATGTGGACAGCTGAAGTAGACGACCCAATTTGACTTTTCGTGGAATTGCTAGTTCCATAATGGCAGAAAAAAGATTTCTCTTTCTCTGATTAGATATTCGGATAAAGGAGGAGCCAGACTCAGAAGAGTGGTCTCTTGCTGGTGACTCTACTCTGAATACTAATGACCTGTCTCACCTGCGTGTGCGCTTAGTAGAAGACGAGATGGAGGGTCTGGGCCAGGAGGGCAAACGGCTGCGCAGGGTCGCATGCACCTGCCCCAACTGCAAAGAGGGAGGAGGAAGGTAACACATACCAACCTATTATCTTTAGACATGGCTGAAGCACTATTGATGCAATAGTGAGCGCGTTACGTAAAGCCAAATTGTGACATTTCATGCATATAAACTGCTAGTATTGTATGTGTTAGAATTCTACCCATCAAATCTAATATCTCCTGCTAAATACCAGTTCCTTCAGCTTATAATGCAGTTACATTTTGCAGTCCTTTATAGGACATGTATGCACAATTGAAATGCTCGAGTACAATTATTAGTATTTTCTCCGACCACAACTACACCCTCGCTACATGCTCTTTGACAGGCCTTTTAGTGTGTGATAAACCATTGTATCACTGTGAAATGCAACACACTTCTGGTTTTGCATATTGTAATGTTTTGTTCCTCAAAAACATGCAATTACCCTTGCACTAGATGTGCATTAACAGTGAATAAGCGATTAAATGCTCAATCATGGATTTGTCTGTTTATTTTGATAGCATGTATCTGTTGATTGCTGATCACCCACTGGTTATAACAATTAAAAAAGAAACAAGCAATTTAAAGTCAATTTAATTAAAGTTGTAGCTGTTTAGTCTTGCATTCAGATCACATCTTGTTCATTTTTTTTTAAATTGCCAATGAGCTTACCTAGTGAGTTCCAGTGCTGGTGTTCTCAGTTTATAAAGTCCCTGACTGTGACATTGTCGTTTTAGTTTTGTGTGTGTGAACTCGACAAACCTAAGACCAACCTTATGATTTTATGTTAATCTTTCTAACACTTTGTATGTTTACTGGATATACTAAATGACTGTGTATAATATATATGTGGCACTTCTTTCTTTATAACATTGTGTGCATGCTTTGTGCTGTAGGGGTGCCAACATGGGGAAGAAGAAGCAGCATGTATGTCATATAGCAGGCTGTGGGAAGGTGTACGGGAAGACATCTCACCTGCGAGCTCACCTGCGCTGGCACTCAGGAGAGAGGCCTTTTGTTTGCAACTGGATGTTCTGCGGCAAGAGATTCACACGCAGCGATGAGCTGCAGCGACATCGGAGAACACATACAGGTACCCATGTCATATCCTCTTCTTTCTTTTTCCCTTACTTTCTTTCTGCAGGCTATACAAATTGTGACCAGCTTCTAGGGCTTGTTTGTTAAATAGGCCTAACCTGCTGTACAGTGTAGCACAGATATATATGGTGGTTGCGCTGTGGTGGTGTCTGATAACATTATCAACTCAGGACTTCTAGTCATCTTCACCAATGTGCACTAGTAAAATTCATGTAACAGCTTAGTGGATCTGCTACTGATCAATAGGTTCTGAGTTCAAATGCTGGCTCCTTCATCTGCTCAGCTCAGTTGTAAATCACTGTAAAGAAAAGCATTTGCCAAATGAATAAATGTAAATGTCTTAATAGACTTATCAGACATTACATTTGTGTACATTTTCTTTTTGAAGAAAAGTTAGACAGCATTAATATTGTTAAATCATGTTCTAAATTTTCCCAGAAATTACATTTAGCCATTATCCTGATCGAGGCTACTGTAATATCGGACTATTTCATTAATTGACGAGCTATAAAACTAAAAAAGAGGCCATTATTTATATGTATGCAGTAAACATTTTGGATATTTTTAAGAATATAAGAAAAGCCACAGAGCTTCTTATTCCTGTAGTTCAACCAACTTTATATATATATAAAATATATATAATATATAATATAAAAAATACAATTAAAAAAGTGGTTCAGTGGTGGTTTAGAGGTTAAGGGTCTGGGTTACTGGTCGGAAGGTTGGGGGTTCAAGCCTCAGTGCTGCCACTGTTGGGCCCTTGAGCAAGGCCCTTAACCCTCTCTGCTCCAGGGGCGCTGTATCATGGCTGACCCTGCGCTCTTACCCCAACTTCCTAACATGCTTGGGTATGCAAAGAAAAAAATTTCACTGTGATGTAATGTATATGTGACCAAAAAAGACTCATATTTTTATATATACAGTGAGGGGGAAAAAAGTATTTGATCCCCTGCTGATTTTGTATGTTTGCCCACTAACAAATAAATGATCAGTCTATAATTTTAATGGTAGGTTTATTTGAACAGTGAGAGACAGAATAACAACAAAAAAATCCAGAAGAATGCATGTCAAAAATAAGTATTTGACCCCTCTGCAAAACATGACTTAGTACTTGGTAATGACTTAGTAATTACTTTTAATTTTCAATGCCCTGGCTGAGGGAAGGAGGTTCTCACCCAAGATTTGACGGTACATGGCCCCGTCCATCGTCCCTTTGATGCGGTGAAGTTGTCCTGTCCCCTTAGCAGAAAAACATCCCAAAGCATAATGTTTCCACCTCCATGTTTGACGGTGGGGTTGGTGTTCTTGGGGTCATAGGCAGCATTCCTCCTCCTCCAAACACGGCGAGTTGAGTTGATGCCAAAGAGCTCCATTTTGGTCTCATCTGACCACAACACTTTCACCCAGTTGTCCTCTGGTGGTCAGATGAGACCAAAATGGAGCTTTTTTTTTTTTTTAGATTCCCAAACATTAGTTTTCCAGCGCAAAATAAATGTTGCAGAAAATTTTTTGTATGTCAGTAAAGAAAGCAGCATATTACTTTGCATATATATTTCTAATTTGAAAGTCACTTTGGATCAAAGCATCTGCTAAGTGAATAAATGTAAATGTAAATAACTATAAGAGGCACTTTTCAGACGAAAAAAACACAATGAAGGCTGCAGGGTTTTGCTGCAAAAATAAGAAGCAAGTGTAATAGTCAAAGTCTCCAGAAGAGCCGTGGCTGGTTCTGCAAGATGCTCAATAAAACTTAGAGCTCACTTATAAAACTGCACTAATTCTACCGGAGACTTTTGAAAAAAGTATTTATTTTATTTTATCATGCAAAATATTGACTTTTTCATTTACTACTGTTTACTGCTCTTTAGGGTATTTTGTCTGTGTGTGTCTCTCTCTCTCTCTCTCTCTCTCTCTATCTATCTATCTATATATATATATATATATATATATATATATATATATATAATTTATTTGTATGTATATATTAATTACACTGGCAGTCAAAAATTTAGACATTTTTTTTTGTAAATGAAATGTACATATAATATGTTGGCATAGTTATATTTTTATATACAGCACCAATTTCAACCATTTAATCATACACCTTCAGATCAAAATGTTTTTAAGATCATGAGAAACATTTCAGTCAATTGTCTCCAAACATTTGAATGGTAGTGTGTGTGTGTGTATATGTGTGTATGTGTGTGTATATGCACACACAGTACTGTGCAGTCCACTAATATCGGCACCCCTGGTAAATATGAGCAAAGAAGACTGTGATCAATTTTCTTAGGGTTAGATAATTTACCTAACCTACCTCATCACAAGTTGTTTGGAAGGGTTTCAAGAAAAAAGCCTCTACTCTCATCCAAAAACAGTTTGCCAGACACTGAAGTAACTTCAAATGGGATCGGGTTCTATGGTCAGATGAAACCAGAATAGAGCTTTTTGGCAATAAACACCAGAGGTGGTTTTGGTGCACACAGAGAGGTAGCCATATGGATATGTACCTCATGCCCACGGTTATGGTGGTGGATGTTTTTTTTTTTTGTTAAGGTACATGGCATCATGGACTATCAAATATCAACAGATATTAAATGAAAACCTGACTGCCTCTGCCAGAAAGCTTAAAATGAGCCGTGGTTGGATTATGATCCATCACATACATCAAAATCAACACAAAAATTGTTTATTGACCACAAAATCAAGGTCCTGCCATGGCCATCACAGCCCCCTGACTTGAAACTCTAAGAGAACCTGTGGGTGAACTGAAGAGGAGAGAACACCAGCATAGACCTCAAAATTTGAAGGATCTGGAGAAATTCTTTATGGAAGAATGGTCTCGAAGCTCTTGCCCTTTATCCTCCAACCTCATCAGGCATTATAGTGTTGTGATAAAGATTCTTGTCTCGCGGAGATGGGTCGGGCATGCTGTAGACATGGGTCTTGAATGTTTGGTAGAGAATCGTGAGGAGCTATTTATACGAATAGCTGCGTCACACTGCACCTGTGTGACCAAGGTCGTTCTCCAAATTGTTTACGTTTTCTCTCTCGTAGCTTCAAAATTGTTATGTTTTCTCGCTCTCGGGAAATCAAACCTAATAGTAAATCTGGAGGGTAAACAAACATAATGGTAATCACAAGTGAATTGTTTTCTGTTCTAATGGTAACTGTTGGGGAGGGTTTTTTAATCCTCATGGTAAATATAGATGAGCTCTTTTTAACCCTATTGGTAATGAGATCCCAATCTTTCTGAAATTTATTGGTAATATTCTCTGTACATAAGCTATAAATACTGGAGCTTAAGCTCCAGTTATCAGATCACTTCTGGGAATTCTCATTGGTGTGGATCTCGTGTGGTGGACCGAAATAAAAACTGGACCCTTGCCTTTCCTCACTCATGGCTAATCGTCTCTTTTTCTATCTCAATTGGGTTTACGGATGTGAGTATTTGCTTCTGATTTTAATTGTCTTTGGGTAATAGGCTAGATTCGGGCCTTCAATAGGAGAAGACTCAGCTGTTATCTTGACAAAGGGAGGTAGCACAAAGTATTGACTAAAAGGGTGCCAGGAATTGTTGCACACCTATATGTAACAAAGATATATTTTTCTCTTAACCACCACCTGAACATGAAGTAATAAAGCTAGACCATGACCCATTTCTGAAGCTCCTATTCAGATATTATATATATATATATCTCTCTGAATAGGAGCTTCAGATATATATATTTATTTATATATTTATATATTTATATATTAATATATTATATAATATTAATAACTGTTTTACAATATTTGTGTAAATTATACCCTTTGCTTCTTTGGCAGGCGAGAAGAAGTTTGTGTGTCCCGAGTGCTCAAAGCGCTTCATGCGAAGTGACCATCTGGCTAAGCACATAAAGACGCATCAGAAGAAGGGCAGCAGCGGCACAGTAGTGGCAAGCGTGGAGACCTCTGCCTCTTCTGACAGCATCATCACCTCAGGAGCTACCACACTCATCCTCACCAACATCCAGCCAGGTACCGTACAGGGCCTCGCTACCGTTAACGCTACTGTTAACACGTCCAACTCGCAGGAGCTGCTCACTACAGCAGAGATCCCGCTTCAGCTAGTCACCGTCGCAGCCAGTGAACCTGCAGAGTGATGTGGACGCACAGGAGCTCTGCAGCTAACACAGAGGACTTGCTCATTTGTCAGGAAAGAAACTGCTTCACAAGGATTCAAGTACACTTTAATGAAACTGCCAAGGTTATGTTGCTTTGGGCGTAGTGTCCTTATTATCTTCTCCTGTCTCTTTTTCCTGGATATCAGTTTGACCACAAGACTCCTCTCCCTCAAATTTATCCTGCTTTTTATACCCACACAGATTATTCTCATTTACGTAAATATATTAATTTACGTAAATGCACATATATAAAATTATATTTTACAAATATAGAATATCGATTTATGTTTGTCTGCAGTTTTTTTTATGGCAAGAATGGAACAGAAGAGAAGCGGCAAGTGGTTTCCATAAAAAAAAAAAACACTGAAATGCCTTATTTTGTATCATACTCATGTTGTGTACAAACGTAGAGTTGCTGACGAACTTTAAAGCAACTGTTATGACATGGATTTGTTTGAATGGGGGTAACCTTTATAAAGGAAGCTAGGTCTGGTCAGTGGGAGTGATGTTTATCTAATGTTTTGGCTAGTGTAGGGTATATTGTGGCATTAGTTGGCTGCACTATAAGGGAGGATGTTCAGGGTAGAACATTAGAATGAAGTGTGCCACTCTGGTGCTGGGCGTTATGAAGTTATTCATGTCCAAATGTGTCTTTTAATGTACGTGTTTCTGATGCTTTTCTCTGAAAACATGCATATATATATATATATATTTTTATTTTTTTTCTCAACGTGGTCCTTTTATTTTATTTAGTCCAATCAAGGCTCTGCGAAGATTTTTCTCTTTAAACTGAAGCGTTGTGAAGAAACTTATAAAAATGAAAAACAATCAGTGTAATTAAAAAACTATTTTTTTCTTCTTCTTCAACCTCTTACAGTTGATCAGATGTTATGCATTTGTTAAGTCTTTTTGAGCAACACAATATTTATATGAGGCTTTGCATAGTAAATTGGGTTTGTGGTGTCTACATCTCTTTAATGAGCGCTTTTTATATATATATATATATATATATATATATATATATATATATATATATATATATATATATACACACAATATATAATTTTTTTTTTAAATATATGTATAATAATTCCAGTATGTCATTTTTCTAAGTCTGAACTATCTTAAGTGAATAATTATCAGAATCATTGGATATGTAATGGGCAGATTTGTCGTCTAGAAATTGGTGACATGTCAGTGTCGCATAATGAGGATGGGATTTGCCTGGACGTGCCTGGAGTTTTATCTCTCTGGGTTGTGCGAGTGTAGAGCTGCACCACATGTTGATCCTTTAGGAATAAGGAGTGCTCGATTACAGGGGTGCTGTGCTGCCGGTGTTAAAGCTGTTTGGACCAAATTCAATCAAATCACTTTTAAACTGCTTAAGAGACAATGACTGATACTTCAAACCACAATGTAGCAACAAGAAATGTCCCTTTTATTTTTAGACCAGCCAGTTCTGTACAAGAAAAACAGAATTTCTAGCTGCATGATGGATCTTTTGGGTTCTGCAGTAATTTGATTGACTTTGTTCTGATCTGCCATAGCCATGTTAGGAGGAGGCTGGGGGACTCTTGATTTAAGATCCTGCGCAAAGAGGAAAAATGTCCACTTCATGTGCAAATACACTTGGTGTTTTTTTATATATATATATATAATATATATATACACACACACATATTTACATATATATGTGTATATATATATATATATATATATGTGTGTGTGTGTGTGTATATGTATATATATTATATATGTTATATACTCAGTTATACTCACAGTTTGATAATGAACTTTTTTTATAAAGAGAGCATAACTCTTTTATATATTTCACAGGTTGCTGAAGGACATATTTTTTGCCCTCAATATGCAGTTTGTTCTTCAAGCGATGGTGTAGGAATATTTCCCTCTTTATCTCCAGGATTGTTTTGCACTTTCATATGATGGATTATTCCACATAATCCAGACATGAATTATGAGTTCACTTGCCAGTCTGTTTTTAGGAGTTTCAGCTATTAAGGATGAGAAATTTGAACATGCTAATGATGATCCATGCTAAACTACCCAACCTTGCTGAAACGGATAACGTTATACTTAAGTGTAATTGATGAAACACTATTTTGTTTTCTGAATAATATTTTTTTTCTATTTCCTTCTATTTGCATTTTTAATATGTTGCCCTAGTTTGTGAGGTCAAATATAATTTTGTTCACTATAAATAGCATTGTAACGTTGCTTGTATTGTTATTTGGTCTTTTTTTTTTTTTTTTTTCGGAAAAAGCTTCAAACTATTGTACAATGCCCACTTTTGAGGGCAGCTTTTTATTTCACACTAAAATGACTAAAAAGAAGTCTCTGGTTGTCAGGTCTCCTATTTTCTCTCCTATCTGAATTTATATGTTTCATATAAATTCAATTCATACATATTTATATGATAGCTTTTCATAAAATATCAGGTTTTATTACAGAACATGAAATGAAGTGTTTATCACATGCATACAGTAGGTCTTGTGTAGAGAACCAAGACTTTCCATGTAGGTGTTTAAAAAAAAAAGTGCAAATACACTTGGTTGTTTTTATTTATTTATTTATATATATATATTTTATTTATTTATTTAAAAAAATTTATACCGCCTATATTGATGCTACGATGTTCCTGTGCATTGTGGAATTTGTTTCTATGTTTCATCCATCTGAATCTATTTAGTGTGTGTGTGTGTGGGGGGAGAGAAAGAGAGCGCAAACCCCCTGGGTGTAGTCCAGCAGATGTCACTACATCCACAGCTACAATGGAGGAGGCCAGTTGACCCTTAGACCATATTGTACCCTCTGGTGACCTTAGCTGATAAATCATCTTTTATAAAGGGTAAGAATATTATCGATATGATGATCATGATTAGGAAATGGCTACGGTTAGAATGTTGGTGGAGGAGTTTAATCCTATAGTTTGATTTACTACGACATTATACATATGTTGCTTTCTGGATTATAATTCATCATGAACAAAATTAACAATGTACTTGACTCTCTTGATGAGTTACATTAATGAATAATTAATCTAATATTATAGACGATTTCCCAGGAAATACTTGAGAATAGGTTTTTTTTCTCCCCCCTCAAGGGCTCTATGTTTGTGTCTTCATTCTTGATGAAGTTTTCATTTGGCACCTGCTTATAGTTCAAATGATGGTGAGTTTCTGAAGTCACTAATCTGTCGCTCAGTGGGTGCTGTGTTCTGTATGCTCTGCCTTTCCACAGGAAAAAAAAAGAAAATAAATCGACCACTCCAGGATGAACAAAACAGCACAAATGGTCCACGTTATCTTTTTCCTGGTGTGAAGGTTTGCTTGATTGAAAGTATGTCTACTAAAATCTTTTATCTGTTACATCAAAGTGAAAAGCACATGTTCCTGTATTAGTCAATTTGCCATAGATGTGATCCGGAGAAAAGCAGGTCTATGAATATTGAGAAAAGGACACGTCCATTCCCTGCCACCTTTCATTTGCATAATTTAATGAATTCAATTCATTGTAATGCAATATGGAGTGCACAGCGAACATGGAATGACAGTTTGAGTTAATGAAATGTGTTAACGGTATCATCATTTACTTGTATGTTAATTAGTCCAATTAATTTCCAGTGCACGGTAATCTGAATATTGTAATAGCGCTGTGCAGGCCTGCCGGAAGGGTGGAGGGGTAGCAGTGAGGGGTAGAGATGAAGAAAAGGGTGATTCAGGGTTCATGAATCATAGCCTTACCTTTCCACTGCATGAGCACAACCATTACTGCAAAGTCTTCAAGAGTTTCCGTTAACTACACTGTCTTCTATGGAGTAAAGAATCAACTGTTCTGAATATACACCAGCTCACATGGCCTTCACCTGCATTCTGACTGATAAGGCTCTTGCATCCCCGTCAGATAGGTGAGTTTTGTGTTGAGTCCTTTTTTGCCTTGTGTGTTGTACAGTGTTTGCCTTTTCTTTTCCGATAGAGGAATGAGAGGCAGAATGCTGTATACCTCAATAAAGGCAGTGCCCACGGTGCGAGGAGATTGATTTTGGCCCTGCGTGGAGCCCTGACCGCACAGCCATACTGATAAAGTGGAATTGCATCGGTGTGGATTGAGGAGTACAGGAAAGAGTTTCTGCTGGACTGGCCAGATAAAGGCTAGGACGTGAAGTAGGTAGGGCGAAGTGGTGGAAAACAACCTCAACGGTTAAGGTATATAGGTAGGTGTCTGTAAATCTCGCAACTGTTGTATTTGTCGATTTGTTGATATTTTATAAGTAGTGTGTTGCTTCTTGACAACACAATATACAGAATTGTTGTCATATAGAAAAGAAATCTGATGTAGTGTTACTGAAGAGGTTTGTTCCTGTACAATTATTTGGGCCTGCAGTTTCTTTCTAGTTCGTGCCTTATCAAATCTCTTTCACATAAAAATATTTCCATTAGGACCCAAGAAGTCTTTTCTTGAGTCTTGTTAAGATGTTAACACTGGTGTTGTACAGTGTTTGTATAATACAGAAGAAAGCTGCTCAAGAGATCTGAACATAGGCCAGTGGAAGAAAATGGCAGGTTTTAATTTAAAAGTGAAAAAGGATTCAGCACCCCCAATTTTAGGTGTGATTTGGGATAGAGGGCTATAATTCCAATGGCCCACTTATATCTTTGAGACGTTATGAGGTTTGTGGCGGTAAATGGCTTTTGCATATTTCTCATTCGCTGGCCCACTCTTCCTGAATTGCAGAGTAATTGCACAGTCTCGTACTTTTTTCATTTCAAAACATGTGCAATATAAATAACTAGCAAGATTTGGTGAGCCAAGCAGAGAAATCAGGGTATAATAGCATAAAGGCATTTTTGACTGCTGTTTTTATGACACAGTTGACACAGTTTCTCAGTGTGGTGGGGGGGACAATAAAAATGTTTTATTTTTTATTGTCTTTTGTATTTGGACCATAAAAAAAAAAAAAAAAACTTGTCCTCATGTATTTCACATTTAATTTATTGGCATCACACTTTCAGTCCCTCTGCAATTTACTGAAAGCGCTAACTGCTTTGCTGACTAAAGAATCATTGCCGTATTAATGCTCCTTTTGAACAGGATCTTATTCAGAAATACCCCCAACTGCAATTCAAACTACATAGCTTTGACATGCCTAGATTTTAACATGCTATTCACGCAAAGTCTATGTTATGTATATACGTGTTATCTATGATGAACTTAATCTAAAAGAGATTTTGCTTAACTTTTTTGTGTGTGGATCACAATAAATAAATGTAATAAATTTCCATGAAACAGTTTAATTTCGGTTATTCAATGAATGATATTAAGTTAGCACAGGAATGTGTCAAAATGTGTAGTAATATAAAATGAATGTGTTAAGATTTATAATCATTTTATGATCATATTCATGGTTAGTGGTCTTGGGGGGGTTTGCTCCGGGTACTCCGGTTTCCTCCCCAAGTCCAAAGATAGGTGTTGTAAGCTGATTGGCATTTCTAAATTGTCCATAATCTGTGAATGGGTGTGTGCAATTGTGCCCTGTGATGGGTTGTCACCTTGTCCAAGGTGTCCCCCGCCTTGTACCTCGAGACCCTGGGATAGGCTCCCTTCGACCCTGCGTAGGATAAGTGGTACAGAAAATGGACGGATGGATAGACTTTTAGGTTGTTAAACTGTACCCTTTTTATTATTATTATTATTTTATATATATATATATATATGTTTTTGTTTGGATTTTTTTTGTCATTATTGCGACTGGAAAATAATCTTTTTTTTATTCTATAATCCTAAGTAAATGAGTGCAGTAATTAGGTGTATTTTGATATTGATTATGTGTATATTCTTAATTTATTATTTAATGTAGTGTGTATTTATTGTAAGTTCAATACTGCTTAATTGGAAATATCCTCTTCAGTTCAAATGATCTTGATGTATCAGAATAACAGTTTTGTTGTTCTAACTTTTTCGGGCCATGCGAAGTGCTCGAGTTATAGAAGTTACACTGTCAGTTTGACACATTGATGGCACTGGAGCTGAAAGTTTCTCAGCCATGCTCTTCTGTCTCCTCTATCTGTCTTTAGAAAGTGAAAGCTCTTGGCGTGTCTCTTACCCACTCGCTGTGCATTCACAGCACACTCCTGCCCTTCATCAACTGCAGAACACACACAAACACAATGAAGCAGATCATTTTCCATGTCTAAAGACAACTCTGCATGGATCAACTCAATAATCTGATATTCCCCTACTGCTGAATATGGCCAATTTTGCAGCAGGTCAGTGATTCCACCAACCCCCCTTCAAAATAGAGACAATTTAGTGACCACCTCTACACTGCCAGCAGGACTCAATGAGGTGTGTGTGTGTGTGTGTTTGAAAATAGTGAAGCAGCGATATTGGAGGGTGAGAAAATGGATCTAGTTAGAAGAGGATAGTGACATTGTGGTCAGGGTATTAGTTTCAGGGTAATGTGCTACCTGAATGAGGTAAGGGGGCTATTTATGCAAATCATACCCTCCAAACACCGAGCACATTGCTTTGGATTGTTTTTGTCCAAACGTTTTCACCCATTATTTGTTATCTGCATTTAACTGAGGTGTCTTGGTGGATGCAAGATGGAGAAATTTGGAATTTGAAAACAGGGGGAGCAGAAAAATAGAAAACACCCTGAGCTGAAATTGTTTGATGTGTTTTCTCTGGCCAATAGAGAGGTGTGTGATGCTCACAGGGTCTAATTAGGTGCTTTCTTGTTTCAGAGGAAATTATAGGTTTGCATCTCTCTGCTCTTCCAAGGAGAAAAATTTCAATAATTTTATTCGATGTCATTTTTGTTTGTTTAAGAGTTTCAAAATGACATTTCATTGGCACATTTAGGCTTTTTCAGATGTGTTTCTTGCTGAACATCTATTCAAAAAATTATGGTAATTCAAAAGAATTCTAAATGGTGTCTTTAGATTTTTAAAAATTTAGATATATTTTAGAAATGTATTTTTTGTGTATGGAGAACTCATTAGTCGTTTAAAAGTTTTTGTATTATACGCTCATCGTCATATACTGCTATTTAATTCTGACGGTTTATAAAGCTCTTGACTTTTCAAAATTATATACAGGTGCATCTCAAAAAATTTGAATATCGTGAAAAAGATCATTTTTTCCATAATTTTATTCAAAAAGTGGAACTTTCATATATTCTAGATTCATTACACAAAGTGAAATATTTCAGGACTTTTTTTTTGCTTTGTTTTGTTTTAATCTTGAAAAAATCCAGTATCTCAAAATATTAGAATAAAGAATTTATAATACAGAAATGTTGACCTTCTGAAAATTGTTAATTTATGCAATCAATGCTTGGTCTGGGCCAATCAAGCACAGTAATACCACAGTCAGCAAACCAGTTACTAGTAGTTTTGACACGGTGGGCAGGTGCCAACTCGGTGCATTTTCCTGTCGACTTACAGCTATATAATGCTTGTTCATTTACATTTGCCTACTTAAAACCTCTGCATTACTTCCACCCTTCCTCACTGCAATCCTGTGAGCTGCCATCCACTGTGGGAGTTTAGACTCTAGAATTGATGAGAGATCTGTTTTGCAGAAATGTATATTTACTGGCATGTGCCACTAAATCAAGGGATGGCAACAGCAGGTCCCCTTGGTGTGACAGTTGCCCACCCTCCCAACCCTCTGGAATGGCAGGTGTCTGTCTCCGTCTCTCCTGTCATACCTGTGTCAGGTCTGCCTCAGGTAATATACAGAGGGGTGCCATGCCATCCATAGCACAGGTGATATACATATCATTTTCCTGGCTGACTGATTGAAAACTGTAATCTGGATAGGACTGTCTCTCTGATTACAGCCATCCACATTGAGGCAGAAAAGCACAGAGGAAGTGCTGCAGCTGGATTCTGTGCTATGTCTAATGCTGCCGATGTGTTTTCCCTCTCCACATCCTTGAGAGGGCACTGCCCTGAAGGCCATTGCAATCTCCATCCCATCTGTACTCTGCTTACGCGTGTTGATGAGACGCACCGTGCGCTCAGTGGTCAAACAGTGGCTGTCTGCAGGCATCTAACTCCTACATCTATCTGACTTCCAAGGTCACTGCACTCCCTGGTGAGAAAACACAAAATCCTCCGCAAAAAAAGGAGAGGAAACTTCTCCTAATACCTTGTTTTTTTTTAGTTGTGTTTCACTATTTTCTCTGACTAGCCATGATTACAGGCTAGGCCTCTTTACAGGAGTGACCCCTGCAGCAGTCTACACCCGATCTCACAGATTGCTGCAAAGGCCAGCGAGTAAGTGGCTGGAAGAATGGGTGTTTTACATGAAGGAACACTTTTCTTTTGAAAGCCTGTCACATACACGCAATTGTCCCTCCTCACACATATGCACACTCTTTCAAAAGAGTGCCTCGAATCTGTTTTGTCAGGGATGTTTCTGACAAAGGCACACAGCCATCCCTGTAACCTTGTCTTTCACATTAGTCTTGTCTGTAAATGAGGGAAATTTCAGTTTTGACAGTAGGGCGCTGCTCAACAGACGATATGTAACACATTAGCGCATGTGCCGTAGCGCATTAGCATGGTTTCCTGTGGGAGAGGTGATGTGTTCAGGGCGATTGCTCCTGACACGCGTTACTGCACTTACATTGCGTTAGAACTGCCATCATTACCACTTCCTGCCCGTTCTCATGGCAACTCACGGTCATGTGGAGCAGCGTTAGCAGGTATCGCCACGGTGAAAAAAATACCATCAGACTCTGCTGAAAGAAGCTCTCTCCTCATTATCTAACTGGGTGCCTTTAAGTCAGTAAGATGGCTTAATATAGAAAGTTGAGGTCTGAGTTATTTGTTTGTTTGTTTGTTTGTTTGTTTGTTTAATGAAATTCCTGTTATAACTACTGTCAGTGATTGCTGAGGTTATTATCTCTGTTATTTAGGCCAAGATGGATGTTAAAACTATTGCATTGAGTAAAATTGTGTTTGGCCGTGCATCATTTCTGTGTCTTTTGATCATTTTTTTAACCCACCAGGACCAATGATACAGCGTGTTCCTCTTTGTTTTAGATGACAGACATCTATCAAGTTATCATACAAATATCTGGCACGTATATTTGACAAAGTATCTGCTGAAACTATTTATTCTTGTAAAGTAAGCATCAAATTAGTTTTTGACTCATGTTGTCCCGTCCACCCCTTCTTCCCCACCCAACCAACACACCCAACCCCCCCCCCCCTTCAGATTTTCTCGTCAAATTGTCTCCTCCACCCACTCTTGTCTCTCTCCTTGTTTTTGCCGTCCAAATGAGCGGCTTGGGAAATAAAGGAGAGGAACTTTACATTGTGCTGGAAAAGGAAGGAAAATTACGGGCAGTGTCAGATAATTGAGCTTGTCTTAAGAGACGCGCTAATAACAGGCGGAGACACGGAAGACGTGTCAGTCGGCGCGCGCGCTGACAGTCTCTCTCGGTCGCTGATGAGCTGTTTAGAGCGAAATTGTTCCACACAAACAGCGTCGTCATTACGAGCTGGCAAGGCGCTCGCATGTGTGTGTACCCAATTCGGCTCGAACTGACAGAATCCAATTGACCGGGGGGACACATTCATGCACTTTTATTTTCTTTATCCTCGCCAACAATGCATATAATTACTGCGGCAAGTAAAACTGAAAATAGAATTTCGCAGCGTGCGGCGCGCGGCAAAAACAATGCGCGCGCTGTCAGCGCAAACCTCCGCGCGCCTGATGAAGCGGCCCGCTCAGTATTTACTCGCAGTTGGGGGGAAATGTTTCAGACTCAGACAGCCTCCCACTCTCTCTCTCTCTCTCTCTCTCTCTCTCTCTCTCTCTCTCTCTCACTCTCACCTTCCTATCACAAGCCAGTAGTACATGCTAGCATTTGCTCACTCGCCCCTGCGCTCACGAGACTGACAAGCGCGGTAATGAAGAAGTAACGTTGTTAAGACGCAGCGTCCAAACCGCTCTTTTTCCATTTGTACTGCGTTTGGTGTGTGTGTGTCAGGACGACACTTATTCTTCTGAAAACTTATTATTTTCTTATCGAATGTGAAACCACAATTGGTTTCAGAGTGGGCTCTCTGTCCACCCCCTGCTGACCTTTGACCTGAATTCCCTTCTGTTGGGGGAAATTAATAAAGAAGAGTGTTGTGCTTTCTAACGGGTATTCAATTTCAGTTTAATGTGGATTTCTTTAGCACTTTTGTCATTCAGAAATCTGGATATACCGTAGATTTAGATCCC
This sequence comes from Ameiurus melas, assembly GCA_012411365.1. Lineage (NCBI taxonomy): Eukaryota > Metazoa > Chordata > Actinopteri > Siluriformes > Ictaluridae > Ameiurus > Ameiurus melas. The sequence goes on along the minus strand of CM022758.1, from coordinate 21,670,125 downwards.
TATTGAGCAAGCCAGACACAACAGTGAAAAAGAACAAAAAAACTTCCTAAAGACGACGCGAGGAGGAAACCTTGAAATGTAGGCCATCAGACTCGAAAGGGAACTCGTCTACGTCCTGTGACCGATTAGTATGGTTGTAAATTGTTAATCATTTATATACTATACAGTCAAAAAGTACTGAGATTGTTGAAAGGATGTTCAGTATGTGGATCAGGGTCTTTACGATCACAGCAGAAGTTTAAAGGTGGTACAAGCTACAACATTTACGCGTGTTGAATTTATCCACTGGAGAATGGGCGAGTCCTGCGTGTAGAATGTTTTATATGAGTGTAATCATTAGGATATCCATGTGGGATCATGCACAGTAAACTGCCAGCCCGCTGGATTCCCTTACACAAAGTCTCATCAGAATGGGTTTTCAAGAGGCCACTCACTCAGTTACAGATCCAGGATTTTTTTTAGTGTGCAATTCAGTGAATTGTTGTACATTTTCAGGTGAAAAAGGATACTAAGCTGTACCTTTCCTTGTGTCTGGAGTTCCCTCCAAAAATCTCTTTTGTAGCTTTAGTATGTATATTTTACCTAGATAGGTGTTTTACACTGAAAACGTATTTAATTTCTACGTTTTAAAATGATCTATATATCTTAAATTATTTAAAGATACATTATATCCACATTTGCAGGTGAAATATACAAACTAAAGGTAAGAAAGACTTAACCTTAAGAGTACCACCGCAGCAACCAGGAACAGCTTAGTACTGTTGTTTCTGAGAGTGCATCTTTAATGGGATATTTCTCAGATCGTTCTAGTTCCTGGGTTTTCTACTCCATCCTGGGGACCCACTACCCTGCATAGTAAAGGTTTCTTTCTTCCAAAGGAAGGATCATTACAGAAGTCCATTAACTCCATCAAATCACCAATAATCCACAGACTATTACTTTGAGGTCACCATCAGAGACCACTATATTCTTCTAGAAAATCTCAGGATCCCTTTGGAAAACAATCAAACCGGTCTTAGAATCTGTCACAGATCACCTGCTAAAATATTAGGACACTTTCGGAATAAACCTATATAGAAAGCACAAAAAGTCAAAGAATTACGAGTCATTAGGAAACCATCAGATATAAGAGAAACCCATGGTGTTTCTTTTGCACATGCTTGGCCTTTCTCTGTCTCTCAGCATGTAGTAGTTAGCTCCTTGAATCCAGTTTCAATTCAGTTTTATTGTCCTCTCATGCATGTAGACTCAGAATCACAATACAATACAATACAGAGCCAACATGCATTTACATTCATCCCGTTGGCAGATGCTTTTATCCAAATGGATTTACGATTTAGGCAAGATACAATGCAAGTGCAGCACAGTTATAAAAAAAAAAAAAAAAAAAAAAAAAAAGTAGACAGAAGTGGATATGCAATTCCACCGAACAAGAGCACTATCAGTATAAACTATTCAGTGTAGTTTGTCCTTGTTTCCCTTCTTGTCTTTGCAAGGCCTATTCAAGTCCAACAATCCAAGGATCAATTTCTTTCATACAGCTTCTTTCAATAGTTTCATAGTGAGCATCTAGCTCAGTGAGTATGTGAGAAGTGTGTGCATGTGTGTGAGAGGACTCCTTGTCTTCCACTGCTACAATACAAGTTGACTGCTATCAAAAACGGTAATGTGTCTAGCCAGGGGGATGAGTGCTGCTCATCTCTCTCTCTCTCTCTCTCTCTCTCTCTCTCTCTCTCTCTCTCTCTGTGTGCTTTGTAGCACTAACAAGCCCTGCTCAGGCTCCAGCGAAGCGAGAAATTATAACCTCTCGGAGAGGCCTGGTGTAGATAAGCTGTAGTGTGTGTGTGTGTGGTTCTCCCACTCACAGAGGGATCAGATAAGCACGAGTCCCGCAGAAGGCCGCCATTGCTCAGGCCTGCCTCTCTAAGGAGAGCGATGTCTAATCCCCATGCCTTTTTATTCACTTCCAAATCCTTCTGTCAACATAAATATTTATTTGAACCTTCCCAGACAGTGCTCAATAACTGCTATATACATTTGATCAGACTTGGGCCTTTCTCACTCATTTTCCCCATTGTGTCATCTGGCGTGATCCCCAGGAAAGCTCATAAAGAACTTTTTTTTGCAGTCATACAGATAGTGACTGGTGAGTACATTTGCTTTAGGGTTTTGCTTTGTTCAACTAGAGTTTGTGCATTTCTTTTTGTGTATTTCCATAAACCTGGACAAGGGTATAGGTGTAGGTTATATTTACACACAAGAATTATTATTGTATATAGTATATCTATTTTGAAGATAAGAATTAAATTTTAGTGCATCTGTTCGTCTTAGCTGATGTCCTTGTCATGTGAAACACATTTAAATCCTAGTATGTCAGTAATTACCAAATGCAATTAAACAGGTCACTACATCTACCACTGTCCCCAGAGAGTATTCAAGTGCATGGAGTATTTACCCTGAAAGCTGGATCTTATTTTTTATGAACTGGAAATCTACATATAATGGCGATAATCCTTCAACGGCTGCAGGATTCATACACCCCTGCAAGGTAGTGAGCCTACTTTGTACACTTATAAATCTTACTGTTGCCAGCAGAATGGCTGATAATCACAGGCCTACACACCAGGCTCTCTCTCAGCCCCTTCTGCCTCTTTTTTTTTTCTTTTTTTTTTTGGCAGACGAGTCCAAATCAAGCTGTCAATTTCAGCAGTTTGTTTATGGAAATTACATGTTTGTTAACATGTGAGGGAAATGTGCTCTATGCTCAAGAGGCACAAGAGCCCAGAACAAACTCTCTCTCACAAATCACCTCTCTAGCAAGGCAGTAGGTGAGAACACTGACTAGGAGGGCTCTTTAATGCACAATTATTTTAGAACATAGTGGGAAACAAAAGAGCCTAAACAGGAACGTTTGTCTTGTTGTTTTTTTTATCAGTATATAATGTGCTCTTATTTATTTAATACACCAACAAATAATGATGCCCTTTTATTTAATTGTTGTAATATATTTATTTGTAGGACATCTTTTCTATTAGAACCTTTGGGAATAATTTATTTTGTTTTGTTAAATATACAGATGCACTAGAAGGAAATTATATTTATTATACTATAAACTATGATTGTATTACTAAACATCGGAATAATCTTGAAAAAGCAGACTAAATCAGGTATGTTTCTGCAGGTATGTTTTAAATTATTTCACAGAATGAAAGAGAGCTGGATTAATCAGAGAGAAGACTGGGAGAAATCCATGTGACAAATGGCCATCATACTGTACATACTGAGAGTGTGTGTGTGAGAGAGAGAGAGAAGATTATGCCTGTACTGTAGCCAAGGAGTGTTCGAGAAAGAGCTACACGTTTTAACCACCTGTACTCACTATGACCAAATTCGAAAACAATTCTATCCCAAATTTGAAATTATTTGGCCCGACTTCAAAAAGCTGGAGAATGACACACAACTTAAGAATTTGCTTTGAGAAAAAAAGAGATTGTATCTCACTAGCATCATGGGATATTGATGCCTGCCACAAAAAGAGGGAAGAGTCGATCAAACAGTGATGCGCTCATGAAATCACACACACACAACACACACCACTCATAGCCCATAGACTGTACTTTACGGTGTGTGTTTCTGTGATTCCACCTCTACCCTCAACAGGACAAGTGAAAGGACAGCGCATATTCTGCAAACTTTTTTAGTTGTAAAAGAAACAGATTTCTATGATAACAAATCATGCTTTGACTAAATCAATGAATGTCTTGTGCTTATTAATATATTTGACAGGCAGAGATGTTCGCATGTATTTTTTGTCAGGTTAAACTTGGGATAATTAATGTGTTGGTATAATTATATACTCAACATATATCCCAGCGAAAAAAGTGGGGTTTTGTTTGTAGTGTCATTCTCTGACAGCATGTTTTGAATCAGTTAGCATTCGGTGCTTCCGAGTCTGTCTGTGACGATCATAGTCACTGCTGAAGCTGCCGCTCACTAACATTAGTTGGACACCAGTGGCACCAGTTGCTTGTACAGAATATTTGCAATTAGCTGTGTGTATGTGTTAGATGCTTGTGCACCACCACCACCATGTGCAAATCTATTCAAACCTTAGTGATGTTGCTGTGAAGTGTGTGTTCATGCACATATATATGTGTGATAAATAATGCTGCTGTATCTATGACAGAGTGTGTGACTTTATGAAGAATTGAGCACCACTGTAAAATAAGGCAGTTCCCCACTGCAGGTGAATCACCTGTCAGAGATGATCACAATACCCTGAAGATCCCTCTGCACTGAAACTGTCATCACACAATTACTCAGCCTATTACAGCTGTACCAAACACATCTCTCTCTCTCTCTCTCTCTCTCTCTCTCTCTCTCTCTCATATATTCACATTATTTCAACTGCTACATGTTCACCACTTACATGCCTCTTGCTTTCTCTCTCTGTCTCTGCTTTATGAAAAGATAAAGATCTGTGTGATCACGGCTGGGTCTTTGTATTCATGACAGGTTCAATTTTTCCATCTACCTGAACAGATTTCCCAAAACGTTCACCTGCCTTTATATTCAGATTTTTTTTTTCTTCCAGCTTTACACATTGAAACTGTGTTCTCAGATACGTACATGATGTCCAAGGCAGCCATGAATTAAACATCATTTTTCATTCTTTTTCTTTGTAAGATATTGGAATTGTACCTCAGTTGAGTTCACATGTCTATTCAATATCCCTATTTTTCCATGGACCGATTATATTAATAAGTGAAATTTTTTAAAGGGCTCTTTTTTTTGTTACTCTTTCAAATAGTAACAAAGGTTGTACTCCGTACAATTCGGTCCATGTTTTTTTTCCTTCTGTTTTTCCTAATAAGGAATTCAGTTTTGTTTAATTAAAAATGATAGAATAGAATAAACTTCCATCTTGTTTCTTTAAGTTGTGCAACTAGATTATTTGACACTCCACAATTAATATTTGGTGAAGTCTCAACTGAAAAGTATAACAGTGTTAACAGAGTTCGACCTGTAGAGAAATCTCAACACAAAATTTAAAGTCCCTTTTATTCATTAGTTGGCAGTTATGGATTGTTCACTGTTCACTTCAAACCACAGGTTTTCAATAGGCTTTCAAATTCCAGCGAATGAGATGGCCATTGCAAAATGTTGTAACGGGCTACTGTCTTAGTCTTCTTAGTAGTTAAAAGATCCATTTCAGGCCAAATATTACCCTCCTGACAGAAGCAACCCAGATTTGGAATAAATTATTCTGGTACTTTTCAGAATTCTTACTGCCATTAATCTTTACAAGAGCTGTTGGACTACTCTGACTATTGGACTGTTTCTGAGTGCTTGATGACGTCCAGGTGCTTATATTTGTGGGTTACAGTTACATGCAACCTGTCTAAACAACTTGTTCTTATAAGAAACGTTGTCTCATAGTTAAGCAAGAGTGAACTAAAATGTTTTATTCTGAAACTGTGTTTCTTGTGGCCTTCTTTGCTGACTCAGTGAGCAGGGAGGGAAGATACACTTGTGTCCAATTCCTAGCAAAAGTACTATAATGCCAAACATACAGTGGTGTGAAAAAGTGTTTGCCCCCTTCCTCATTTCCTGTTCCTTTGCATGTTTGTCACACTTAAGTGTTTCGGAACATCAAACCAATTTAAACAATAGTCAAGGACAACACAAGTAAACACAAAATGCAATTTGTAAATGAAGGTGTTTATTATTAAAGGTGAAAAAAAATCCAAACCATCATGGCCCTGTGTGAAAAAGTGATTGCCCCCCTTGTTAAAACATACTATAAATGTGGTTGTCCACACCTGAGTTCAATTTCTCTAGCCACACCCAGGCCTGATTATTGCCACATCTGTTCACAATCAAGGCATCACTTAAATAGGAGCTGCTTGACACAGTAAGGTCCACCAGAAGATCCTTTAAAAAGCTACACATCATGCCGAGACCCAAAGAAATTCAGGAACAATTGAGAAAGAAAGTAATTGAGATCTATCAGTCTGGAAAGGGTTATAAAGCCATTTCCAAAGCTTTGGGAATCCAGCGAACCACGTGAGAGCCATTATCCACAAATGGCGAAGACATGGAACAGTGGTGAACCTTCCCAGGAGTGGCCGGCCCCCAAAATTACCCCAAGAGCGAGCGACGACTCATCCAAGAGGTCACAAAGACCCCACAACAACGTCCAAAGAACTGCAGGCCTCACTTGCCTCAGTTAAGGTCAGCGTTCATGCCTCCACCATCAGGAAAAGACTGGGCAAAAATGGCCTGCATGGCAGAGTTCCAAGGAGAAAACCACTGCTGAGCAAAAAGAACATCAAAGCTCGTCTCAATTTCTCCACAACACATCTTGATGATCCCCAAGACTTTTGGGACAACATTCTGTGGAACGATGAGACAAAAGTGGAACTCTTTGGAAGGTGTGTGTCCACATATATGTCGGCGTAGAAGGAACACTGCATTTCATAAAAAGAACATTATACCAACAGTAAAATGGTGGTGGTAGTGTGATGGTCTGGGGCTGTTTTGCTGCTTCAGGACCTGGAAGACTTGCCGTGATAAAAGGAACTATGAATTCTGCTGTCTACCAAGAGATCCTGAAGGAGAATGTCCGACCATCTGTTCGGTACTCAAGCTGAAACGAACTTGGATTCTGCAGCAGGACAATGATCCTAAACACACCAGCAAGTCCACCACCGAATGGCTGAAGAAAAACAAAATGAAGACTTTGGAGTGGCCTAGCCAAAGTCCTGACCTGAATCCTATTGAGATGTTGTGGTATGACCTTAAAAAGGCCGTTCATGCTCGAAACCCTCTAATGTAACTGAATTAGGACAATTCTGCAAAGATGAGTGGGCCAAAATTCCTCCAGGACGCTGTAAAAAGCCTCATTGCACGTTATCGCAAACGCTCGGTTGCAGTTGTTGCGCTAAGGGTGGCCCAACCAGTTATTAGGTTTAGGGGGCAATCACTTTTTCACACAGGGCCATGATGGTTTGGATTTTTTTTCACCTTTAATAATAAACACCTTCATTTACAAATTGCATTTTGTGTTTACTTGTGTTGTCCTTGACTATTGTTTAAATTGGTTTGATGTTCCGAAACACTTAAGTGTGACAAACATGCAAAGGAACAGGAAATGAGGAAGGGGGCAAACACTTTTTCACACCACTGTATTATGGTCAGGAATGGGAATATCTGAATGGGATGTTCAAAAACTCATATGATCGAATCACATGTGATTGTTAGGTGTCCAAATACGTTTGGTCATAGTGGAGTTTTTTGGGTATTTTTTAACTTGTATGTCTTTTTATTTTAATTGACTCTTGCAAGTCAAGTCATCAATTTGTATTGAAACCTCTTTTTTTATGTGCAATCTTTCTGTATATTTAAACACCAGGAATATGACAAAGTTAACACTAAGTTCCCAAAGACAGAGGAAGAAAATACTTTATTATGTTTTATTTATTTTTTTTAAGTTCTTGTAGGGGAATTTACAGTTAAAGACCTGGATGGGACCAGATATGATCAATAAAGACCAGGAGTAAATAGATGCATTCAACTGAACAAAAATTTAACTGAAGAATAGTTTGTAGCTTCATCAGCAGAAGTCAGCTTCAACACTCAGCAACAAGTTCGTAGTCCACTCTGCGTACACACTCATTACAGCCACAATTATACTCTCACACAGTCACTACGCTAGACAATACGTCAGGTTGAATGATTCTGATTGGTTAAAGTGTAGATAAACTTAGGAAATTGCCACATATGGGCAGTGTCAGAAGAATTTCCTCTTCGCTTATCTGGATGTCCAGTTGTCTCATCAGATGGTCAGTTCACCTCCTCTGTTCACCTCTGAAGGTCCTGAGAGCAAAGAGTGTTGGTTGAGCCGTAAACCTTCCCAAAACATACAGATTAGATAACTAAGAATAGTCAGTAGGCACTATAAGTCTCATAAGCTTGAAGAAGTCATTCAAATCATTTGATAATTTGAAAGATTAATATTGATTAATAACTCATTACCAATCACTCAAAGGATATACAGTTGCAATCAGAATTATTCAACCCCCATTACAAATCAAGTTTACTGTCAACATTTACAGACTTTCAGCTAAACAAAACTTTTCAGCACGAGCGGTATGTCTGGAGGAAGAAGAATGAAGAAAGAACACTCTGTCCACAGTCAAGCATGGTGGTGGCTCGGTGATGCTCTGGGGCTGCTTTGCATCCTCTGGCACTGGAAACCTGCAGCATGTGGAAGGCACGATGGATTCATTGAAGTATCAAGAAATCCTAGGAGAAAACATTATGCTATCTGTGAGGAAGCTGAAGCTTTGACATCATTGGACCTTCCAACAGGACAATGATCCCAAGCACACCACAAATTCCACCAAGGCTTGGTTGCAGAAGAAGCCCTGGAAGATTCTACAGGGCCATCGCAGTCACCTGACTTGAACTCCATAGAAAATCTCTGGGGGGATTTGAAGGCGGTTGCAGCATGCAAACCCAAGAATATTACTGAACTGGAGGCCATAGCTCATGAGGAATGGGATGAGTCCTCAGGAATGCTGCCAGAAGCTACGCATCTAATTTACAGCAGGTCATAACCGCAAAAGTGTGCTCTACTAAGTACTAAAGATGTTTGCCATGAAGGGGTTGAATAATTTTCAGACTGGAGAAATCATTATAAGTTGCATTTTCAGGGGATTCCAGAATCCACCCTTCATTCTTAAGAAAGTGATTTTTGTTATATGAAAGTTAAATAGCTTCTCCAGTCATTTTGAGTAGGAAAAAAGTTTATCATTATGTGTAATTTACTTTATTAAATTATTTTCTATAATTTTATAAAATATAAAATCTATATTTTCAATAATTTATTTTATGGGGCAGCACAGTGGCACTGTGTTCAATCCTAACGCACAGATTACTGTCTGTGTTGAATTTTGTATGGTCTCTCCATGTTCATGTGTGTTTTCCTTTTGGTTCTCCAGTTTCCTCCCACCTCCCAAAATTGCCAGTAAGCAGATTGGGTTATGCTAAATTGGCCATAGATGTAATTGAGTGTGCATGTGCTGTGTGATTGATTGTTGTACCATGTAGGGTGCATTCTCACTTCATACCCAGTGTTCTGAGAATAAGCTCCAGATCCATCACAACCCTGAAAAGGATCAAACAGATATTGAAAATAAATTATTTATTTATGTTTCACTATTCTCTGGAAGGATGTCTGTACTAAATCACTGTCATTGACTAGGCTTCTCTTCAGCAACAAATAATCTGAGTGTGTATCTGTCCAGTGCCTTGCTCTCCTATTAATGGGCCAGAAATACATGGGCACTCACCTGAGCTCATGATTGTACCCCAGATGCAGAAATGTTTTGCGTCAGTAAGTTGACAAAAAAAGAAAGAAAAAAAAAAAGAATGTCTAGCAGATTGAGTTTAACAAGCCAGATGGGTTGTAATTGTCTGCTTAATCCAATGTTTGTGAACTTTTATGCCTTTTATTATGGTTTGTTTTGCTTCTGTGTTACTCAGCCTGCAGATTCTAGCATCCCTCCCAGGGGACAGCCTGTGTGTTACACTTGCACCCACACACACACACACACACACACACAACTGGCGTGCACGCAGGGTTATGCTGTGGCACATGCCCAGTATTCCAGGTGTGTATCTATGGCTCATGCACAATGCCATGCCAGGCCGGTTTTAGTGCCCACTGTAGAGGACTGCACCCTGTGGTAACATATGGCTAATGTATTCACTTCACTTTCAGAGCCTGTACTTATAAGAATAGTACAAATAAGCTGATCGAATTCACTTACGCCATTGTATATCAGTCATGTTGTTAAAGGAAGTCTAGGTGCAAAAGTAATTCATATCAATTGAGGTGATTAGCATTCGTATAGAGGGTTATAAGCTGTATAGAACACTCATTACAGACATGTTTTAAATGGTTCAGTAACTTTTTTTTTATCACCTGCTTTTATCTCTCACTGTCCTATATCTGAACTTGTCCTCCAAATTTATTTCACAGCACATTTTTAAAAATCTATTTCACTATGTCCCCTGCAGTAATAACGTACCTTCTGAAATGTCCCCTGTTAAACATAATGATGTCTGAGAAGAATTGACAGGTTAATACGAGCATAATACTCAGGTATGTGTTTCCTGGTTTTGATATACAGGAAGATTGCTTTGCACTTTAAGATAAAGGCAAGCACACCTGTCTAAATGATTGAAATGTAATTCAGCTTGCCATATGTCCTGGTGTTATGTATGATTATATAGACTTTCAAATGATCAGTGATATAATTGAAAAGTTGATGGGAACGTGAGTGCGTGTTTGATGTTTAAAAGTTCTTTCAGTTTACTTGGTGTACAGAGAGAGAAATCATAGCACGTAAACGGTGACTCTTATTCTAAACAAAACCCGAAATTAACCTCAGGCCAAAAAACATTTTGTTTGTGGTTGTACTTAGTACAACCAAACTCAGTCCGGTATTTCAGTGTTGCCTAATGAGGGATTCAGTTACCTTGTTAAACTAAAATGAATCCCAAATAGTGTAAGCTTCCATCTTGTTTCCTTAAGTAGTGCAACTAGTTTTGACACTCCACAATTAATATTTGGTGAAGTCTCCCGTGGAGAGAAGAACAGCGCAGAGCCTGTTGAGGATGTTTATTTTCTTTTTTCTTTTCTTTTTTTTTGGTGTTATTAATTTCAAGGCAGTCACTGAATACAAAAGAGTTCATGTACTGTATGCACAGTGCCATATCTGCTAATGTGAGTGTGGTAGAACTTAATGTACTAGCTTTCATGTCCACTAAAGTATTTTTCTTTTCTTTTTTTTTTCTTTTTTTACCACATACTGGCTGTCTCTAAGGCTTGATTCACTGGCTGGCCCCCTGCAGTAGTGTTAGCTCATTTATGGTAGTGTAAGTGCGAGTTTGAGAGGAGTGAAGGGGTTAATCCTCCACTTGGAGTCCAACGGCTGGCTTTGTCACTCCACTCTTTATGTGTGTAATTGAGTCAGTTTAAACCGCACTTTTGTTTCTTTTCTTAGGTGTGTAATGAGTGAGATTGCTCCTTCACACACCCAATCAGAAATAGCTAATCTGACCATATTGTTTGACAAGTGTGTTCCTTACTGCTCCCAGCTATGGAGATGTAATCTGAAACAATTATCCCAATTCCCTATGAACAGTATGGTGCAGGTAAGTAGCGTGTTTTTAACCTTCTTCAGGTTAAATTCAATGGCCTTTCCATTTCCTTCATTTTAAAAGTGAATTTTGAGAGTTAGAAGTTAGTTAAAGTTTGTATAATCAAAGTTTGAAAAGCATACTGCTTTTTCATGCCAGTCTTCAGCACATTGCTGTTGTTCTCATTGGGTCTTTGGTTCCAATTGGATTTTCAGATTCAGCCACTGCGGCTATATAGTATACTAAATTAAAGTTTGCCATGCTTAATCCTTATAACTTTAATTATTGCTAGCTTAGAAAGGTATCTAGCAGACAAGCAATAACTTGTGATGGCAGAAGTACCAGTCAGATTCTACATATGTTAACAGCTTTTATCTACTGACGGTAAGCAGCTTTTATTCAGTGTTATTTCAGTGAATTTATGCTCCATTGAATGTTCAGTTATATTGGTAATAAAGGTAGTTTGCTTTTTTATTTACATCAGTGAATGAGATTGGAGTTACCTGCACATGAGAATGTCTATAAGAGGCACAAAAGTTTTATTTTCTAAATACATTTTGCAACATAGTATTATTTACTATTATATTGTATGTATTCTACTATATCTTAGACATGTTGACGCACCTTGGCAATCTCTCTTCCTAGTTTCTGTCCATCCACTGGGTGGGGTACAGTGCTGCCTCCTCTCTTAATTCCATCCATGCTCTCCCATTACACTGGACTATAATTCAGGAATTCAGCTACAACTCGCTACAAAGTAGACTGATGGTGGCTTAACGTGTTCTTTTAACACACATGCACACGCGCACACACAGTGTTAAGCTGGACTCAAGGTTGTAGAGGACTGCCGTTCACCCAGGCCAAATTTTACTCCCTGTGGAGCCTTCAAATTTTATCACTCCTGGTATTTGTTCTCTATGGCAAATTAACAGCCTTCACTCTGCCGTTGGGTTTGGGAGACAAGACTTAAATTCTCAATAACTGCTCCAAATTTACTACTTTTCTATTTTTCACACAGCGGAATCAATACCAGGACTGAAGTAGAAGAGATAAAAATTTATGGTATCTTACAATTTAATGGTTGAAAAGATGCAATTTGAAAGATCATAAATTGTGAAGGAGTGTACGCTCCATTGGGCTTGATTCAGTGCTTGCTGTTAGACCTTGATTTGCGAGTGTCTGCAAAGTGTGATTAACGAGGCGACGAGCCCGGGCCTCTGCTCACCATGCCACCGTTAATGCTCCTCATTAGAATAAATAAAATAAATTGACTGCAGCTCTGTGAAAACTCTGTAATGGTTAAAAATCAAAGAACATCGTCTGTTGGCGACGATTTAGCTCCTGGAGGCCTGTGGGCACTTCCATCATGTCGGCCATGACAGGACTGAGGGAAGGCTGCAGGGGCACACAGGGAGTGGAGAAATGCTGGCAGGGAGGAGAGAGGATTGTTTAGTTCACTGGTAATCATATGTCAGGGTGCTTTGTGCTCTAAAAACGTTTTGAGAAGAAGGGGGAGGCAGTATGTTCGGTATTAATGCATAAAATTGCATTTCAAGCTGATAATCGGTTTGTGGAAAGGGTCCTGTGTGAAGATTGCTCTGGTGCTGTTGGGTGTTTTTTATTTTTTTGCGTTCTCTAATAGTCTTTTTCATGAGCTTTTTAGTTCTCTCTTCTGTGGAAAATTTGCACAGGAAATGCACTTAACTATGTAGACGTTCCTGTTTTAAACTGATGATAGTCTTGTCTGAGTTGTTGTTCACATTAGGAGACTATAGATTGATGCAAAAATGTGCCTTTCACAAGACTGAAATGACAGACACATATAGGATGAAGGGTAATGTTCAGAATAGTCTTCGTGAAAGGAAACATGGTGTCCATTTATTGTTAGGAATATACGGTTGAAAATAAAATATGAATATGATTTTATTTTTAATTCTAATGAGATGAAACTCAGTCAAATTCTCTTAAGATCATTGTCCGCTATTTTGTGCTCTCTCTTTAAATATTATCCCAAAATGTGGCCAAACTATAGCCTAATTATATCCTATTGTAAGACAAATATGTCCTCATATTCAAACCTTTCACACATAGCTGATTACATGCAATTGTGTAGAAATGGTGAATCTTTTCTTAACCTTCTGAAGTTTAAGTGTAACCTGATGAACATGATCATCTTTCTCTGCTCTTTAATCAATTTTATAATATTTTACCTGTATTCATTTACTTTCTTTCCTTCACTCAGTAAATTTTTTTTCTTGTTTTTTTTTTTGGAATGCTTGTTGATTGGTTTCTTGGATAAATTTTCTATTAAAGTTGTTGAAATCGATGACCAGTGGAGCAGAAATGATATTTAAATTTTTCCTTATTAGTTGACTCCCAGTGATTGAGAGTTCAGGAGGTCATGGTTCCCAATCGAATGTAAAACTGATTGTTATTACACTGTTAATTATGTATGGATAGATTTGTCTATAAATCAGATGAAATTATTATAAATTGAAAATGCATAAAAATTCCATAGAAAAGAATCTCTGTAAGAATATTTTAAAAGAAAAGAAAAGAACGTTTCGTTTATCAGGAGAACGTTTTTGAGCCGTTTTTTATTTATAGTTTCTATTGTAAGAAATAATAAGTCAAATGTTCATTCTTAAATAATTGAAGGGAAAAAAGTCAGTTTAAACTTGATTTGTATTTACTAAAATTTAAATGTCTATTAAATCAGACTGAGAATGTCCAGCTTAATAGTAAGGTTTAAAGTCCAAGAGATTTGCACAGTCACAGTCCTAGGCAATGAAATCAAATTGTTTGCCCAGCCAGATTTGAGAATTCAAAGAGGAGCTTTGTCCCAGTATTTAAATGTGTATGGTTTAAGAGAAGTATTCATTTCAGCCTTGACAATTCACTATTACATACACATGCTGACTCAGTGAATATACAAATGAACATCTCAGCTACACAGAATGGTCAACTGCTGTTTTCAGTTGTGCTAGGTCACTAACAAAACACCAATTCTGGCATTTAGTTGTTCACTAAACCTGGTTTTATCTCTGAACACACAGACATGCTTATAGCCTGTCCACTCCTAACCACATATGCATGACCACAAATGCATTAAGCATAAAACACATGCCTTCAGAAAAACTCCTACCTTTCCTACTCCCCATATATCCCTTTCTTTTCATCTCATTATCAGCTGAAGGAACACTGTACTTATTTAAACACACATGCTAGTAGCCTTGTGTAACTTAATACTATGAATGCTTTATGAAAATGAACACTGATGTTCAGTGGTTTACAATTAATCAATACTGGAAAGAAATATCATAAGATTTTCCTCATTCCTGATTACAAAATAGTTTCTGTAGCCATGCTAATCATAAATGACCACAAAATCAGTGGGAGATATTGTTTTTATTAAATGCCCTGGTTACATGTCAACAGTATTTATGTTTCTGCACCACAATCTCATAATTATTCACTGGCATACTTTGAATATTCACAGAAATATCTAGCCTCTAGAGTTCTAGAGATTTGTTTATGAATAAATAAATATTCATATCAAAGGTGTGTGTGTGTGTGTGTGTGCACGCACACGTGACTTGAAAGTATCAAGGTGTTTATCTTGCTATATTTTGGTATAATTTGCTCTCCCACAACATATTTGTGTCCTAAATCTCGGACACAATTGCTTCAGAAATATGTACACAGGAGACTTTCATACCCTGAAGTAATTACAGACTAATTCATTTGAAATGTAGGTGTTTGTGTTTTTGATTATTTCCCCTGATATTTCCTTTCAAAATCAGAACAATGTGTTCAGTGACTCGATTCTTTGTTTACACACTTTGTCATTAAGCAGGCTGTAAATAAACCGTGTCCATTTATTAATGCCAGTCTGTGACTGAATAACTGAGTAGAGCAAAACATAGGAGTTAAGTCTGTATTAACGTTGATTAAATTATGGTTTAGGCTTTGTTGAATTTAGTATAATGACCTATACTTACTTCCATAGAGCAGAACTTTTCTTCAGTTATATAATTTCTGTAATTGTAGGAGGGCACTTTTCCTTGAATTAATTTGTGTGAACAAACTTCTAAGAGCCCACTATCTTTATATAAGGTTATTACTTCTACAAAACTTTTTAGACTTGAGAAGATGTGATGTAATTGTATTTTTTTCAGTCAGTGATTAAATTTATACTCTTTTTGAAACACACAAGCATTACAACACATGCTGTTGAAGGTACGAGGGCATGAAATATTCACAAAATTTTAAGTTAGCTCATATGAGCAAATAAATATAACCTAGCAAGTGTGTAACTCGTATATTACAGATCATTACAGTTTATAGATAGGATTTTAGATCCCAAATATTATGCTTATAAAATAAGGATTGGTGTAACTTAAAATAAAACCAGTTTCTGATTCACTGGATGAAGTTGGTGAAGTTGGCTTATTTTGGAGGCTTGTGACTTTTGGGAATCACAGTGTTTATTAGGTCGGGACACATTATCATGCATAAATAATAACAAATTTTGTTGTTGTTTTTTTTTATTTAAATATGACATGTTAAGTACCTGTTGTAGTTTATAGTCTTAGAATTTGTGCAAAAAGCATAGTGGGTAGATATGTATTCCTATGTCAATGTCCTGCACTGCTGAGCATTGCTGTGAGCTTTCTGCTCCCTCATAGAATTGAACATCATTTACAACCTCTTTTACTGACATTGACTGCAGTGTAACAGTTTAGGGTGAAAGGGGAAGAGGGGTGTTGATGCATAGGGAGCAGAAAGACCTGTGTTCTTATTGCACCTAGCTTCAAACATTAACTATAACACTCGTGATCATAGTGAAATGGCAGCGCGCCGGGGTGTGGGCGGGGGGCGGGGGGGGGGGGTGAGCTCTTGGGGAGGGGGTGCAGGTCAGCAGTGCTGTGAATAGACCTCATCAACGAGGGCCACAGATCAAATCCTCGTATTACTCATGGCTCAGTCACCTCCGCGACCCCGCCAATATTACACGCCTAACGCAATTATTTGCAATCAGCAAATGTGTGATTCATTATAAAAGATTTCTTACCCTGATATAATTTGCTATTGTTCACAGGGGGAAAGAGCCACACAAAAGACCTTTTTAAGTGTTATTGTGGAGAGTAGGCGCCTTTGTTTAAGACACTTTCATATTGCCACAGTTAAAGTCTGATTAAAGTTTGAAATGGTGAGATGAAAATGAGCTGGTGTAATGTAGCTGGTCTTGCTGAGAAGGAAATGGCTGGTGTTCGAGTACCCAGTCTCTATGAGTCTGATTTGTAAATATACTCTTTTTTTGTGTGAGAAAAATCATACCGTTTTTTGTCAGTTCTTTTCACAGGTTATTTTTTAACCTGATTGTAGTGAATAGTACTACTGGGATCTAATCAATCTGTCTTCACCCTTTAACTGTTTTTAACAAAAGCATTCACTTATATAAAATGTGATGTTTGTGCAGAATTCATGGTCGAAATTTGAAACTAAATCCAAGTAACTGTTGCTTCCCAGTTTGTGGCCATCAATACATTTATGTTCCTGGGAAAATGAGCAAGAACCATTAGTACAAACTTTTAACTTTTTTAAAGTTTGAAAGCTGCTATCTGTGGTGTTTTTGTATTTCTCATTAATGAGAAATAAATATCTTCCTCATTAGCATTTCCCAAGCGTTACCATACGTCATTTTTCTCGCTCTGCATATTTCTGCCTACCAGATAGTAATGTAATTAACCTAAACACGGTAGTAATTAATTGCATAAGTAGATGCACGATGCACTTAAGCTGAAATGTTTGCATATAACAACTCGGATTGTATTTTTGACTAAACTCTTGTTGTTTTTTATATATATATATATATATATATATATATATATATTTCATTTTTGAGATCTAAAGGCCTGTGGCTTTCTGTCATGAAATATGTCTTGTGAATATGTATTAGTGAAACTTTTTAGAGCTTAGATGCCGAAGAATTCTGAATCACTAAACTCCTTTCTCGGAGATTATACAATCAGTCAGTGACATATTGGTCTGGATGTTGTTGAAAATGTCTGCCTGTTTTTTTTTTTTTTTTTAAATCTCATTCAGTCGTGAAAATCAGCAGAGGTATCTGATGGATTCATCAGTTCATTAACTTCCTAAAAGACTTTCTAACACACACATACCCACACACTGGTGGAGACATAAACTTGAGGGGACATTAAAACATTAAGTGCCAACATCAATGATCAGTTACACTTAGGCTAAAGACCACATGACAGGAGAAATGACTCTAATTAACCAGCTGCTGAGAGAGAGAGAGAGAGAGAGCGAGAACACAAACACGTGAACTTCACAGTACAACTTCCACTGTAATTGTTGCACTTAAATGTGCATGTGATGTGATTATTGGAGACTAAGACAACAAGATGCGATACTGCATCTATACATAGTCAGGTGCCAGTTGTACAATACAGGTGCACTTTTGTAGGTCTATTACTGAGTCTAAATCAGTGGTCACCGACCCTGTTCCTGGAGATCTACCTTCCCACCTGACCATCTAATCATTGTCTTAAGAGGTTTTTGATCAGCTAAAACTGGTGTTTAAGATTTTGGTTGGAGATGAAAATTGAAGGTGGATCTCAAGGAAGAGGGTTTGTGACCACTAGTGTAAATCTTCTGCTGTCTCACAGTTTATCAGTTGCACTCTATCTTGTCCACCAATGCTACAGTCTCTAACCAACATAAAGTGTCTAATAAAGTGGCCAAGTAATGTACACCACCCACATAATATCTGTTCTATGGTATTGGTGCCTTTTATTGAAGAATGGGGCAAAGAGGAGGCGACAAATTGTGCATAGCAACAGATGGGCCACAAAGTGTAATAGTATTGTAAAGTGCGTCTGTATGGTACCTGATATGTATGTGTGGATCTGAATGTAAGATAAAATGCATGTGTTGAAGAGTGCATATGCTTGCCTTTCAGAGAGAAAGTGAGACAGAGACAGAGAGAGAGAGAGAGAGAGAGAGAGAGAGAGAGAGAGAGAGAGAGAGAAAAAAAAAAAAAAAAAGAAAGTATTGTGTGTGGCAGCGTGCATGTGCGTGTGTGTCAAGGCCCAGTAATGCCCGCAGTGCCACGAGGACATGAGTGGGTGGGGATTGCCTGTCAGTAGAGCACTGGGAAAGATAACAATAAATGGCTAATAATGACACTTAATGAGCTTGATTAAGTTGATTTGTTATGGAAAAAAATGAGAGAGCAAAGGGGCGATGTAGGCAATGTAATAAGAGATTCATTTTAATAGATACAAATTCAGTGGGGTTTTGGAACACAATGGGACTGCATGGAAAATTAGCAGCAAGTACAAAGGGACACCAAATTAATTCTTTCACAGACATATTTTTCATAATTGCACCAACGAGGCTCATTACGCCGTATACCTGCCGTCGACGACAGACAGAATTTTGAAAGGGGGGTTAGCAAGCAAACTCAAGGGTGCAGTTCATGCTATTGTCATGAATTTTCTAAGCCAAACCACCACCTTCAGTTGAAGACAATGTTACATGTAATGACATTTTTACCTCTCTGAAGAACACATGTTCAGGCAGTGTCATTTTCACATGTATAATTATGCTTTCTATGATCACAATGAATAGCTGCAGTTCTTTAAAATGTTTGATGACTGAATATGGATGTATGGAAACCTTGATCCACATTGTACATCACCATGAACTTTGTGCTTTAGAAGCTTCTGACACAAGTTTCAACAATTCAAATGATTCCACATGAACTTTCCCCTTTTGTGGTGTAAAATTTCATTGAAAAGGTTTGTTTATTAATTTATTTATTTCCCCAGTCAAAACGAGAGGGTCTCAGCTCTTGGGAAGTTTAATTAAGAAAAAACCTGTTGAGAGAGATTTCTAATCAGCAGGCTGAGAATGAGAGTATTCAGAGCATTCTTCTCCAGGCAATCGTGTCTCTTCACACCAGTGTATTTGTGTGTGGGTGTATGTGTGTGTCGCCCATCTCCAGAGGGAAGCAGTTTAATTGAATACATTAAAGGAGAGAGGAGCCTGAGGCCTTATTTATTTCCTCTTTCTCTCTCAGACTTGTTTAAATGAGACCTGCCGCTGATGTGTGTGCTGTGCTGCTGTCCTTAGGGTGCTGTCCTGTGGGTGAGCACTTGCTTTGTTGCTCTGGCGAGCTGTGATATGCTTCTTGTTATCCAAAATCTTATTTATGAATGTTGCACCCTTGAGCAGGGAAACTGCAGTCACTCTGGCAGTCATTCAATTGATAAGGCTTCATAATAGAGTGTCAGAATGTACAAATAGAAGAAACCAGCTGAAATAAACTTATACACACTATCCCTTAATGTTGTTCCTTGGCTGCTTATTTGGGATCTCATCTTCTTACAGAAAAAATTTATATTACAGACCAAGTCATTTTTTTTAAATCTCATGATTTTAAATTGATTAGATTTCAAATATTGCTTAGAATATGGCTTGCAAATGAGGCTTGGAAGTGACTTTAATCAGATAAAGTACTGTAAACCTTTAAAGTCTGTTTAAACCTTGTTTAAACCCTTAAAGTCCTGGTCTATTTAGTTATTCGTCTTAAAACATATCATTTAGTAACAGCTATAAACTAACATCAGTTATTAGAGAATAATTTACTGTTGCTATGGGAGACATGCGGATATGTACAGGTGTATCTCAAAAAATTAGAACATTGTGGAAAAGTTACCTTTTTATCAGTAATTTAAATAGAAAAGTGGAACTTTTATATATTCTAGATTCATTACACATAAAGTTAAATATTTCAAGGCTTTTTTGTTTTAATCTTGATTACGGTTTAAAGCTCATGGAAATCAAAAATCGAATATCTCAAAATATTAGAATAAAGAATTTATAATACAGAAATGTTGAACTTCTGAAAAGTATGTTAATTTATGTTCTCAGTACTTGGTTACGGCTCCTTTTGCATGAATTACTGCATCATTGTGGCGTGACATGGAGGCAATCAGCCTGTGGCACTGCTGAGGTGTTCTGGAAGTCCAGGTTGCTTTGATAGCGTCCTTCAGCTCGTCTGTATTGTTGGGTCTGGTGTGTTTCACAGATTCTCTATGGGGTTCAGGTCAGGCGAGTTGGCTGGCCAATCAAGCACAGAAATACCATGGTCAGTGAACCAGTTACTAGTAGTTTTGGCACTGTGGGCAGGTGTCGAGTCCTGCTAGAAAAGGAAATCAGCGTCTCCATAAAGCTCGTCAGCAGATGAGATGGAAGCATGAAGTGCTCTAAAATCGCCTGGTAGATGCTGCATTGACTCTCGACTTGAGAAAACACAGTGGACCAACACCAGCAGATGACATGGCACCCCAAATCATCACTGACTGTGGAAACCTGGATTCTGTACCTCTCCACACTTCCATCAGACTCTGGGACCTTGATTTCCAAATGAAATGCATATTTTACTTTCATTTTCCCCATGATTATGGTTGTGTACTGAACCAGACCAAGAAATGAAAGGCTCAGGAAACCTTTGCAGGTGTTTTGAGTTTAGAGTTCTTCTCAGGTCAAAATTTCTGTATTATAAATTCTTAATTCTAATATTTTGACATACTGGATTTTTGATTTCCATCAGCTGTAAGCCATAATCATCAAGACTAAAACAAAAAGGTTTGAAATATTTAACTTTATGTTTAATGAATCTAGAATATATTTTACGGGGGGATTAACTTTTCCACGATATTCAAATTTTCTGTGCTGCACCTGTTTGTGTGTGTGTGTGGGGGGGGCTTGTAACAGCTGTGGTGTGGAACTGCACACTGAATTTTGTACTTGGATAGTGACAGTAAAGGTATATGTATGTTCAAGTTATGCTGCTATATGTGCGTGTGTGTACAATTTGACATTACATACAGCATCCAGCAGAAGCCCTTATCAAGAGTGACTTACAGAAGTGCTTTATAGTCTCCATCAGAAACATATCCTCATTCTAGTTCAATAGCTCAGGGTCCAAGAATACCATCAAGCTAACATCCCATCAGAGAGAGGTTTGTACAACAACAAAAAACACACACAAGCCTAGGGATTTTCTGTACAAGTTGTAGGTCTCATTGCAGGACAGCTGATTTTTGTTTTATGGTAAGGTCATTACTCATAAGCAACCTCTCTGAGTCCTTCACATTCATCACAGCTGAACACGAAACTTATTCACCAAACAACTGAGCATATTAATAAGCCCTTAAACTATTCATCTTACTCCCGTGAATTAATTCACGTCACACTGAGTTATGAGTCTTTCTTCTCAGTTTAGTTTTTTGGGGGGTTTTCGGAACTGTTTTGTACACTTGAAAAGCTCATACATTGGTTTCATTTAAATTAATACCAGAGTATGATAAAAATGATTTTTAGTGTTTGGTTACAAAGGACTTGGTAACATTGTTTTAATACATTTCACACTTTTATTCATCAAGTGCTTTTGTAGGTAATTGGTGAGTTTGACAATTAGTATGCAGCATATGAAGAGCTTTGTAATAATGCGGTGGTCTTCGGTCTCAGTCCTCTGATCGTTTCATGTTTGGCCTATTTTTACAAAACTGAATCAGCTCATCAGCTAATTATCAAGCCATTCATATCATGAATCAGATGTATCAGTGAAGATGGGGGAAACAGAAGTATGGGACTTGAGAGCCACTGTAATAATGCACTCATCTCATTAATGTATTTATTATTCTAATATAATCTGAGAGCTGCATAAGATGTTCTGCTGCAATAATACTGCTATATTGTGTCCTGTAATTGTGCCGAACACATACATTTATGATCAGAGCTTGGGTGTGGTTAATACGTGGACATGCTTAACAAGTTCCTTGAGGTTTCTGCAAGATTTCTATTTGCTTTCATGTTTACCAAAAAGATTCATGTGTAATTCAGCAGCCCATGTATTAGCATGTTACAAAGTGGCTTTTCAAACCACTAATGGCCAGTTCAGTGTGTCTGTCATCTTAAATAAACTAAAGGCGCAATCGTTCCACACAAAAACAAACCTGTCTTTTCCTATTTAAAAAGGAGCCTTTGAAAAATCCATCACAGTGTCACTTCTCAGTTCCTTATGCAAAAGTGTCTAAAACACTATCATTTGAAGGTTTTAATCCTTATTTTAGTGTGGTAACAGCAGGCAGTTTTAAAATGAATGCAGTGATTAAGAGCGTATGTGCTGAGCATTTGGACAGCAAGGCTGTGGGATAATGAATGAAGATTCATGCTTTAGACCAACTTTTAATTTTTCCTCAGAATGTGCCTGATCTAGGCAACGTTTAATCACCCCCACTGACAGAACTGAGCGCTTTCATTTAACCTTGACTGAAGATCATGAATTCTAACGCTTTTAATTGGGTACATCATTTAACAGCATGAGCAGGGGAAATTCCTACAATTCAAAGCTGTGAGATTGACAGACAGGGGCAGTGAGGCCTGGCACAATTAAAGAAATCTGTATGCACTGCCCCTGTCACCACACACACACACACACACATACACACGCTTTGTGACTGTTTGATTATGATAACTTTATAGATTTCACCTTGTTTTGAGTAGGATGACTACATTAATGGACTAAGGTCAGGTGAAATGGTAAGGAGGTAGGGGTTTTACACACACACACACACACACACACACACACACACACACTACCTTTGGCCTCCAGGCAGTTACCATGTCTACAAGAATGTGACAGCAGAAACAACAATGGAACTCTTACACCATTATGTTTATTACCACTCTGTCACTCCTAATTGAAATGTTACCGAATGGTGCGAATGACAATGGTGTCTTTCGGAGACACTGAAGTCATCGCTGTCTCTGACCTCTTTGGAGACAATTGCCCCTTTTATGAGCAAAGCTGTATCAAGTGGCACACAGTGAAACGCATTTTAGACACCTAATTGTTTTCTTGCCTCCGACTCCACAGAGAGAGAAAATTAATCTGTGCGTCAGGCGTCTCCTCTGTGACAGAACCTAACCAACCACAGCATGTTTGGTTAAGGAACTAAGCTCCAGGGTTCAATTTCCTATTTGCCAATTACATTTTTTTCCCGGGACAAAATTTAATGTATTATTTAAATTATCTTAGCTTTGGGATATTTTAGGGTTTTTAAACAATACATTACTTGTGGGATTTGGGGGAATGCAAGGTGGAATTGAATGAGTTCACTGTGTTCATGATTCCATGTAGATTAACTGGTGTGTTAATTGGTGACGCAGTTGAACTTTGCAGATATTCAGGATTACAAGGACTTTATAAGCCTGAATAATGTGCTAGATATTTGTATAAATCACAGACCTTCATATCAAGAAGTCCCAGATTATAATTTAGTTTTAAATAAATATTTTTAAATATAAATTACTATTGTGAAATATGAAATTATTAGTTATGTATGTAGTTGAGGAATGTGAGGCTGGACCGGTCATTAGAGGTATTATTCTATAAGTTTAACAGTTTATTTTTAGATCTCAGTATCTCTCTTATACAGACACAGTACTAAATCCAAGTCATAGAACGATTCAATCATTGTGGTAGAAATTGTACGCAGAAAGTTCAAATTGAAATTCAGAATTACATTTAGAAAAACATGCTCTTGTATATTAGATCTCTTTTATGTTAGGTGTTATGCTTAGTTAGGTTACATACTAAACAGGTATGTATCGTAGAGGTCAAACTACCATTATGGTCTGGAGAATCTGGGAAAGAACTTGTCAGAATTAATTGAGCATAAGCCAAGATGCTTTGCTTGAACAGATGTTGTATCAGCCATACACGTGTTGTACGTGAAGGTGACTAGATCAAAAGCCCATGTTAAACATTCACACAAACCAGCACAAATGTCTGAGTTTGAAACGAGAGCTGCAGGTAATGAAGGCATTCCTTGGAAGAGTGCATGAAATCGTGCACATGTACTTTCATGACTGATTGACACTGCAAGGTTAGAGTACGGCATTAAATAAATGGTCCATGGAAAAGGAGGAGGCACTGTAAATGCTGACATCTATTTCAGGAGTCTCTACCAGGTAAGAGATGTCTTCTTATTCTTCAAGCTAAGATCAACTAAAATCAATCTGGGTCTGCAATCGGCGGTTATACATAACACCCAGTGTACTGTGTTGCAAGGTGAAGTATTTTGCCTCTTTCCACTGAATGAAGTAAATGAGCAAAGAAGGGATAATTAGATGGTAGAAAAAACAATTAATAAGACTTAACTGTGTCTTGCTTTATGAATAATAGTCAATAAATAAATACATACTACAGAGGACCATTTCTGCTAATTATAATAATACAGACCCTGGCTATGCAGTTTGGTCCTAGTGGCCACGGTGCCAACAGTTCTACAGGTGTTTGTTATAACCCGCTGTTTCTGATTTCATTAATCACTAATTAGGTTGTCTTTCCGAGAGCTTATTATGGAATTCAACTTGTGCTGTGCAGAGTTGGAACAGCAACCAGTACGCACGGCAACTGATTGAATTTGCTTTCAGCAGGCTGTTAGGATATCAATATCAACATAACACATCTCCTATGGCTTGCAATTCATGAGAGAAGCTCCTGATGTAAGGATGTGCCAACGCTTTGCTACAGCCATTTCCAGGCTGAGCCAAATTGTCCTTGGAGAATAAGAAACTGCTCTATAACAGCCTGTCATGTTTCACAAATAAACAGCAAATATAGCCACTATGATTGCTAATGAGTAGAAATGAAATATACACCATAATTCTAACATGCCATAAACAAACAAAACTGTATTAATTAACAACTGTGAATTTTATGTATTCATGATTTCATTTATGAATTAAATATAGGGGATATTTGTGCATATAGACATCTGGTTTAAATGTTCTGACTGAATCTAATTTGTTTGCTTGTTTGCATATCAGCATGTCTCTGTAAAACATGAATAAAATTGTGTTATATGAATCAAATCACAATTCTCTTAGTGGGTCCAGTGAGGTTATGTGCGAGCAAATTAATGAGGTAAAAACTAATGAAGCTTATGAGAGCCAGCACATCACAGCTGAGAGACTCTCACACACTCTCCTCATAATGTATGGTCTCAATAAAATCAGTTCATTCCCCCAGTACACTCTTATGGCCTGATTAAATGTACACATTATAGCCTGCTACCTGGATTGGTTACAATTAGAGTAGCTCCTGACCCCGTCACACTCTGGTCAGAATATGCAAGGTATATCATATGCTCTGTGTCCTGTGGTCCACAGAGCAATGACCTCTACACACAGAGCTGAGACAGACATTACAGTGCATGTAACTCAGGCAAAGCAAAAAAAAAATTAATTAAAGAAAGATCAAACCTGAAATATGACCACTGTTATAAACATTAAGTATGAAATATGAATAAGAAGAAGAAGAAGAAGGAGGAGGAGTAGAAGAAGAGGAAGAGGAAGGACAAGAATTATTTACGCAGAAAATATTGAAAATTGACAGTTATTCATAAGCACAATACCGGAGGTTACAAAATGACCTTGTGTGTACTGAAGCATCATATGATCCAAACAACACCTAATGGAGTTGCTGGTTTGAAAACAAATGATGAGAAGTTCCTGTTGTGAGGCCAACTATAACTCAGAGATATATACAAATGATAATGTCTGATCTCCACCAGCACCCAGTCAACACTTACTGAAGCCAGTGCGGAGTTTGTTTATATGGCTGGTTAGCCAGAATTAAGCAATTATTTAAACATCACCATCTCAATGCCCTAGAGCTCTACCTTTCAAAAAAGGGGGTAGGGGTTGGCTAAAGTGATGCAGGGTGGCAGCAGCATGGAGCTGAGAGATTGCTGGAAGGGTAAATGGACTGAGCACCATGCCAGCATGTATTATATGCTGTAAGAAAAGCTGTTTCCGTCTACTAAACGATGTTCTAAAGCCTGAAGCAAGCCGAATGTATCCTGGAGTAGCTTCAGAGAAATGACAGAACACTAATTGGAATC
The DNA here is from genome assembly GCA_012411365.1 of Ameiurus melas. NCBI lineage: Eukaryota > Metazoa > Chordata > Actinopteri > Siluriformes > Ictaluridae > Ameiurus > Ameiurus melas. The sequence goes on along the minus strand of CM022758.1, from coordinate 21,643,906 downwards.
CTAGGAAGAATATGTTGCAAGTAGTACACCATCTCTACAAGCTGACCAAGGAAGTATGACAGCTTGATCACATTTCAAAAACAGCTGAACAACATTTTCACATCATTGTGCATGAATGACAATGACTACACAAAAGGACTAAAACTCTTCCTTCAAAGGATTATAGGTTTTAATATTATATGCAATGTTTAAGGTGTTTAGGAGGCTCTGTATCACATTTTGTACTTGTAAGCCACTATACATAGGCCATTATAATATGATAAACCACCATTTCCTAGGATACAATCAAAGATGTTATGATTACAGTGTTCAGTTACACTACCCTCTTTTACATACACACTCAAGAATAAAAACAAGCTGGACTCCAGCACTGCGTAACTGCCCTACTTGCTGTCAAAAATGCACTCTCCTTAACCTAATCAAAGGTTGAGATCTGAGGTAAAGCGGCTAATGGATTTTGCATTATGTGTGAATTACTGTTATTTTAATACAGTGTGTCCTTGATGCATCCTTGGTAGCCATGACACTCCTGTCCAGTGTCCATCAATTTAGACAATACGAACTTCAAATGGGTGCACTATGTACCCTCACTCTCATTCAGGTGCAATTACACTCACGATAACCTGGGATGCCTGTATTAGAGCTCCCTCCTCAGGAACAAAACAGGACTGCACTAATTTCCCAAGCCGGAAATTGAGAAGATAAAAAAAAGAAGCTCAGACTCTGTAAGACCAAGCCAAAGTGTGATTGGAAGGAAATAAGATCTGAATGTTCCTTCACACTCTAAGAGTTCAGAGTAAAATACATGAAAATCCTTCTGTCTCAAATACACTTTTTTAACAGCTGAGAAAACTTCTCTCACTGACTCCAAAGAACAAATTTGAAGTACAAATGACATTTTAAGAGAAATTGGCTTATACAAGGTTATTTATTATATTTACAGTGATCTTAAGCATTAAAAAAATAAGCATAAGACTACTTATTCAGACTAGTGGGTCTAGAGTTTGGACTAGTAGTGTTAGTAGGCAGTTTAAGATGATGCCCAGCAGTCCTAAGATATACAGTGCCCTCCACTAATGTTAGCACCCATGCTAAATATGAGAAAAGAAGGCTGTGAAAATTTTGTTTAAAAAAACCCCAAAAAAACTCTGCTCTCATGGATATCAAACAATTGCAAACACAGGTTCATATAAAAAATAAAATAAAATAAAAATAAACCTGTTAAATATAGCTGTGCAGCTATTATTGGCTCCCCTATGATTCAATATGAGAAAAATATATTTGAAGTATATTTCTACTGATATCTTTTAAAAATCTTTAGTACACCAGGGTGACTAGGAATAGGAAATTGTTCAAACATGATTTCCTGTTTCACAGTGGTATAAATATGAGGTAACACATAGTCCAAATTCCCTTAGTCATTCATAACAATGGGTAAGACCAAGGAATATAGCTGTGATGTGCAGCAAAAGGTTGTTGAGCTTCACAAATGGGAAGTGGCTATAAGAAAATAGCACAAGAATTGAAAATGCCCATTTCCACCATCAGGGCAATAATGAAGAAGTTCCAGTCAACTGGAAATGTTATGAAACAACCTGGAATTGGACGTGTGTCTGTATTGTCTCAATGCACTGCCAAAAAAATCTCCACAGCTGGAGAATTGCAGAAGTTAGTTCCGTCTTGGGGTCAGAAAGTTTCCAAAACTACAATGTGAAGTCACCTACATCACCACAACTTTTTTGTAAGGGTTTCAAGAAAAAGGCCTCTACTCTCATCCAAAAACAAACTCAACCATTTTCAGTTTGCCAGACACTACTGGAAATTCAAATGGGATCGGGTTCTATGGTCAAATGAAACCAAAATAGAGCTTTTTGTCAATAGACACCAGAGGTGGTTTTGGTGCACACAGAGAAGTAGCCATATGGAAAAGTACCTCATGCCCACGGTTAAATATAGTGGCAGCTCTTTAATGTTTGGTCCTTTTTTTCTGCCAGAGTACCTGGGCATTTTGTTAGGACACATGGTATCATGGACTCTATCGAATATCAACAGATATTAAATGAAAACCTGACTGGCTCTGTAAGAAGGTCAGTGGTTGGATCTTCCAGCAGGACAATGATCCAAAACATACATCAAAATCAACACAAAAATGGTCTACTGACCACAAAATCAAAGTCCTGTAATGGCCATCCCAGTCCCCTGACTTGAAACCCATAGAAAAGCTGTCGGGTGAACTGAAGAGGAGCTGGAGAGATTCTGTACGGAGGAATGATATCAGATCCCTTGCCCTGTATTCTCCAACCTCATCAAGCATTATAGGAGAAGACAAAGTATTGACTAAAAGGGTACCAATAATTGTTGCATTTTTGTGAACTTTTTGAACAAAAGGTTAAACAATATAGACAATTTTCACAGCCTTCTTTGCTCATATTTACCAAAGGTGCCAGTATTAGTGGAGGGCACTGTAACACCATTCAGCACCACTAGCAGCACTTGGATAATACGTTATAGCACCATAAAATCCTACCTTAATCTCCCGGAGCGGCGGGTGGGGTTAGGGGACTCGGACCTCCTCCTCTTCCTCATGCAGGTAAGACCGTGTGGACTGCCGCCGCTCCACGAGCCTCATTTAGCGCTACGCTGCTTTTCTTAATTAGCGCCGCGAGGCCTCATTAAGTCCGCTCTAATGAATAAATATTGTATTTCATAGCCTGATTGCCAGATCGTCTCAATGCTCGAGCGTCGTAAACAATTATTTCCCTAAATATTCATCGCCCTAAAGTGGATGATCGTTTGGTATTTAATGCCAGTATTTTTCAAGTGCATCTTTATTATGCAAATTAAAATAGTTTTTTTTTTTTTTTTGAAGCATTGGTTTCCTGCAGAACCCGAGTAGTCATACTGGGAAATAAAAAACTTGGATATTCTTTAAAGTGTGACGTGAGATCACTCTGAATAAAGCCCACTGCCATTGAGGGTCTCAAAGCCTGTCTAGTATGAAGAAACACGCCTGTTGAGAAAATTAAGTTCAGTAAAACTACACGATATTAGGCGTTCCCACCAACACCACATTGTGGAGAGAGAGAAATGATTTACAGGTATAAAATTTCCCATTAGAGTCTGCTAATTATTTCCACACCATTAGTGGCAGCTCTCTAATGAAGGATCAGAGAAGGCGATGCAGTACATCAGTGCGCTCTAGCAAAAGCAGGACAAGTGAGGAGATGAAGCACTCTGCCTGCAAGGGACATGGAATAAAGCTCATAAACCTCCATTAGGAGTTTAAACACTCCAACAGTGTAGGGAGAAGCAAAAAAAACCCTCCACAAGCTCTGGTTTTAAAAATAAAGAAGCTTTTATTGGTCAGACAGTTTTGCTATGTTTAACATTTGAAATGATTTACTCCTAAGGGAGCTACTGGCCTGCTTTTTCTTCCTTTATCTTTCAGAAGTCAGAAGCAGCCAAGTCTTGTAAAATTTCAACACCAATACTTTACAGTTCCATAGTCATAAGTCACAAGTTCAAGCTTAAAAAGCTAAAATAAGCAAAATTACAGTACAATCATTAAAATGGCAATAAAAAAAGGTCACTACAATCAATGATGAGAAACATTACATTTAAAACAATGTAAATGAACACCTCAGGTAGTCCATTAACAAATGTCATAAGGCACAAATTTGCATAAAGAGAATAAAGGTCCTAAAGCAAATTCAAGAAAAAAAAAAAAAAAACCCCGAACAGAACCAAGACGATGAATGCAGGCCATGGATTAAAGTCAGCAGGGTCAGTATTTTCACTCACTCTCCTCCAGCTCCTTCCTCAAGCTGCAGAGAAAAACAATTCCATGAATTTCAAGAAATATGTTGCACCGCAGCTCTTTCAATTGAGAACACATGTGGGCAATATGCATGATAAAAGCCTCACAAACAATCAAATCATTACCTGTTCAGGTAAGCATGGACATTGTCAAAGCCATGATATTTGGCCAGGTACACAAGCACACCTGTAGCACAGCGCCCCTCTCTGGCCCTGCAGAAGCTGCAGTTACAAATGCCTCTGCATGGAGGGCATTGCCACTCCTGAAGAAAATTAGAAATAAAACACTCATTAGTATGTGCATACATTTCCTTTTAAGAGTAAACAGTTGTTTACAGGAATAGTAGAATCTGTGACATGTTAAACCAGAGGAACTTCAAAAAGTTCAACCTCACATTTAAAGCCTTGCTCTCTATATTGGAACAGACCCAAGAGTGTTCATACCGGGTTCAAAAGTGCATCATGAACTTCCTCTCCATAACGGTTCCTCAGACAGGGACCACAAAACTGACCTCGGACTCCAACACACTCAGGGTTACGACAATTAGTCTTGGTGTCAGTTGTCTTCTGACGACACTGATGACAGGTGCTGCCCTGTGTGGAAAACCAGATATCAGAAGACTTTCTTTCAAGATTAAGCCAATACCACTACTGACCAGCATGACTGAAGTCCTCAGAAGTCAGACAGAGGACAAATGAACTGCGGTGTAAATGTACATGTAAACTAGATTCATAAGGACCACTCACCGTGGCACGATTGTAGACCTTCTCCCGGACATTAGTGCAAATATTGTCCAGCTCCGCCCGAGTAATCTCCTCCACAGGTCTTACCACGTGAGGAATGGTAAGGGTTCCGTTATAGGTGCGCCGACGACGTGGCTCCTAAATATCCACAATTTCTTAATCAAATACTGATTATACTGAGAAAGGGATTTGAATTTTACCCAAAAACAATTCTGATTATTAAGACCTCCCCCTCCCCAAGGCTCACCGGTTCTTCATCATCTTCGCTCCTGCGCACCAGGCTGAACCTGTCCTCAGGCTCTTCTTCTGGAGCGGGAGTAGGGGGGCCGTCTACCAGTGAACGGGAGCGCGTGTGAATCCGTGACAAACGCTCTGGGTTCTGCCTGCGAGTTCCAGGGGTTCCTAAAGAACGACGGGGAACACGGCGAGGCTAAAAGTGGGAAAGAAAACACCAGTTAAACACAAAATTAAGAGAGAATATCCTACAAGCTTTCAGGGAGTAACTTCTGACACTTACTGCATCACTCGCAGGAAGAGAGGTCTTCTTAGGGAAAAGTCCAGGGACTTTGTTCAACTCTGCCATTAGTTTAGCCAGCTACAAGACAAAAGTGATGCATCATTTGGTAGTCATTGATAAACAGTTCACAATGGTTTTTGCTGCATGTTAAAAAGGCTTTAAAAAATAAAACAAAAAATATATATATAAAAAAGTCAATACTAGACATTTAAATCAACCGCCACAAGAAAAGTTATGGCCTGCTACCTATGACTTAATCAAAGCTTAATGGCAGCTTCGACACGTTTTCTTACCATAGCTTTGTTCTCTTTAATATTAAGTGCTCTCTTCGCTATGAAGTCCTCCTCTTCAGCATCCAATTGCCTGCCTTTTGGTTTAGGAGCTGGCTCAGGACTTGGGGATTTCTTCTGTGGAACATTTTTGGTGGGGAACTTCATGGCCACTCGAAGAGTGAAGGAGCGGCGAGTTTTTTTGGGGGGTTCTGAATCAGAGTCTGAATCCATTTTCTGAAGAAGCACAGAACAGTGACGAGAAGGGAGGGGAGAAGAATGAATAAGCACCCAAGAAGTGAAACAGCATACAGAAACTGAAAAGAACACTGCAGGTATGTGACGAACAGTAAATGGTAATTTTATTGCTACTCACCATGGCACTCATCTCATTACTGCAGTCGCTTTCCTCAAAACCGCTGCAGCCTTCCTCCCGACACGGACTGGGTCCCGAAGAGTTTTTCCTGCCGAGCTGAGCTTCTCGTCTGCCTGAGAGGTCTTTTCTGTGATGGAAATCTACATGTCAAAGTCTGTTCAACTAAAGCTTTAATTCAGCTGCTTTCGTTAACCTCAGGGAAGGAGCGTTGCTTGAAGAAACGATTTTAATAATGTGTGAACATCCAACATCTAGTTTTCACAATCTGGCAAGTAATCACCAGAGCAGAATGAATTCCCCCAAGACTGAGCTTTATTAGTAAAAGTAGTCAAATTCACCTCACCGACACATAACCAAAGCTGGTTTGAGTATAGTGTTAGCATCACCCGTGTTAAGCCATGTGCACACTGTGCAAATATTAACAATCCTTTGCGACCACTGCTCGTCAGACCGTACAAACACGATCCCCGCTGTAAGCCGTCTCACACTGTAGGATCTCAGCAGTCATTACCGACGGACTGTACCACAGTCACAATGAGAAAAGTGGACGCACACAACAAGACTCGTGCTGATTAGGAGAAGACATGCTACAGGACAGTGCCTCAAATCTTCTGACACTGCCAGAATTTAACCGGAGGAAAAATGATCACAACAGCAGTTAACCTGCTGTCGGGGAACATGTTAAAGTACTCATAAAAGACTACAGATTTCGGCCTCAGATTATATGAATCTTTTAGGATTCTCAAAATTGATCTGAGGTAAGTTTAATCACTTAAAAGTGTACACTACTGCACCTTAAACATGAGGTGAACTGAAACGTTTATTTTCAAATAAAGGCAAGAACTAAAGTCCAGAAATAATTACAGGCTTTAGAAATGTACATATTGAAGTCAGCTACCATTGATGCAAAACCATCAGATGCAAAGCTGTCACAGCTGTCCTCTGAGGAAGAGGTCTCCATGGGGACCAGGCCCGAGTTCCGGTAACTCCTCAGGTTCATTCTGGTAGAAGGGGGAGGGGCTTGCTGACGCTGTGGCGGGAAAAAGAATCAAAGGGAGTTGGTGAACACACGCCAATGCTGGAGTTTGCTCTTTGCAGAAAGATATGGGTTGCAAAATAACTGATTACGGAGTAAAACAAGTTTATCAGGGCCCAGATGATACTCGAACAGAATAAAACAGGAAACATGCCGTGATTTTATTTGAACTGTTACGTGCAGTTTATTTAACATTCAGACGACACGTTTTCACAAGCACTATCAGCTCTAATGATCAAACCTACAGACTTCTAATGGTTTTGGATGCTAACAATGCTTGTGCATTCATTCGGAAAGATACGGCAAACAAATATGCATTACTAAATGCAAATTACTTAATGAACAATGTAACTTTTCTTTAAACCAAAAAAAAAGCCCTAAATAATAAGCTCGTGAAATAAACAATGCTTTAACTAATATATATATATATATATATATATATATATATATATACATATACATTTTAAATAAACGGATCCAAAACGTTACATACCTGGGAGCGCATTGTCCTGCTTCTCTGCCTAGTAGCTCTCACTGCACCGATGTGAATAAATATGAGAGGAAGGAAGTCTGCTACAGACTACACACTGTGGAAGTTCGCGGGAAAATTTCTGGGGGCGTGGACTTATTCGCGCCACCACGGAGTCCTGTAAGATGCATAATAATTTTTTATAAATGACTACATCTAACGAGCAAACGAATCTTGTGTATCCAAATCCATGTGTCTAACTTACACATTTCCCGATGCAAACAATAAATATTATTAAGAGCATATTAAAGATGAAAGAGAAACGTATGTTTACGGAGGCGTCCTTTCAGGATCCTCTGCGGTGGCGCCAAACATCTTTATTAGTTTTACATAAGGGGCGTGACGAGCAACCAGCATCCTTTACTTTGTAGTCACACACACACACACACACACTAGTCAGTTTTAAAACATTTTTATTTTGATGATACAATAGGATATATTTGGCAAAGTTATATATAAAAAATATATTTAAAATGCTATAACACAACACAACCTGTTTGAAACCTGAGGCAACAAATAAACCTTAATTCATTTAGTGGTGGTGGTGTTTGCGTGTGTGTGCGGGTGGGTGTTTGTGTTTGTGTGCGTGTGTGTGTGTGCGGGTGGGTGTTTGTGTGCGTGTGTGTGCGGGTGGGTGTTTGTGTGCATGTGTGTGCGGGTGGGTGTTTGTGTGCGTGTGTGTGCGGGTGGGTGTTTGTGTGCATGTGTGTGCGGGTGGGTGTTTGTGTGTTTGTGCTCAACAACAGTCATATAATTCAAATCCCAAACAATATTAGTAGTTTAGAGTACTAAAACATTCGTATTTCTGGAGTGTCTTGTGGAAAAGACCCTTGTCACAAGCTGGAAACATATGGCTCATGAGGATTCAAAACCAGAGTCAAATATATATAAAAAAAAAGTAATAATAATAATAAAAAAAGAATTAGGTCCTTGGTCTGTTCTAAGGTCTAAGGCTGTAATTATATTCCCACCCCCATTTTAAAAAAGAACTGCAATTCACTTGCTTGTAACATGCCGTTAAGACAGTACACTATTGCTTTTTAATCTTTAAATACATTTCAAACACAGACCCATGTCCAGATTCCATAGCTGTCATGTTTGGATGATTTTTCTATTTAATAATAATAAAAAAAAAAGACGAACAAGAAATATTGAACCTCTTTACTGGCTCACACACCCAGTTTAAAAACCAACGGTAAAAGGTTGTGTTGTTAACATTCACAGATTTGACTTGGTCAAAGTGTGTTAAATTGAGGTTTTTGGTTAGTTCAAGCTACTGTGCACAAAACTTCCGTTTATAATCCTTTGCTAACCAGTTCTTATTACACCAAACCCATGACTCCGTCTGCTGTTTCTGTTATTTGTACATCTTGTGAAAATGTATTTTTTTTCCTTCGGTGTAATAATTTAATTCCTCGATCCACATGCCCACACATATGCAGCATAAAAACCCTTAGCTCCGCCCACGCCCCCCTCTTCCTCCTTTTCGTGGACGGCCTCTAAGCTGTCTTTGGTCCTGCTGCTTAAGGTCCTGTTTGGGAGGCTTCTTGCGTTCTACTTTAATCCATCCTCCTTCTGCAGCTTTGGCATCCTCTTGCTCATCTTTCTGTTTTTCTCCTACACTAGCTGGTGACAATCCTGGGATTATCTGCGATTGGTTTTGTGGTACTAAGTAGTTGGAACGGTGTCGTCCTCCTCTAGTGCCGCCATGAGATGTATGACCGCCCCCTCGAAACATTCTGTGGTCTCCTCGTCCAGTCACGTGTAGAGAGCTATAGGAGCTTTTTTTTTGGTAGTTATACATGTGTCTACTGCTATGAGAACGGTCTCGCTCTGATGTGCTCTCAGAAGTTGTACTGGACGGGCTGCTACCCTTTGACCCCAGGTGGATTGAGGAGAGTTGTTTGGACAGTGTTGGAGAGGAACTCCGGGAGTCGGCCCATTGTGAAAGTGGACTGCGACTGGGTGATCTTCGCACAGCAGAAGCATATGACGACTGATTACCGAAAGCAGACAGGAACTGTGGGAGGGTCATGCTGTCTGAGTGGTTGCTCTGAGTGGCACTGTGGTGCTCCTGAGCTAGGTCATCTCTGAGCTGCTTTGATCTCAGACTGGAAATCCACTGAGGATCAACATCTGTGAGATAATACAAAAGACAGTTGAGTGCAAAAAAGTTTGTGTGTTTCACACACGTTCATTCAATATCACTAGTAACAAAAATAGTTTATTTTAAGAAAAAGAGTTTTTTTTTTTTTTTTAATATGATATAAATATTAAATAATAACACGTCCCTTTGCTTTTGTAACTGTCATCTCAACAGTTTTGGGCCCACTAAGCTTTAATGTACAGCTCTGAATATCTCTAGAAGTAAATGTCTGTTTAAAATATTTCATGTCATTAACTGCCTTTCCATGACAAAAAGTCTTCTGTTCGTTCTGTTTTCTTTGCATTGTTTTGGATTGGTGTCTTATTAATGGACACACCCACATTTCATTTGTAACATGTTTGAATTTCATTTTAGTAGATACTTTGTAACATCATAGAACATTTTCCTTTTTTTCACCTAGAAACCATACATACTTTTGCTCCGAACTGTCCATTATACAGGCACTTTCAATCCAAAACGCAGAGATGAATATAGTACACTAGCACAAGTATATTTTTTCAGTTTAACTGCAGAAAAATATGGCCAAAAAATTTTGTGGACACCTGACCATGACCATCACCATATGTGGGCCTTCCCCAAACCGTTGCCATAAAGTTGGAAGCACACAATTGTATAGGATGTATTTGCATGCTGTAGCATTAAGATTTCCCATTGCTGGAACTAAGGGGCTGAGACCAAACCTGTTCCAGCATGACAACACCCCTGTGCACAAAGCGAGGTCCATGAAGAAATGATTTGCCAACCCCTCTGAACAACTTTGGGATGAACTGAAACACAGGCTGGCCCAGGCCTTCTCATTTGACACCAGAGCCTGACCTCACTAATACAGCTCTTTTGGCTGCATGGGCTCAAATCCCTATAGCCACATTCCAAAATCTAGTCCAAAGCCTTCTTAGAAGGCTGTTAAAAAAGGTGGACTAACTCCTTATTAATGCTGCTGGTTTTGAAATGGGATGTTCAGCAAGAACGTATGGGTGTGATGACCAGGTGTTTTGGCCATGTAGTGTATAAACTTTATGTTACCATGCTTTAGGAAAATGATGAGACAGTTGGTGAATGCCAAAAACAATTAAAAATGAGTTTTGTTATTTCCCCAGAAGTTGTATTAGGGTATAATAATTGATTTCAATTCTCATTACCACTTTTATTTCTATTTTCATTCATCATCATAATTAAATCCAGACACTTAACATTATATACAACCTCTATATTAACAGAACCTTCCTCTAAGTTTTTAACTCACAGTGTCTATGGTTCCAAAAAGTAAAGATTACTATTACCAGAGTTGTAAGCGCTCCCATAGTCCCTGTCCCCATTTGTTGGTGCTGTTTCTATGAGCAGCTCTACACTTCTGATTTCATCTACCGCACTGACCAAGCTCCACCGCACTGAGTGCACATGTCTTGTGCTCCTTGGAGACCTGACATCACTCTGATGAGACAATAAGCACAGGGTGAGTTATGCATAGATCCAAACAGGAACCAAGCCCTACAATCTTCTTCTAGTACCCTACTACATATTTGACATGCCTGGATAGATATATGGAGAAAAGTCCATACTGCACTTGATGTGGTTGAACAAGCTGTTTGTTTAATGGCTTAAATCAAACAATCCAAGTGAAGTGTAAGGGAAAGAGTGATTCTGGTTTGGTCCAGTAAAGAGGAGAGACATCCACATTCACTCTACTACATATCCTGCCATTTTTAAAATATATATCAGTGTGTAGAGAAGCGAAAGCTTGAGCATGTTTGCAGAGATATGTTATGTTCCTTGCATGTCTTGTGCTCATTTTATGTTTTTTTTTTTGTGAATTTCAGTTACCTCATAATTTACAATGCAGTCGACAGTCTGTTTGTCAGAGATCCCAACAATCCATTTCTCCATTACAAATGGTGGCTGAGAAGAAAAAGTACATATGTTCATTCATCAGCTCACATCCTATACTGTGTTGTGCATTATAACCAATATGGACAAACAGAATGTACCTTGGTCATCTTTGAGACTTCCACATCTGGTCTGTTTGCATTAAAAGTGATGTCTCTGATATAGGTTAAAGCAACTTCATCTCCGTCAAGCTCCAAGTACATTTTCCATTTGCAGTCCTGCAAAAGACATATCGAAGACAGAAGAACACATTCACCTGTGGTCAGTTATTAGCTAATTATAAGGTTTCTTTTGTTTTGAGGTTTTGCCAGTCAGATTTGGAGTAAACATTATCATTGTTTTTAATAGGCAGGAGTAGAAGCTACTTGTATCACTTCCTGAAGGGCCTCAAGTACAATGAATAACAGGGATGGACAATACCAGCATAATATAAAATACTATATATAACGTTTAGTGTGGCTGTGTCATATCTGGACAGCATGGTGGTGTAGCAGGTCACAGCTTCAGTGTCAATCCAGAGATTGTGGAGCGTGTGGGTTTCTCCCGTTTTCTCCCACTTTTCAAAAACACACCAGTAGGTGGATTGCTATGTTAAAATTGCCCCTAGGTGTGAATGAGTGAGTGAATGTTTGTGTGCATGGTGCCCTGCAATGGACTGGCATCCCATCCAGGCTGTATTCCTGCCTCAAATACAACATTCCCAAGATAGAACCATGCATTGTGTATATACACAATCATTCGCACCTCATCATAATGAGTGACATTTATAAAATTTTATTCTACATGGATAATGGACTGTATGTTAACCAACATTTGTCCCAGTGCTAAAGACCAGTACTTTGCTACCTTCCCCTATGTATGAGGAAATCTCCTCTCTTCATACACATGGAAGAGTACAAACATGTGCATTTGTCAAATGTGGGTTCATGCCAGTTCAGCTGGTGAGTGAATGAAGGAGTGACAGCTAAAATGCTTTCTAAAATGCAAATATCCCATCGCACTACCACAAGCACGGATTTCATACTACACACATAAAGGTTACTATGCAGCCTGCAGAAAATCATACATAGGCCTACTGCATCGTATAACTCTACAGAAGGAGTTAGTTAGCAGTATGGGTCATTGGTTTGGTTTTGGTTATTAAGGTTAGCTTTTTAAATGTCTGCATTTTAATATTAGTAGTATTCAAATATCCAAACAAAAAATGTAAATTGTTTATTGTCATGTAACCAAATTTAACTGGAAAATTCCAACAGAGATGGACAGAATAAGCTGGTGTAGCTTGTATAGCCATTCATTTAATCATTCATCTTCAGTAACCGCTTTATCTTGGTAAAGGTTCTGGTGGATTTGAAAAATATTCCAGGCACACTGAGCATGAGGTGGGAATCCACACTGTATAGGACACCAGTTCATCGCAGGACACTATGCACACACTTTTACACTAAAAGGCAATTTAGAATCCACCTATTAGCACGTGGGAGGAAACTGCAGAACCTGGAGGAAACCCACACAGACATGGAGAGAGCATACACAGAAACTCCTCACAAGCAGTGACCTGAGCTCACGATCAACTCAAGGCTGTTGGCAACAATGCAGTGGGTAGCACCACCATGCCATCCCATAGCTGGTATAGTATTTCCAAATAGAACTCTGCTTAGAAATTATAATTTCACTTGACATCAGATGTAATATTAGCTGTCCCAACATGCTCTGTATATGATACATGACATATAATGTTGTTTGTCATTATGAATTTTTTTTGTTCCAAAACCCGATCAAAAAGCCAAGTACTGAAATGAGCTCAGAGATCGGCATATGTGAATAACCAGTGTATCATCCAACCAAGCATATTGCTCATTAACTCCATCTAAATGACACTACGAAGAATTTTAGCGGAATAAACAAACCCTTGCAACAAAGGGAAAAAATCTTGAACCAACCATGAAAGCCACAATAAAAAAAGATAAAATGTGCAAGTGAGCTTATAACATCCACTCTCGTTCCCATCATCAATGCAAATGTGCTCCTCATCAGAGGACAGGTTATAATGTTCTGGCTGGCTTTGGACATGGTGCACACGCTGACGGGGCAATAATGATTCCTCCATTCACCGGTCATTACTTAAAACACACTGCTCCTGTTGCAAGCCAATCTACTGTGTACTAAGATCAGAGGGGGACACATCACAGGAGAGCCAAAACACACATCTTTACATCCTCACAAGTGTGTGGTGTGAATGTTGAAATGAGGAGTGTGCCATGGATGAGAGTGTGTGTGCTCTGAGGGTGTGTTATGTGTTTAGGACTGAGTATGTGTGTGTGTGTTTGCTGGACGGATCTCAAAGCAGCAGTGTCAAAGGTCCTGAGTGTCTGTATGTCAGAAGCCGTGTCTCGCTGTAAAGGTGCCAGACTCCTCCTCATTGGAACAGGCTGCTAGCGCCTTGGCCTGGCGCTGTTGGGCCTGGCCTAATCACACCGGCAGAAACAATGCGCCATGATGGCGGCCAGCGCAGCGAGCGTCTAATGACGCCTCATACATAATTCAGCACCTTTCCCTCGACTCAGTGCTGATATCCTCATTAACAGCACACTCGCTGCCTGTCAGATGGCCAGTGCACAATCGCAGGCCCCTCATTTAGTCTTTGAGAAGTGCAGCTGCTACCATGACACCGCCAGAGAGAGAGAGAGAGAGAGAGAGAGAGTGAACGAGATAAAGAGAGCGAGAGAGAGAGACGGAGAGAGAGAGGAGAACAAGAGACAGAGAGAGGAAGAGAGAAAGAGAGAGAGGGCGGGGGAAGAGAGAGAAGGAGAGAGCGGGGAAAAGTGAGCAGAGCTGGTTTGTTTTATTTAGTCCAAAAGAACCTTCCAGTTTGTAAAAACAAGGCTGACACAGAGCCTGACACCAGGCAGGGGAAAATAATTAGCTCTCATTTTCTCAGCCTCCTGTTTCCTTCTCCCTGCTGAGTTTCCTCCCCACTAAACCACCACATGTCAGGAGAAATGGGAGGCAATTAGCAGCCTCGCTTCAGCCCTGCTGCACGCACTGAAAGGGGACTATTTATGATGGGACAATGAACAGCTGAAAGATTAAATAACATTTGCCTTTAAAAAAAAAAATGACTTCTGGCTAAATGGGCCATTTTTGATTAAATTCAAGCAGCAAGTGGAGAAGCGGCCTTTCTCCCCTCTTTGAGACCTGAACAAAGCCTTCGCAAGCAAGAGGGGGTGGGTGCTCTGTATCACTCTAGATAGAAGATTTATTTATCTTTTTTCTGTTTATTTTTAAAGGAGGGAAGAAGAAAAAAAATCAATCTTGCAAACAAAAAAAATGTGCTTAGTGAGACGGTGGTCAATAGCTGATGGGAGAATAACAGGCGTCTTTACTTAAGGAAATGGCAACTTCAAGGCGAGTGTTGCCATCTTGACATCCTAAAGAGTCTCGGTTCTATACACTGATGACAAGTCATCACCCAGGGAACGAAAGACCTCAGTCTTCACTGCAGTGCAAATAACAATTCAGAATAATGAATGTAAAAACATATCTACGCAGTATCTGTGGTGTGAGGTGAAAATAAATTAAGTTTGAATATGAATAAGCAGTTTGAAAACTCTGATATAGAGCTAAGGGCTTTCTAGCTGTAGACACCAAACATGTGTCTGTAGTCCTGGAACTTCTAAAGTTCCTATAAATATAGGACTTTGAAAATAAAATGACCAAGCTTTGTTTAAAAAATAAATAAATAAATAAATAAATAAATAAATAAAATAAAATAAAATGCATTTTAATTCAAGTTGTATTGCACCATTTTTATTTTTTATTTCTACGCCAGTTTCAAACATCTCAACAAATCAAGGATTAAACCTCATAATCTCTGACTGTCAGCAAGTCTGTTTCTCTTGTGACCAATCATTATCAAATTATCATTTAGGAAATTTAGTGTGCAATAAGACTAAATCCAGAATTAAATGTCATCTTAAACCATGCTATCTTATAAACAAGGTTTGTTGCAATAAACAAGTGTGGTGCAAATGAATTAATAGACAAACGTTAGTGTAATCCTTATTTGCACAAATGTGTCAAACAGTAGGTACTCTTAAGGCATTTGCTGTACCTTTGGACCTGTTACTGGTTTCCAGTGATAACCAAATACCAGCTCCAGATTAACCGTCTTCCTCCAGCTTTTCTCCTCCTCTTCTCTGTCCCATTCATCCTGAGAGGGGACACAGGGACATTTCAAC
Source organism: Ameiurus melas (assembly GCA_012411365.1). NCBI lineage: Eukaryota > Metazoa > Chordata > Actinopteri > Siluriformes > Ictaluridae > Ameiurus > Ameiurus melas. The sequence continues at coordinate 21,628,327 of CM022758.1, read as the reverse complement.
AGGCAAAACCTACATCATTAACAATATATTTAAAAAATGTAGTTCCTTGGTAAAAAGACCCAGGTAAGGTTCATGGTCACAAAAAATAGGAAACATGTTATAATTAGAAACTACACAGTGAATGTTGCACAATTAAGGAAACACTTATTTACCAAAGAAAATTAACTAATTGATTTCAATTATTAACCGAAAATGACAAATCTATGCAAAATAGAGCTGTTAAACAAAACTACTCATACCTTTGTTAACGGGGGGAAATGGAGCAGCGCCAGATAATCATTTCTTAATTTTTCAATTTCAGCCTGAAAAAAGAGAGAATGTTGTCTCTCAGGAACATTATATACAATACATGATATGGTTAGATACAAATACACTAAGATTATGGCGTATCTAAATTTCATGCACAGAGAATTTCATGTTTGGATGAGAAAGGCATTGAACTAAAAAAAAACCCCACATAACTGCAATATAGAAGGAATAAACACTTCAGAATGTGCTGCTATAGGAAAATATTCAATGATGGCGTGGTGTAATTATAAGAAGGGCAATTACCAGAGCAAAGTTGATTAGTTTCCAGTAGCCGCATATCCCGAAGTGTTCAGTTTCTCTTATTCCACAGAAATTTGCCAACTAGCAATTTTTTATTAATTAAAGAATGACACATTGCACTTTTTTACGTTAATGTTGTGGAACATTTGAGAAACAAGTTAGCTCCCATGATCAGCTATAAACAATTGTACCCTCACCAACATTTCTACACATCACCTCACACTGTTATTGATTAGTTTCCTTTAACTGCATGCATCTTATGCATCAAAACCCTTACATAACCTTTAAGCATTAATAAATTGTCTTAGACCCAAAGCTACCTGTGTTTTATACTTCTAAGAATCTGTATCCCTTTTCATGGTGTTATTATACCAAACGGCTTTCCATATCGTGCCCTTGTGCAGCAGTTACACTACACTACCTTCAGGTGTATGATATGCCCTTTAGAGGAGATGCCCATATCTCTCATGTCTGCCTCAGAGAGGAGCAGCAGCCTGCGGCCAGTGATATGGTTCTTCTTGAAGACATCAGCATAGCGCTGCATCTCACAATCTACCCCACCTGCAACAAAACAGCCAAAAACACACACATACAGCAAAAAATCCTACTTATACTACATGTACCATTACCACTCTGACTGGTACGTATGAACAGCTGGGAAGTATTTCTGAAACCAAAATGATGAAGTAAATAATCATCTGATCAGAACTTCTTACCTGTCCCAAAAATCTGTGACATCCAGAAGTACTGTGAAATGGACGACCTTTTAGTAAATAAACCTGTTACAATTCTCAAGTAATATGTTCTGTTGTGTTAAATAATTACTAACATTTGATCAATTTCTACAGGAAAATTGACATCTTTACACTACAGACATTACAGCTGAGATCAAACAAAAGATGCTCAATGGATAGAAAAAAAAGTTGAAGACCATTATAAACACAATGTAAAAAGAGAGATGGAAAGTGTTGAACTTATATTATTTTGTTTATCCCGTTTTGTACAAATATTAATAATAATTTAAATTGATTAATATCTTGACATTTTGTGTTACTTGTGATAATGAAGAAACATATGTGAAACTGATGGTTTGTCTTATTCACATTGTCAGTTACTTAACAACTGTCACTTACTTAAACTCATACATTTTATACTACTATTGATTGAGACAAATATAAGCTATAGTAATTATTTCAAAAAATCATTTAATATAAAATTAGTAACAAATCGAAAGAGATGCCCTGGGTTGTCTACTGAAGACATGAACAGAGCACAAGAGCTAAAATTGTCAGTATTGTCTTAATCAATTCAATATTGTAATGCGCAATTAACACTGATACTGACCACATGCTCCTCTGTCCAGACGTGGATGGCAAGGTTCGGGAGCAGCTACAGAGAGAAAGAGAGTAATACATACAAACAGTGAACTCTTATTACAGAATGGTTTGAATTTACTCTTGAATGCTATAATGTTATTGTTAATGCTATAATGAATTTACTCATGAATGCTATAAATTTAACATAAATTCCACCAATTCTGTAGGAAGCTAAAATGCACATAAAATATAATATGCAGCACTTTTGTATGAAATGTCCTAACAAACTCCAGGGGGACAAATGCATTAAAAGTTAAGTGCCAGTCAAAACACAAATCGCATTATTAGCAGGTAAAATTATAGTACAATCACACTGCTGTGCAAAAAGATGGTGAAGGAAATCAAAATGAATCAGTAATCCATGCATGGAGTATGTCAAACCTCTTAGACGTGCATGAAAAAATAAGGATTGTGGGATGGAAAGAGAGAGAAAACACAACTGTTGTGTTTTCCCACTGTGTAGCCAGATGGGCCCTCAACTCCCCCGTCTGTGTAGGACACATATCAGAGGATGTAAACAAAATGATATATATATATATTTAATCTGCCACACGCCAAAGCTCCATGACATACATTTGCCTAATTAGAGTGACATAACAGTGCATTTCGAGCAGGCATCTTGTATTTCACAACTGGCTTGCATGGTTTTAAAAGGATGGGAGGCAGATTGTTGACAAAGAAGAGATGGGATGAAGGGAGGCGTGGAGACAGTCAGCACAAATGACTCTGTAATTGAAATTCCTTTAAGAGCTCAGCAGAGTTCAGCAGGGTGCAGAGTGCACTCTGTCCTGCTGGTCTTATCCGAGAGAATATGGCCATGATTTGACCTTATGTTCAGATGACGCCACAGGGGCATATCCACACATCACGTCCTGAGATCACATTGAAACCTGAGCTTATTCTGGGGCACATCAATGCAACCCCAAAAGAATTTTGCCATTCCTGCTCTAAAAAAGTTGCAGTTGCAGTGTTTTATAATGTGTGCTATGTATAGTCAGACACGTTTGTCTCTGAATCATTATACATTTATGTTTGCCATTAAAACTCACAACACAGGAGCTTTATATTCGATTTATGCAAAGTATAAAAAGCATAATATGGAAGTAAGAGAGTTTAAGCAATTTTTTTGTGACAATGTTTATTGCAAAAGGCAGAAAGAGACAGGATCAAAAAAAGAAAACAGAAAATGAATAGAATAATGTCAAAAGAAAACACTGGATCTAAGACAAACTGCAAATACAATTGCAAAACCTTCTATAATATATATACTGTATGTGTGTATGTGTGTGTGTATGTATATATATATAGTTATAATGAATATATGTTCTACATTAATTTGATTGTTAAATGCTAACATTATCAAGTCTGGGTAGGAATAATAACGTGGTACTGCAAAAAAGGGCACTCCAAGTACAAAACATAAAAGGAATAAATATTAGAATGTGAACATTTCATTGTGTGTTTTAATGAACAAAAGCAAAACTGTGACTTCATATTCATATCTGTGTATAGCTCATATGCAAGGTATTTACCCTAATAAACCATGCAGTTATTAGTATGCATTCTTTCAATTAGAATGTAACGTATACAGTACATCTAATCTGCATCAAATCCATGAAAATTTGTAGGAACAAACGTGTTCAGCAACATATTAATGTTACGTTCTAGATTGTGTGAATTTTGTATATAAGGATTTTCTTTTAGATAATCCAAGAACACAAAGACAGGTTTGCTCAGTCTTTTGTATCAAAGTTTAATAAAGTTTTACCGAAGGAAATCTTTCTCTCTCTCTCTCTCTCTCACACACACACACACTCTCTCTCTCACTCACTAGCCTTTCTTGCCTATGTGAGTATCTCCCAGCCTCACTGCTCAAATTGGCCAATCTTAATGTCAGCAAAATGTCACGAATCTTCACTAGGCTGACGCGCGGCTTGCTCGCCCCTCAGCACGCTGCTATACGTCCAGTTCATTTGCCATAAATGACATCCATAAGGACTCTGTAGGCGTAGGACCAGCAGGGCTAAGGCAGTCCATGTGTAGGAGTGGGAAACAATTACTACTTTCACCTCTTAGCTCAGTCAGAGGTTTCTATATATGTTTATTCGTGTGTTTTGAAAAAAAAAACCCATAGTGTCATTATTAGAAAAATAAGTCAGCAAAAAAGTGTAATAATTGCAATATCAGGACTACATAATAGATATTTCCTACAAATAGATCTAAAACCTTACAGACAAAATTTGTTTTTAGAATTATGAGTAATATCTTCAATATTTTTGCGAACAGTGAGGAAAGCTGGTATAAGACCACAGTTTTTGAGGCCGGCTAATTAACCGAGAGGAGCTACTCCTAATCGCTGTCACTGTTGTCGGACCAGCTAAAGGCAGCCATGCTGATTTTGTGTCCTTCTCGCATGGAACAGGTCTTGGAGGAGTTCTGCGTGGCCTGCATGCTGACCTGCATGTCCGAGTGCAGGACAGGGGCAGAGGGCGCATCCAGGCTGAACACGTCCTCGAAGCCTTTCATCACAGCCTGCAGAGCCAAAGCGCCCAGCTCTCCGTTACAGCAGCCCCTTATCTCACACGACAGCTCAGAGCTCTTTGATTCCTCCATCTTAGTCTCAAAATATGACTCTGAACTTATCTTAGTGGCCAGGGGGGCAAAGAGCTGAGAGGAGAGCAGAAAAGGCAAGGGAGATAGAGAAAGCGGGAAAGGGGAGAGGATGGGAGAAAGGAAAAAATGAGACAAAATGAGATGGGAAATGGAAAGAGGGAGAGAAAATAGACAAGTAGACATAAACAAATAGTGAAACCAAACTCAAATACAAGATGGAAAAGGAAATTAGTGATTTTTTTTTTCATGATAGAGGAATGGTCATACAGAACAGCACCAGGTGAAATGCGAAAATGAGGAAAGCCAACAAGTTTGTGCCACTAAACGTTCATTCCTGTCTCCCTGTACGTGCTCTGCAAGCATTCTGTAGCAGGCCATGTGAACACATCCAGATTAATATCTGTCAGCATGCTGTGTAGAGCAGCAACACAAACCAAACTGAACGATTCTTTTCACAATACATTTACCTCCTGCCTTACACGAAGTGAGTGCATGAGAGTGCATGTGTATGAGAAAAGTGGCAGATGATGATGTGAAAAAAGAGTGAGAAAGCAAGAGAGAGAGAGAGAGGACTCACTGGAGTGTTGGATTGCTCTATGAGTTTCTTCTCCCACATCTTGAGGCGGTGCTCTCTCTCCTTCAGCTCCTGCTCTTTAGTGCTCAGGTCCCTCTCCAGCTTCTTCAAGCGATCCAGAGTCGCCTCGATCTCACGCCTTTACACGGGGAAACATTACACAAATTCCTCAGTCTTCATATCACACTATTTCACGATTTCACAGAGAGCAACCTGCAAACCAATTCAACAGTCACAGGGTCCACAAGGCTTTATAACTTCCTGTTTTATTGTAATACCAACATTTTATTATTCAAGAATGTATTATTCCTATTATTTATTATTATATTATTATAATAACCTTTGAGCACACACTTTTGTTAAGGTGACTGAAATGAATTTCATTTAAACGGTAGGTACCACACATACCGTGTTTTAGTTTTAATTTCAATTCAATGCTTTTTTATTCTATTTTCATAGTGCTTTTGACAATAGACTTGGTTATAAAGCAGGATTACAGAAATCTGGATGTAGATTTAGATCCCTAATGAGCAAACCAGAGGTGACAATGGCAAGGAAAACCTTCCTAACTCATCCTCTTTTGAGTGGCACAGAATAGTGTCTTATTGGCTTACTGCTGATATTTGAGTATTGAGTAGTTAGGCATTACTGCCATTGCTGTTTTTAATATGCCAGATTATTGCTTCATTAATAATAGTGAGCACTGATTTTATCTTGTAAAATATGATAGAACTTGTCTTTCATAATAACAGGTCTTAGTAGTATTTGTCAGTCTCAGCATTTCCACTATTGAGCATCATTTGACCACTGTGATCACCATAAAGGCCACCAGAGGGGGCAGTGGGTAGGCTGTCCCAGGGCAGTTATTTATAAAGAAGCATGTGATGCAACTTGGACCTCCCACACAGTGCCCTCGAACCAGGCTTCCACTCCATCTCCAAACTTCTCATGTAATTGCTTTCCTTGCTTGTCACTTACTCGACAATCACACAAGGAATTTCACATTCACATGCGCCCTTAGCTTACTTGTTTTCCAGATATCACATTTGCTACTTTTATTTTCTTGCCTTCTGTAGGAAGGACCTGAAAGACGGGAATCTCTTGTTCTGCTCTGGGGCCTCTTTCAGCTGATCTTAATATAGGTCTAACATCACACACCCAGAATCCGCTACAGCTGTCTGTCACAGCACCAAAACACTGAAGCCTCAGACTACATGGTGGGAATGCTTCATACGGATCATGCTTTACTCCCACCAAATATAAGCAATATATCTTATTACTCAGCTGCCATCATATAGCTAATGTTCATATATGAAATGTTAAATATGAAAATCACAATATGCAGTGCAGCAAGTAAGTAATTAGACAGAGACATCATTTAAATTTCGATTCTGGGCTCCATTTAGTATATTAGATTTGTATTGGAAGAATGACTACATGAATTTAATTGTAGATTGACAGGTTCATACTTCCCTAGTTTCACGGAGTCCAAGGACCCCGATTTCCTGACATAGGTTTCCGATTTCCGGTCATAGGCAGCATTCCTCCTCCTCTAAACATGGCGAGTTGAGTTGATGCCAAAGAGCTCCATTTTGGTCTCATCTGACCACCAGAGGACAACTGGGTGAAAGTGTTGTAGTCAGATGAGACCAAAATGGAGCCTGTCATCAACTCAACTCTATCGATGGAAGGAGGAGGAATGATTACAAGAACACCATCCCCACTATCAAACATGGAGGTGGAAACATTATGCTTTGGGGGTGTTTTTCTGCTAAGGGGACAGGACAACTTCACCGCATCAAAAGGACGATGGACGGGGCCATGTACCATCAAATCTTGGGTGAGAACCTCCTTCCCTCAGCAAGGGCATTGAAAATTAAAAGTAATTACTAAGTCATTACCAAGTACTAAGTCATGTTTTGCAGAGGGGTCAAATACTTATTTCCCTCATTAAAATGCAAATCAATTTATAACATTTTTGACATGCATTCTTCTGGATTTTTTTGTTGTTATTCTGTCTCTCACTGTTCAAATAAACCTACCATTAAAATTATAGACTGATCATTGCTTTGTTAGTGGGCAAACATACAAAATCAGCAGGGGATCAAATACTTTTTTCCCCCACTGTACCCTGACTTGCCCTGAAAGTGCATATTCAATGCAAACACTTATTCAATTTGCTCAGTTGAAAGAAAAAAACTTAGATGAAACTATTCCTATACTAAACTATTGTCATAAATCAGCTTGAGCATTTTTTGCAGGTGTTATCAACATTGCAGATCAGATCAACAGTAAATAAGGGCCTAATATGTTAGTGCCGAATACCCATATTAAATAAAGCTGTTGTGTTTAGTAATAAGTAAACACCAGAGCTGGATCGTGAGCAGTTCACATTCCATTACTCTGGTACATGACCACACATGATTATATACTGCATATGTGTGTGTGTGTGTGTGTGTGTGTGTGTGTGTGTGTGTATATATACATAACCTTACCTCCATTCTGCTTTGTTTTGCAGAAAGGAGTTGCACTGGTCAGAGAGCTGACTGTCATTGCACATGGCCTCTAGGGTGGACAGGATCTCTTTAAAAAAGGGTCTTTTCTACAACAGAACAAAAACATATATCACTGCATATTCAAAAATGTATTACCCTTTCACTGCAACTTTTTAAACAACCAAGTGGAATGAGTAGAATTTAGCTGTGTTTCTAATTTACAAAGAACTGTTGGTTTATCACTATGTAAGTGTGTTTTGTAGGACTATTAGTGACTGTAATCCATCTATCACTATGCACAATTTGCCTACCAGATATTATTTGTGTTGGTGGATCATTTAGAGTACAGTAGAGACAATGTGGTAGTATATCAGGTTTAGCAGCATTGCTAGGATTAGGGGTTTTTGTTTTTTTGTTTTTTAAAAAGAAGAAGAAAAGGTAAAAAAAAAAAAAAAACAGAAATCACTGCTGTGTTTCAGGAAACCCCACCAAACAAAAATATTCAGCCAACAGTGTCCTGTGATTAAAACTAACACTGATATGAATAACTGCGCAGGGAAAAGGATATCTAGTATCTAACTGCACACCTAAAAGGGTTTCCAACCAATTTTATGCATAGCTTTAGGCCAATAAGTCTATAAACTTGTTTGTGCTAATTTTGGCACCCAGTTGGCTAGTAGTCATGCATTACTGCAACGATTCAAAATGACAGAATAGTCCGTAACTATTAAATGCCCCTTTAAATATATCAATGCATCATCATTTGGCTGTGAAAATAGATCCTTGGTGAATCACATGCAGCGTTAATATCCAACACATGACAAAACAAGTCATAATAAGGAGAAATGGAATGGTCTGAAGCACTTTCTAGCTGAAAACAGCTAGAAGAAGTATTCATACACAGCCTATAAACAAGCTTTTATTACACGATTAAAAGTTCACTGACTTGTTTAATTTTGAATCTGAAATTAAATAAATAATAAATAAAAACTGGCTCGTACTGCTCTTATTGACTGGCGTGATGAAGGCTGAGCCAGTCTATTTATCATCTTCACTGAACTGGGTGTGGAAGTGTTTGAGGAGATATGTCACCTGACAAACTGAAGTCTGATGGCAGGATGTCAGAGGCCTCCTGGATTCTGGGAGTTTATCATTTCATTCAAATGATATGTAACATTCAAAATGTTAGAAAGTGAAATATCAGGCCACATCTTAATAAGGATGACTTACTCCTCTTTTGTTTTTAGTGTTTGCTCTGCTATATGTGGAACTGACAGGATTAACACTAATGTGACGTTGTATTGTGACTTGTTTGCGTTATATTATATTAAAAGTTTATTGCAGGGCTTCCATGCACTGTCATAAATCCTAAAATGAATAAATTGTGTTTGCAGAAACAGATACTGTGTTCTGGAGAGTAAACACAATCTTGTTCGTGACTAATGACTGAATTCTTACCATTGGTTCTGTTTCCCAGCATTTCCTCATCAGGTTTGCAAAACTGGCAGGACAGCTGCTGGGAATAGTCAATCTCTGCAACACACACACACACACACACACACACACACACACACACCACATTACCATCCTATCCACTTTATCCACAACACACAAGCTACAAAGAGCTCAGAACATGGAAGAGAGAATATCACTCTGCAGCACACAAGGCTATGGGTTTGGTGAGTTTCAGTGTGACCAGTGTGAGTGAATGCAAGTACTGTATTTCTGATCACATAAAAATCAATTATAGAGAAACAAAGAGCTGAGTTCTGTAAATTCTAAATGATTAGTTATGGTTTACCTCATTCTTCTCCACAACCAGCCAAGCCACTTGCAGCCCTTCTAACCCTTTGAAAGGAATCTCACGAGTCAGCATCTCCCACAGAACCTAACACACACACACACACACACACACACACACACACACACACACACACACACAGAAATAGATATTGTTCTGAAATTTACAGTATCAATTATAATGTGTAGTTATAAAAGCTGCACAAATGCCTTTGAGTGTTGATTTTGACCAAAGCTGGGTTTTTCTACCTAGAATATTCTTTGACAATTCCTACGTTAAGAACACATACAGATATATTTTATGTTAGGCAGATAAAGAGTCAGATTAACAATTTTAAACTTTAACAGCTGTAGGTTAGGAATAAAGGTGGGTATAAAAACAGACAATTAAATTAGATGCTAATTTATTTTCCAGTCTATTGATGTCTTTCATTGGAAGTGAAATGGAATATTTCAATACAACTTTCTCCTTTTTTACTTTAGGTGTTACAGAGACTTTCAAATGCTAGTACTTTACTTCTGATTGAGATACATGTAAAAGAGAAACCTATTTCAGTTCAGAATTATGTGTAGTCAAGTTTGACCATGTGAAGGGTCCCCCCCACACACATACACTCACACACAGAGAGAGAGAGCGAAAGAGAGAGAGAGAAACTCACCACTCCATAAGAGTATGTATCACACGTTTCAGAAACAGGAAGGCTCTGAATGACCTCTGGTGCCATCCAGGGGAACGTGCCCACCAGAGACATGTGTGTGGTATGAGAGTGAAATTTAGATGCTCCAAAATCACAGATCTATATTCACATGGAAAGATTTATACAAATGTTAAGTCTCAGTGCATGCATGGTAAAATCCGTTAATGAATCAATGGAATAGAGCTTGAGAAATACCTTGAGAACTTTGTCTGCTGTTATGACCACTATAAAGAAAGACACCATGTGCAGGTAAGAAAACTTCCTGTTGTAAATAGGCTTCTATTATTGTTGGCCAGGTTTTTAGAGTCATAAGAACTTTCTATAATCACTTAAACTAAAGTCTAGACTTTACATTACATTTATTGCTTGTATCTACTGTGCATAGTTTCCCAATAAGCTATACAAAACAACTCATAGTAGTGACTGAATCATATATTTTAAGATGAATTACTTAAAAACAGTCTGGGAAAAACTCATGAGAATTGGCAAAAGTACCATTTCGGGACTTGAGATCCCTGTGGATAACTTTGACCGGGGCCTCTGCATGTAAATAATGCATTCCTGCAGTAAACAAGAGAGAAATTACTACAGCTAAAATTAAGTACACCATAAGCTTTCACAATTTTCAGCATTTATGCTGCTACTTAATACTTATTTATTTATTTAAATTCCTAGTGATTATTCTAATCTATCATTTTACATCATGCGTTTTTAATAAATAATGTCTTTTTTTTTGTAAAAAGTTCCAGCTACATTCTGGTGCATGTGTATGTTTGTGTGTACCTTTAGCCATCTCTGTTGCCCAGGTCATGATCTGTCTCATGCTGATTTCTTTACTTGCATCACTTGATAGATACTCATATAACGACCCTCCACTGGCATACTCTGAAATAAATGTCATAAATGAAAGGCAAAATATGTAAAGCACTGTGTTTTTAAACTCAGAGCAATGGGCCTAAGCTGTAAAAACAGCAATCTAATACCACATCTTTTTTTTCATGTTTCATTTTTATTGAACATTTCTGCTGAACATTTCTGCATAACGTTTCTTTTTTATTAAACATTTCTGATGAACATTTCTGTTGAACTGCTAAGCCTATCTAAATCGCCTTTTCTGTTCTGTCCTCCCCACCATTTCCCAAAAATACAAAATTAGCAACAGCAGTAAATATTCAGATTTTTTCTTTTTATACAAAGAATAACAAAGTTGAACCCACAACCCACCCCTCTGGCTCATCATGGCTACCCATTAACTGTCGCTGGTTATAGAGATATTATAAAATTCAACATCAGGCACCAACCTTTAAGTGGGTAGTGTCTGTAACTCCATAAAGTAGGCAATAAAGGGATGCCATTTATGAAAAAAACTTATCTGTACATCCATTCATCGTATATCTTATTTTCTCGAGTTTCAGAAAAAACATCACGTCCTTTATCCACTGGGAGATAGATGGGTATTTAGCAGACTTCCAATGTAACAGTAGGGAACGTCTTGCTATAAGGGATGTGAAAGCAATAACATCCTTTTGTATCGAGCTCAAAGGAATTGAAGCTTGAGGAATCCCAAATATCGCAATCAATGGGCAAGGCTTTAAATCTGCCCTGAGAATAGTGGACATGATGGTAAAAAAGCCAGACCAAAAACCATGGAGTTCAGGGCAGAAGAAAAACATATGGCCAAGATGACAGGGAGAGCCATGGCATTTATCGCACTTGACCTCAACATCTGGATACATCACAGACAATCTCGACTTGGACAAATGGACTCTATTTAAAAATTTGAACTGTATAAGTCCAAGACGAGCACAAGAAGTGGTAGTCTGTACCCTCCCTATAGCATGTTCCCAACACTCCTCACTTATTTGTATTAATACCACATCTTTTATTTAAAAATCTAATTCTACCAATTCAGAGAGACATCTGTATCTTGCTGACCACACAATATTGCCAAATGTCTCAAAGTGTTTGAAGGTGAACACTAATCACTCAGAATCATTATGTCAGTATACAGGGCTCGTGTTAAACTCATATTTCCATGAAGGCGTGAGAGTGACCCCTACTGTCCAGTATCTTTCCCATGGGAATGTGGCCAGTTCATTTGTGCAAGCTTACACCCTCCCGTAAATATACATAATGAATAATATGGTGAAAGTTATATATCACCATACAGCAGTTATTCTCTCAGAGGAAATCATAGTTTATTGCACATCCTCTATAACAATATCAAGAGGAATCATCTTCAATATAGGCCACAACATATTTAAAAAAACAAAAAAACAAAACAAAACATAATGTAATGCCAAATTGAAAAAGCCACATAAACTCATGGTTACATACACATTCCATAATATACATATATGTCATCTAGCAGTGTATGTACAGTAGAGGACCTGAACTGTCAAGTGCTAACAGAAATCAAACACAAATATTATAAAATGTGGAATTTATGTTAAGGTTTAATAAATAAATAAAAGGGCACTGCAAGAAAACCTTACATATAAAGAATTATATAAAAAAAAATTAAATTCTCTGATGTCACAACAGTTTTCTCTCTTGTGGACTTTGAATTCTTTCACAAGACGTATCCTGCCTACCCTTTATCATGACTTCCTCGACAACATGCCCTACCTATTTCCGGAAAGTCCTTTTTGGCATGTGATCAGACTATTAACATATGTTACATTTGACTACAATACAGAAACTTCATGAATGTTTCATGAATATTTGTGTGAAATTTATAAGCCATATTACACATAGGCCATTTCATATACAGAAGCGAGAGAATCAGATAAATTGTTTAGTAAACACTGAGCTTTGACTAGGCTGTTGATAATACTGAAATATAATGGGATGGGAGATTTATAACCCTGCTGATGAAACTGGAAATACAAGATGGCAGCCAGGCCAGCTGTAAAAGTCTCTCCTTTACCTGGTGCTAATTAGGTTGGTCTTTGATAAATAGAGATGGCAGTTCCCTGACAACCCATACTCCATCTACATACTATAGCCTTCCTACTGCTGCACTGATCACATAACAAACCTAGTCCGAAAGACTTTCACATAAAAAGAACATTATATAATTCTCTACCAATAGCTGTGCAAGGCCAAGCCATTAATATTACTGACAAAGCTAAATAATGTCAGACAGAACACAGTACTTGGTATACTTGCTATGTCTCTGGTATACTTGCTAAGGATGTATATAGATAATTATTGTAATACAGACGTCTGGCTAGTAATAGGACAATATTACTGCAATCTCATGACCAAGTACTTCACAACATTACAGCATTTGGCAAACGCTTTACATTAATCTCATTTATACAACTGAGCAGTTGAGGGTTAAGGGCCTTGCACAGGGGCCCAGCAGTGGCAATGCTGGGACTTGAACTCCTGAGTAGTTGTCCAACGTGTTAACCATTGAGCTACCACTGCCCCTATGGTATAACTTTAATATACCAATATCAACTATCAACAAGCCTAATGTGTCTACTTTACAAGTTAGTAGTTATTTTCTATTTTTATGACATTAATTGGTGCAGGCCACTGAATAAGAAAAAAGTCTGACAGTCTAATACGTTTAATAAACTGAAAATGATAACCGACCACCTTGGTGCCTCGACAAGTTACACAAACCCAACAATGTTGACTAACTAGTGATCATTGTGATCAAATAGTCTGTGATTAACAGTTGTTGACTTAGTGTGGTCATTTCTTTATAAAGCAACAATAAACAATTTCTGAAACTGACTGAGCAAATATTGACATTCGGACATGGACACAGGTTTGTTATTATATATGTATATGATGTCACTGCTTTTAAAAAATTATTATTCTGATGCAAATATGTCATCAGTGAAATAAACGATAGTCATAATGGAGACTCAAAGTAGAAAAAGACTACAAGGCATACGAGCTTGTGTAAAAACAGACCTGTGACGATTCCATAGTTTGGGGCCTCAAGAATTGCGCCATAGAACTGGATGATATTTCGATGGCTGAGTACACTCAAGATCTCTGCCTGTGACAGATGAGGCAACAAATAAGGAACAAAAATAAAACACACTGTGATAAACAAGAAAATGATTTTCCATAGGTAACTATCAGAAGGAAGATTTAGACACATTCTGTGCGACTTACAGATTTTGTAATAGTTATTATAACCAAATTATCCTGTGATATCTGATACTTATTAGGTTTCTAACAAAACTTTATTGCAACATCATTTTATGTGTTATATTTGTTTTTTAGAAAGGCATGCTGTGTGAGTTGCTGCATGGTGTATGATATTCAGATTTTATGAATAAGCCAATGTTAGGGATGGCAAGACATCAGGGGCTTCTATGCAGCTCAAAATATTTACAACACTGCTGATATATACGAGTAACCGGAAATAAAATTAATGCTTTACTTAAATCCTTGTATCAAAGTTACAGAGGTATTTTGTGTAACTAATGTGTTCATGTAACATTTTTTTCACATTTTCAATTGTAGATTTTTCAACGGAATTACAAGGATCCTAGTGATATAAAAAAAAGACATAGTCTGAGCTAAAATTAAAACGTTAAAAAAAAGAAATGACAAAATGACAAATCCATCACTTCAAAGTAATTTGAAGCCAAACATAGTTCTCACCTGAGATTAATATGATTTAATTATGTGATAATTTTCTTTTAAAGACACAGTGCATGCATTTCTAAGATCACAAATGAAACCCTCAGCACCACACACACCCTCTTCAGAGCAAGGGGGAAGCATATTCGAGGCTGGTGCGTAGCACCAGGCGCTACATGCAGAGAGGCAATTAAAATGATTATCACACTGACAATTAAAACGCGAATATGAAAAGCACAGGCAATTACGTCGCCCACCTCTTTCTCAATCTTCAGCAGCTTTTTCACCGCCACTTCTTTGTCCTGCGAGATCCAGCAGGCACGGTACACACTGCCAAAGCTCCCGCCGCCACAGTTCTCGTAGAAGTGGATGTCATCAAATTTGATTTGAACGAAGGAGGCGCCCAGAGACGCCATGGCATAATGACACTTTTAAAACACTCTGCTCTCCTGTACAGGCAGTGAGTAGGCAGAAAAAGAGGGGATAGAAATGGGCAAATTAGAGATGAAGTTGATTTGAGTCCCTGTGTGCAGTGACATCCAGGTCTGAGCTGCTCTTGTGTCTACTTTTGTACCATTGTAGAGTGATACAGATAAAGATATACACTCATCCACCCACCTTCTCATACACACTTGCTCACATACACTCACACAAACACACACACACACACACACACACACACACACACACACACACGGTTAGAGTTGCAGGCAGTATGAGCTCACTGTGCACTCAGTAGCATGTTTGAATCTAGTATCATTGGCTGTCTCAACTGCAGGGGATGTTTGTGCCAGCGGGGAGGGGTATAATTCCAAATCTGAGTCTGAGGAAGACTATTTTATGTGACAGTAAATGTAGGTGACTGTGTGTTTGAGAATGAGAGAACTCATCTGAACTACTATATGTATTTGTGCATGCGTGTGATAGTCCTCATCCATGCAATTGCTTTACAGCACATTCCTCCTATGCCCCCTCCTTCAGCCACCCACAGACTAAGTGTGTGAGTCAGATTCAGCCCTATACAACACACAGGCTCTTGGCCCTGGTTAAGGCTTGAGGTATTCCTGGCATTCCGCCTGTTACACGCTCGTGTCAAACACAGTGCATGAATTTCCGTGATCACCAGTCACCATGAGGAACCTGAGACTGTTCTAGAACATTCCCAACCACTCAGGATGAGCTTTAAATAAAAATCACACTCCTGTCTATTCACTCTATTTATATACATTTTGGTTCTTTGATTCCACAGGTTACACACTTGATAACTTGAATCATCTGACCAGAATCAATCCTATCTGAGAGTTCCACCTAATATAATGATTCATCTTAAATGAATGTTTTTTTTTTAATCAAAAAAGCATTTATCTTGCAAACTAAGAAAAGTGAAGATAATAATATCTGACAATATTGTACATAGTGGAGTCAGTGATATAAAAATATTAATTTATGCCATTAATTTAAAGCTGCAGTTTGTAACTCTTAGGAGAGATTATAGACCTGTAATAATCACATAATCACATAAAAACTGTGATTCACAAAATCTGAAATCTGACTGATTTCTTTGTTTCAGGCTTCTGTTGACATGTTTCTGGTTCTGAAAGAACGCGCTCAACTGTGTGCTTGCAAAAAAATGAAAGGAATGCAAGTGGTCAAAAACAAGAATAGGTGAACTGATACAGAATAGCATATTTTAAAACGTCACATTAATTATTAATGATTTGAAGCCCGGCTTGATCACTTGTCATTGAGCATAACAGACTTGCATATAATAAACCTAACAAGGTCTGATTGCACACTGTATTAGAATCAGTCAGGGCTTAGTTTTTAAAATAAACTGAAGTACAAATGTCGCTGTTAAATGGTAAAACGTGTCACAGTTCACACTCTGTCTGATCTTATGATCTTAATTTTACGATGCTTTTGGGAGACTGGGTCGAGAACATTACTGCATGTCTACATAACATGGTTAAATGGTGATGCTTTAGCCTATACAAGATTTAATAACCTCTACTTCTCTGAGAAGGCTGTCCACTAGATTGTGGCTGTGGGGATTAGTGCACATTCAGCCACAAGAGCATTAATGAGTTCAGCCACTGATGCAGGGTGAGAAGGCCTGATGCACAGTCTGTGCTCCAGTTCACCCCAAAGGTGTTCAGTGGAGTTGAGGTCAAGGCTGTCAGTGCAGTTCCACTCCAACCTTGGCAAAACACATCTTCACGAAGTTTGATTTGTGCGCAGCATTGTCATACTGAAATATTTATGGACTAGACAATTATTTCCAGTAAAGGGAAATCGTAATGCTATGCTACAGCATACAAATGGCATTCTGGACAATTCCGTGCTTCCAACTTTGGGGCAACAGTTTGGGGAAGGCCAACATATGGGTGTGATGGTCAGGTCTTCACAAACTTTTGGCCATATAGTGGCCAAACACAATCAAGTTACTAGTTTCACAGTTTCGCATATAATGCTTGATATTCATGTTCACAAAGTCATCATCTACAAATGTCAAATTTCCCAAATTCATATACACATGAAGAAGAAGGCTCAGTATCGGGGATATTCTAGTACTTGGTATTGGATCAAAAGGAAACTCGGTGATGAACCTCAACTTTACCTTAAACATTACTCCTATTGGATTACGTGGCTTGTAATATCTGGTTAAGAGATGAGCAAACAGAGCATTCATCTGGATAAACTGCAGTTGGTGAGCTGCTTTCATGTTACACAGCAGTGATGAGGGCATGAGAGTGTTAGAGGCAGAGGCACACAATCTCTCTCTCTCTCTCTCTCTCTCTCTCTCTCTCTCCTTGCAAGTCTATATTTAGCGCTGCTGTTCAACAGCACGGGCCGCTCCACACATCCTGGATAAAGGAGAGGGCAGAGCTTTACAGGGCATTACACGGTCTCTACTAAACCACTATATCAGAGGTCAAGGGGAAACCTCGCTATACATAGGCTACACTTTATTCTGACACAACTTCAAAACATCCTTGAAAGTAATAAATCCACATACCCTACATTTACATTTACCGGCCACTGCGCTACCGCTTGCGGTTATTTACGTCCAAGACTCATACTCAAAAGTTATTATTAGTCCAAATAACGTCACCCGAATGCAATGTGCCTGCGTAATTTAGCATAAGGAAGAGACCAGGCCAAATAAATGTACACACAAAGAAAAGGAAAAAGAAAAAAAAGAAAAAAGGGATCGGAATTATCTGGAATGCGCGCGCTGTACCAAGCGCACTCACGTGACTGAAAGTGGAAAAAAGAAAGTAAAAGCTCCCAATATGGTCCTGGTGCTCTGTCTCAGAGACCCCATTACCGACAAAGCCTCCAAATCCCCTGGCACACGCCTTATAAACCTGAGAAATGATTTGTGTCCAACTAAAACATTACACATTTTAATGAAATGTCACGGACAACAAGTCTGTCTTGCGGTATATATTCGGTGTAGCGTGTTTTTGTGTGCAGAACGGGTGAATATTTCTGCTGTGACCATGGTGTAGGCTATCTAAAGGCCTGTCGTACATTCAATCCAATAGTAATGGAGCCTAGGAGACTACAAATCAACTACAATGCTATTTCACATTACACAGCATTGGCAGGGATATATGTATCCTTACAAGTGTACTTGTAACGTTGAAGTAACGTTTGCGAGGCTGTAAGAATACTTTGCAAGTGAATATATATGCTCTTTTTAGCCAATTCAAGTGACATACAGAGGTGCACGAGCTTGACATACATATGTTACAACCGAGACTGTGTTCTAAACTAAGAAGAATCTTTTAAAAAGGTGATATTAAACAGGATTTCGTGCATGTGTTTAATGCCATGCGATTAGACGTTGCCCCATATATATAAGCTGTGACCAATGAATACTACGTCACTTCCTGAACAGAAAAGCCGCACGAAAGCGCTGTTAGGGCTATTAGTAATATCGTTATTTTTACTAACACACGAGAGGGTCAAACAAATGGTTGCATACCAGGTGTTGTTCCTCCGCACCCTGTCCGCTCTTTAGGCTGAATGGACGTGTATGACGGAGGTAAAGGTCGGCAAGGAGCTTGTGACACTCGCGACTCGCCTTGCTGCCGGGAATTCACGTGTTGCACAACTACTTTCATGTACCAATGTCTAGAAACAGCGGTGGCTCCCTCTTTTACACACACACACACACACACACACACACACACACACACACACACACACACACACACACACACACACACACACACACAAAACCGTCTCACACGTGACAACAGCGCCGCATGGTGGACACAAACGATTTTATCAGGTAAAACTACACGTACACCTGTACATGGTTGCCCACCACTGTAGTCCATCTGTTGTGTTCCCCTCTATATTCCCTCCATCATCTCCATGACATTGACATGGTAGTGGTTTTTGTATGGTGCTGATACAAGTGTACAACTTTGTTTCTGGGATTCTTTTAAACATGTCACTGTTATTGCTGAGTTGACAATCAACCAAAAGTATCACATCAACATCTTTCATACAGTCTGTAACTTCTTATAACTTTAATAACCTCAAATCTCTACAATGTGGTACAAGTGGCCAGTGAGGTCAAAACCAGGGCCATAATCTGGCCTGGGCATTGGGGGTGTAACCCCGAAGATTTTTTCTTTAGCCGGTTTGTCACTACGTAATTGAACGTCAGTAAAAGAAGATGGCGGTGTTGTAATTTTTTATCTTCAGTGAACGGAGCCGAGACTAGTCAGACAGGTTTACTGGAAAATACTTGGAAACACTCATGTCTTTTCGGCTGACAGATCTCAATTCGGCCAAATGCTAGCTCACAGTCAGTGTGAGGAAAAATTAATATACACAGATTTATTATTTTTTAAACCAGTAAAGGGGTTGAAACTGAAACAGTATCATTCTCTGATGCTGATAAGGAAAACAAGGATTGGAAATGTCTATATGAGTTCTAGTTTACATGAGCATGATATTAGCAGAGCAGAATAATGTGCTTTGCATGGCACTGTAGCAGTAAAACCCACACAGTGAGAGCTTAGCTGTTTCTCCCCTTGGCTAGCGACACCAAACTAGCCTAGTTAGAAAATTCGTTCTGGTAGTTCTACAGTGACAACACCCGAGGCAAGTTTTATGATAAATCCAACTTTTTCCTGATCATGTCATACATTGACACGTGCTAAAATGACTGAAAGAACTATGAGTTTCAATTTGTGGTGTATTTTTGTAGGTTTGCTAGGTTTTGAAAGTAACTTGAAAGTAAAGCAATTAGTAATCTGATTACTTTTTAACATGCAGTAATCAGTAATGTAATCAAATTGATATTTTAAAGTAATAATTAGTAATCTGTAGTATTGAGTAGTTGAGTAACTTACCCAACACTGTATCTATCCAAAAATACATATGTACAGTATTATATGCCAAGGAACAATTTTTGTCAATAAGGAGAACATAAATGAGTGAGACTATTCAGATCGGCAAATAGGCCTTCTTTTAATAGACTTCAAATATTTACAAAATGCATACATCCCTCAGTAAACACTCCAATTATTTACACAGTGCAGTCCACATATAACAGGTAAATGTTCGAACAGAGCTTATCCACAGACTTCTACAATGTGCTCGGGGTCTTTCAATTTAATGTTGAACTAATTTCATGCTGAGGTGCAAATGAAGTAACACTTAATATTGCATCAGATGCACAACATCAACAAATTCTATCATTCAAAACAACTTGTGTGCAAAAATAATAGAACACACCTTCAATGCAACATTCATCACAAGATCATCTGCAATTCAACAAGCTTACTGACACTCCACCAAACAGAACAGTACAAGTAATAAACAGATAGATCCTCCGGATTCCTCCTTAAAACCTTTTATGTTTTAGTCGGCAGGCCAGTCTTCTAACATTTTTGATGGATCTGAAAACATTTATAGGACAACACCTCAGCATGTAAGAAAAATATACTATGTACATAAAGGTACAAAAAACTGCAAAAGATTGTCTTGGATAATTCCGTATGTGCTAAAATGAAAACAGCATCCTACAAATGGCACATATAATTTCACTGTGGGTATGCTTGCAGTTTCCGCTGATCATGGGAGGAAGAGGTCTGTAGGCTTGTCATATACACTAACTGGCTACTTTAATAGGAATAGCTGTACAGCTGTTCAGTCACGCAATCTAATCACATAGTCATGTAGCAGCAGTGCAATGCAAACATTCATCTCTATAATTTTATGCATTGTGCTACCTGACTGGCTGCTTGGATAATTATAAATAAGCAGGTGTACAGCTGTTCCTATTAAAGTGGCCAGTGAGTGTATACAGGTAGCTTATCCACTGGAAGCAGTGAAGCAGTGTATGTAGTTCTTTGATGAGCAGGGCTCAGGGGCGTCGGGGCTCCAGCTTGTGAGAAAGTTGGGACAGAGTACGTTGGTTGTCAATCACACTGATTTGTCGCACATAGAGCCGGACATCCTGGTGGTTCTTGGTAGCTTGAGGAGCTTCATGGTCTGTAAACATGATAAAATGATACAAAGGGAGTGCAAGTCATTTTGGGTGTGTTTTGTTTATATTCATGTTATAATTTAACTGCTAACTGGTTAAGATGGCAAATGCCCTTTTCATTATAATTATAAATAGTTATAATTATAATATTATATAGATATATAATTTAAAAGACCCTACTGGCTGTCGTAATACATAATGTTCAACACATAATGTTCAATGATTCACATAGTGGTGAAAAAGAAGAACGAGGGTTTCAGAATTACTAACACATACCAACACAACCACAACCTACTAATCCAAATCACAAAAGAACAGCATATGTACGGCACATAACCTGCTGAATAATCAACTAAACTGGAAATATATGTTCTTCATGCTGTGGACTTACTGAAGGGCTGACTTCTGCAGTATCTTATTATCCGGACTGTGTTGGCAATCATTCGCTGAAAAGTATACAAACAATGTAATAATCTAACACAGCTCCATTTAACTGTAATATATTATGAACTCTTTACGTTCTGTATTTATTATTGAATTATTCATAGTAATGCTATTACTACTATGGATATTGTAGTGACTACAGAGAAAGTTACAGGAAGGATACAGAGTTAGAAGGTTAAATGTTCTTAAATATAATTATTTACAGATTAACTAAAAAAAAACTCACCATTTTCTCAAAATTCACCAAACTGTCAACAAAAGTCTTGTTGCCCTCATGAGTAAACGTCATATCTGACAGGAATATAAAATCAGAAATTAATCAATAACAAACAATTATAGTCCTTTTTAGCTTAATAACCTCATATATGCTCATGTACCCTACATATGTTTTGTTATAATCCTGTCTCTATTATAATCTGCTCTGTGAGAGGTTTGCTTACTTTATATTTTTGATAAATTGTAATTGAGTGTTAAAAGCAATATGGCCTAGTTTAAACCCACCTTTAATCAGTAAAGGCATGAAGGGTATGATGGGTGGGTCCAGCTTAGCCACGGTGAGGCGGTATGCCCTGTGGTTCCTAGAGGGATCCTGAAATGTTGACAGAAGGACAGAGAAAGTGTGAGGAAGTGAACGAGAGTTGCAATTTGCTTACAACTGTTTCCATATTTACTTTAAATGATGTAAGATTTTAGCTTACCATCAAGTTTTCATACTCTGCATAAACCTTCTTAAACTTGCTTGGCAGTTTCTATAAGGAGAAAAGAGTAAAATACTTTAACAGTATATTTTTCCTGAATGGCAGATTCTCACACAGTTACCAATTTAGGTGTGTGTATGAGTTTTTATAACATGTGCATCACACACACAAAACACATTTGCACTGCAATTACACACTGATCTGAGGAAGTTCAAATCTGACCCTGGTGTATCACAATGATGATGATGATGTAAAATCTTACCTCCCATGTCTGACTGAGCCGGCTGACTGCTGGATTACTTAATCCCATAATAATAGCAAAGAACGAGTTCAGATTCCTAAACTCTTTACAACTAAGAAAGAGAAAGATAGAGAAACATAGACATTATTTTAACTAACTAGTACATTATTTGGATATGTACTTGATTCTACTTGATATATATCAAGTAGAATCAAGTACATACAGAAATAATAACTTATACTTATAAAGTAATTGTGCTACATTCTTGTAATTTTAATATTGAGCAAAATAATTAGCATTATACTCATTATCATAGAGCCCTAGTGTTTTTAATGCTTATGAATCATGAAACTTCGTCGTAAATAAAAAGCAAATGAATATGAGTCTCACTGGGCAGCAATTTTGATGAATTTCTTGAGCAACTGGACACGTTTGCTGAGGGTGGAGCAGAGACACACCTCCGTCACCACCCAGAGCTGGATCTCATTGAACCGGCGTAGAAAGAGATCTAGATTCGCCGTAGCCTTTTTAAAGTGCTGCCGGCCAAATGTGTGGTAAATCAACTCGTGCTGAAAGAAAGCATAGTGAATATCATCAGTCCTGCTGAAAGAAACCCAATGTGTGTGAGTGTGTGTGTGTGTGTTTGGGTGTGTTGAGGAGACACTGTCACTAGCTTGACTCTACACTGTGGTGTGGTTCATTATAGTCTCTGAATAACTGCTGTGAGGTGTTGCCTTCATTACATGTCTCACTTTAAACACTGTATATTTGCAGTTTTCCATTGGTAGAATGAGGTACACTTGTTTATCTTGCATCTCTTAAAGTATCATCTCACTACTGTGGTCTTCTGTGAGCTCTTGGTAATGTGATCCTATTGTACTCTCTTGTGTTATGCCTTACTATATACCAATGTTATTTATAGTCTCTTATTTTGTAACATTTAGTTTACATTTATTTTTCCTTGAATGAATAAATGTAAATGTGTGCATGTTTACCTCATGCACACAGTTGAAGAGTTCCCATTCATAAAGGGTCATCTGGTAGGCCACCTCTTTGGAGCTCATTAGCTCAAGGGTGGACATGGAGCCAGCAGACGGTCCCTCTTGCTCTGGTAGTGGAGTCTGCACTCACAATAAAGCATAATAATCACTCAGGATCTACACACCTCATGGAACATAACAATATGATTGTACACCTGTACACCCACAAAAGATGTTGTTTATAGACATCTTTAGACCATGAGTACTTGTTTTTGAAGTGTTTGATGTGTTTTCTTTAGAAAGTTATGTTTATATTGCTAAACTTGCTTTCACTTTATACATTCACTTTATGCAAACTCCTGTAAATTTACAGCATTTATCCATCTATCCATTTTACATACCACATATCCGACACGTGGATGTGTGAAGCCTGGACCCTATCCCAGAGAACTTTGGGCACAAGGCGGTTTGACACCCTGGACGGGGATGTCCAACCCATCACAGGGCAAAACAGGGCACACGCATTCCCACACTACGGACATTTTGGACATGCCAATCAGCCTACAGCGCCTGCAGTCTTGGGACTGGGGGAGGAAACTGGAGTATCCGGAGGAAACCCCTGATGCACGGGATGAACATGCAAGCTCTGCACACACAGGGTGGTTGGAGGATTGTAACCCCCAACCCCCCGAGGCGCGAGGCAAATGTGCTAACCACTAAGCCACAGTTGTATTATTGAAACAGGGTTGTACTGTAAACGATTGGTCAGTTAAATCATTCAGAGTTAAATACCAGATAAAGCCATTCAGAATGGGAAATCTAGCATTTTAAGATAGATATCTCTTTCAGTCAACATCGGAAAATTTTTACGATTATTTTAGGCAAACTCGCTTTGAGTTCAGTTTAATACGTTAGTAAGAACCTTGATTTAGGCTAGGAAAGCACTGAAATTGGTCTTTTAGTGAGAGTTTATTCAATAGTAGAGGTGTTTGAATTAGTGCAAGCTAGTTGAGGGAATTGATGACTCAGTGGTTAAGCCATGTTTGAGTCCCTTGAGCAAAACCCTTAATCTTCAACTAGTCAGTTGTATCCTGCCTCCGTTATAAATTGCTTTGGATAAAGGCGTCAGTCAAGTACAAAAATGGAGTGAATTATATTTTATGTTCAGTTTACACTATATATTACTGAAAAAAGTGATATACAGTAAAAAGTACAGTAATTATCCATAAATATAAAAACATATGTGCTGTAAATTTACAGAGCTTTCCTGAAAATTCTGCTGCCGCTAAATTACTATGAAACTTACAGGAAATCCCAGGACTGCTAGAAATCAACAGCGTAAGTTACTTTGGAAAAAGAAAGTCTGCCAAATGAATGTGTGTGTGTGTGTGTGTGTGTATGAGCTCCTGTCTCCTTTACCAGTGAGTTAATCTGTTCCCTGGAGCAGACAAACAGACGACCATTAATACTGAGGGAGGAGAAGATGGACACTTCATTGGGCTTCAGCACCACTTTATCTGAAAAAAAAGAAAAGAAAGATCTTTTTAAATTCACACGACCCCTAATCTAATCAGTGACTACCTCTACCATTATCAAGGGTGCCAAAAATCCCTGGTCATGGTTTTGAGTCTAAATATAGTGCGTTATTATTGTTTAGGAGCACTCACACACTTTTCCTGACGTGGAGCCGAGGAGTGTGTGTTCTCCTGCCTGGTTGTCATAACAGAGTGGTTGCTGTTCTATAATAACCCTGAGCCCTCACTTTCATCTTTATCATCACAAACCTCAAAATGTGACAGTTATGCTGTAATACATCTGTGTAGCAACCAGGTGTAGACAGCACACATGCGCCAAACAGTGGCTTCACCAACTACATCAGAATCTCTATGACAAAAATAATGTAATCGTACCATGGTAAACAGTAATAGATTTGCAGATTTGTGTGTGTGTGTGTTTGTGTGTGTATGTGTGGTGGTTATGAAGGTCAGTATTAGGCCACAATGGAAAAGCCTGTCTCCTCTCCAGCAGCCACAGTGGTGCGCAGAATTTTATACAATGCAGCGACAGTGATGCGCTGCCGAAAATAAAGCATTCGTGTGGCAAACTGCCAGAGGTCACACACTTAGAGAACATTAACATAGCCATTCATCAAATACACTAGAAAATTAAAGTGGTATAATGAAGCACTTACCAAGTTTAAATAAACATTTTTTTTCCACAAGAGGTGAATCCACTCTGAAAATGACTAATAAAAAGAAATAGACTGTACATAGACAAATATGGGTGTGAATGTTCTCACCACCAGCTGAGCTAAGGTGAATGACGAGAAGGTCGCCTTGTGAGCCCAGTTTATCTGATACTGCAGACACAACCTCTCTGACAGAGGCAGATACAGGCACTCGGATGGTGGTATAGGTGTGGTCGCTACAGTACACCTTAAACAGAACTGCATGTAAAAAACACAGAAGTAGTTAAATGCATGGACAAGCAAGAGTCTGATGAGCCAATGTTTTTGGTTTAATACTCTTAATTATCATTAACACTCTTAATTACTGACTCTGCCATCCAGGGGGTAAACTGGGATTTATGATTTCAAGGTGTTTGATATTTTACCTAATCAACTGCATATTTTTTGGAAAATAAACATTTTTGAAATTTTGAAAGTGATGCATGCAATACGTTCCAAAAAAAGTTGGGACAGGGACAATTTAGGACTAATAACTATGTGAAAATTTGAAATAAAAAGGTGATGTGAAACAGATGAGGCAATCGTCCAATTATAGTATGTACGTAAAAGGAAATTCTCTTTTATCATATAAGCTTATATTATGTACCCTCTTATATTATGAACTGCTCTAAATTATATGATAAATATAATAATTTAGTTACCTCTTTGAATAAGCTGATCAACTGCTATCCTTGATTATATTATTATGTACTTCTGTGTCAACATGACATGGGACTTATTTTGTATCATAACTATGTGCTGTGTGTTTTGACTAAATCTGTCTGACAGATTTAGGACAAGTAGAAACCGTCCACGCAGTGTTGTTATCAATGTGTACAATATGTATAAATACTTCTGTTTTGACTGAATAAAGCAGGAAGTCTCTTCTGAACACGCTCATATCTGTCAGTGTGTTTGTGTTCATTTCGGACTCTCCAGGCACGCGCCTGACTCTGCAGCAACCCACACTTTCTAGATCTTAGCAACATAGAACTAAAAGTAACTCAAAATTACAAGAAGGTAATGGTAAAACAGGCTGGAAGGCATGACGGAGATCGAAAAGGCGTACACGGTAGATTCCTGTGGGGTGAAATCTAACAATTCGTATATCCAAAAAAGGCCCAGTCCTTCAATAGAAAGGATAGGTCAAGGCTTGCCAATCTGTCAACAGATGCATCAGCAATATTCCAACACTTTGAGAACAAAATTCCCCAAATACAAATCTGTAGGATTTGGGCATTAAAATATTCGAGGAATCCAGGCAAATCTCAGTGCATAAAGGGCAAGGCCAAAAACCACTTCTGAATGTGCGTGATCTCCGATCCCTTAGACGTCACTGTCATAAAAACCATCATGATTCTATGATGGATATCCTGACATGGGCTCAGGAATACTTTGGTAAACCTTTTTTCAGCCAACACCCTTCACCGATGCATGCAAGTTAAGGCTTTACTATGCAAAGCAAAAGTCATACATCAACACTGTCCACAAGTGCCGCCGTTTCCTCTGCTCTCAGTCTCATCTGAGATGGACAGTAGCACAGTGGAGTCATGTTTTGTGGTCTGATGAGTCAACATTTAAAATAGTTGGACAAAAGAGCCGTCATGTTCTCTAGAACAAAGAGGAAAAGGACCATCCAAGCTGTTATCAGCGTCAGGTCCAAAATCCTGTCATGGTACGGAGGTGTGTCTGTGCCCATGGCATGGGTAACTCGCACATCTGTGAGGGCACCATTAATGCAGAAAGATAAGTACACATTTTGGAGCAGCATATGCTGGCATCCAGAGCAGGACAACGCTAAACCACATTCTGCCCGGATTACAAGCGCAAGAGAAAGCAGAGTGTAAGCAGAGAATGCGGGTGTTAGCATGGTGATAGCATGAATAGCACTTAAAAAGTGTTATTCAAAAGAAAAAGTGATGTTACACTGTAAAACTGTCCCAACTTTTGTGGAGTGTGTTGCAGTCATCAGATTTGAAGTATATATGTATATATATATTCATTCTGACTAGTTTACTGCTCAAATAAATGTGTGTGTGTGTCAGTATTTGGTAAGACAACCCTTTGTGTTTAAAAAGGCATCAGTAGTCTCAGGTACACTCTGTGCAGTTTTATAAAAAAAAAATAAAAAAATTGGTGGGTCATTTTTTCTAAGCATCCCAGAGAATCTGCCACAGTTTTTCTGGAGACAGTGACTGTCCTACTTGATTCTGTGTATGCAGGTAAACCATGACAGTATATATTTTTTTGTGTCGGAATAGTCTATTAGGTTATATGTCACTTTCTTTACTAACATACAAATGTTGTTTTGTAAAATAAAGATCTTTATTTTTTCTGAAAAAAAATTGTAGATATAAAAAATGCTTTTTTTATACACGTGCAAACATATACATTTAAAATATATTTACACACATATGTGTGTGTGTGTGTGTATATATATATATATATATATATATATATATATATATATATATATATATATATATATATATATATATATAATTAATTTAAACAAAAATTTAATAGTTAAAAAATTACTGGTGTAAGGCAGAGTTAAACCCCTACCGCCATGCAAGTTTGAAATAAGATTCAAAGTCAGGGATACTTACTCTCATCTGTGCTTTTGATTGGCTGTCGTTTCTGCAGTTTCTCATCTCCCATGCTGAACTGGCGAAGGAGCACTTTGTGCTGAGAGCAGAGGGATTAAACATAAACTTCTGCAGACATATGTAACAACGTAAATCACTCTGTTCTTTCACCGATATACTATTATTTCCTCACCTTTTTCTGAGAAGGATTCGCATCATCTGAGCTGAAAATAAAAACGATTTCAATATGGTGAGTACTTATTGAATAGCTTTCATCACAACCTTTAAAAAAAAATTTTAAACCTGACCAATGGCAACCAGAATAAGAATAAAGTCTCACTTCTGTTTGAGGACAGATTCCAGCTCAGGGAGCTGATCTTTGAGTGCAGGAATATGTTTGGCATCTTCAGATACTGACATGTAAAAATCCTGCACCATAAACAATAAAATAAACTCAGCATCATGCAAAGAGAATCCACACACAGATAATCCACAGATCTGCTTAGATCAGCGCTACAATTGTGTGCAAAAGTTTGCATTTTCTTTCTGGTTGATTTATTGTGTTAAGATTACAGCAGTTAGACATAAACCAGCAATTACATTTATTACCTCAAAAGTTTGAATCCCTCTTATCAACACTGAAAACCATAATTCAGAAATGGAAGGAACGTAGCTAAGAGCACTTACAGAGAGCGGGAAATAAAATAACTTGGGGAGGGGTAATGCCTGAGAGACTCTCAGAAAGCCGAAACAAATAGCATAAGGCATTTAAAAGCCATTACTCACAAGTGGAATAAAAGCCCACATTTGATCTCTTTCAGAAATACAATTTTGATGTTTCTATTCTTAATAATCCTGACATTTTTTCATACTTTTTATAATGAAGTCCAATTTTAAGTGCGTTGATGATTTCATCATTCTGAAGTAAACTTTTGCACTCAACTGTATGTTTAATCAGGCTACATTTGAATGTATGGAATGCAGGAAATGGAATGTCATCATCATAATATATTTCCTGACAGTGATGAAAATGATGAAATCTAAATGGTGCACTTAAGTGTAATATAGACGTATCGTTTACTGAAACTGATGCAGAATCCTTTATTCAGATATGTGATTGTAATGTGAGCTGATACATTGCCCTTGTTGTTTATGTGCTGAAGGAGACCTGGAGGAAGGCCAGAGAGCTCTCCTCCTCCTGCAGGTGGGGGGTGTTAATGGCAGCCCACTGCAGCACCAGACGAATGACTCTGCGCTTGTTGTTCAGAGCGTAGTCTATCCTCTCCTGATCACTGCCTTGAGACGCCTGCGCCTGGTAGGTTCACTGAGGTTAAGGACACATTGTACCATACAGCACCTGACCTGGATAAAGCTGATGAAAAACTTCCAGAAGTTTCTCCATACCATACATTGCATCGTTTAAACGAAAAGAATGGTCCAATTTGTACTACAGATATCATGATTATGGTATTGAAAAAGACAAGTAAAAAATAAAATACACAGTAGGAGGAATTTCAGAGAGGACTAAGATGTACACTTAGGCACTTAGGCAAAAGATGGAGCGAACAAGAGAAAGAGATCAAAAAGATATATTAAAGAAAGGATCAAATAGGGTAAAGGTTACAGAGGTAAAGGATATTGGGCCATGAGCAGTGGACACAGTTGCTTATTGGGTATAAATACACAGTGCATAAGCACAAAGTCATCCAATGCTGGATCTGCAGAGCAATAGAAAGATAACACATAGACAAATGGAAAAACAGTAAGAGAAGAAGAAAAAAGATCTCTATCACATTTCACAATGTCCAGTAAAGGTCATGCCAGAATACTAAGCACATGGCTTGGTCTGCATTAGATCACTGGCTGTGTTTAGTACTAAATATAGACATGTCCAAACTGGACTCACTCACTCATCCTTCACCTAACCAATCTCATTGGAGTCTCAGAGAGAAAATGCTGCAGGATACACATTAAACAGTTTACCTGTCAATTGTAACCATGAACCTTGCTCCATTAGATGTTGATGTGACTGAGATTCACTGATAGAAATGAGCTGACTTCTAATTTCTTTTGACTGCTTCAGTAAAGTATGTGCGATTGCCTCGGACAAAAATGTCTACACAGTTTTCTAAACTGAGAATACAATTGAAAGCTGTTTACTTGATATTCACTTTTAATGAATACTTAAGGGCAACTGATGTTACAGTCAATAATCATTTATGCTAACATCCTTTAAGAAAAAAGACTAATTAGTTATGTTCAATTTTATTGTTTCATATATTGCTCTATATACACCTCTAAAGCTGTTACTCTCATCAGATAGCAGTTACTTAAGTTTGAGCATGTGAGCATGGATATTAGATGTATTTCCAATATTTGTTTATTATATTTTGAGTATAATTTATTATATTTTATATTTGGCATACTTTTTTTACTGGCTGTCCTTTTTTCACTGGTATTCAATCTCTCTCTCTCTCTCTCTCTCTCTCTCTCTCTCTCCCTGTCACACACTCACATGTAAGCCCATCTCTCTGTCTATCTCGTCATCAGAGTTACTGTTAGCGTCTTAACTTGCATCATTTCTTCACATATTCTTCACTACCCTTAGACTGCTTTCATGAGTGAGTTTCCAGCCAAATTGTAGTGTGTGGTAATTGCACATATATTATGGGTACAGTGCATTTGTATTATGTTGAAGTATTCTTTATGCAAAGACTGTTAAGATAACAAGTTAACTATTTTCCTTCTGTTTTAATTCATTTGAGGTAAACTGTTAAAAGTGCCATATAAATGTTTAGCTCACATTTTCCAAATGAAGGTAAGTAATGAAGAATCCTCTGTACTTATGTTGCATATTGTATCTTATATCACAGCACTGTTGAATTTATAATTCTACTTGCTCAGAGGGAACTGGTTCATTTTCTATAACAGCATGACTCAGACAAGGTTAATATTAATGCACTTATTCTAATGCAGTTTTGTTTTCTAGTATAACAACTTACAGCAGTCTGTATGGAGGACATGTGTAATTGTTGATTTGGTTGTTTAAGTTGTAATGTTCAGTTTTCTAACACAGGATGGTTTTGGAATTTCTCACTATCATTCAAAGCTGCATTTTTGTCTTATTTACTTCAAGGAAAATAAAGAGAGGAAACAAAGCAAGGCTGGTGAGGGAACGATTGTTTATAGCTGTGATAACAGGAACTTATGTTGCAAGACCAATTCCAAAAAAGTTGGGATGCGGTGTAAAATGTAAATAATAACAGAATGCAATGATTTGCAAATCTCATAAACCCATGTTATTCACAATAGAACATATGAAAAAAAACACATATCAAATGTTTAAACTGAGGAATGTACCATTGTAAGGAAAAAATAAGGTCATTTTGAATTTTATGGCTGAAAAATGTTGGGACGGAGGCAACAAAAGACTGGAAATGTAAGGGCTACTAAAAAGAAACAGCTGCAGGAACATCTGCCAACTAATCAGGTTAATTGACAACAGGTCAGTAACATGATTGGGTATAAAAATAGTATCTTAGAGAGGCAGAGTCTCTCAGAAGTAAGTATGGCACAGCAAACTGTGTTCACAGACAATGAGATCTGGAGGTGTTTATGAGCCCATGCAGTGATTTCCATTACAGAATCATGTCTGTTTTTAATTCAGTGCCGCTGAGAGCCAAAAGATCACGGGCAATATTGATTTTCACCCTTGTCCCTTGCACACAGAGATTTCTCCAGATTCTCTGAATCTTTTGATGATATTATGTACTGTATATGATGAGATATTCATAGTCTTCGCAATTTTAAATTGAGGAACATTATTCTGAAACTGTTCCACAAATTGTAGACACCGTTTTTCGCAGATTGGTGAACCTCTGCCCATCTTTACTTCTGAAAGACTCTGCCTCTCTAAGATACTCTTTTTATACCCAATCATGTTACTGACCTGTTGCCAATTAACCTCCAGCTGTTTCTTTTTAACAACCCTTACTTTTCCAGTCTTTTGTTGCCCCATCCCAACTTTTTTGAGACGTGTTGCCTTCATCAAATTCATAATTACTTTATTTTCCTCAGTTTAAACATTTGATATATTTTCTATGTTCTATTGTGAATAACATATGGGTTTATGAGATTTGCAAATCATTATATTCTGTTTTTTTACACAGTGTCCCAACTTTTTTGGAATTGGGATTGTACTTTAACTCTTTTAACCAGAGTTCTAAAAATGGAATTTCGTTCTGTTATGGGGTGCCTCTGTTCAGTACTGAATTTCTTTGTGATGTGACACTTTACAGTAGTGGTTAATGCCTTATTTGAACGTAGACACTCGGGGCTTTAAGAATTTGCAGTATGTCAAGTATTCTTTTTTTCCTTAGCATACTGGGTGGAAATATTTTCATTTTATTGTGGCAGTTGTATACAGTGTTTGATTATCAAAAAGCTTTAGTCGTACTATCCGTTTTATGCCTGTACCTATATTATTGTGGAGTGGTGTGAATTGTGTGAGGGGTGTGAATTGTTTCCCCAGCAGGGGGCTCACTCCCATCACAACAGTGTCCTCACTAATCTTATAACAGACTTGCAGCGACAAAATAATTCATTTGTTTATACTGACTGAAAATGTCAGATAAGTCGATTGATTTATAGGTGGTCCACTATATGAAACATAACTATACATTACGTATATATATGTATGTATGATGTTGTAATAGTTGGAGCTGAGATGTGCTGTTATAAAAAAAAATCATCAGCTATGGAATCCACTTCACCTCAGGCACCATCACACCACCCTCTAAAAGATTTTTTAAAAATATATTGTATATGTAACAGCACATACCATTAAGCTTTATTCCTTACTTGTGATGAAAGTACCTGACTCTGTATATTTGGAATCGAGTTTCATGGTCTCTAGGAAGTGTTCAAGAATCTTCTCTGGAGTTCCGGACATCACAGTGTATCTACAGCACACAATATTAAATAAACATTCAGTGTCTCCACAAAGCAAGCAGTAATAACATCTGATAAACTACAGATGCACACACATAGTGAATGAATCATTAATTAAGGAGAGAATCAGAGAGACTGAGACAAAGAGGCAGTGATGGGGTCATACTTGAGTGGTGAGGAGCCTGCATGGCTGGAGCTTCTGACGCTGCTCTTTTCAAGAACTAAAACATCTGTTTCATGTTCCTTCAAACGCACTGTATTTGCCTCTACATCCTACAGAAAAACACACAGACACACACAGGCCCTATCTTAACAATTATATAAATAAGGGAAAAAAGAATGGCTGGTTACTGCCAATATACAGACATGTACAACAGTAGAATCACACACACACACACACATACACACATTCACACACACATTCACACACACACATTCACACACACACACACACACACATGCTGAATAGTGGGATCAGCATGCTGGATTAGTAATGTTGTGAGACAGAAGAGTAGTCAGCAAATTAACTGATCCTGGGATCTAGCGCACACAAACACACACACACACACACACACGCAACGCATGCACGCAACTGCACACAGGACTGCCCTGTGTAACTATCGAAATGTAAAACTGTTAGAGTAAGGTATATTACCAGTTTGCTTATTCATACACTAATAGACACTAGCCAATATCTGATTTGTGCATTAGAGCATTGACTCTCTTTAGATTACAAGATAAGTCAACATTCTCTATTAAGTCTGATGCAACACAGAACTTGTTGCAATTTTGCAAAAGCTCCAACAGAGGGAGACTTTATTCGAACATTAAACTAGTTAGAACACACACACACACACACACACACACACACACACACACACACACACACACATATATATATATATATATATATATATATATATATATATATATATATATATATATATATATATGTGTGTGTGTGTGTGTGAGTGTATATATGTATATATGTATATATATACATATATATATATATATATATGTGTGTGTGTGTATATATATATATATATATATATATATATATATATATATATATATATATATATATATATATATATGATTTGTAAGTAAATTACCAAAACCTGCCTCTCATTTTCTCATACAAAACCTTTGCAATACAGACACATACACACACACACACACTCTCAGACACTGCTTTGCTTTTCCTGAGCCGAGGCTCCTATTGTTTAAGCAAAGAGGATTTTCCTGTGTCAGAGTCAACATACTGCAAATGACATGTAAATGAGGGAGAGACAAAAACAGAAAAGAAAGAGGTATAAATACACCCAAAAGTTATTATTGCGCACTAGGGACAAAAGAGTATGTTACTTGAACGCAGAAAACAAATAGCATTCTAAATATGTTCTCACCCTAAGGATCCTGTTAAAATCCTCTTTGTCCACCCTCAGGAAGTGGCAGTTGTCCTCTCGCAGGACGATGGAGGCTGCACGCGGTGCATCATTTACCAGAGCAAGTTTCCCAAAATCATCCCCCTCATGCAGTGTGCAAACCACACCCTGCACACACACACACACACACACACACACACACACATACACCAGACACACCATCATCACTGACAGCTCAGAAATGCCATTTCAGGTTTTATTAAACATACACAGAAATCACAGTAACAGCCTGTATATGATATAATACTTAATAATAATATCATAATAAATCCTAAAAGAGATTAGTGATAGGTTAGAAAAGAAATAACAGTAATATAATGTTAATGACAGATGATCTCACCTTGCCATAAATAACCACGTTAACTGAACCCTTTAGGATGATGTACCAAGAGGTTCCTTCCTCTCCTTGATTAAACACTGACAATGAAAGAATTACAAATACAACCATGTAAAAAGAAAACGAAGAGTGAGACAGACATATCATTTTCACTCTAATTTGGCTTTAATCTAATAAAGGGTGCACACAGAATTCTGCTCAACCAGGTCCAGTTTAGCTACTCACATACTGTTCCTGCTTTTGCATGGGACTCAAAAATGAGGACGCCTGCTAACTCCCTTTTAACCTGAAAACACATCAAACACAAAGAAAACCCTTATGGTAAACTAGGGTGCATTTTCATAACCTATATCTCATTATCCATGTTAATATTTTCATAAACAATTACTTGCGATTCAAGGTAGGGAAATCTTTAGTTAATCTACTGTATCAAGGTTTTTACTTCTCCTCATTTGAAGCAGTCCTCTGCAGAACTTGGTTTAAAAAACAACAACTTCACTTACTGTATTAGACAGACAGACTGAAGCCTGCCTAGGAGATCAAATGTGTTTGTTCTACTCTTCATCTGATAGTGATAAGCACGCTCTGCTGTAAGTCCTAGGAATTAAGGCCATTTGATAATAATGAACTAGTTTTCCTCATCTCCTCAAGCCACATTAGGACCAACATTATAGAATGGATTATATACGGTATAAAATGCTTCTACCGCTTACTCATTCTTCAGGGTCACGGGGAACCTGGAGCCAATCCCAGGGAGCATCGGGCACAAGGCGAGGTACACCCTGGACAGGGTGCCAGTCCATTGCAGGGCACAATCACATACACACTCACACACACCCATTCACACACTACGGACACTTTAGACACGCCAATCAGCCTACCATGCATGTCTTTGGACTGGGGGAGGAAATCAGGAAACCCCCGCAGCACGGGGAGAACATGCAAACTCCGCACACACATCCCCTGGAATCGAACCCCAGACCCTGGAGGTGTGAGGCGAACATGCAGCCACTGAGCCACCGTGCGTCCCACGGTATAAAAATACGTATTATGAAAATATAAAATATATTTTCAGATTATTTTCCACAGCTTCTTACTTGAATTATTAAGTTGCACAGTTTTATGTTATTGTTCAGTGCGATTCAGTCAGAGAAATTTAAAGGTTATACTGTACTATATTATGTGACCTGACTGCCCATTGCCAGACCACTCATAGGAACAATAGAGGTACATTACTGTAATTTCCTAATGCAGCATGTGCACTTACTGTTGTAGAGAGGTGAGATAAGGCTTTTATATGTAGCAGTTCCTCATAAATAATCTCTAAATCATCTACTGTCCTTTGGCCAGGCCTGGAAATAAAAGAGTGAAACATATGTATATCACTTTTGTAACTAGAATTAGCTTAGAAGGTATCATAAAAGAAAGTTTTAGGACATCAAAAAATATACTCATAGATTATTAAATTACAAAGAAATAAACAATGAACAATCAACTTTTGGCCCCACGACACGCATTTTTTAACCCAATCTTAAAATGCCATTTCCTGTAGTAATTTACTACATGTTACTCAACTTGTGTCTAATCAGCACTACTTAAAAAAGATCTAAGCAGGAAGCATGCCAAGACAAGAGTGTGTATTAATCAGTTAAATTTCACAGCAGTTCTATTCATAGCTGTGCCTTTGGGAGGGGGATACAATGACAGTACAGCTTTAGAGGTCACTCCTATTTCTGTGGCAGGGACATACTGTTTTCGAAGGATCATGCGCATGAGGGCGTCAGGGCCCATCTGAGACAGGAAGAGGAGGGTGTCCTGCAGTTCCTCCTCACTCTCTTTCTTTTCCTCTTCACTTGGGAGTGGCGCATCATCCTGCTCATCATCCAGGAAGCGATAGAACAGGTACTTATCCTGGAAATTCAGCTCCTGATCAACTGCACCACAATCCAGACCAGCATTATTCAATGCAGAGGGAAAACACACACACACACACACAAACACACACTGACATCACCATAACATATGCTGCGCTGATTGTGTGTGTTCTATTGATTTGCAC
This sequence comes from Ameiurus melas, assembly GCA_012411365.1. Taxonomy (NCBI): domain Eukaryota; kingdom Metazoa; phylum Chordata; class Actinopteri; order Siluriformes; family Ictaluridae; genus Ameiurus; species Ameiurus melas. The sequence continues at coordinate 21,591,122 of CM022758.1, read as the reverse complement.
AGAAAGGAAATAAAGGTTCAATTAGGATTCTTCTCATGGAGCAAACAAGCCAGTGCTAGCTCTGGATTGGAGTGTGTGCCAAGTGCATGCCCACAGAGAGCGACAAAGCCTTTAAAGTATGCCTGCCTCATTCAGCAAGTGAAACATCAGCTCAGTTCCAGTCATAAAGCTCTTTCACACTGAGACAAATGTGTGTGATTAGACTGAAATTACCTGTGATAGTTTATAACCAGATGTTATAGTGGACACAAACAATATACAAACACAAAGTAAGGCATATAATAAAATGTAAAAAATATTATAATATACTTATAAAAATTATTAAATTAAATAAACTCAGGTAATAAGGGATATTTTGAGCTTAAACACAGCACCCCCCCCACACACACACACACACACATTTTCTCCCTAATTTAGTCTTTGCCAATTCCCATCCACCAGCCAGCTCTACCCTATCACATGACAGCTACAAATGAGGAAGGGTGAAGTATAGCAGGTGCTACCTCTGAGACACGTGAAGTCAGCCAAGCATCTTTTCAAACTGCTGCTCATGCATCATCACAGTGTAGTGTAACACACTCGGAGGAAAGCGCTATCCACCCTCTTCCACGTACATGAGCTCGAAGATGCACAGGACTGGTCACTCTGACTAGTTAGTGACAAGTGCCTAGTGTTAATGACAGAAGAGAGAGAGTACGCCATCTCTCCCCTCCATACAGCATGTCAAATGTATGCTAGCCTATCACTTCAGCCACACTAACAGCATTTTTCACAGGTCAAAAATTTGGTTTTGAAGGTCCAGTTTTGAAAAAAAAAATGGCTTCAAAATGACTGCTACCACAGCAATTTTTTGAAGCACTTCCTGAGAGAATAACAGCACTGAGCCTCTTCCTGTAAAGGCTTTTGTGTGCACTCGTTTAAGCTGAACATTTCATGCTCTTTTATATTCTTAGGTTGATTTGTATGCACACTGAAAGCCATTCAGTGCAGCACCCAGTACAAGTTGACTGTACACAACTGATTGAGTAAACTCATTCCCTCTATTTAATTGAGTAATGGCATCTCCCAAAACTTGTATATTTAAGTTCAATTAACTTGGTGCTCATGTAGACTGTACTTAAATCTCTAAGTTCACTTGTGGACAACTTGACGTTCATATAATGTAGTTTATAGTTTATTGTATAGGACTCGAACTTGGGTCGCAGTAGCGAGAGCACCAGATGCTAGCCGCTAGTCCACCAGGAAACCTGTATGATAAATAATTAAGTTCACTTAACTTGGTGTTCATTTCAAGTGTACATAAACATAAGTTGTCCCAAAAGTCTCCACTGAGAGTCATCTCTCTTACTCATGATGAACTGAAGAGACGAAGAGGACCGGCTTTTGAAATGATCTACCAATCATTGCATTAGTTCTCTTGTTGCCAGGCGGAACTCTTTGGTTTCACAACACTTGAAATCTTTAAAAAGTTTATGCATTTTTTATATAAATAAGTTAAACAAACTTAGATTTTTGATTAATGGGTCTAAAACGCAACATTTTAAGTAGCGTTTAGTCACGATTATTTGATTGTTTAAGTAAAGATAACTTTCGGGTTTACAATGTATATTCGGGATCAGTATCTTGCTATGCAATCCATGCACAGTGAAGTCTTAACCTCCTGGCAGAGCTAACTAAATTTCCAAAAATATCCTGGTCAGCCTTTATAAGTTTCACTTTTCACCACCAGCTGTAAAAACAGCCTCAAGGCATCAGTGATCCATAACCATATTTTACAATGGGAATCAACTGTTTTTCCTTGTATGAAGTACCCCCTTTTCACCAAACCTGCCAGTCTCATGGTCTCATCTGAACACACACAGATCATTCTTGACTTTTGGGGGATATAAATTTTCAACCAACATTTTAACCTTTTTTATGGTTGCTGAGTATTTTTTTTAAGTGTCTATTTATTTTTTATATCCACAACTTCGAAAACAGAATTGGCAAAGGCAACAGTAAAATTTCTGGATATATCGCATAACGTTGCACAAGTCTGCCATGCCAGCTATGTACAAAATCTGACAAGTTGTAAGGAAAGTCAAACAGAGAATACTAATATAAATATTAAGAATGGTGTGTATTGCACAAGAGTCTATGACACTATAACTGACCGTGGTTGAGTACTCCTTCCTCCAGCAACACCTGCCACATCCCAACAGCCTGAACCCGTGTGTGTACACAGGAACTCTGCTGCATCTGCCAGTCAACCAGCTCTGTGCCTACACAACACCGCCTACACACAAACACACACACACACACACACACACAAAGCACCTTTCATAGACTGAGCTGTCACAGAATGCCTCTGTGAATGTGTCAAACAGCATTAGTCTACTAGACAGGAATGGCTCTGCTCTTCTGATCCTCACTTGTAAGTCTTTAGGTGGTACTTCCTGTCTCGTATCATGTGAGGTGCTTGGGTGAGGATGGCGTTCCTTAGCACTTTACCTGCCCGCATGATCTTCTCAGATGGAACCTACAAATTTAAAAATATCTGTATCACCAAAGGGAAGTGCATTCTTCTGCACATTAACATACCTCTGACAGTAAACTTTCTGTTTTTGGAGTGTAGCTCGGTTCTGCTCTTTAAAAAGAGGAAGGTGATCATTTCAGTGGCAGTGTGCCTTGATGTAAATAAACTATAAAACATAATAGCAGCCTTCCTCAGAGGAACAGATGAAAAGGCACTCTGATTACAATTATTAATTGCATTAGTGCTTTACAGTGTGTAGTGATTTTAATTAGGTTTTGCTGGGCTGTTATTCAGGCGTTACAGTGATTGTGTGGGTTAAAGCCATTAGGAACATTGTTCAAAAACAAATCCATTTCTGAGCTCAAGCAGTGCAATGTTTTGTGTGTTAAATAAATAAATAATAATTAAGCAGGTGTTTTCAGATACCAAACTTAATCAAACAGTGTATGAATTTCCATGTTCCTAAAAAATGGTTCTTCAGTGCTGTTCTTTGGACAGTTAAGGGTTCTTAGCGTTCTAAAAGAGTTTTAGTTTGAAAGCCTTTCCACTAGCGAAACACTCTGTTGTGAGGGCCTACATAAAACCTTTAAGGGATCCCCCAGAGAGACTGAACAACCCTTAAGGGTTATAGATTTGACCTTTTTTCCAGAGTGTTGGTGTTTTTGACACATATAGAATAGTCAACTTGAAATGAATTTGTAAAACCATAGTGTTTGCATATTTATCAGTTTGTTCTATTAAGAGAACCAACTTTTATTTTTTACATAGCATCTTACCTACTCTGTCCAATTAAATAAGATGGAATTGGTCCAAATGTTGGACTAGCTCACATTACAGTGTCAGTATCAACACATTTCAATCTGTTCAGAGAGATACTCTTAAAAGGTTTATGCCGTAACCCAGGGGTGCACAATACGTCGATCGCGATCGACCTGTCGATCGTAAAGGAAGTTCGGGTAGATCGCCATTCAAAAAAATTAATAAATAAATAAATGTTAGTGTTGATAAAAGAGGCATTCATAGACGCAGCTGACTCGTTGTTTCGGGACTTTAAAAACAAAGCCAAAATATTATCTTCAATCAAAGCTCTCCAGCTATCAAGAAGTAGTTACACGGCGCTGTGAAGTCATGGCTGAGGATTTAGGGAGATAAGGGAGTTTCTTTTTGCTGTTAAACATTCAGAACACACCCAACTCAGTGATGATCCATGGCTGTTGGACTTGGCATTTTTAACCGATCTGACCAACATGTTAAATGAGCTTAATTTGGAGCTGCAAGGAAAAGACAAAACCGTGGTCAATATGATCAGCTCCGTTAATGTCTTTAAACATAAAATGCAACTTCTGTCCTCAAAGCTGCAGCGCCATCATTTTGGGAACTTCCAAAACCTCGTGTCAGATCTGGAGACGCAGCGGAAGGCTTATGCGCAGTTGAACATTGCACGCTACACGGAGCAGATTGACAGCTGTCTGTCGGTCAGTCTTTCACAGATGCTTTCAAGACTACATTCATGTGCTACCCATTTAGGGACAATGTTGAGGTTGATTCACTTGCATCGAAAATTGCAATGCTGTTTCACCTGAACTCGTCTCAAGTGGAGGATGAGATTGTGAAACTACAGACTGACCTTCAGCTGAAGTCCAGGGCTCATGGACAGTTTTGGAACTTACTCACAAATGTAGAACCTCCTTGACTGCATTATTTGGCTGTGCTTATTTATGTGAATCAGCCTTTTCCCACATGAAGATAATTAAGTCCAAATACCGTTCCACAATGACTGGTCATCATTTGGAGGCCTGCTTGAGGCTGGCTACCAGCAGCTACTGTCCGGACTGTGCAACCCTGGATGATTCTATTCAGTGCAAGTCATCAGAGTAAGGTATTGACCAAAAAATGTACTGAATTATAGTGTGCCATAAGGGCTCATGCAGTTACACAAGGTACATGAACATATATATTGTGTGTATATATATTTAAAGGATACTCAGTGTATATATAAATAAATATATGTTTCGCATTTTTAATGTAGGTAGATCTCCTTGACTGGTCATGTTAAAAGTAGCTCGCAAGTCAAAAAGTGTGAGCACCCCTGCCGTAACCTGACCTTTTACCTTTTCTTCTTCTTTTTTTTTTAAGATGATCTGAGGAACTGTTCCACTTGGATCTTATGAGGTAAACGTGCCACTAAGCTTTAAAGTGATTGAAAATTTACACTGCCTCATTGCATGAGCTTTTACTGTTGTATTTACTTTTAAAGTGCATAGTATATACAGTGAGGGAAAAAAGTATTTAATCCCCTGCTGATTTTGTACGTTTGCCCACCCACAAATAAATGATCAGTCTATAATTTTAACATTTTTTTAACAGTGAGAGACAGAATAACGACAAGAAAATCCAGAAAAACGCATGTCAAAAATGTTATAAATTGATTTGCATTTTAATGAGGGAAATAAGTATTTGACCCCCTCTCAATCAGAAAGATTTCTGGCTCCCAGGTGTCTTTTATACAGGTAACGAGCTGAGATTAGGTGCACACTCTTAAAGGGAGTGCTCCTAATCTCAGTTTGTTACCTGTATAAAAGACACCTGTCCACAGAAGCAATCAATCAATCAGATTCCAAACTCTCCACCATGGCCAAGACCAAAGAGCTCTCCAAGGATGTCAGGGACAAGATTGTAGACCTACACAAGTCTGGAATGGGCTACAAGACCATTGCCAAACAGCTTGGTGAGAAGGTGACAACAGTTGGTGCGATTATTCGCAAATGGAAGAAACACAAAAGAACTGTCAATCTCCCTCGGCCTGGGGCTCCATGCAAGATCTCACCTCGTGGAGTTGCAATGATCATGAGAACAGTAAGGAATCAGCCCAGAACTATACGGGAGGCTCTTGTCAATGATCTCAAGGCAGCTGGGAACATAGTCACCATGAAAACAATTGGTAACACACTACGCCGTGAAGGATTGAAATCCTGCAGCGCATATACATGCTCGTCTGAAGTTTGTCAATGAACATCTGAATGATTCAGAGCACAACTGGGTGAAAGTGTTGTGGTCAAATGAGACCAAAATGGAGGTCTTTGGCATCAACTCAACTCGCCGCGTTTGGAGGAGGAGGAATGCTGCCTATGACCCCAAGAACACCATCCCCACGTCAAACATGGAGGTGGAAACATTATGCTTTGTGGATGTTTTTCTGCTAAGGGGACAGGACAACTTCACCACATCAAAGGGACGATGGACGGGGCCATCTACCGTCAAATCTTGGGTGAGAACCTCCTTCCCTCAGCCAGGGCATTGAAAATGGGTCGTGGATGGGTATTCCAGCATGACAATGACCCAAAACACACGGCTAAGGCAACAAAGGAGTGGCTCGAGAAGAAGCACATTAAGGTCCTGGAGTGGCCTAGCCAGTCTCCAAACCTTAATCCCATAGAAGATCTGTGGAGGGAGCTGAAGGTTGGAGTTGCCAAACGTCAGCCTTGAAACCTTAATGACTTGGAGAAGATCTGCAAAGAGGAGTGGGACAAATCCCTTCTGAGATGTGTGCAAACCTGGTGGCCAACTACAAGAAACGTCTGACCTCTGTGATTGCCAACAAGGGTTTTGCCATCAAGTACTAAGTCGTGTTTTGCAGAGGGGTCAAATACTTATTTCCCTCATTAAAATGCAAATCAATTTATAACATTTTTGACATGCGTTTTTCTGGATTTTTTGTTGTTATTCTGTCTCTCACTGTTCAAATACATTTACCATTAAAATTATAGACTGATCATGTCTTTGTCAGTGGGCAAATGTACAAAATCAGCAGGGGATCAAATACTTTTTTCCCTCACTGTATCGAAGGATTTCCCATTCATGAAAAGGTTATAACTTCCCTGTAATAGTGGGAGTGGAGGCCCTGCAGGCACATTAGCATGTGCTGGAGACAATCCCCTTCTGTCTCTGGGAGCCAAAGAGGAACACAACTACCCCCCCAGACATGCTCTGTTCACATGCCAGAACATTTTTAACACCATCCCAAGTATTATGCCATACAACCCTTCACTCCGAATTCTTTCAGTTATGCATTGTTCAATATGAGGCTAAATCTGCATACTGCCTCATTTATAATCAGGCAAATGTTTTTAAAAGGTTTTAACAAATGGTACATATCACATATTTTCAGTAGATTAGAGATTGACTCTTCTTCCAATTGACTTAATTGAACTGTAATTTATTTTTAATTTGGTATTTACTTGAATATACAGTGCATCCAGAAAGTATTCACAGCGCTTCACTTTTCGCACATTTTTTATGTTACAGCCTTATTCCAAAATGGATTAAATTCATTATTTTCCTCAAAATTCTACAAACAATACCCCACAATGACAACATGAAAGAAGTTTGTTTGAAATCTTTGCAAAGTTATTAAAAATAAAAAAACAAAAAAAAGCACATGTACATAAGTATTCACAGCCTTTGCTCAATACTTTGTTGAAGCACCTTTGGCAGCAATTACAGCCTCAAGTGTTTTGAGTATGATGCTACAAGCTTGGCACACCTATTTATGGGCAGTTTCTCCCATTCTTCTTTGCAGGACCTCTCAAGATGTGAATACTTTCCGGATGCACTGTATTATGTTGCAAACCTAATTATGAAAACCAAAGAAAATTATGAATGAGAAGTATGTTCATACCTTATTCAGGTGCCTGGTCATTGATCCTAGGGAGTTACCCAGATTCTCTTTGTCAGGCATTCCTATAAACAGGTAAAAAGCAACTGAATTCACAGAAGGCACTAAGACAATTGTAAAAAGTACAACAAACTAAGCACATGCACAGCCACATGAGTTCCCTCTCTATCTTTAATAGAAATTGTCTACCATAACAGTTTAAATAGTCTCACACCAATGAGACTGTAGCAAAAATGTAAAGGACAGCTCCTAAATGCATCACTATAGAGAGGCAGCTGTTGGGAATTCATGGCGAGTGTGTGAGGATGTGTGTACTCTGTAGAGGCACATCCTGAGGGTGGTCAGGAAAAGAGACTTGATCTTCACTTAAGGTTACAACAGTAAGCACCACTCCTTCAGGACAAACAGTCCATTTAGAGCATCCGGCCCTCTAATACTCTTATCTTTCACGAAGCACACCCTTTCTCTCAGCTGACTCTTTTTATAGACTTTTGAAAAACCCTGCTAAAAATATTCAAAAAAGACATCTGTGGGCGAGATAATAGCATTTCCACCTTTTATTCTGATCATCTTTGCATTTGAAGTAAAAATGCAAAAAACTTCCTAGCCAGAGGAAATTTGTTCTTTGCTTAAAAGTTTCTCTTTGATATCTCAAGAGATTTACTAGTGATTTTCACTTGTGTTTCATTAAGGCATTAACTTTATCATAGAAAAAAATTCTTTAAAAAGATCCTTAGGAGAAATTGACTGAGAAGAAAGAGCCTGATTGAAGTAAAAAAAAAAAAAGGAAAAGCGAATCTTTTTGAGTTAAAAGACTATTGAAATCTCCTCCACATATACATAAACTCATTTAAAATGCTTTTTAAAATGTATTCTGAACATACTGCTATACTGAATTAAAACCTGTATATGAGTAGGTATATACATATGTATCCATGTTACTAGATCTAAATTACTAGCTTACTTGCCATCTAGTTTACCTCTCTTCTGGTATATTTACAAATGCTAGACTATATACTTCAAAATATCACAAATATACTATGGACATCTTTTGAAATACTGTGTATCTGAAATGAAAGTATATCGAACACAAACTGAATATCACTGCAAATATACAATAGTAAATTGACGTAAATTTGGCTCAACCTTGTAGTATATTTGAATGAACTCATTACACTTTTTTGACTTTGTTGACATACTGAAACTCGCAGAGATGCGTGAGATTAGTAAGCTTTTGCCTCAGGCGAAGAAAAAAAACATAGAAACACTTTAGCAGAAGTCGTCCTTTCTTCCTATTTGATGTATTTGATGTCTAGGAGAAACTATAGAGATAATAACAAAATCTCCTTTTAGATTTTTTTTCCTATGGACCGACCTGCGCTGTGTATTTTGACATTAAGCATTTGTTTTCATAATTTTAGGTTGTTTTTATTAAACAATTTTGTCAAATGAATGAACAATTCTGAATCTTTAAGAATCAGCTATATTCTGATGCAAGCATCTTTAATATAAAAAATACAATTTCTAAAAGAGAGAGTAAACTCACTGTCAGCACTGGTCCCACTCTCCATGGCACCATAGGGAGGGGCCAGGAGACCAGCCATGCACTGGCGATACTTCTGAAGACACAACAACACACAACAAGGAAAAGAAAGAGAAACGAATGAGTGGGCCATGACTATGCAATTATACTGTCATAATAACATCTATCCAAGTGTGGTAGAAACAGATGGCACATTTTTATAGGTTCAAAACTCCATCATGGGCCTTAGAATATTGATTAACGTGTACTAACACACACTGAGTCTCATACACACACACACACAGTTAGGTAAGGGCAGTGCCTGGATGAGAAGCAGTGGTGCCAGATTAGACCACTATAAGCTGAACACTGCACACTTATTGCATAAATAACTGGTTTATTTATGGGTATCAACCTGAGAGAGGTGTGCTAACACACGTCTTCCTATAAAGCAATCCCATTTTTTATCTGTTTTGAACATCATCATAGCAGACAAATGTAACAGAAATCACTACAGGACAAGTTTTATGTTTTAATTGACGACCATATATTATTAGGGAGAAATCAGAGAGCACAGCCAAGCCATAGATTTGTTACAAAGAAGTTACACTGCACTTGCAGAAAAATATTACCATTGCGGATTACATTATATGAGATTAGATTAGTTTAGATTAGATTAGACTGGATTGGATTAGTCTATTCATCTGCATATACTAGATCTATACTGAACTGGGATGCCCTTAAGGAATCCTTTCATCCTGCTACATTTTCAGAGGCAGTGTGTAGGTGTGTGCTGTGTTTGACGCTGGTCAGAGGCTTAGAAGAGTAAGAAGAGATGATGTATCTGTATAATGCAACCTAGTATTGTGGTCCATGAATGCGTATAATCCCTCTAATCTGGTCTATTTGAGAATCAGAGGGAATTACAGAGGATAACAAACTCAAAAGCCCACAAAATCAAAGCCAAACACACACCTACACAAACCCATTATATTCAGGAAATCAAAAAAATGATCTCTGTTGAAGTTTCATCTTTTTGTCATGTACATCTGTTTATGGAGAAAACCACTCTCTGTGACTGTATTGAGCCATTGCCATCAGACAATGTCTGGCACTTGGATCAACAACAGAACAGTGCAGTTCTCAGAGGCTCAAAGCTGGAGTAAGTGGAAGCAGAGTGGTGACGTAACATTTGATGTTAGGTTAATGAAAATGACATTTCTATCCACATCAGATCACACTGTGGGGTTAGGAATGAGACAGAATACGGGCAAGTACATTACCACAAGATGAATTCATATGGAGATCTAAAGAGAAATGAGGTTTTAGAGATGTACTGAATAAAACCCAAGAAGACAAAACCCAAGAGCAGGACGAGTCTTGATGTAATTATTTTTCTTGATTTTCCAGAATTACTATGAAAGTCCATTTTCCTAGCAGGCTCTGTATAGTTTATGTTCCAAATCATGCTTGTACAAACATTGGTTGAAATAGTCACAATTTCAAGCTTCAGCACCAGCTAGTTTCTCTAATACATGATCCTGGTCTATGGATTCAGCAGCGTTCATCTGAGGCAGAATTCATTTGCATTTCACAGTGAATACTGCACACTGTCAGGATTGATCATTGTCAGAAGCAGTCTAAAAAATGCATCAAGCAGATATAAGTGAATATCTGTCATCTGCAAGCAGATTCTACAGTTCAGCATTAATAAGCATGGTGAGTAAAGCCATACACTGCTGGGTCCATTAGTCAATACAGACACCTGGGACGTTAAAGCTAGCTTAATTCTTCTCCCCCCTAGGAGCAGTGGCTCTAACGAGAGTCAGACTATGTATGTATGTATGTGTGTGTGTGGGGTGGGGTGGGGTGGGGGGGTTACACATCATAATCATACTAAAAGCAAATTGATTTGTTTTACAGCATTACAGGCCAGATTTCATAAAATATGGAATACGATGATGGATGCTAATGGTTATCCAATATCCCGGGATGTGATTCCATGCTGAGTTTCTTCAGTGGCAACTAATTAAAAATGGCACACTTCTGCCATTCACACATAGTTATCTATCTTAATCATTAACGTTTGTCTCTAGTTCTATATTCAAATCATTGTCTGATATACTAGTTATGTAGTTATATATTTCATTGGAGGAGATGAACCCTTGCAACAGTTATTAAGTTTAATAGTGCTAGAGCCCATTATGCTATTCGTTTCAGCACTCTTCACCCATTATATTTAAATGTGCAGATGAATCTGTACACTTCATAAAGCCATGTGAAGCCTACATATTCTTGACCTGGCTTCCACACTATAAAACACACAGACTGCACAAGAAATTGCTGATTTAACCTATAACTTTGAAATTGTCAGTTATTTCCTAAATATTTCCTTTAATATGTTGATTGTTCTAAAATGTTATTATTAATCCCATATTATACTTACTGTATTTATTCTTTTTTTTTAATCCTAAGGGTGGTACAACGTACCAGTTAGGTTTCCCAACATTTGTGATTGAAGGAAGACTATTATAAATATTTCCCTGATGGCACCCAATGTAAAAATCTTAACACTCAGTAATGTCAAAGCCAATACAGTTCTAAATTTATTTGCGCAAGCAATATTCTACGACATGTCAATAACATATTCATATTCAAACCATGATCTGAATGGGCAAAAAATGGTAGAAATCAATAATAATGTTCTGAGGATGATAAACATTCATATAACACATCCATAATCCATAAACACTCATTGCAGCTTCCAAGAGCTTGAGCATGGCCGATGCAGCTAGGTGATTATGGAGCCTCAAAGACACTAACAATTTCCCTCCAAATAAAAGGTGCTATGTGATGTCCAGTCTCACTGCACAAGATACTGGAGTGCCAGTAATCACAGACTACATCGAGCACAAAACATGTGTGGGAAAACATCTGTGATTAATCCAACTCAAAAGCTTCATTAGAAGTGTCTACAACATGAATATTTAACTCAAAATTGCCATAATTTCTGCATCACCTATACTAACAAAATAAAATAAACTGCCATATTTTACTTTCCATCAATTACTAGACTTATTTCATATCTAAAAGATTTATTAGTCAATAAGAGAGGGTTGTTCTATGTAAAGTCTGTCATTTGTCTGCGTGCTTCTACTTGCTACTACAAACAAATTCATATAATTACTTTAAGTCATTCTTCAGTGCATTGATCAGTACTCTAGTGATTCTTCTGCAGAAACAAAAAGACAGGAAAAGCAGACTAATATGGATTGTGAAATACTCATAATTACTTAAGAGCTGAGATGTGCTCTTCTGCTCTGAAGGCTACACAGATGGACTTAAACCATCTGCCAAATATGAAGCAGAAGAAACATAAATTAAGGATAGGAGTTCTGCATCTCCATGACAACCACAGATCTCTGTGTAGATACTGCAAAAAAAAAAAACCCTCTCCCAGGTCCTGCACATTAACATCACAGCTTTTACTGTGAAAAGGAAATTAAAGCAAAGAAGTTGGCAGAAATACCTCAGCCATGTTATACAAAAGGGCTGGAGGTGCAGTCAGTCAAAACCTCAAAACTGAATCTAGTTATGTGACTATTAGCTGCTAATTTCTTCTTCAAACTCAACTGCATGACTATTCTAAATAATAAAAGCTTTCAGATCAGAACACAATGCATGATTTGATTCGGGCAAAGTTATTATCACAGATTATCTTCAAAGGTGAGCTAAAGTGGTGTGGCAACAATAGTTGAATGATTTTGGATCGCGCTTAATGACAACCTGGGTGTAAAGTGTGATTCAAGAAGCCAGCTGTGTTACAATCCCACTCTCTCATTGATGAGGAAATCTAGTTCCAGTATCCATACACATCTCATCAGCATTCTCCAGTACAGCGGCTGATCTGTTCACCCAGATAACAAAATACAACATTTTCTCTTTCCTTTTCTCACATGTATATGATCCATGACTAAGCATTCTCACCAACAACACAATTTTACAGTTAGAGTGTAAAAACATGCTGAAATTCAAAATATGACATCAGAGACAGTTGAAAGAGATCAATAGAGACAGAGCAGAAACTTACCTACAATGGAGTAAACCACATAGGTGCAAGGATTTGGAGACGTTCCCTGCTGTTGCTCTCTCTCTGCATCCTTTCCTGCTCTCAGTTCCAATCACAAAGTGAACCTGTGCATTACAGTACTAGTTCTCTCTTCGCTCTGCTTTCCCTTGCACTAAAGCATATATTTCTGAGAAAGCTCCTAATGGTGGATGTGAAGCAAACAGACAACAGGATGTGTGTCTGTGTGTGTGTGAGTGTGTGTATGTGTGAGAGAGAGAGAGAGAAAGAGAGGGAGTGAGAGAGAGTGAGAGAGAGAGCGAGAGGGAGAGAGAGAGATGCCCAGGGTCCTGTTCTTTGCTCCAAGGTCCCACTGAGCAGCAAGCTGACTGCAGCGCATGTGTGTGAGTGTGTGTGCTCTCTGTAGAGAGTGAGCACTCATCTAAGCATGATGATGATTGGAGTACTCTAATTGCCTAGCAACCACTCCCGAGTCTTGGGGAGGGGTCAGTTACTGGTCCATAAAGAGTCACACACACATAACCTTACTAGCACCTCCATATTTTAGACATTGTAAATTCAGGACTCCTGTGTTAGCGAGACCAAATCATAAACTATTTTAAATGTCTGATTTTGACATCCCCATTGTAAAAAAATATAACATTTGAAAGATCTGATGACAACAATCTTTTAAAGAGGTCTCAATCCTGAGGGGTGTTGCAGTGATTATTTAGTTAGTCCAGGACGCAGTCACAGCACGTCAAGGGAAATAGTGCAGTAGGGGCGCAGGGGGCCTGAAGCCTATCCCAGGGAACTCAGGGCAAAAGGTCGAGAACAAACTGGACAATCTCACACACACATTCACATATCACAGACAATTTGCAAAATACAAATCAGCCTATATCTTTGGACTGAGGGAGGAAACTGGAGTACCCAGAAGAAACCCCCAAAAGCGCAAGGAGAACATGCAAGATCTACACACACAGGGCGTGGACAAGATTCGAAACCCCCAACCCTAGAGATGCGAGGCAAATGTGTTAGCCACTAAGCCACCATGACCCCCCAACAAATATCAAAGGTTTAGCAACTCTCAGCTAATAAAGAAAAAATGTAATGTATTGCTGTGATTGACAGGGAAGACAGAGTATACCATCCCTCACTGCCATGATTATGGCCAATTTTACTACAGATATCTGTGGTTCCACAAGCACTTAAACTCACTATCTCTTGACAATAGGGCATATGCTTTTCCGTTCCACCACTCGGGAGCAACCGTTTTGCTGTTTGCATTGGAAAGATTTCTCCAGTCTGCAACTATCAACCCCTCTATAATGGTGCTGTTGGAAAATTCACTCCTGGCATTGAAACGCTTAGACCAGGATGCAGAATTGATTAGGTGATCTGGTTTATGGATGGCGCCAAGTGTGGTTAGCACAATCCGTACTGTAAGATACGTGTAAATCACTGCTGCAAAACCTATCCTGTATACCAGAGTTGCACATTAGCCCTGAGGCCAAAGAATCCTTGGAGATAAGGGCACAGGTCTCAGAAACTAGAAATCAGCAGAGCCAAGTGGACTGGCACCATATAACTTCCATCAACCTCGTGTGAGACCTGAACACCCATGAAAAACAGAGGGGTGCCAACTGGACACTTTACAACCAAAAACAATGCACATTGGCAAGCTAATACATTAAAACAGTGCAGTCTGATAATAATGTTCAGTTGTCCGACCCCAAGCTTTTTTGGTTCAGGGCCTTTCAAATTTCACACCCACCAAGTTTGCCACTCCAACAGGCCCATTTCCTGTGGGACAGGGGTGCAACTGAAAGAATAGACCTTGCTATTCAGAAGAAGGGGTTCTTCTAATCAACATACTTCCTACTTCAGAATAAGGATTGTGGTTGTTGTCCAATTTTAGACTTGCCCTCCAGTATCAAACATCAGATTTTTCAGTTATTTATGCTGTCACAAGACTGGTTTATATCAGAGGATCTGCACTAATGCTTTTTAAGGATTGCCTTCCAAGGGCAGGCATTCCAATTAAATCAATTACTAGGGTAATTAATCGGTCTCTGGACTCTGGATTCTACTTTGCACGAATCCTACACAGATGGGCCCATGCACACGTGCTGTCAAGACAGCACATGCACCCGAGAAAGTGACATTTGCATTCAGATATTGTGTCCTAGAGCTAGGAAAAGTTTGGTAGGACACAGGTGGACCGCTGAACCTGGGGTATCTGCCTAAATTCATATATATATATATATATATATATATTTTTGTTAACCTACTGACAAAAGAATGAAATGAAAACTGATAAGCATTCCTTGTTATGTCCAGCACTTGCCCTATGGCACTATGTCGAGCAGATAGCAGAGAGCCAATCATCAGATCATCTGCCATGAAGGAAAGACATGAGGAGCTCCCTTGTCTAAAGTAAACAGAGACTGGCCCACTTAGTGGTGGATGTCTTATCCACAGATGCCCAGCCCCTACCATGACTCGAAGAGGATTATCTCTGCCTCATGGGCGTGTGGTCCAGAAAGTCCGTGCTGCTTCTACCTGGGCATCACAGGTTCTACAAAGTTAACATCACCCCTTCTATATATGTGATTGCAGTGGTCATCTCTGAACACTTTTCCAGTTAGTCCTAATGTGGGTCAGTTAAACATAGAACCAGCCCAAGGTTACAAGAATCACTTGGGTAACCTATGTGACTGGGTTATCCAAGTGATTCTCGCCACCCCTGCCAGTTAAGAGGGGTGAAATAGAATGCTAATTGCATACAGTATGTAACTGTAGTTCTAAGAACACCTGATAAACACTGACTAAATTGACTCTGTATATTAATTAATTGAGGAACTCTAAGTAAAGTGAACTTAAGCTGAGCCTGTCATCACAAGGCAGAAGGCAAGAGATTTGTTACATCATTACCAAGAGGGGGTGCTGTCTTACAACACTATTAGACGTAAACCACACATTATACTCAAGTATACCTGAAATTGGAGATGATCATAAAAAAGACATGGCAACATCTTCCCGGTTAGCAAACAAAGTCATTGAGACAAAGTCATTATGATGACAAATATGAGTGTGAATGTAATGGCAGTCATCTGTAATATTTGCATAATGCTGAAGACTCTCAATCAGAATAATTAAAGCATACAGTCTGGCCTTGAACGTAGAGAAAATGCTGAAAAAGACAAGAGATTGTTGTGTTTGGACATGCTGGTCCTCATGGCTGCATTAGAGTAGAAAGTGAGGTGGACTGCACATAGTAAGTACACTGTTCATTTGCTCACATTAAAGCCTCACTCTGCCTCTATAAAGGTTTTATAGCTGACAGAGCCATGCGGCTTCAAAAGGAAGAGCTTGCATTCAAAGACAACACAATAACCAATCAGATGCCGCCAGCTTTGAAATAGAAATTAGTTATTTGACATACAAACAGGTGCTGCTGTTTTGTTTTGTTTTTTTTGTCAGATCCTCTTTCTTTTGCTAGACGAGGAGCATTTTGCTAATGCATGTTTGTGTGGCTCTTTAAATGAATGAGAACGTGTGTGTGTGTGTGTGTGTTTTGTGTGTGTCCTCTGCATGATCAGTAGAGTATTTCCAATTATAAATGTGCATTGATCATAGCAGGGGCATTTTGCCTGAAGGTTCTGTCAAAATTACACTCATTATATAACTGGTAGGATGAGTGCTTGTACAAATATTTTTGTGTATGCGAGTGTATGCTAACATGACTACACTCCAGTTGCTTTCCAAAACAGTCTATCAGACATATATGCATTTCAAAATGCATATATAAACACCATGGACTTAGATAATGTAGCATTTGAATGAAAAGGCACTGTGAAATAAAAGAGCTCACTTATACAAGATGAGGAACAAGAAAAAGAATTAAGGAAATACTTAATCGTTATGGATGGCCAGAGATTAATAACAGTAAAACAGGTAAACAATATGCCTGTTATATTAGGATTGGTGGGACACAAACACATAGTATGCATCGCCTTCCAAGTGAAATTAAAAGTAACATTCATTATATAGCACTCGAACTTGAAATATTCTTCATTGTATCTGAAGAGTAGAGAAAAATAGATGAAGTAGCTTAATTTAGACTTAAGCAGACTAATATCCTTCTTTGAAATGAAACTCAAAGCTGCTAATAAAGCATTACTAATATTCGGTAGCGTTTCATTAGCATGATTAGCTATGCTTTCATTTCTAATTCAAAGTTTTCCTTGAAAAAGCTTAAGCAATCCTATCTGATTACATTGAAGTGGGAAATGTATTAAATGCACTAATTTCCTGCTTCATACCAAAACTTAAAGCACTGAAATAAAATCTATACCAGTCAATCAAACTTACATTAAAAATAATAATAATAATAGCGCAATGAATTTAAAAGTGAACTTCTCCAAACTAATGTGGCTGCTACTTTATTATATGTGTCTTGTATTGGTGGGTTCTTTATTGTACTTCAGGTTTCTTCTTAACAATTTTATATAAACAGACTGATGTCAATTTATGTGTGATAGTGTGTGCAAAAAAAAAGAAAGAAAAGCTAAGCTTAAAATGATGTAAGATATTCCCTTGGATCATTTCTTATTTTTTTGTAAGCTGGATGATGTGGGAAGCTCAGAGCAACACAGCCTGATCACGCCCACATCAGCAAGCGCTGGCTGAGATCTTAATTTACATCGTCCTTCTTTTCATATAAGACAACAGTGTCTCTAGTGCTGGTGTGTCCATAGAAGAGGAGGTAATGAAGGCAAGCCTTTATAGTAGTGTGTGTTTGTGTGTGTATGTGTGTGTGTGTGTGTGTGTGTGTGTATGTGTGTGTATGTGTGTGTGTGTGTGTGTGTACATGTGTTGTTATAAGGATATGTCTGGGTGTGCATATGGACTTGTGTGGGTGGTACAGTGATTGTACTATGACAGTGCTGGCCAAGCCTACAGTCATTGCGTCCACATATAAACAGAGTGTCTCTTCCGCTTCCTATATTAGTCAGCGTTCCCTGAACTCTGACTATAATAATCCAACATGGTCAGACATGCAGACACCCAAACTTTCTTGGAAAAGTGACTGCATATATCTCTCACGTTAACACCCCCAACCCACACACACACACACACACACACACACACACACATACACAAGCTAAGAATGAAGACATACGTGGTTAACTAATAAGAAAAAAAAAAAAGAAAAGAAAAGAGAGCGCAAACAAAAGCATAAGAACTTGTTTCCTAGCAGTAGTTTTGGCCAAATCTTGTAATAAACAGCACACCCTGTATTTGAGGAATCTTGTAACAAATTACAATGCCATTTTTTAACACCCTGTATGTGTAGAACCTCACAATATATTACACTTCCAGACTTGTTGAACATATATAATGAATATAGAAATCATTAAAAGACTAGTGACTTGAGAAATACAAAAAAAAACTTTAGTAAACTTGAAAAAACCCCAATTCAATTAATCACTCTAATTAGGTACTTGTAGCACAGCACATAGCAAACATACAGTGGTGTGAAAAAGTGTTTGCCCCCTTCCTCATTTCCTGTTCCTTTGCATGTTTGTCACACTTAAGTGTTTCGGAACATCAGACCAATTTAAACAATAGTCAAGGACAACACAAGTAAACACAAAATGCAATTTGTAAATGAAGGTGTTTATTATTAAAGGTGAAAAAAAATCCAAACCATCATGGCCCTGTGTGAAGAAGTGATTGCCCCCTAAACCTAATAACTGGTTGGGCCACCCTTAGCAGCAACAACTGCAACCGAGCGTTTGCGATAACGTGCAATGAGGCTTTTACAGCATCCTGGAGGAATTTTGGCCCACTCATCTTTGCAGAATTGTCCTAATTCAGTTACATTAGAGGGTTTTCGAGCATGAACGGCCTTTTTAAGGTCATACCACAACATCTCAATAGGATTCAGGTCAGGACTTTGGCTAGGCCACTCCAAAGTCTTCATTTTGTTTTTCTTCAGCCATTCGGTGGTGGACTTGCTGGTGTGTTTAGGATCATTGTCCTGCTGCAGAATCCAAGTTCGTTTCAGCTTGAGTACACGAACAGATGGTCGGACATTCTCCTTCAGGATCTCTTGGTAGACAGCAGAATTCATAGTTCCTTTTATCACGGCAAGTCTTCCAGGTCCTGAAGCAGCAAAACAGCCCCAGACCATCACACTACCACCACCATTTTACTGTTGGTATAATGTTCTTTTTATGAAATGCAGTGTTCCTTCTACGCCCCGCATATACTTGGACACACACCTTCCAAAGAGTTCCACTTTTGTCTCATCGGTCCACAGAATGTTGTCCCAAAAGTCTTGGGGATCATCAAGATGTGTTGTGGAGAAATTGAGACGAGCTTTGATGTTCTTTTTGCTCAGCAGTGGTTTTCTCCTTGGAACTCTGCCATGCAGGCCATTTTTGCCCAGTCTTTTCCTGATGGTGGAGGCATGAACGCTGACCTTAACTGAGGCAAGTGAGGCCTGCAGTTCTTTGGACGTTGTTGTGGGGTCTTTTGTGACCTCTTGCGTGAGTCGTCGCTCCGCTCTTGGGGTAATTTTGGGCGCGCGCCACTCCTGGGAAAGGTTCACCACTGTTCCATGTCTTCGCGCCATTTGTGGATAATGGCTCTCACTGTGGTTCGCTGGATTCCCAAAGCTTTGGAAATGGCTTTATAACCCTTTCCAGACTGATAGATCTCAATTACTTTCTTTCTCAATTGTTCCTGAATTTCTTTGGGTCTCGGCATGATGTGTAGCTTTTAAGGATCTTCTGGTGGACCTTACTGTGTCAAGCAGCTCCTATTTAAGTGATGCCTTGATTGTGAACAGATGTGGCAATAATCAGGCCTGGGTGTGGCTAGAGAAATTGAACTCAGGTGTGGACAACCACATTTATAGTATGTTTTAACAAGGGGGGCAATCACTTTTTCACACAGGGCCATGATGGTTTGGATTTTTTTTCACCTTTAATAATAAACACCTTCATTTACAAATTGCATTTTGTGTTTACTTGTGTTGTCCTTGACTATTGTTTAAATTGGTTTGATGTTCCGAAACACTTAAGTGTGACAAACATGCAAAGGAACAGGAAATGAGGAAGGGGGCAAACACTTTTTCACACCACTGTATCTTATACAGTTAATATTAGCAGCGTCTTTGATTCTTTAATCTATAGGTTTAACTTTACCTTCCAAGAGTGCCTTAAAGCACTCCCATTAGGATCTAAGCATGAGCAGTTAATAGTGATCAGGTATTAGTAGATCAGTATTTATTTTCACATTTAACAGTCAGTCTATGTTACTCTGGGTTGGTTTAGTAAAAGCTAGCGCAGCATCTATTGTAACAGTGATGTGTGTAGTTCTGATTGTTGGTTAAATTTCCTTCACTGGGTTAATGTTGATCTGTGCGGAGTTTTACATGATCTCCTTGCACACAGCATGTGGGTTTCTTCTGATTCTCCAGTTTCCTCCCAAAAACATGCCTATAGGTTGACGGACAATTAAAAATGACCTATACCTGTTAGTATGAGTATGTGTGCAAGGTGTTATTAGGTAGAGCCCTGTCTTCTCTGAGCTGGTGATAAAAGATTAACAGAGATCCATCCATCCATCAATCCTCTATACCACTTTATCCTTTTCAGGGTCACAGGGAAACCTGGAGCCTATCCCAGGGAGCATCGGGCATAAGGCGGGATATACCCTGGACAGGGTGCTAATAGAGATCAGATAGCATAAAAACATTTATCTTCTTATTACAGGGTATAACAAAAATGTGCTAATTTATCAAAGAGTAAATCTGCAAAAACATACAGTGGTGTGAAAAAGTGTTTGCCCCCTTCCTCATTTCCTGTTCCTTTGCATGTTTGTCACACTTAAGTGTTTGGAACATCAGACCAATTTAAACAATAGTCAAGGACAACACAAGTAAACACAAAATGCAATTTGTAAATGAAGGTGTTTTATTAAAGGTGAAAAAAATCCAAACCATCATGGCCCTGTGTGAAGAAGTGATTGCCCCTAAACCTAATAACTGGTTGGGCCACCCTTAGCAGCAACAACTGCAACCGAAGCGTTTGCGATAACGTGCAATGAGGCTTTTACAGCATCCTGGAGGAATTTTGGCCCACTCATCTTTGCAGAATTGTCCTAATTCAGTTACATTAGAGGGTTTTCGAGCATGAACGGCCTTTTTAAAGGTCATACCACAACATCTCAATAGGATTCAGGTCAGGACTTTGGCTAGGCCACTCCAAAGTCTTCATTTTGTTTTTCTTCAGCCATTCGGTGGTGGACTTGCTGGTGTGTTTAGGATCATTGTCCTGCTGCAGAATCCAAGTTCGTTTCAGCTTGAGTACACGACAGATGGTCGGACATTCTCCTTCAGGATCTCTTGGTAGACAGCAGAATTCATAGTTCCTTTTATCACGGCAAGTCTTCCAGGTCCTGAAGCGCAAAACAGCCCCAGACCATCACACTACCACCACCATTTTACTGTTGGTATAATGTTCTTTTTATGAAATGCAGTGTTCCTTCTACGCCAGATATACTTGGACACACACCTTCCAAAGAGTTCCACTTTTGTCTCATCGGTCCACAGAATGTTGTCCCAAAAGTCTTGGGGATCATCAAGATGTGTTGTGGAGAAATTGAGACGAGCTTTGATGTTCTTTTTGCTCAGCAGTGGTTTTCTCCTTGGAACTCTGCCATGCAGGCCATTTTTGCCCAGTCTTTTCCTGATGGTGGAAACAGAACGCTGACCTTAACTGAGGCAAGTGAGGCCCTGCAGTTCTTTGGACGTTGTTGTGGGGTCTTTTGTGACCTCTTGCATGAGTCGTCGCCGCGCTCTTGGGGTAATTTTGTGGCGGCCGCCACTCCTGGGAAGGTTCACCACTGTTCCATGTCTTCGCCATTTGTGGATAATGGCTCTCACTGTGGTTCGCTGGATTCCCAAAGCTTTGGAAATGGCTTTATAACCCTTTCCAGACTGATAGATCTCAATTACTTTCTTTCTCAATTGTTCCTGAATTTCTTTGGGTCTCGGCATGATGTGTAGCTTTTAAGGATCTTCTGGTGGACCTTACTGTGTCAAGCAGCTCCTATTTAAGTGATGCCTTGATTGTGAACAGATGTGGCAATAATCAGGCCTGGGTGTGGCTAGAGAAATTGAACTCAGGTGTGGACAACCACATTTATAGTATGTTTTAACAAGGGGGCAATCACTTTTTCACACAGGGCCATGATGGTTTGGTTTTTTTTCACCTTTAATAATAAACACCTTCATTTACAAATTGCATTTTGTGTTTACTTGTGTTGTCCTTGACTATTGTTTAAATTGGTTTGATGTTCCGAAACACTTAAGTGTGACAAACATGCAAAGGAACAGGAAATGAGGAAAGGGGCAAACACTTTTTCACACCACTGTAGATTTTGTAGCAACAGATTTCATAAACTGAATTTACTCAAACCGTCCTAATTGGTTTGTATCCTAGAGTTCTTGTTTCTGCATTTCTTTCGGTGATTTAATTAAACAGAAGTCTGAGGCTTAGTCGGAGAAAGACTGTGAAAGAACAGTCAAGAGCAGCCGTGAATATTAGCCTCATAATTAGGCTCAGCCTCATGCTTCGCCCACGGACCGTCTGATGGCCTTAACTATCTGGCCACAACTAGCATAATCTTGTCATCTCACTGGCTATCAGCACCTCAGAGTGTACACACTTCCAGACACCATATGTTGGAGTAAATTATATGAGCTTTGTGGAGAAAAATATAATCACTGATTGGAAAATGTTTGTGAGATTCACAGCCTTCTTTAAAGGTTAAAAATGAATGACAGAACAGTTCCCACCCTCCACTAAACCACTGATTGTGGTTGGTCATGTGCAATGTTAGACAAATAGCCCTTTCTGTGAAAGTAAGCAGTCCATGGTCAAGTACGATGCCATATCTACTACAAGATTCTCAAACTAGACCACTCTTGTTTTTTTATTACAATGAAGGATACTTTAAACTCATCAAAAACACCAATAGACACTTCACAAAATCAGACTGTACCGTCATAATTCACTCAGTCTGATGCCCAACCTCACTAATACACCACTGAACTCATAAGTGCAAGTATTAATATTACACATAGAATACATTTGAAAGGTCTGTTCTTCACCTCACCTCACAATCAAGCCTGAGTACGGGTACTCTTCATAATTTACTTTCCCTGTTGTTCACAGATTTAAGAAACAAAGATCCATAACAACCCACAGTCTGACCCACAACACCAAGAGAGTGGCACAATCTCCTGAGAGAGACAGCTTCCTGTCCCAGAGGAAGCAGAGTGATGGACTCAGTCTCTGAACTCTTGTTCACATCACTTCCCTCCAGGCTCAAATCCAGCCCTGGGCCTGACCAAAAACTTTAGGAAACGTTCCCCGGGGTACTGTTTTCCTCACATTATTGTGTCACTGAGATTTAAAGTCTTTTATGTCGAGGTAGGAAGAAAACAAGGTACATTACCAGTCAAATGTTTAAGGAGCTTTTCAGGGTAACATTTGATTTTCAACAAAACCAAATAAACCTTTAAGCTTTGGGGAATGATTTATAAAAAAGGAAAGCAGCAGGCATGCAAGTAATGAAGCTTATGCAGTTCCTGGTTTTAATCAAGTCACTCTGGGAGGAGTTTAATCATACTATAAGCAAGCGAGACAGAGAGAGGTGTCCAACCAGTGCCACAAACGTCTGGTACATCCAGCAAGAAGCACTACAGTGTGTCTTTAAAATATCTGCAAATGGACTGTTCATATAAAAAAAAGTGTGTGCAGCAGGTACTGTATATATGTTGAGGAAGTTTTATTTTAATGAATATTTAGATGATCCCTCTGGGCTGTTAGCCATTAAAGGTTGTTTTTACTACCTTCATATTGTAGCTCACATTTTAATCTGTTTTTATGATTCTGTTTTGTTGCACTGTCACATAACTACCTTTTTATGTTTGGGTTTAGAAACAAAACAATATTCATGTGTAATGCTTATTTCCAATTAACGAGTCATTCCCAAAGAGAAGTGAATTTGACATGGTTGTAAACTGGATTTAAATGTTTATTTAACAGTTTAAAGTACCTGAGCACTGGGGACTCTGGCATCCTCATATGTTTTGGAGATTTCATTGTTTTTCATTGTACAAATATTTACAAGAGATCTTGTGGCGTTATTGTTGTTGTTTTTTTCTAATGCACCTGGCAGTGTTTAAATTATGCATAGCCCTAATAATGATGTTTGTTTTGTTTGTGTGTATCCTTTATTAAAAAGGCACGCATGAAAATACATTTCAGAGTATTTGAGTTTTCCGTTTTCGATTCCGTTAAATGCAAACAGGTTGTATTACTTTGCATGTTTATTAGCAATGGAAGATGCCCCAAGATTGAATGAGCAAGAATAGTCTACATATTGTGAGAGAACATATTGTACTAAACTCATGAAGGATATGACAACGTTTCTTTTACAAAATACTCCCCTCTGCTGGTCAGTGGTACAACAGACAAAGCAAAGCACATAAAAATCTTCCAGCAATACTGAATGTCATTGCTCCAAAACACACTATTTACTTGCCTAAATAGAACCCAGAGTCTGGACATGCATAAATGATGTTCAGCAGGGTTTCTTATTTATTTTAAGCCTTTTTATTCTTGAACTTTCCATTCATTGAACACATTAGAGCCTTATACATTATACATAGAATATTATACATAGGTTTGCATTACAAATTTGGATTAATAATTATTTTAAAAAATCAATAATAAATATAATAGCTTTAATAATTGTTCCTTATGATTTCCAGAACTATAATTAAATAAAACTAATTGTGTTTTCCCTGGCTATGCTTCCTGGACTCCACTTTGAAAACTAGTAGAACCTGTGGAGTATTTCACATACGAATAATCTGAATGACAATCTACAGTATTATTAGAATGTATTTACTACATGGAAGTGTAACTCAGTGAGAGCTCTCTTACCTCCCACAGGCTTCTGAACTCCCTCTGCTCGATGCGCAGCAGCTCACTGAATTCTCGGGTTACGATCGTGGCGTGACGAGGTGTATTGTCCAAAACGGACTCCCCAAATGCTGTGCCGATGCCCAGTGTGCAAATGGTAACTGCATCCTTAAAGGGATGTAGAGCAGGAAGGAACACAGTCTGCATGAGTAAACACTTAAAGGCCATCAGGAAAAAAATTGTCTGGCTCTAGCCTCCTTTCCAGGCAGGAGGCAAGCTCTTAAATCAATGTACTGTCCTACATTAAGGTTAAAAAGGTTAAAGTGTGGCTCAAACAGCTATGAAGGGAAAAAGAGAGAGAGAGCGAGAGAGAGAGAGATGGAAAGAGTGAGATTCTTACTTGACAGAAACATGAAGGCATTGATTATTTATGGTTGGAAGTATCAATACAGTTTGCATTTTCTCTCAAGAATAGTGGCATATCTATTTCTGTGGTTGCTTTTACTGTAAAACTCATGTGGTTTAGAGTGCAAACATTTTCAAATCAAAATTTTTATACAAGAGACAAAGAGCAGCTCGCAGGGCCATAGCTGGAACATACTGAATGAAAGACATTCACATTTCATGAGGTTTGAGAGATACAAAGACTATTTTATAATGCAAAAATTCTTTATGTCAAAACAACCTTGATATCAAGCAGGATATAACCCAATCCTATACTGAGTAAACTGTCAATAAATGCCAGGTCCACCTTATAATGTATATGTATAACATATTAAAAAAAACATTTGTCTACATCCATAATCAATTTTATCTGAAATAATGTTCAATCATCATCATCATCATCATCATCATAACATATACTGATGTTATTATAATGTTATTGGCTTTTTAATTTCAAATACAAGATTAGCAAACAGAATATTTAAGAATATAGATTTTAGAGGAGCACAATGTACTCTTATAAGGCAGGAAAAAAGATTCAAGCATTATATGTAAACGATATCTAAGAGGACAGGTATTCCTCACAATACACATTCAAGAGCAGAAAATGTACAACATTTTACCTGATGGTTGGCAGTTTCAGAGACTTTAACATCAAGCGAGCCAGAGAGGACAGCGTACCAACTAGTGCCGATATCACCCTGTCTGTACACTACAGCACGGAATGCAAAGTGAATAGACAACAGAGTTAAGAGTCATGATAGTCAAGACAAGCATCTTCTTGTTTCTTTTCTCATGCTTGTAACTTCTAGTAGAATAGAAGCATTTTAAACTGCATGGTTGCATGTGCTTGAGTCTGTGGTTATGTTTGCTGTGTCTGAATGTATGGAATGACCTACATGTTATGCCTTTTTCCAGGCACTCATAGAAGCCACATAGACAGATCTGCTGTAGCATGGTTGGGTGGAACTTCTCAAAAGCTTTCACACGCTTCAGACGGGCCATGATGATGTCCACGTCTTCCCCAGAGCGCTCCTCTGGTCTACACAACACAAGAAAACACAATATCATGCTATCATCATTATTATACCAAACATATCATCACTGACTGATTTACTGTATTGACATGCCATATTTTAATGACATAGCATACAGTATATACACATTATATATACTGACATATACTCTGGAAGGCCAGAAGGATGTACTGTCAATTCACACACAATGGAAATGCCAACATTTCACAGAAGGGGGATGTAACATGACTTATTCCTCTCTTGCCAAGAACAGAATTCAAATCAAGGCTGTCATCTAGCTAAATCATCCTCGAAGACAGAATAGGTGTTTAAAGGCCAATAAGGTATGGGAGCAAAAAAAAAAGATTTCATTCTTAATAATAAAATGTAAACACTTTAAAATTCCTAGTACTTAGATATATTATTTTGAAAACCAGTGTAAGTTAATTTCTTTTAAATGACAGTGGTGGCTTGGTGGTTAAGGCTCTGGGTTACTGATCTGACGGTTGGGGGTTCAAGCCCCAGCACTGCCAAGCTGCCACTGTTGGGCCCTTGAGAACACCTCCAGGTGTACATGTATCATGTCTGACTCTGTACTCTGACCCCAGCTTCCTAACATGCTGGGGTATGTGAAGAAAAGAATTTCACTGTGCATATGTACATGTGATAAATACTCATTATATAACAATATGGGTTATATGAGTTTTTATTATAGTAGATTTTTAAAATATGGGTGTGTGTGTGTGTGTGTGTGTGTGTGTTAGTGTGTGTGTAAGACTTTAAGCTCAATGAGTTGATTGTGTTGGACAGTTGCCCTGTGGGTCTGGGCCTGAATAGAGACAAGCACTGAAATAGAACCATAAAACCATAAAACCAGGCTCAGTCATCCGATCATAACTTCCAAGATGCTAGAACACACACAAAAGACACATGTAGCAAAATCCAACAGAATGTAAAATACATTTAGGAATACACTGTTTCCCACTTTCAAATCCATATCAACGTTTTATCCCTTATTATTCAGTTATTCATCAGAAAGCATGCCATTCAGTAACTACTGTAAAAGACACTGGTACGATATATCATTTTTAAACTCATTATTCCGTTAAAGACAGGTTTGCTGGCCCCACTGATGGACGTTGCTTTGCTGCAATGAATCCTGCATGCAGAATGAACAGACGATAAAAGAACACATGCACACACAAACAAAGTATAATGTAATTACCATAGATCTTTAAATCTAATCTGCTGATATAAATCTGCCACATAACCTTCACCGGATTCTACATACAAATACTACAGAGGCTATACTATAGGGCTGTTCAACCAGCAGTTTGGTGAAATATCAATAAGAATTTATTGAAAAAGTATCAGTCTAACTGGTAGAAAGGTCTGAGAAACTGTAATCTAGTCTACATGAGTGCAGGGGTGCAAGTTGTAAACAAGCAGTTTGGGGATAGTGGAAGGCAGCAAAAAAAAAAAAAGGCAGCAAATAGTAAAGTGCTGCTCTTAACAGTTGCCTAGTTCGCCTATATGGCAAGCATGACCTTGGCCCAGAGCAAGATTTAGGTGATCAATTCCTAGTTATACTCTTTCTCTTAGCATTACAACTACACAAACAAAATATTACAATTTCAACAGTTTAGAAAAAAAAAGTAGGCAAATGTCAGTAGTCTTACTATGTATAAACCTTGTAATGAGGGGCTCACAGGTGAATTACACCTGAGCAAACTGCCATCCTTTCATCTGTGTACGCAAGTGTGTTTGTAAAGCGGAATTAAAGTTCCATTTACTATGCAAACACATCTGGCACAGTGAGTCATGTCACCATGAACACCACATTCTAACCCTGATCTCAGAACAGCTTCCCGTCGTGTAACATGAATACCACATTAGCTGACTCTAAATGTTTTGAGAAAAATAAACTGTTTTACTCTCTTTTTGCATTCTGTCTATGGAGACGTCAGACAAAAATTTAGCTTTAAATCAACTTTTCCACTAATATCGTCACAGGTAGTAATTAGAGACATGACAGTTCTCTTTACCACATTGTAATTTATAACGTGAATGACCTCAGATACAGATCATGTTGAGTAGCTACAGTGCAACCCTTAGACAACTGACAGTGAATAATCTTTGTTCACAAACACATTCGAATTGACATTGGAAGAAAAATTATATTCTTGTCATAAGGCAGGCTGTTTACTTTTATCTGAAGGCATGTGCATCCATACTGGGTGAAGCATGTACCACTCTCAGTCCTTTTTCTACAGTCCTTAGGACAAAGAATAACTTCACAACTGTATATCCTTGCATCAGGGAGCCAATTCTTGCTCAAGATATCTAACAAAGGCTATGGAGTTTATTCTAGCTGTGACATTTGTATCTGGAGTCTGTTGTCACTGACTATTCTGATGATAATTTTCTCTCAAAAAGAGAACCAAAGAACTGTAAAGCAAAATGATGTGTAGATCAAAACTCAATAAAACCATAAAAATAATTTTAAGAACTTCGGTGCCTTGTTAAGAAACCAACGAGGGATTACACAGTAGAAAAGGATGGAAATAGAAATTCCGAATAGATATGAATGTGTCTAAAACTACATTAAAAATACTATTGTGGTCTCAGAGGGTTTGTCATAAAGGGCAATTCCTGTAATATTAAGTATATACATAGCCTAAATCTTGTTGTGAATCATTTCTGATTGTTGCACAGTCAAGTCTTACTGGAGGTAATGAAATAAAAATTTTTTTTGAAAATTAAAGGTAGGGCTGGCCGATATCATGATATAATACTATAAATATGTCATTGATACTGTGATATCTTTTTATACCTTTTTAAATGTTTTTTCTAAAAAATTATTGCAAACTGATTGAAAGCAACTGATGTTAAAATTCTGTTCTTAGTCTTTAGTATTTTGTAAAATGTACACATTCTTATGGATCTTTTTTCTCCTTTCCAAGGTTAAATCCATCCATCCATCCATCCATCTTCAACCGCTTATTCCTTCTTCAGGGTCACGGGGAACCTAAAGCCTATCCCAGGAAGCATCGGGCACAAGGCGAGGTACACCCTGGACAGGGTGCCAGTCCATCGCAGGGCACACCAAGGTTAAATATTTAGTTTATTTTTAAATATAAAAAATAATAATAAAATTTTTTGTAGATATTAAATAAATCATTTAACTTTTTTTCTTTTAAATGAAACACTGTTGTATTGCTAGTTGTTTGTGAGCAATATGGTGATACATATCGTGTATCACAGAAATGCCTTCTGTGATATTATATCTGAGTCACAATGAACACCTCTACATGGAGGTAATGCAAAAGTATTTATAATTATTTTTACATACTGAATAATTACTTGCTACTAAGTTTTTCCTTGTGATACCCAGGTAATGCACTGACATACGAAAAAGTCATATTTTATCAAAATATATTAGTCAAAAATATAGGTCAGTTTCGAGGAGTTTTTTATGATTGTTGTGGCCATAAATGCTTGATTTTGCTGCAGCTTGTTTCAAAATTTGTGATTCAACTTGCGGACTTTTTTTAATGCTTTTTTGTGGAAAACTACTTGAATTGGTGAAATTGCAACTGCACCAAATTGCAGTCTTTCCAAATAAACTTTGTTGGTAAATGCAACTTTTTAGCTGTACTCATGTTCACCGCACATGAATCGAAGACTGCTTTGGTTGAATGTACATTGTGATGATGTCATATGACGCATATTGGCCAAAAAATGCAGAAAATCTGTGGTCATTTAGAAAAATTGCAAGCTCCTCTGAATATTGCAGAGTTTGCTTGATTTGTGTTAATTTCTGTGATTGCAAAGTCGTGAAATCCAGATAGGTTGTGTGCCTTGAGGTGGAAGGTCTATGGAAGGCCTGCTGCTCAAATTACAATCTTCTATGATGTTCTACAATTCAAATGCACTCCTAGCTGCTTACTTGGCCTGTTGTAGGTTGCAGTATATATAAGCAGCACATATACTAAAATTGGAATGATACAGAGAAGATTAGCATGGCCCTTGCGTAAGGATGACACGCAAAACCGTGATGCGTAGGATGCAGTGCATAGAGGGTTTTTTTTTTGTTTGTTTGTTTAAAATAAAAAATAAAAATGGTCATGACAGAAAAATGAATACTAAATGATTTTCCTGAGCTGCTATGAGTCACCTTGACAATCTTGTAATAGTATTTCTCAGTTAGTGCTGGCGCAGAGCTGTTGGCTTGGATTTGGCTGGAAAACAATGACTGGCATGAGCCACAGACAATCAGAAATTAGAGAGCGAGAGACTCCAATATAATACTACAAGAGGAAAAATATTTTCAGATGTAATGGGGTTACGACATTTTTTTATTCTTGCTGAACAAGTGAGATATTTATTTGCTCTCCAAATTGATCTGAACCTCTTGTTGGGACATTTTCATCATTAGCCAGTTTTTAGGTTAGCCAGTTTTTGCTAATCAGCTAGCAGTGCCAGGGTCAGGGTGTGTTTGATGAGTTATTTGTATTTCTGCACTTTAAGCTCAGTTAACTTAAGTAAGAGCAAGTCGATCGATATGTCTGTTTGCTATTGGTGTGTGTAATTATGAGAAAACTGCATCTATTTATCCTCTAAACAGCTTTAGCTGGTGCACATACACATGCAGAACTAGTGGCCATAGCATTTGTGTGATGTCCTGTACTTCCTGTGTTGCAATAATACTAAATAACGCGCTAGTACACCTACAGTGTTATTGTTATTGATCCATCTTATTAAATGCATAGAATGCAGTTTTTTGCTTGTTGCTGCCATGAATTTTCATTTAATGTGTATTACTTGCAGTCCATGCAGTGCACAAGGACACAGAACACTGCATGTTAGAAAATGTTTCACTTGTAGCTTGCAATAGCATTTTACTGCTAGAGAAAGAGAAATTCCAAAAATCTTACATCCCACAGCTTTAAACCACGGGGTATCCCAAAAGTCTCCATACATAGGGGAAATTAACACTTTTTTTTAGCTAAATGTAATTTTATTTACAAAACATCCTCTACATGATAGCCATTTCTTTGTAAACACCCACCGAGTCATCTCTTCCACTCGTGATGAGCTTGTGTTAACAAGTCTGATGTTATGCATGTTGCATGTCCATTCCAGCCTTGCAACAGCAACCAGAACCAGCCATGAGAATTATTTCAATATGTTATTCTTTTGTCAAGGGCATTCTTAAAGGCCATCTGAAATTTTGGAAGACATTTTGCTAAAAAGTATTTATTTCCCCATATGTATGGAGACTTTTGGGACAAATTGTAGTCATAGCTCTTTAGTAAACACCTACCTCATTAGTAGTCACTAAGCAGACCCTTTGGTGTAGTCTACTCCACTATTTATCACCCCCTGACTATCTGAGGGTTATCAGTGGGTTGTCCACTAATCATAGGGTTGGTGGTTCGATTCCCGGCACATTTGACTCCAAATGCCGAAGTGTCCTTGGGCAAATCACTGAACACCAAGTTGCTCACGATGGCAAGTTAGCACATTGCATGGCAGCCCTGCTACCTTTGGTGTGTGAGTATATGTGTGAAGGGGTGAATGAGAACCAGTGTAAAGTGCTTTGGAACCACTAAGGTTAAAAAAGCGCTATATAAGTGCAGACCATTTACCATTACCATGTTTGATGTTATCACTACTTGTCACATCTTGTCTAAAATATAGCTATCAATCCACCCATTTTCCAAACTGCATATCCTATGCAGGGGAGTCTGGGGGCTATCCCAGGGAACTCTGGGCACATGGCAGTGGACACCCTAGGGCACAATCTCACCTATCATATGGCACAATCACACACACACATTTGCACAATTTGGAAATCCCAATCACAGTACAGCACGTGTCTTTGGACTGCAGAGGAAAGCAGAATACCTGGAGGAAATTCCCGAAGCACAGGGAGAACATGCAAACTCCTTGCACACAGGAGAGAAGCGGGACTCGAACTCCCAACTCCGGAGCGGCAAGGCAACAGTGCTTTTAGCTATCTACTAAAATTTAACCGTCAAGATTCCTGCATTTTGTTAGAAGACAGGTAAAGATCAATTCAGTATAGACAAAAATATTCTGGAGGGAATTCAGAAAAAAAAATAAGTGACGTCTCTATGGGAAGATGGAGGGTTTTGGCACTGTGCCCAGTGATCTGAGGACGGGGCGAGGGCATCTGAGGCGTGGCTCTGCCTTCTTCTCAACATCCTTCTGGAAAACTCGGCATATATTGATTTCTCAGGGATTGTACATCCATTAAAGCTGACCTCTTATGGGTCGGAGCTCATTAAGCTGGCCAAATGAGCGCTGCGTTTGCTATAAGCACATTAGGGAAGCTACAGTAGTCGATAATCGTGTAATAAAACAATAAAACTGGGCTGTGTCTCCGGACAGCCAGCTTGAGTGTAAAAGCCCGGAGACAAAGTTTAAATGAGACAGCTCCAATTGAAAACTGAATACAGACCCACACCTTGATGAGGCATTAAGACAATGACAGCAGAAAGAAACCTGGGTGAAGGTAAAATCCCGAGTGCAGCAGACAGACCTTGCTTTACATCTTGAACATGAATGAGTCTGCAGTATTACTGTCACTGCCACTCTGCCTCAGGTTATAGCCTACATGTCCCTTTAAACACCACTTCCTGGTTGGTTTTTACTCTCAACAATATCCTAAAGACGAAAAATATACAAAATAAGGAATGTAGCATAACTAGCAGCAAAAATAAAATAAAAAAAAGCGTTAAGGTAGACTAAATCATGACTCGTAAGGTGTGCGACGTCGATAGGTGTGAGCTATGGATAAAAGACGTAATAGTCTGACTGCATCCTAAACCCGACACACTGCTCTAAACCTCCTCTGACAATAATATGTTTTGGTCAAATATTAGTAGCGCAACTGTTACATTGTTTCTATTAATAACGCATAGGCTAGCAGAATAACGTTGGCTGTGTATTATGTCTCACACATACACACTCATACTGTACACACACACACACGCGCGCGCGCGCACACACGCACACGGTCGACCTGACAAAGCGCGAAGCACATGGAAAAACAACCGTGCTCAAAAATAAAATATACATATAAAAAATGGCACTGCAGATGCAGCTTACCGCTTGTCGAGACAGGCTATCCATTCTGCAGATGCGTTGGAATGAGCAGAGGTGTGAGCTGCTACCATCTTTGGAGAGATCATGGAGAGACAGGAGCCGTGTACACACTCGGTAACGGTTCACTCTGCAGGCATTGCTTCAGTTAGCGCCCAGTGCTGCACTGTGCTCTCTCGCGCACATCTGGGCAGGAGAAATTCTCTACTAGTCTCTCAGCTACCTTGTAGATACGCCCATAAACCATTTCATCAGGCTTACCCACCACAGAAGTGCGTGATATATATACATATATATATATATATATATATATATATATATATATATACAATTTATAGACTTATAAATGTATTACTATGCACAATGTGTCATCTCTGTTCACCCTGTCTATCACTAGACAAGGACCACCATATGTACTGTATTATTATACAATGTTATTTGGGTGATGGATCCTTCTCAGCCACGTGTGGTGCTGGGACAAGTGTCATCCTGTAGTCAGAAATTGACCACTGATATGTTAGAGGATGATTACCATTGTTATCTTCTTCATCTTCAGCAACTGCTTTATCCTGGTTAGGGTGATAATGGATCT
Organism: Ameiurus melas; assembly: GCA_012411365.1. Taxonomy (NCBI): domain Eukaryota; kingdom Metazoa; phylum Chordata; class Actinopteri; order Siluriformes; family Ictaluridae; genus Ameiurus; species Ameiurus melas. The sequence goes on along the minus strand of CM022758.1, from coordinate 21,557,147 downwards.
GGAGCCTTTCATGGGAATAATGGGCGCCAGGCGGGAATACACCGTGCAACATGTAGGCAACATTTCATGGCATCGCACACACACTCACGCAATCATTCACACATAGGGTTTATTTTGAGTTGCCAATCTACTGTACCTTCAGGCATGTTTTTGTGGGGTAGGAAAAAACTGTTGAGCCTGGAGGAAACCTAGACAAAAACCCACCAGTGGATGAATGACAGTACCTTAAATTATGCATAAGATAACTGTACCGCTTACACTGTGTTCCAACAAGGAGGAAATGTCTAATAATCTAAGAACACTCCGTGTTTCAAAACCCACCTGGAATGCTGCTCATACTAGCACTGCACAATACCCTATGCCACTTTTATATCAGTACCACTGCTGTCAGAATGATCAACCACCCAGAACAGTGGTCCAGTGGTGGTCCATTTTCACTGATGGATTGAGTAGGGGGTGACAAATTGTGCACTGAAACAGATGGGCTATATACAAAGTGGACTTACATACTGTATATGATTTATATATTCATTATATGATTACATGGCCAAGCAGTGCAATACTAGGTAGGTGTATCTTATAAATGAGTGGTGCTCCAGTGCTGACTCACACTTACCAATTTCATCTGGCCAACATATCACTGTGGGATTAATATATCTGAGTGTGAATGCTGGCAGACAACTCAGGCTTGATTAGGCCATATCTCTTTCGTGATATTTAACACCCTTCAGAGCATAACAAGAAGTGGGCAAAACATGTATATCAGAAATGAAATATAAAGGTTGTATTGAATATAAAAGGTTATAAGTAGCAGTTACATAACATCTGTTAGGACATGAGTACAGTGCTGTTTGGGGTGTTGTTTAGTTTTGGCATTGTACAGTGTTGTCTGTTTGATCATGGTATTGAGGAACTGGATTGCCTGAGGGAAGGATGGTGTTGCAGTCTGCTTGATAAGGCATGGATGCTCTGAAAAATAGTCCATGGGAGTGGTGGGAGGGGTAATCTGCAATGCTAGTGGCTTTGCAGATGCAGCATATTAAGTGTCCTGGAAGAGTCACTGAGGCAGGACACTGCATGACTTTTTCAGCACTGATATGATGGTGAGGTGTCAAAACACAGCCCCTAGCCTCAGAGAGATGTCTATAAGGCATCAGCAAGCTGATCAACACATTCTCAGACCACATGTATGTCATATAGTCATATAGTACTTGTGTTTTCCTAATGTCATCTGTGGACAGACAGTGGTCTTTTGAGGAGCATGTGTCATATTTCTCACACACTAATTGTATTGTGTTTCATGTTGAGTGTAGAAGTCATTCATATGATTTCTTCTTGTAGACTGTGATAGATGGCCATATGGCTAGAAGGTCATATTACATACGTACAGAGTGTATCTTTGGTGTTCATGAAGTGATCTGGCTTATAATTCAATTATTCAACTTAAACCTAATTATTCAGTAACAAATGTACTGACTGTACAGGATTTCACAGAGGTCGTGATTGTTGAAGTCAAAAATGATTTTGCTGCAGCTTTTTTCTAAATTTGCAATGCAACTTGGACAAATGTTTTTTTTAAGTTTTTTTTCAGAAAACTAAATTGAATTGGTGACATTGCAAATGCATGAAATTGTCTTTCACTGTGATGTTTGCTGGTAAAAACGACTTTTGGCTGTACTCATGTTCAACGCTTTGGTTGAATTTGCGTTGTGATGACATCCCATGATGCGTCTTGGCAGAAATCTGTGGGAAATCTGCAGTAATTTTGAAAAAATTGCCAGCTTCAAAGAATATTGTGGAGTTTGCTTGATTTTGTGTCAATTTCTGTGATCGCATAATCCTGGAGGGACTGACTATAAGATTATTTCCTATCTCCAGTGAAAAAAACAAGAAAGGTGAGCAGTTATTAAAGTGACAAATGTAAATCTAGACTAAGAGTTTAACCGGAAAAATCATGCCAACAGCCGCTTATGTGACATTTATGAATATTTACACAAAAGGACTTTCAAAGCACAATGACACATATTCCAAAAAGGAAACTTTTAATTAAATAGATTCAGAGAACATGAACAGGTAACTCCAATCCTGGAGGTCGACAGCACTAACATAGTTCAGTTCACCTACGTCTTTTCTATGAACTAGTTTTAATAAGCAAATATGCAAATGGTCAGTGTGTCAAGTGTAGTGAATAGCACTGTTCTTTATTTCATGTATGGCAGACTGCAGCCGACCTGCTGTTCTACTCCTCCCACACACTGTTCAGTGAGGCATGGGACTAACACAATGCAAAGGAAACAGACAGCTGCAGCCAAGTACAAAATAACCAAATAAATACTAATATTTCCTCTTCAGTTTTCCTCTTAGCTTTCCTCTTAGTTATAGTTTACATACAAATACTCATATAAGGTTTTTGATCACTACTGTTGAATTAAGTAAAGGACTGATCATACAGTTAATATTACATCATCATTACGCATTATCCAGAATATGATTAATACTGAAAAATTCATAGTAGTCACTGATTAATGTGATATAATATGTTGTGAATAATTGAATAACAAGCTGAGACTTTAAATAAAGGATTGGTTGTTAGTAAATACCTGATAATTTCCTTTTTGTTGTTGTTTCTTGTTAATAAATGTTTATAGCATATTCTTTTCTATGAATAATTATAGCAATGTATACTGAAAAAGTGCCCATTTGCAGACTGTATAGATCTATACAGAATATGTGTGGTATAAAAAGTTTCTTATTGTGTATCACTGATGTATTGCGTATCTCTGATGTGTAATACTGATACTGTATTATGTAATTATGTAATATACTGTGCTGTTTCATTGATCAAATGTAATTGATCAGAAGGCGTTGATTAAATTCATATAAGAGCATTACTCTGAATGTAGTGCCAACTGCAAGGCAAATCACAGGTCTATATTAACGCACTCATTCTATGTTATTGTTTCTATAATAACGACTTACATAGGGACTTGTATAGCACTACTGAATTCAGCATTAGTGTCAGCACTTTGTAACAGTCAGAGGTACTCCACAGTGCATTACTAACCCTCTTCACCCATACTCTCCTACCAGAACACTAAGATCCTGTAATTAACTTATTTTTACTGTCCCTCATTGGCGTACTAATACAAAGGGCGATCTAGCCTTTTCTGTGGTTGGTCTCTGGAATAGTCTCCCCCTTCATGTGAGGTCTGCTCCGTCTTTAACTATTTTTAAATTTTCTCTCAAAACTTATTTTTATTCTTATGTCTTATGATGTTAATATGTGATGTTATATGATATTCTTTACTGCACTACTGTTGTCGTTAAACATGCTTTATAAATAACATTTTGCTTGATTGAGAGTTAAAGCTGTAACTTTATTTTTTCTGAAAAGTATTCAGTAAGGGGGGAGGGGTTGTGGGTTCTTTGTAACACAAGAAGCGGCATTTTTTTTAAATGTTAACTTCAACATTGAGAAAAACAAGAGACTGGTGAGAGAATTACTGTTTATAGCTGCTGTAAGGTAAGTGATATCAAAGAACTAGTTCATTGGATGTTAATTGTAACATTTACTAATTAACATCCAAGGTAAATGGGTAAAAAAAAAAAAACATGACGTGTCCAAGTTCAAGTTCAAGTGGTTTTTATTGTCATTTCAACCATATGCAGCTGGTCCAGTACACAGTGAAACGAAACAACGTTCCTCCAGGACCATGGTACTACATAAAACAACACAATAACCACATGAGACGACACAGAACTAAATAAGACCTACACATTTCTACACAAAGTGCACATGCAAACAACACAAGACAGTATGTACTACTAAAACAGGACATTAGGCAGAGTAAGTGACAGTGTAGCGCTGAACAGTACACAATTCTAAAGAGTAGGTGTTAGATATTACAGGTAGTGCAAAAGATATATGCCAAAGAGTATCAATATAACATAAAATGGGATAAATGTAAACATAACATGCTATGACTTAGTATTCAGGAGTTTAACTTATACCAAATATGGACAAAGCAGTTATTGCAGTAGCAGCCAGGTAAAGTTCTAAATAGTGACAGAACTTAAATACAATATTTTTTATAAATACAGTAGCAGCAAAAGAATGCAATAGAGTCAATGCGGGAATGTGCAAATATTGCAATGGGAGAGGGATGGTGTTCAGTTCAGAGTTTGTGTGTTTGTGTGTGTGTGTGTGTGTGTGTCAGTACAGTCTCTGAGTATTAAGGAGTCTGATGGAGGAGTCTATCAGCTGCAGGGTCTTGCGATCTGATAAGGTGTAATTTCCGAACCAGACAGTGATGCAGCTGCTCAAGATGCTCTCAAATGTGTCTATATTTAATAAATAAAAAATTGTTAGTGTTGGCAAAATGGTAGTAGTACTGTATAAGAGGAATAAAACAGTTTGGGGCATGTTCTTATTGTTGTAATGCACACACACCATCCCATCAATGATGAGTATTTTCTATGACAACATGCCCCATTGTGTTTTCTTCCATACATACTGTATTCATAATATAAGGAGAACTAATCAGTTTAAATAGTAAATACATAGGAAAAGACCATGTGTGAGTGGTAGTCAGAGCTGTGTAAGGATTTAGTCTCTCTGAAGAATCCTGTGACAGATTTGCGGTAGGTATTACAGGAGTTGTGTGTGCTGGCACAGGTAATTGGAAAACGGTTTTGTTCTGTGTGAGCTGTGTGAGCTCCAGACACTGAGATGCTGAGCAGTGGTGTCACTGAGTTTCATTATTAATGTGTCCACTCAGCAATCCGGAGGTATTCATTTCTGCAGAGAAAATAAAGGACAGACACAAAGAGAGAGTGTGAGAAAGACGGCAGTGTTTCCTGCTGACTTTGAACTTCCTACTAAAGCTACATCAGTTATGTGCAAAAAGCAAAGCGTCCCACACAGATCTCATTTAACACAGCTTTCTGGCAACGCTTAAACAGAAATTTGGTGGAGATAAAGATAAATGGCTTCTGTGAACTACTGTCTTGGTTTTGATCATTTCTCACTCAGACTCAGTGCTTACTGAAGTTCCCTTGCAAAACAACAGTCAAATACAAAGTCTGAGCATTTCGTCCCTTGTTTCTTAAGTAACTAAATTTAATAAAAAAATTACCTTCTTGTGTTTTTGAGAATTTCTCTGCATCATTTCATATTCTCTACTTAAAGAGGCATTACAGCAGGGACTGGACATGACTGCCCAGAAAGGTCCTGTAAAATGTTTGCTTTTTCTAGACCTAGGACTTTGACCCACAGATTTCCAGGGCCGTCTGCAAAGGATCCAGGATCTAGATTTTTTTCTGGAACACCACTGCTTATATGCAAAAATATACGACAGGTATTCAGTCATTTTCCTCTCAGGTACTTGTAGGTACGGATTACGTGAAACATTGTGACAGATATAATTTGTCCAGTAGGTGGCGGCATATCTGTGGATTATTCTAAAATTACAGAACGATGAGAAGACCATTTCTGTAAAGAGGTAATGTTGTTACTATTTCTGCTTGTGGAATTCCTTACTTTATTTATCAATTCATTTAATTTATTTATTCATATTGTTTATAACTAACTAATAATAAAAAACCGCTACAAAGATTATTGTCAAATATCGACAACATTTTCACATTTCGACAACCCTACAACACAGTTCAATCAATTTATTGCTATTGAATAGACTAATTAAATCATTCAATACAAATGTACCAAATAAACTTTACACTTTGTATGAGTTTTTTTAGTACAGGCTAGTATTTTCTGGCCAAAACAAACAAAATGGGTGACAAATAAAAGGATAAAACACAACACAAAATGCCTTCATATGGTATTGGGGCATGAGTGAGTGACCAGAACCACTTCAGTGCACCGATGCATAATATCTACACGTGTCACTGTACTTAAGGGATGAAAGTACAGTCACTGTACTTGATTTTTCAAAAGATTGGTGTTTTGATGGTGATGATGGTGGAGAGCACTGCCTCACATGAAAATCCCCCACAAGTGATTAGCTCATGGGTGTCAAACGTACGGCCCGCGGGCCAAAACCGGCCCAATAGAGGGTTCAATCCGGCCCGCAGGACGAATTTTGAAAGTGAAAAAAAAATATGCATAAAAGACACGAACTTGTCATTTTTAAAAAAAAAATGCTATTCCTAAATTATCCGCTAGGGGGTAAAAGACGCGGCACATCTCTGGGACTGAACAGCAGATGGCAGCAATGTGACGTCTGCTGTTTGTCATCATGGAGTAGTCTACTCCAGCGGTCCCCAACCCCCGGGCAGCGGACCGGTACCGGTCCGTGGGTCATTTGGTACCAGGCCCCACAGAAAGAATAAACAACTTACAACATTTCCGTTTTATTTATTATCTGAGTCTGAACGATGTTTTATTTTGAAAAAAAAAAGACCGGATTCTCTCCATTACATCCGCTTGTCTCGGTCACGTGATACGGTAAGCGTTAGGGGGCAGAGCGGATGTCACTCATGTTATGTTGTTGGTGTGATGTTACTAGGACACTGCTAATAAAGTTGCGATTTCACATTGGATCCACGTTTATTATTATATATATATTTTTTTATATTAATAAAACCCCAGTTTTAATGCCGGTCGTATCATTTTATTTTGTTGTATTTATCCGCCACACCTTAAAGGCCGGTCCGTGAAAATATTGTCTGATATTAAACCGGTCCGTGGCGCAAAAAAGGTTGGGGACCGCTGGTCTACTCGTCCCCAATTCCTCATTAGCCAAAATGTCTGCCAAAAAGCAGAAAAGTGGATACAGAGTGTAGAGTTTTCCATGAAAAATGGACCGTTTCCTATTTACTCACAGACACGAATAGGTAATAGTTAAAAAAAAAGGGCAATTTAATGTTAGTCAACAGCTTCAGTACAAAAGAGTTTGGTTTGGTGGAATCCTATTGTTCATGCAATGCCATACATTTTAAAGTGAAATACTATATTTTTCAGTTCCAAATACCTTCCAATACTTTTTTTTTTGCATTTGTACAAACACTGTGAGCAGTTGTAATGCACATATGTAAATGATCATCAGAAGCAAATTGCACGTTTGTCTTAAGAAATCTGAGGTTGTTCATGATATATTTTATAAAAGGATATTTCATTAAATATAAATGACTTTGCATGAAAACAAAGGTAAAAACATGGACTTATTGTTATTTATAGGTGATTATACTATGATTTTACTGGCCTGGCCCACTTGACATCTAATTAGGCTGTATTTGGCCCCTGAACTAAAATGAGTTTGACACCACTGGTTTAGCTGATTTGGCATCTGGCGACTATGAAGGCCATAGCATATGATTTACATCAATCTCATACTTCTAAAACTATTCAGTGAGCCCTCATGCCATGTTTCATTGTGGATTCATTCATAAAGGTGATCAGTAGTAGGAAAACCTGTTTTTCCTTTATCACATGTCACATTTTAAAATGTTTTTCATTTATCACACATATGTAACACAATTATTGATCACAGAATAGCTAAGCTCCTACAAAAATGTTTATTCTGCTCAGTCAGTATCTCTCAGGAACAATATTGTTGCCATTGAGTAAATATGATGTTGCACAAATTTCTTTATCATCCATCATCAAGGCAGAAAGACTGTGTAATGGAATACTGGCACTTATGATTACAGTCAATTCACAAAGAATAACGGTTTCATTTGAACTTTGACAGAAACTTATCAACTACTGCTTGTCATTTAAACTCAGAATGGTCGGCTGGGGGTTATGTGCAATATGTAAGGAATTGTGATTATATTTTCTGTATTAAAAAAAAAGTTGCAATTTGTTTCAATCTTTAGCTGTCCAGTTTTGATTAACCTGTGCCAACTGTAGCTTTAGATCCCTGCTTTTAGTGGTTGTCTGAGTTACCATAGCCTGCCTGACAGATCAAACCAGTTTGATCAAATTATTAAGCCAGCCCATTAGGCATCAACAACCATGCCACCATCAAAGTAACTGAGAACACATATTATTTTTTGTTAACTCAGGTTCTTGATCTGTATCTGCATGATTTTATGCACTGTACAGCTGTCACATGAATGACTGATTTAATAATTTCGTAAAAGGTCATGGGTAAAGGTGTTTCAATAAAATGGGCCAGTGAGTGTATAACTCTCAAAATTAGACCTTTCTTGAATAAGCAAACAAATGTGCATTTTTACTATGATCAGGTTGTGTCTTTGGCGTAGTTTGGGTGGTTGGTTCGAAATTGCGAACAACCCAGGGCCCGTAGTGATCATGAAGATTTTTTTTGGAAACTTATTAACTTATTTTATTTTTTAGTAAGAAAATGTGGATCAAATGTTCATTCCAAATCCTTTTATTACAAAATTGACTTCAAAACATCATTACATTGCAGGCTACTAAAATGTGGAATTTTAGCTGTCTGAAACTCATCCAAAAGTGATTTCCGGTCTAGCATGGGTGAGTTGCGGCTGTCAAATTTAGCGTTGCTCTGCATTGAAAAGGAAATTGACTTTGACAAGGACGAGGTAATAGCCAGATTTTTCAAAGAAAAAGGTGAGAAAGATGAAGCTTTAAATAGCCTAAATGGCGTTTATTGTGTAGCCTATAACCTGCTTCAGTAATGCATTGTCCTTATTTGAAAAACTTTCCCCCCTTTGAATGTATTTAATGCGTTTGTTCAGTTGCTCATTTTTCTTAATCAGACTGTCTGATTGTTTAGGTCGGATAACATAACATGTTGGAGCAGTCAATGGATTTTTAAGTTATCTGTTTGTTTGTAGTTGGTAATACTGCACTGTTGTGTTTTGGTCTAATGTAGGTCTAAAAGTTGCTGAACGCCTTTACTGTTTTTGTTTTTTTTGTGAACTATTTTGACCCTAAAAGTAATGTATTGTTTTTGTAAACAATAAACCCACGATACTGACCGTTTATGTGTACTACGTGTGTGATTTCAAAGATTGCTGAACACAATACCTAAGCCTAGCCTACATTGTTTCGGTTTGCCGATCCAGACTGTTTAATAGATACATGTGTGTCTGTTCATTTTTTTTTTATTATACTTTGGTATCTTTTGCAAGGTTTAATGATGGGGCTGGAAGAGTCTCATTAAAGGTCTAATGTTCAACCCTAATGATAATAATTCATTTGAGAATTCATGTGCTTGTCTCAGAGAAACAGAAATGGAAGACTGAACATTGTTATAAGGCTCATGATGAGCCTTTTGAGTAGCAGAACTTGCATGAGATCCATTTTATACTAGTCCCAAACATCTGTATAATTATGAATGAATGTAAAATGCTATTTTATTTTGTTTTCTTTCAGCCTTTGGAGTTTTATATTAAATTTCTTTTATGCTCTAAAAAATTAATAAGGGAAGGTATTGCTTGTAGTGAAAATCTTATTGGCTGACTTTACTGGAATGCAAATAAAAGATGAATTCCATTTAGGAGAGAAAGAGAACCCTAGACAGGGGGTGTGAGTTTGTGTGAGGAAGAAGGAGATGATGAGTGCTATATTTAACATGGACGATTTTAATCTTGGAGTTCAGGGTAGTTTCCTATTACATTGCAGGACATCCTGTATTACTTTGTGATGTCTTGTACCTTAGTGTAAACAAAATGCATCTTTTATGCTACTAACCCACTGACAAGGAAAAGTACTGTTTGATACCTTTATTTCTGAGAGTACATGAAAGCAGGGATCAAGTCACACTCATATACACAATCAGTTAAGCTACTTATCCTAAAGAGGTAGACTGAAGAAAAAGCAGCTCACCCAGAACCCTTGCCTTTTGTCAACTTTAGAGTCACAGATTGAATATACAATGGGGGCAGTGGTGGCTTGACAGTTAAAGCTCTGGGTTACTGATCAGAAAGTTGGGGGTTCTTTTGCCACTATTGGACCCTTAACCCTCTCTGCTTCAGGGGCGCCATATCATGGCTGACCCTGTGCTCTGACCCCAACCTCCTAACAAGCTGGGATATGTGAAGAAAAAGAATTTCTCTGTGCTGTAATGTATATGTGACCAATAAAGACTCATTATACAGAGACGGAGGGGGCAGGGGTTAGCCTGACAACAGTGTGCTTAACAAAACAGTAATACTCCTGGGAAATGAGGGCAGAGGACGGTCTGCCATTAATAATTGTCTGTCTGCATTTCAGAGTGAAGTTACTAGGAGATGTGTAGGAGGCATGCAGTGTAACCGGAGCCATCCATGCATGAAGTTATACAGACTCTAGAGCTAAAGATTAGGCTTTTATGCTGTGATCAGTGATCAGTTTTGCATTGACATCTTTATCAACAACAAGGAAAAACACTTCAAGTCACACCTAGGGCAAACTTGATAAATATGTTTGGAATGCATTTGTCATTTTACTTATTATATGTCATTTACATAGAATATTGTTAGTAAATTGGGTTGAGTAAAATATTTATAGGACTGTGATAAGCCTCAAGCCAGTTATAAATAAAGTGACATTTCTAACTAAAGTCATATGCACAATCAATATAATCATCTTGTAACTCTTGGCAGAACACTGGGGAAATATGCCTATAATTTTGTTGTGCCATGAGCTGAGATGATTACATCAGTTGTGTACGTGAGGAAGACTGAATGGTTGTGTGAAGTGGAGCTCATCAGATAACTCTAGGTCCAGTCAAACCGGAATGAAAGAGCAGATATCTGCCGGAAATGCCACAAGACCCAAACTCATCTGTGGAAATAACTTGTGTGCAACTTAGAAGTAGACCTTGCAGACATATACTTCCCATGCTGTATTTGAAGTAACTACATGAATAAAAACTGGGTCAACCAAATAGGGAAAGACTCCTTTTTAATTTCGAAACTTTTTCTTCCAAATTATTTTGAATTTTCAACCTAAATTTACTGTATGTTTGCAGTAAATCTTAATGTTCTTTTTAAATGTGCTTTCCAAAACACATTTTGTCCAAGTTAATATTAGTTTAATTGTTGTGAATTCAAAGTTTTAAAATAAATATGTATACAGGAGCATTCTTGGCATGATGAAAAACACTAAAATGGCAGGACATGCATTAGTAAAATAGATCACCATCTGCTTCAGCATTATATGCCAAGTTTTCCTTTGAAAAAAATAAAAGCTGTTACACAGAGGAACAGTATGTTGTCTATGTTTTCTATCTATTACTATAATTAGTTTTGATATCCAAAGGTTTTAGGTTTCATAGTTTAAAATACATTAACTCATTAAGTAGTAATGAAATGATTTTTTACCTGTCTAATAATAGATGTCATCAAATCTTTGGCAAGTATCAGAGTGGTACTGTGGGTAGTATTGCTCTCTCACAGCTACAGGGACCCTGGCTCAATCCTGAACTCTGCTTACTGTCTGCATATTTATGTTTGCATGGATTTTATCTGGGGTTTCCAGTTTCTTTCCATCTTCCAAATGTGAACGTGTGTGCCCTGGTACCCTATAAAGGGTGTATTCTGGCCTAGTGTTCCCAGGATAAGCTCTGGCTCCATTTTAACCCTGAACAAGATAAAGTTATTACTAAAGATGAATGAATAAAAGTCTATTAGTGTATAAGCATGACACAACAAGGTCCTGATCGCATATGCATAAATATATGTGTGTGTGTGTGTGTGTGTGTGTGTGTGTGTGTATATATATATATATATATATATATATATATATATATATATATATGTGTGTGTGTGTGTGTGTGTGTGTGTGTGTGTGTGTGTGTGTGTGTGTGTGTGTGTGTGTGTGTTTTAAAGCCATCAGATTTCCAGACCATTCCACAACCCTAGCCTTCAAGAATGCCTTTGACAAAAGAAGAACATTCTGAAATTCTCAAAACTAGATCAGGAAGCTGTAGCTGTAGCAAGGTCACGTTGGACTTTAGCAGGAAACATGGCAAGCACATTATACACGACTCTGTTGCCAAACTGGGAGCCCAAGTTGGTAGAGACAATCCTGCGTGTGTTTATAAAGAACTGGGAATAATGTAGAAGATGTTTTGTTAATAAAGTTACATTTTGATTTAAAAAAAGTGTTAATTTCCCCTGTGTATGGAGATTTTTGGAACACCCTGTAGTTTGAGACAGAATGGGTTTCTTCATGATCCCATCGTTTCCGGCTATATTACTTTGTTACAAAACTACATACGTTCTCTGTGTGTGTGTGTGTGTGTGTGTGTGTGTGTGTGTGTGTGTGTGTGTGTGTGTGTGTGTGTTTCCCAGTATCTCAAAAGCAAGTAGGTCACAGTTGCAGGGGTGATGTGTCAGTTGGTGTTTAGTAACCTCCAGCTCTTCATTCCTACATGTCTGACTTTTATTTCTAACAGATCTCAAATCTGGCAAGTGGCTTGCCTTATTCAGTCAGTTAGATGTGTATGAACTGCTTATGTAGCCGCTTTTTAACTGGCACAAATCTTTTTAGCAAATCAGATCAAGCTGTGTAATGCATGCTATCATTAATGTAAGGTCTATTCACTTTGAGACTGTAAGTTGTACAAAACTACCCCAGTGCAGTACACACACCTTTTTTTTTTTGCAGTTTTAAAAAAGATATTCTCTCTATGCTTTCGAATACAGTACTTTCAGAACTAATTAAACTTACAGAGTAAGTTTACAGAGCTAGTGCAATCATACTTAATGTGTACAGTGTGTATGTTCTAATCATTTTGTGATCCTTTTATGCCATACATCTGCTTTTGATTTGCACTATTGTAGATTTTTGCAGCAAAACTCAGCAGCCTTCATTATGTTTTTTTGTCAAAAACGTGGTCTCTTATGCTATATGCTGCTTTCTTCACTGACATACTAACATTATTCTGTAACATTTAATTTTGTGCTGGGAATCTAATATATGTTTGGGAATCTAATATATACAGTACCTCACAAAAGTGAGTACACGCCTCACATTTTTGTAAATATTTGATTATACCTTTTCATGTGACAACACTGAAGAAATGATACTTTGCTACAATGTAAAGTAGTGAGTGTACAGCTTGTGTAACAGTGTAAATTTGCTGTCCCTCAAAATAACTCAACACACAGCCATTAATGTCTAAACCACTGGCAACAAAAGAGAGTACACCCCTAAGTGAAAATGTCCAAATTGGGCCCACTGAGACATTTTCCCTACCCGGTGTCATGTGACTTTTTAGTTACAAGGTCTCAGGTGTGAATGGGGAGCAGGTGTGTTAAATTTGGTGTCATCGCTCTCACGCTCCCTCATACTGGTCACTGGAAGTTCAACATGGCACCTCATGGCAAAGGTTTCTCTGAGGATCTGAAAAAAAGAATTGTTGCTCTACATAAAAATGGCCTAGGCCAGCGGTCCCCAACCTTTTTCCGCCATGGACCGGTTTAATATCAGACAGTATCTTCACGGACCGGCCTTTAAGGTGTGGCTGATGAATACAACAAAATAAAATTATATGACCCGCATAAAAACTGGGGTATTTTTAAAATCTAATAATAAATGGGAATCCAATGTGAAATCACAGCTTTATTAGCAGCGTCCTGGTAACATCACAACAACATAACATGAGTAACTTCCGCTCTGCCCCTTAATGTATCACGTGACCGAGTAACATATCACGTGACCGAGACAAGCATCAAGAGCGAGTCGTAGACGGATGTAACGGAGAGAATCTGGTTATTTTTCACAATAAAACATCATTCAGACTCCGATAATAAATAAAACGGAAATAATGCAAGTTATTAATTCTTTCTGTGCGGCCCGGTACCAAATGACCCACGGACCGGTACCGGTCCGCGGCCCGGGGTTTGGGGACCGCTGGCCTAGGCTATAAGAAGATTGCCAAGACCCTGACACTGAGATGCAGCACAGTGGTCAAGACCATACAGCAGTTTAACAGGACAGGTTCCATTCAGAACAGGCCTCACTATGGTCGTCCCAGAAGGAGACTCTTCTAAAGATGATGCACAAGAAAACCCGCAAACTGTTTGCCGAAGACATGCAAACTAAGGACATGGACTACTGGAACCATGTCCTGTGGTCTGATGAGACCAAGATAAACTTTTTGGTTCAGATGGTGTCAAGCGTATTTGGCTGCATCCAGTTGAGGAGTACAAAGACAAGTGTGTCTTGCCTACAGTCAAGCAGGGGCTGCATGAGTGCTGCCGGTACTGGGGAGCTACAGTTCATTGTGGGAACCATGAATGCCAACATGTACTGTGCCATACTGAAGCAGAGCATGATCCCCTCCCTTTGGAGACTGGGCCGCAGGGCAGTATTCCAGCATGATAACGACCCCAAACAAGGATGACCACTGCCTTGCTAAAGAAGCTGAGGGTGAAGGTGATGGACTAAACCCTATTGAGCATCTGTGGAGCATCCTCAAACAGAAGGTGGAGGAGCACAAGGTCTCTAACATCCACCAGCTCCGTGATGTCATCATGGAGGAGTGGAAGAGGATTCCAGTGGCAACCTGTGAAGCTCTGGTGAACTCCATGCCCAAGACGGTTAAGGCAGTGCTGGAAAATAATGGTGGCCACACGAAATATTAACACTTTGGGCCCAATTTGGACATTTTTACTTAGGGGTGTACTCACTTTTGTTGCCAGTGGTTTAGACATTAATGGCTGTGTGTTGAGTTATTTTGAGGGGACAGAAAATTTACACTGTTACACAAGCTGTACACTCACTACTTTACATTGTAGAAAAGTGTTATTTCTTAAGTGTTGTCACATGAAAAGATATAATCAAATATTTACAAAAATGTGAGGCGTGTACTCACTTTTGTGAGATACTGTATATATTCCTATATTCCAATTCCTAAAAGTGTTCATTTCCCCTATGTATGGAGACTTTTGGGACACACTGTTTCTGTGCGTGTTTTCCCTGTGTCTGTGTTGGTTTCCTCTGGGTTCTCTGGTTTCCTCCCACGCCCCAAAAACATGCAGGTAGGTGGGTTGTCTATGATAAATTACCCCTAGGTGTGAATGAGTGTGTGAATTTATGTGTATGTTGGACTGGGGTGAATTCCAGGGTGAATTCTCCCGGTTTGCGCTGGACTTTGGCTGCACAGCCACTGCAAACCCTGACTAGGATAAAGCAGTTACTGAAGATGAATGAATGACTGAATGAAAGTGGAACTGTAAAGCAACCCTAAAACCAACACAGTAATGTCATTTTGTGGCTAGTCATTCAAGAAACAAATCATTCTATAAATGCAGCTTTGAATAGGAGATGTCACACTTAGCACCATTAGTTAGTTCTTGTCCCCTCTTTGCCTCCATAACTGAACACACCACTTTGGTGTTTGAGTTTCTACAAGGTAGGCACACAGCGCAGGATCACTGTTGCACGTTTTCCCGGACACTGTTGAGTTATGGAAGTAAGAGAGAACTGATTTGTCAGCGGCGCGCGCGCGGGGAAGGGGGGTTGGGAATTTTACAAGCGGTCCTGGAATGCATGCGTGAACGCGCCCGCCTCTGACGCGCGCGTAAGGCACGAGCACGAGCGGTGGCGGAGCTGCGAGAGGTCTGGAGTTTTTTTTTTTTTTTTCTCCGAGGAGGCAGAAACAACGATGGCGGGGAAGAAATGACAAGTTTGAAAGTGTGCGTTACACCGGGAACACCGGGAAAAGTCCACCGGCACTCCGGAACAAAGCACCTTTGCTGAAGGTAAGAGTGTGCGCGCGTGCGAGGCCCGTTTAATCATTATTATTTAAATAGTTTTGTTGTTGTTGAGATTTCCGACTCGACTTCCAAAAAAACCACCAACCCTTGTGGCTGTTCAGACCGCTTTAGGAAGAGATTCCCACTGAGACTTTGTGTTTTTAAAAAGGCCATTGTTTACAGGGTTGATTTCTCAGCTGTAGTTTGTGTAGGTCCAAAACACACGTTACTAAACACGGAACACGTAAACGATAACGCCAGTGGACGGTGTGATAATAATAATAATAATAATAATAATAATAATAATAATAAATTATAATGCAATGAGTTGAAGTTAAATATGAACGTGAAAGTTACTCGCGGATCATGTCGCTAGCCGGACTGGAGGCTAGTCTTTTAACAATGGACTACAAAACTGACTAGAGCTGGGAGTTCGCACACAAGTTATGTGACACTGTTCTTCCATCTACAGGGAATTTGCTTCTTTTTGCAGATGTCCGCCGCCTGCTTGGTCTGAAACAATGCTCCGGAGAAATGGATTCGTGCGAGTAAGATAAAACACATCAGCTACACATAGCCTACTAATCCGAATTGGGATCCGCGTTTTTCCTCCTTCAGATCCCAAGGATCTGTGTGTGTGTGTGTGTGTGTGTGTGTGTGTGTGTGTGTGTGTGTGTAAAAATGATCAGAACCGACGGCAAAGGCGAGAGGACTCTGAGGAGCGCGTCTCCTCACAGAAACGCGTACAAAGCGGACTTCCACGCCATCAAGTGCTCCTTTGATGGAACCAAGTCCGACACCGCGTCCAAGTCCTGTGCTAATGGCTCCTCCGCCGAGCCCCGTGACGACATAGCCAGGGGACGAAACTTTGGCAACAGGGTCAACAAGATCAAGAACATCTTCCTACAGATGGACAGCCAGCAACAGCAGGAGAACCAGGATGGAAAAGCCACAACGAAGGCAGACACGCCGCCAATCTCCCCGCCACCGAAATTCCCAGTCAGCGGCACGCACAAAACCACCAGCCCGACCAGCTTGGATCCACAGAGCGACAGGACCCCAAAAGGCGAGGACCCTGAGATCGACAAAGCGGCCTTGGCGGAGAAGTTTTCTGTGACTAGAAAACTGTTTGAGAAGGGTATAAAGGAACAGACTACTGTAGAGAGGCAGGCCCCAGGTAGGGCCTCTGGACGCAATTCCCAATTAAATGTGTGTGAAGAAAGGCGAGCAAGCAGGAAAGCTGTAGGATCATCTGAAAATAGCAACAATGGCATTATTAAAACAGATCACAGCCCTGCCTCGTTAGAAAGCAAGGATGCTGATGACTCGAAGCAGGTCAGTCGATTATTAAATGCAGGACCTATATCGAGAAGACTAGAGAGCTTTATGGCAGATAGCGATAATGAAGAATCGGCAAGAAAATCAGCTAAAACACCAGAGAAGGCGTGTAGCCCTGCAGAAAGATCAGGAACTGTGTCTCCTGTACAAGACACCACTCACAAACCAACTTCACCTTTTAATGAACACTTCCAGAAACCAACCTCCCCCTATAATCATTCCAAACCGGTTCACTCTCCGACTTCACCAACAAGTAACTTGGCATCAAAATCTAGCTCGTCCGTCTCTCAAGCATCTTCTAAGCCCACCTCCCCTACCACGAAAGGTAGTGATGAGCCCTGCGTCCTCACTTCCAGACATCCATCCTCATCAGCTGATGATTTTAATATATCCTGTAAAAGCACTGAGGAAACCAAACCTACCACTGATTCTCCTACAGATCAAAAGTCTTCAGCTTTTATCAGCAGTTTTTACAACAGAGTCAAGGGTCCAGAGGTGGCTAAGCGTGAGTCCGTTACATTGCGGAGTTCATCTGCGGACACGTTACCTCCTCAGTCCCCTCCGAGCTTGGGTCCTACAGGGGCAGGAATGGTTCGTGCAGAGCTAGTCAGGGTCCAGAATGAATCATCAGAAAGCGAGGAGAATGAGGAGGACTGTGTATTTGAAGAGCTGAAGCTCAAAAGGGAGCTCAGTCCTGATGCACAGAGAGGAGGTCACAGAGTAGCTTCAATTCCATCATCTCAAGATGACCTTCAGAACATTACAGAGGCCAAGCAACAGGAAAAGGTAGTTTCTCAGGAGGAACAGAGAGCAGAGCTGGTACAGCAGGAGAGTGACAAACAGTGTGATGAAGAGGAGGAGGAGGAGGAAGAGGAGGAAGAGAGTGATCGAAGTGAATGCGGAAATACGTCGCCAGTGTTTTATAGTTTTGAAAATGCAGCATTTGTGGATGATAAGGAGACAGGGCCTGCTCCGAAGGAAGAAGAGGAGGCGGACGAGGAAGATGATGATGATGATGATGATGATGATCAGGACAATGAGGAGTATGGAGAAATTACTGGTCTCTCAGAGGATGAAGAATGTTCACCCAGGAGGAAGATACGCTTCTCTAGCGCCCCAATACAGGTAAGCAAGAACGTTTTAATATAAAAACAAACAGAATGAAAACTGTAAATGCTTAGGTGACTTTAGTTTGGGCTGGGCGATATGATAATGTAATATAAATATTAAGATAAAGTGCACTTTTTATCTTTTAAAAAAAGTTACTCTACAGTCAGCTGAATTGGTCAAGTTCTGTACAGTTTTGAAGCTTTAAACAAAGTTCGGTACAATTTTTCATCTTTGAACTGTCAATTTAAAAAAAATAATTTGTCAAAATAATTACAGTTTATTTTGTTTTATTTGTCCTCCCTTTTTGTTCTTTTTTTGTAGGCATTAAATGAACGTTATTTTAAATGAAACACAACTGTTTTGCTGGCAGATGTTTGCAAACCTACATTGTAATGCACATCGTATATTGTCTTATCATGCTATGATTTTTATATCATATTGCCCACCTCTAAACTCTCTCTCTCTCTCTCTCTCTCTCTCTCTCTCTCTTGTATGGAAATTTGTCTGTCCATCATGCTAGATTCATAGAATGCTTGTGCGCTGGTGTATTAGCATGAAGTATCGCGACGAATCACAAGATTATTCTTAATTGATTAACAGGTCTACCTTCATTATCCTCCTATTTCTAGTTTTCAACATTCCCCAAAGACATCTTGAACATAAAGTGCACTGTAAAATACCAACATATGCAGAGTGCAGTCAGTATATGGCTGATTTACTCTGCCACACCTCCTGTTGATAGAAGGCCCAGTATTGTACTTCCCCTGTCCTGGTGGAATTTTCCTCTGTTTCTCTGTTACAACTGAACAACTCTGTTCTTGCTCACATTCCATGGCTGTGCAAGTTTAGAAAAAAAGAGAAGAAATTAATAAATTAACACTGGCTGTTAATGATCAACTCTGGTTTCTGCTTGTCGCCAACGGTTGGAAGAATTACTAAAGGCAGCAGTGTGTATGGTATACCAAACTACAAGTAGATACCTGTACCTGGAGCAGGCATTCCACACTACAAACAGGCGTGGCTGAGGTGTTTGTGTGTCTCTTTGTGTATGGTAGGACTTGGCTATCTTTCCATCTCATCTTTACTGGGACGGAAGTATGAAAAACACCATTCTCTGGGTGCTCTGCTTTAAATGGGTTGTGTGTAGGAGTGGGCTGTATGGCAAAAAATATCATGATACTTGAGACTTTACTTTACTTTAGTTGTGATTTAGGTAGGCTGCAAAAATTTAATAGTTATAAATTAATTTAATCTGCTGTATTTTACTATGAGTACAAATTGTCACTTAGTGTTGTAAAAGTACTGCAAAGTCATATCTCAAAGCTCTCTTGAATTCTCAAATCTGATTGGTCGGAAAGTCTGACAGTAGTGCCTGCTGTCATTCAAATCGAAGGATCGCATTAATGCACTCATTCTAATATTATTGTTTCTATAGTGACCGCTTATTCACAGGAACTTGTTTGTTGGTTTAATTACGGCGAATCTCTCAGTAAGGGAGAACAAACGACGTTTACTGAACGTTTATGGAAGGAGCCTCCAGTGTCCGCACTTTGTAAAGGTCAGGGAAGCCTTCAGGATAGAGGAGTTTGTGCCTTTTGGTTGCTTGGTAACAAGAATGTGGGTTTTTTGACTTTGGGAGAGGAAAAGGAGAGTTTGGAGGAAAGGACTTTTTATAGCTGTTTTAAGTGATCTAACTTGTGTGGGGATGTTCCACGACAGTAAACGTAACTTTAAATGAAAGAAAGAAGAAAAAAGAACACGTCCTTTTAATAAACAAAAGTTTATACCAGAATTGTTGTTTAATAAACAAAACATTTTTGATACAAGAACAAATCCATTACCTTTGATCAAAAACTTTGTGTTTTGACATAACCGTGCTCTATAATTCCGACACGCTTGTATAAATGGTACTTCAGAGGCAACTGTATATTAAATCTGTGTAAAGCACTTAGTAGGCTGATACTTCAGTTTTCTTCTCACAGGCTTCATGACATGGATCAGAGGCTGTCTTGAGGTCAGCTTAAGCCCGCCTGAGATGAAGTGTTTACGACATGACAATCTGTTAATAGGGTGTGGTTTAAGGAAGCCTCTGTTTTATTCCTCATAATGAACTTCATCTTAGTCATCTCCGTACACAGCCGATGAAAGGCAGCTCTTCTGCACTCAATTTGATCTCTCTGACATTGTGAAATGGGGAATGTTCTTGTGCCAACATGAGAGAGTTGGTTTTGTCTATCATACAGGCTCTTAGTTTGATGGACTGTAAACACTGTTTCATCATCAGTTATGTTTGCTCTGGACAGGTTTAGTAGCATTTGAGTGCAGGCTAACAAGCAAGATACCAGAATAAGGCCTAGTGCATGCTAGCTCCACAGTAAGTATATGTAAATAGCCTGAGATAATGTTTAGCCATACTTTAGTAAATTTTCTGGCCAAATCAGCGGGGAGGCTGAAAGTCCCGGAAGTCCAGATAATGTCTAAAATAGTCTTTAAATCCTCAGCAGCTCTGGTGTTGGCCGACAGCTGAGATAAAGAGTACTGTACTCCTAAGTATACTAACCATTCCAGGAATTTTATAAAAAGGCCATGATGGCCATATTAAGATGACTGTCAGAATAAAACTACAGACCGAAGCAGAATAGCAGACATGCAGTTCTTTTAGAAAGTGGCAAAGTAGCATACCGAAGTCCTCAAAAAGTGTCTGAAGAATGACAGTCACCTTGAGGCAAAAAGTTTTGAATGCTTAAAAAAAAAAAAAAAGAAATTCAGATGCACTTGTTTTGAAAACGCAGCCAAAATGTCTATAATCATTTAAATACAATTAGCCAGGATTAATTAGTCAAGGGTCAGTCAGACATCTTGGAATATGCATATTCTCCCCTCTTCTTTTGCACATGCCTACATATTGTAAAACTGTATTATGTCTACGATGAATGGAGAAAAAAATATAAAAACAGCACACTGATTTTTTTTCTCTCTCATTCTCTCTTTCTCTCTCATTCTCTCTTTCTCTCCATCTCTCTCATTCTCATTCTTTCTCTCTCTCATTCTCCCTCTGATTTTGTTTTTAATGCTCTTTAAATATTTATCTATTTATATATTGTCACATTTGACTTTAGTTTCCTTCTCTCTCTCTCTCTCTCTCTCTCTCATTCTCCCTCTCTCTCACACATTCCCCCCCCTCATTCTTTCTCATCCCCCCCTCCACTCTCCCTCTGTCTCTCTCGCGCTCACATAGTCTCTCTCGCCCTCTCACACACTCTCTGTGCTTCAGAAGTTCAGTGTTTAACTATGTCGAGGAAACCCTGATTACTGTAGGATCAGGCAATTTATCTTTTGTTATTAACTCTGAACAATCTTGGATTGTGTGTATATGTGTGCAGAGCAGAACTGAAAACTCTTTGTTAAATATTTGACAGTTAGGATTATTAATGCAGTCAACATCGCTGTGGTTCATTTAAATGGATTATATATATATATATATATATATAAGGAAGGGAATTTTATTATTATTTTGCTGAGTGGAAATGATGTTTCTGTATTTTTCTAGCCACACTGTATTACCGAGACAGACCTAATTAATTAAGTGTGCACATTTTAATGTTCGAGAGCAGTTCTAGAATGAATCAAGATGCATTTGATGCATGGTGAAAGTCTGGCCGTTCAAAACTAGAAAGGAACATAATGTGAGACTGTAGTCTGAGGTGATGTGGTAGTCAGTGTGGTTCGCACTGTGTTCTATTGATATAATGTAAATAAGATTTTGAGATATTGCCTTCTATTCCAGGACCTGTGCAGGGAGCTATAATAGAACAAAAAAGTTTGTTAGTGATGCACCACACCCTTTAAATAAATAAATAAATAAATATGTGGGTGTATGTATGTGTATATATATATATATATATATATATATATATATATATATATATTGTGTGTGTGTGTGTGTGTGTGTGGGGAATAAAACAAGGTGGTGCATGTTATAGGAGAATAGTCAACATTGGGGTGGTGTGATAACCCTGATGTTGATTATTTTCATACAAGAGCACACCCTATGTTCCTCTGTGTACCACTTTCCATTTAAAAAAAATCTTTTACAGAACACATCATACGTTTTATCTGTTTACAGTAGTGGAATGTCAGTGAAACAAGTTAGTTCCTGTTATCACTTACATTATAACAGCTATAAACAGTCATTCCCTTACCAGTCTTTTTTTTTTTGCTCTTCAAGTTAATAATACAAGAATGCTGCTCGTCATGTTGCTTGCAAAATAAACTCGCCTTATATGGAGCGTCTACCATAAGATCCCTGTGTAGTTTGTATCTATAGAAACCATAATATACCAGAATGTGTGCATTGATATAAACCTTGTAAAGTGATTTGCCTTGTAGCCAGCACTACTATCAGAACTGCTGTTATATAAAAATACTCAGCATCATTTGGCCAGTCTGAATCAAGAATTCAACAACGCTGAGTTAGAAGATCTTGTTTAGCATTTAATACCGGAATGATCTGATACTGACTTATTTTACAACCTGCAAACTGTCTTTTGCTGAGGGAAGCGAGATCTGTGTCGTCACTTGTCAGTAAAGATGATGCACTACATCACATTTTGTTCTTTTAATGATCCAATGCTTGTTTAAGTGTGGTTTACTGGCCTCTTCAGTATTTGATACTGATCCTATATCAACATTTGTTTTAGTAACGAAACTAATTATGTACAGTGCAAAGCATCAGATGCATAATGACTGCATCCTTTAAGATAATCTGTGCCCTGTGTCCACATGTGTGATCTGTGTTGACTCGGTAAATACGACACTCGGGCAAACCCTGAAATGCATCATTGAATCCAGCATTTCAGTCCAGAGGTTTTGTCCTGGGTTAGTGTTAATGTGCAATCCCATTTCAGATAATGACTCTACATATAACTCTGGGTTTCATAGCATATAAAAACATGCAAAAGCAGTTCTGTCTGTCTCACCGTTTGGTCTCTTTTTCTATCATTTATTTGGCTTTGAGCCATCTCTGTGCACTCTTTTTTTTTTTTTTTTTTTTTTTCTTCTTTAAATTTTTTTTTTTTTTTCCACACAGAGCGAGAGAGCACAAGCTCAACAGGCTGCTGGTGTTGCATTCAGTTTCAGAATTGATAATTAGCAACATAAAGGTTGTGAGCTCAAAATTTCAGAACTACACCTGATCTAGTCTTAACTTCGCCCACTATATACACTTGAGGAAATTTTTCCACTCTAAAGCCACATAAAAGCCTGGCATTACATGTTTGTGCACACTCGCGCACACACGCATACATGCACGCACACACACACACACACAGACAGAGAGAGCAGACTTTCAGTAGAGCAGACAGACATGGTGTGTGTATTTGTCTGTGTGTGTATGGGTTAGGTCTACACTGTAACTGTGAACAGGTACTCAGCTGTGCTTTTTTGAGCCTTTCTGTCATCTTTATCCATCACCAGATTCCTTTGATTTTTCAAATGTTTTCAAAATTTTCCCAAATGTCTGTCCATTCCTACCTCCACCCTTTCTTTTCTGGGAGAGAGGAAACAGAAGTGGGGCAATTGTTCCACTTCCACTGAGGCTCACTAATGTTGTCTTTTCCATTTCCCTATCTCTGCTCCATCCTGTGGAATGTAGCTCAGCCCTCATCTCTCTCTCTCGCTCTCCACCAGTTTCTGTGTCTGGTCCAAACACCTGGACTAGTGGCATAGGAGGTGCCAGTATGAATACTAATTCATATCTCTTTATTCTGCTCTTGCTGTTTGACTTCTCACTTCTGATTTGAATGCTCTAGTCTCTTACACAGTGCAGTAACTTAGACCAAGTTGATCAGTTATGCTTTTGTCTTTTTATTCTTTGTCTTTGGAGTCTGTTATGCATTTGGTTTCTTACACAATTTCAGGTGTGTTCTTCCTGTATTAACATTGATTTACCCGAATAAAGGTGTGCACAACAGTGTAGGTTTGGTTTCCGGGGTGGAGTGGACACTTAAAGCACATTTCCAACAAGGTTTCTTAACCTTCTGAGGAAATGAAAGCACCCCAAATGAACCTGAGCATGAGCAACACTGTGCCTGCTAAGTTTGTATTGCTTGGTGGCGTGGAGAAGACATTAATGTTAAGTTTTTGAAAACAGGTGCACAAGACATGCAACCAAGCAGCAGTCATGACTCACAAAGCACAAAGTCATGCTTCAAAACTTTGCCAGAAGCAGCATGCCACACATGTACAAAACATTCTTCCATGAAGATTTGGTTTCACCGCTTATATAAAACAAAACCATTACGGAAGTGTTCCTTTATTTTAGTCATGCTGCACCACCTTTGATCTAAAATATGTTTTTTGGAAATGGTGGGTTCTACAAAACCTACAGTTGGCTAATCAGCAATGCT
This sequence comes from Ameiurus melas, assembly GCA_012411365.1. NCBI lineage: Eukaryota > Metazoa > Chordata > Actinopteri > Siluriformes > Ictaluridae > Ameiurus > Ameiurus melas. The sequence continues at coordinate 21,532,650 of CM022758.1, read as the reverse complement.
TAGTTTTTAAAGCTCAATAGCTCCTGGTTTGCACATACAGAAATACCCACTCTGGAGCAGAAACTAAAAAATTGACGTGGAACTCAGACACACCTTCTGACTTCTTAATCTCCTGGTGCGAAAACAAACAAAAAAAAACTTTTTTGTTTGTTTTCCCATTTTTTCCCCAAAGTGTGTCCATTTGTTAGTTCTCTCCCTGTAGCTAGCTCTCTCATATAAAGCGACAGCTACAAACCATGGAGGGTGAAAGCTAACACGTGCTTCCTCTGAGACACATGAAGCCATCCACTTCAACTTTTCAAACTGCTACTCGTGCTGTGCTACAGTGCAGCTGAACACTCGGATTAATGCATTAACGAGCTCACAGATGCCCATAATTGATTAATGTTGTTGTTCTTGACAGAGAGCAATGCCACCCTTGCTAACCGAGAGCACAGCCAGTTACGCTCATGGATGGCGATGTCTTGTGGCGTTGTAAAGATTCGATCTCGCAATCTCCTGAGAAAAGCAAACTTTCTTAAAATTAGTGCTGAGAAAATCCTCCATGCTGAGTAAAGTGGGTAAAACATATGCCTTTATGGCTGTGCATGTCTGCTTTATAGGTGCAGTATTGTCAATATTGTGATTGCTGCAATATGTCATTAAACTTGTGTGTGTAAATTCATGTTCACAGTCAGTAGTTTGTGTAACCTTACGTCTCTTTCTGTCTTATCATTTTTGAAAAAGAAGCACCGATAGAGATTTGGTGCCAGGGGAAGTTTGTCGCACTCTGCAATGTGACAAGACTGGTGTTTCAAAAGATGCAGCAATAGGCTCTATGCCAGTGGTCACCAACCCTGTTCCTAGAGATCTACCTTCCTGAAGACTGTAGCTCCAACAATAATCGTCCCCACCTGACCATCTAATCATTGCATTAAGAAGTTCTTGATCAACTAAATCAGTTGTTTAGATTTTGGTTGGAGATGAAACCTGCAGGAAGGTAGAGCTCTAGGAAGAGGGTTGGTGACCACTGCTCTATGCACTTTGCAGAGGCAAGTTTGCCAGCAGGTCAAGAATGAAAGATTACTATGTTTTCATTTTAGTGACTGTTGTTAAAATAGTGATGTATTCAGCTGTTGTGTGAAATGTCACTGGTGTGTGTGTCTTATATTACTATAATGAAATGAAAAATATGTCGGGCTGAACATAACCAAGATAAGGATGGAGGACACACACATGCACACAGAGGAAATCAACCAGACATTATTAGTGACCAGACTTCTGTTCATTTATTATATTGTCTAATCTTTTTAGTTATTATGCTTTTAATCTGATCAAATTCTATAGGTCCTAGTAGAACGATCAGGGGGAAAATGCACAGTCTAGTATCCGGTTCCCTAAACCATTTTGTTGAACAGACACTGAAAAGTTTCGTTCCAGATGCTAATTGTGTACAGCTCCCAGACCTCCTGTTTGGGTTCATGTGGCTGTGTGCACTATAAACAATGTAAGCAGGTGTCCTGGCCTCGCATTTATCAATTATAGGTGCATATACTGGGCCACATTTACCGCTCTTTTAGTAAAGTTTTGTCTAAATGTTTGTGTAATCATTGTAGGAGACATTCCAGATCAGTCACTTATCTCTGTCTGAAATGCGCCAGTAATAAGATATCCAAGCATTGACCGAAATGCACAGGAATGACACAGGATCTTCTTGTCGGCTGAATTAGTGCGGGTGTGTTGCACAGGATTAAAAGATAATGCTGTGGCAAATTGGACCTAACTTAAAAGCCAGCTTTCTTCCTGTGAAAAAAATCTTTTATACTGGTCTAAATATCTGTTCCCTCCTATGTGCTAACTCTTCCAGATATCAGTTTTGCCATTTGCACGTCCTCGGCTTATGGTTACTGTATGGGCAGAAACCCTTCCCAACATGTATCAATAGGAATTCTTTGAACTGAAATTTAGTTTCCCACTCCATAGTACAATATTCATGGATGGATCCAAAACGGATAACAGTACATCAGCAGCAGTATTGTCTGGAGATCAACAATACGCTGCTACTGGAAAACATTGAGCAGGGTCGAGGACGAAAATTTTTAATTGCTTCAGACTCAAACTCTTGCTTTCAAGCACTTGAATCCATGGTGATGGATCATCCCATAATCATAAACATTTATACATCGATTACAGAAGAAGGATTTCAACATTATCCCCTATTGGGTGCCAGGACATATTGGTCTGGCGGGAAATGAAAAAGCAGATATGGCTGCAAAAGAGGCATTAAATTTGGAGAGCTCGGAATGTCTGATACCACCCTCTCACTCGTAGAGTTAATAAACTCCTAGACCACCAATAAGTGGCAATCAGAATGGAATGAGTGAAACCGCAATAAACGAAATAAACCTCAGGATCCAAAGAAGTTACTCAAAATTTTCAATCTAGGCATGACCAAATAATGTTTACCAGATGCTGACTGGGCCATTCAAGACTAACACATGCATATTTACTGACTGAGAACAGTCATACAAGATCCTCCTGTATACCTTACCAAAGCACATTTTACTGAACTGTAAAACTTTTGGAACTATCAGACAAGGCTTTTGTTCAGATGCTTGTTTAATAGATTGAGACAGAGAGGCCATGAGTGAACAGAGAGACTATGATAGCAACAGTGTGGTAGTGATCGAGAGCGCAGACTGTGATCAAAACCGAGCCAGAGTCCAGGATTGAGGCAAAGGCAGACAGTCCAAGGTCAAAACAGAATTAGAGACTGGCAATGATTGACATCATGATCATGAAAGATAGACTTTGATCGAGACACGAGTGTGAGAGACCGAGAATTAGACACAGTGGGGGAGAGAGAGGATGATCGAGACAGATGGTGGAGGGAGAGAGCGAGAGAGAGACCAAGGTCAAGACAGAGGAAGACCAAGCGAGAGAGAGGCCAGATCGTGAAGCAGAGAGATATAGAGAGACAGAGAGGCACCAAGGTCAAAACTCAGAGACTGTGATCAAGATGGAGATGGACCATAATTGAGAGCAAGAGAGGATGATTGAGACAGACGGGGGGTGTGTGAGAGAGACAAAGATTGAGACACAGAGAAAGAGAGACCAAGATCAAAACACAGAGACTGACATCAGTGTACAGTATAGCGCTCGCATTTTCTCACGTTTCAGCTTGTTGTTTTTTTGGTACTGTTAATGCTGGCTCTGCCTCTCGGCGCAGCATTGCCCTGGTCAGCTTCACTCTTACAGTGTGTGTGGCCGACTTCTTTTGCATGTGTGTGTCAAAGGAACAGTCTTTGTAGTAAAAGATGAACAGTAATGAGTAGTGTTGACTTAAAGGGAGTGGAATCGATTGAGGGGGATTTCTGTGGAGTAGTACAGTGGCTGCAGATCTGAACCAGATGGAGCTGTGGGTTTTTCAGCCACATCATAAATTTGCAATGTATGGTTCAAATTCAAGAAGAATCAAGCAACCAATTAAAGAGTCATGGTAGAGCTTTTCTCCACTGTACTCTATATTAGCGTTGTGCAGCTCTGTGCTACAGCTGAGTCACCACCACACCATGGTCACGTCACTGAGGGTTTGTGCCGAGTCCTTACAGGTTCCCAGAACTTGAGTTTTGCAATGATGTCTGGATTGAGCATAATTTCACTGAGGGAGTGTATTTCAAGTGTGGTTGATTGTGAAAAGATTTTCGGTTTCAATTTATTAGAAGTAAATAAATTTGAATACTTAGAATGAAAGTGTTTGTTCTCCCCAAGTCTAGTGACAAGTTTCTGTCTGTCCAGGCCACATGGTCCCCAGCAAATCACAGACGATTCCTTTATAGTCATGTGAAGTACACCCCATGAAAACATTTTTTTCTTATATATATGGACAAGCAAATGTTTTATCCTCTTTGAAACTGCTTATTAATAAAGTTGGTTGCACTCTATCAAATGACACATGGAAAAAGTAAGTACACACCTTCACATCCATAAATTTGGAATCAGGTGTTCAAGATTGGGTGCCAGTGATTAGAACCTGCTTAGGGAATGCAGGTTGAACCTGTCGTATTTATATTCCTCTCACATCTACTGTTTGGTGTTCCCTTTGTTATTGAGGTGTGTGGTGTCATCATGCCAAGATCTAAAGAGTTCTGTAAGGGCTTCATGAAAAAAGGTTGTGGCTGCCTAAGAGTCTGGCAAGGCATTTAAAAAGATCTCCAAATTATTTGAAATACATCATTCCACTGTAAGGAAAATCAAATCAAATGGCATAGATTTCAGACGATTGACAATTTGTCCAGGACTGGCCGCCCCAGCAAATTCAGCCAAAGAGCAGACCGTCTGATACAAAAAGTAATCTCCAAGAATGCTTTCATCACAGGATTTACTAGGAAGTCTTGCAACTATTGGTGTCTACATGCATGGTTCTACAGTCAGAACAAGATTGCACAAATTTGACCTGCGTGGGAGGCGTGTCAGGAAAAAGCCTTTGCAAGACTACAGTTTGCCAATGAGCATATAGGCAAAGACCAGGCCTTTTGGAATAATATCCTCTGGACAGACTAATCAAAGACAGAATTGTTTGGTCACAGTAACAGCAGATATGTCTGGCGCAGACCAAAGACAGCTTTTCAGGAGAAGCACCTCATACCAACTGTGAAGCACAGTAGTGGAAATGTTATGATTTGGGATTGCTTCACTGCCTCCAGGACCGGGGAGCTTGCATTCATTGATTCAACTATGGAATTCTGCAGAACATCAGAGTGCTTGAAGATTGTGAGGCCATCTGTCTGAAAGTTGAACCGAAAGTGGAAGAATCCTCGAACAAATGGAGGGTTATGGAGTAGCCCAGTTAAAGCCTGGTTTTAAATCCCATTGAAATTTTATGGGGGCATAACATGGAAGAAAACCCTACAACGTCTTGCAACTGAAAGAATACTGCATGGAAGAGTGGTCAAAAATTCCAGTAAGCCTGGTGGACAATTATGCAAAACACCTACAAGTAGTTATTTCTGCTAAAGGGGGAAATACTAGCTTCTGATGTCAAGGGTGTACTTACTTTTTCCACAGAAGAATATCACTATTTCACTCGTAGTTTTGTTCAAAGATGATCAACTGTTGGCTTGTCCAAATATGTAAAAAAAAAAGCCAAAAATTTCAATGGGGTATACTTACTTTTTCCACCTGACTGTAAGTCAGTCTGTACAGTATTTCGCAACAAAGTATTGATACTCATACAACGTTAAGGGACAGTGTAACCCACTGAGTACAGACTAGTTATTAACTAGCCAACTCTTTGTCTTCATTTTGTCAGATTATGGAAGTATAATAGTGCCAAATGTCCTGGCATGTTGAATTACATAATCTGAATAAAAACTTATTGCAATAACAATACATGAATTTTTCTGCCCAGCAATTTGACACGAATTGCTGCAAAAATTCGGGTCTTCAAATTCAGTTCTTCACATAGCAGAGCTTTTGTCCATGTGCTGCTTCTTGAGTCACATGATACAGCCACTTTACTGTTGGAGGACTGCCCTGATATTGATGTGCGAGAGACCATCAACCTGGTATGTATATACAATGTAGATACTTGGTGAACATTTCAGTAAGTATTCTTTTTACTCTAAGGTTGTTTTGTACTAATTTTATAAAATTTTTAATTGACCTTAATGTACAGTATCCATTGGATGTGGACCAACGTGAGAAATTTTTGAAGCTTTGTTTGTCTTGGGATCTCCTGGGTCCAACCAAAGAAAACAGAATGTGGCTCTACGAACGTCTGCTTTCACATGCACTTACCCCTTGGTTCATCTTCTGGTTCACTATCGGTATGGAAGTACAATCCACACCACAACCACCAACGCGTTGAGCCGGTTCTCAGCAGTGTGTAATAATACTAACTGCAATCCACTGCTCTTCCTGTGAGACCCGAATTTGTGCGGATGAATTGCAGAGGAAACGAATTCAAGAACTGATTATCTATCTCTCTCTCTCTCTCTCTCTCTCTCTCTTGCTCACTTTCTGTTTGTTTGTCTGTCTATCTCTCTCTCTCTCTCTCTCTGTTTGTCTCTTTCTCTTTCAGATTCTCCTTTCACGTACTTCTCTCTGTGAACACACAATCTTAGCGATTAGGTTACCAGAAAGAAAAGGACCTTGTTCAAATTTACTGAAGTAGTCAATGGCAACAGGAAAGTCAGAGAGGGGAAGAAAGCAATGAAAGAAAGTGTGAGTGTACATGGGAAGAGTGAGGCCAAGCATAACCACTGTGCGACTGAGAGTTCAGCCAAGGCCTCGGAATCATCAGGTGCTCATATTCACAGCGCTTACGCTTTGTACAGTTACAGCATCTTTAACATCAGGCTGTTATACAGAATTTCTACTGATCACCAAACTTCTCCACCAGATCGATGACCTTCCTGCCTGTCAAAAAAACAAGTGTAAGCCATTGATGCATCTTATTTAACCAGTGTTATTTCATGGAAAACTCAGTGTGGCACATTTTTATTCTGTCTTTGGTGTTTTATGAGGTGTTAACGAGAGAAACATTTGCACATTAAAAAATTTATTTGCGTTTGACTGATACATCACGTGTGTGTTGCAGAATCAGATCTTTAGATCATGCAAACATCTTTGCATTTTAAGAGAAGACTATAGAAAATTAATTTTGTCTAAATTGATATTTATAAATTGTTCGCATAAACTTTGAAGGTTTAAAAAAGAAAAGAAAATGGCATTTTTTTTTATTTCTGGATGCCTTAAAGACATTTTCCCATTCTGCTTTTCTAGTCTGAGGCAGGACATAGACTGAATTAACTGGTATTAAGTGCCTTGTATACAACTGCCCTACTCTCCCCTTCTTTCTCTTTCTGAGCCAGTGCATTCATTCTCCTTTTCACATGGATTAGTGTGGTTAGAGTTCAGTATTGTAAATGGCAGCTGATTCAGGACCAGTTCCACCCCTCAAATCATAGCCTCCAGTTCAGTGGATCGACGGTAGGCCTCATCTTTAACAAGCAAATTATTCAGCATGGCCTGGTTTTGGACAACAACAAAAATGCTCTTGGATCAGCAGCCAAGTGGGTTGGACAGAGACAGCTAGACAGAACTGAGTGTGAGCAGCTCTGTTCCCTCAGCATGGCTGCCTTTGTCAGCGTGGGCTTTGATTGTGCACTGCAGGAAGATTAGTAGGCAGGTGAAAGGTACTGTTGCAGACTGGTCCAGAATCAGTTCCACTAAATTCTGTAGTCATTGTGAGCATAATAACCACATGGGTAAATTGGCTTCAGATCAGCAGGTAAGCTCCAGGGAATGAAGGGCGTGTTTGTGTAGGGTTGCTCAAGCCTGGACATGCCCAAGGAACTCTCCCTCCTACTTGGAGGGAAAATTTTTACTGAATTACATCATTCCTCTGAAAGCTTCCAAATGCATCTAGTATTCCTAATTATTTTTTTCCTTTTACTATTGAGTTTCATTCCCTTTCACACATGAATGCTCTTTCTTGCTTGATCTTTGTGTTCTTTGTAATACATGGTTAAGATGGTTTTATCTACTTTAGCAGAGGTTATAACTGGAGAGCACTTAAAGATCTTATCAAAGACACTTTGTATACATGAGAGACCGGGATCTGGGCTTTGGTTTGATTCAGAGATCTGGGTTCATACAGCCTTTGTAAGCTTAAAGGAAACCTTCACCATGAAACAATGCATTTTAGTTTATATTGAGAGATTTGGGATTTGCTTAGCAATTCTGCTGCTAATTTGTTGTTTCGAGCTGCATTTTATTTTCCATTATTCCTGTGAGAGGTTAGTGTGAGAGGTTGTGTGCTGCATGCACATCACAGGGAGAGATAGTTTGCACATTGCACAGTTACAATGTCATTTAAAAGAAAATCAGATTTCGCTGTTAGCTCCTAAAAACAAAAGGTCATGAGGGGTTTTTTTTACCCCTCACCATTTTCAATGTGACATTTAATGTAATATTAATGAGAGTGCCAGTGTAAAAAATAGATTTCTCTCCAGGTTCTATAATGCGAAGCAGTTATACAGCAAATTTGAGCTGAGTTACAGAAGAGATTTGGATCGGCTAGTAAGAGATGACCAATACGATGGCGTTGAAGGTGATATTAGAATGAAAGTTGAAGCTTTGCAGCCTTATCTCTTTGAGCAGGGTGTATATATGAGGAGGTAAGAGAGCTGGACAGATTAAAGGACTAATGCACTGCTGCATCGCTCTTTTTATGCAACGATGAAACAAGTAAATTCTACTGGCATGACTATCAGAAGGTAGATCAACTGCATTGTGGGTAGGAACCAATGACTGTACGATCATCCTCTCCAAAGTACTCTCCTTGTGATGTGATTTCTTGTCCCAGCATTTCTCCCATTTCTGGAAACATTTCCTATAGTCATCTTTTGTCATCATATCTAGAGTCTCCTGTTTTGTTTTTCTTTTTTTTTCCCTGGATTTCTTCCACAGTGGTGAATCTTGTCCCCTTCAGTCTCATTTTTAATTTCGGGAACAAAAGGAAGTTGCAAAGAGCTAGATCTGGTGAATACAGTGAATGTGAAGCATTAACCACATTCTTTCTGGTTTAAAAATGCCTTGGTTTGTGCAAATGCATTGTCTATGTGCAAGATCCAGTTCTGGGCACACCACTTATCCAAATGTGCTTTCCTGTAGACACCTAAACACTTTACTGTAAAATCACCTACTGTATGTACTCATGGCAACTGAGGGCGCCAAATTCAAATCCCCGCCCCCATATACAGTATATAAGGGTGGACGTCATAACAGGGATTCGAAAGTGAAGCCAAGATGTCACTGAGGCCCTCTAATGTCCAGTTAGATATTACACGTGTTACAACAAGTAGCAAGGAAGTCCTAGAACCGTGGAAACATGACTGATGATACTCGGGTGTATTATGATGAATTACATCATATCAATATTATTTTGTCATATTTCCTAGTCCTATTAGTTAGAAGCTACAATTACAGATAAACATTGTGTGGCACTACATGCAAGTCTAATGATTGAGAATTTATATTCTTTGATTAAGTGAAATTAACAGGTCAATGGGTCATTTTCCCCTAGCTGTTTATTGTAATAATAAGTTGCATTGTGTGGTAATTATTATAATATTAAATGATCACCTAAGGTCTTGTTTATATGTTGGACTTAAAAGTGACTACTTAGTGACTACTATTCATGATATTAAAATAGAGGGAGAAATTGGGGGTAAAAATGTCTTTACTCTTTTAGTTATGGTAATTGAGAGAACTGTTTTTGGGGCAGGTTAGTGTTCTATAAATAGTTACTCATGATAGTGTACGTCTCCTCTAGGTCTTTACCACATACTCAAATGAAGACTATGATCGACGCAATGACGAGGTAGATCCTGTGGCAGCCTCTGCTGAGTATGAGCTGGAGAAGCGTGTGGAGAAGATGGATGTCTTTCCAATGGAGATGGAGAAAGGTAGTTTACTCCCACCACTTGCCTCTTGGAATGACATTAAATGCTCTGTAGTATTTCAGTTAAGGAGAAGCTCTTGGATCAGGACTGATGTTCTCTTCCCTCTTTGCTGCAGGTGATAACGGGCTAGGCATCAGCATCATAGGCATGGGGGTGGGAGCTGATCAGGGACTGGAAAAACTTGGCATCTTTGTGAAGACTATCACAGAAGGAGGAGCAGCTGAGCGAGATGGCAGGTGAGACAGTGTGATGGCTTGTGGGAGGATTGGGATTAGTTTTCACCAAGGAAAAATATCTTCTTGGGATGGAGGTAATCCTATCAGAAGTTGTTAACATAACACATTGTATATATGTATATCCATGCCTTTGATATGTTTAATACCTTGTTGAGCTTAAACTGATTGCAGACACAGCTGTATTTGACACCCCACAGACCCGCAGCAGATAAAACATGCTCACAAGTACCAGGGACTTCACATTAAAGCTTTGATGCTTTTGGTATAGGTTGTAAAGCTAAATAACACAGGTGTTGGATCAGGGCCAGGGTTTGGATGAGAAGAGTGATCTAACTCAAAGGACCAAAAGGACACAACCACTCTGCATGCTTAGGGAATATAATGGGGCATAATGAGTGAGCAATTTAATTATGGTTTATGTTGGGTATAAACAGACTTGGGTGTAACACATTCCAAAGTATACGCGTTACTGTAATCGAAATACTTTTTCTGATAACGCAGTAATGTAATGCATTACATTTTAAATTTATGTAATTTGATTACAGTTACAGATGTCAATAAAATTACATTACTTGCGTTACAAATTTATTGTTAAGAAAACCATATTAAGTAAAGTGCTTTATAAAATAAATCATGTTTTGCCATGAATTTTTTTTCTTTAGCCCGAATAATTCTCCACTTGGAGCAGTTTGTACCTATGTAACTAAACGTCAGTAAAAGACGACTGCCTGTAATTTTATATCTTCAGTGAAAGGAGGTGAGGCCAGTCAGACAGGGTTTACAGCTCTCAGTTCAAACCCCCCCCCCCCCCTCATAAGTAATGGGGTTGTAACTGATACACTGACATCCTGATGATGAGCAGGAAAACAAGGTGTGGAAATACTTATAGGAGTTCTAGTTTACGTGAACATGCTCTGAGCAGAGTAGAAGGAAAGATTATTAGTATTTTGCATGGCACTGTAGCAGCAAAACCCATACGAAATATAGCTTAATTATGCATTCCCTTGGCTAGTGACACCAAACTAGCCTAGTTAGAAAAGTTTTATATTTTATCAGTCTGGTAGTTCTACAAACAGTGACAACACCCGAGGCAAGTGTCATAATAAATGTGACTTTTTCTGATCATGTCATACATTGACTTGTGCTAAAATTACTGAAATGACTTTCACTTTGTAGTGTATTTTTGTAGGTATGACAGGTTTTGAAAGTAACGTCAAAGTAAAGTAATTAGTAATCTGATTACTTTTTACATGCAGTAATCACTAATGTAATCAAATTACAATTTTAAAATAGTAATTAGTAGTCTTTAGTAGATTACTTTTTTTTATTGAGTAACTTACCCAACACTGGTTATAAAACAGCACGTCCTAAAGTAATTTATTCCTCTTATACTACAGTAACTTGTCAGTGATTACGTTTTTTCATTAATTAAAAAAAACAGTGTCAAACTTTTTAACAGTTCAGTTACATTTAATGTTGTAGGATGTCTGAGAATCAAGTTAATAAAAAAAATGCAGCTCCTTATCAAATAAACCACAAATCACAAAATTTTCTGTCCTTGGACATTCCCATGGCAGAAAACGTTACTGTTACCAAGCTCTGACACTGGAGACTCCTTCTGTAAATGTTAAACAAGCATCTTCTTATAGAAAACTTCACCACATTTTATTTTAAGCATTTAAAATTATATATTTTAATATTATATTAAAGCGTATAAATACAAAAAAAGATCACCTGAAAACTGTACACTCTGGCATATTAGCAGTTTGTTTAGGAAGTACTTCTGTAATGAGCTGGGTAATGTTAAGCCATGCTTTTTTCACCCCAACAGAGTGATCCTGTCATCAAACAGAAGCATTTTATATCACAGTTGCATGTTAATATCAGAGTTTATATCACAGGTTATATCAGAGGATTATTTTGTTAAAATGACTGCCCAGATCTATATTATTTAACTTATTGCATGTTGTACCAATGAAATCGTTAATTTCTTATGACTGGGCACAGCATCCAAATATTGTGCCAGTAAAACATCGCAGATAATTACAGTTTTGAATGGAAAACATGAAGCTTTAAAACTTTAACAGATTTCATCCAAACACCAATCTATGCAATCAGAATTAGCCATCCTGGAGGAATTTTAACAGCCAATTTCAGATCAGATTTTGAGTGCTGGAGGCCTTATGAATGCTTGCACAAACATTGTCCTATAGATTTGTGTGAATTTTTATCCATATTACACAATGAATGTGTTTAATGATGATGGTTTTTATTTAGGATCCAGGTGAACGATCAGATTGTAGAAGTCGACGGCATCAGTCTGGTGGGAGTGACACAGCTCTTTGCTGCTACAGTCCTCAAGAACACAAAGGGAACAGTTTGGTGAGTGCTGTACTTGTGCATCCACATGACAGCAACAGACACCTTAGTGTGAGCTCTAAGCTTGACCCAGACATGCAGGGAAAATCATGTGTAACACAATCACTGCCTGGGAAACAAACAGGTGGGGCTAGCAGAGACACTTTTAATACTGATTACCTTATATAATTATAGTTTACCTTAACCGAATTGCTGGGTTGTTCAGCCACCCCCGTGCTGTCTCAGTAATCCGTAGAGCTCGGCTTCGTACGTTAATAGTTGACCACAGGCAAATGAGGGACACACACACACACAGTCTAGCTAACTATAATGAACAAGGCAACCTTGTTTGCGCCATTACATCATGCTAAAGCTAAAATCACTCTCCAGCATCATAGACACAGACAAGCATGTACACCCCCTAACCTCCACGGCCACATGTAGAGACGGTAACATTACCTGAGGGCCACTATACACTTTATAGCGATAAGTAGGTCAAACCCACCTACTTCCTTACTGGTAACTTATCAGTCATGCCATGTGCAGCTTCCTGATTGGTCGGGAGAAACCGGGGACCCAGAGTGAGGTGGCCCGGCTGATCAGTGAGACGCTGGAGCAGGAGAGACACCAGCAGCAGCAGAGACTAGAGGATCCGTATGAACAGTCCACTGAAGAGGTGTGTCAGTAGGCTTGGAGTTTAATTTAAACAGACAGAGTTCAGGTAACTTGTTTCACCTAATAGCCACTTTAGGTCATAGAGGTAAATCAAACTCACAGATGTAGCATCTGTTCTTTCTGCTGCTAAAGGTAATATTGTCTTTAGCTCAGTGTTAACTCAGGGTTAGTAATGTTACTGTTAGTCTTGAACTTACACATTTATTAACATTGAATATCTAAAAGTCTTTGTTAAGATGAGTGTGTTGGTTGCCAGGTAGTTTTCATTCAGCAATGGCGAGCAAGTCTTTTGCATATTGTGATGTATTTGAATGGGGAGTGATTGGTTGAGGTGAAGTTGGTTTCTGTTGCGTGAATGTCTGTACAGAGAAGGCTCTTTGCACTGTAGTCATGTGGAATATGCAAAGCACAAGGGCAGGAGTATTTGCTGTTATTTTTCCTTGAGTGCAGATGAATAAACTAGAGCTTAGTGTGCTCAGATTACAAGCTACTGTAGTGTACGTTTCTCCTCTGTACAACTTTTATCTGAAGCTTGATAAATTCATTTAGGAATAGAACGTGAGGACGTTTTTTTTTCTCCCCCTTTTGAAATATTTGGAATACTTCATCAGATTGTGTGTATGCTGTTAAAAAGTATGTAAACCTACAAATAGTGACAGGGAATTACCAGTAAACTACTAATTGAGTCTGTATGTTTACCACTGGAAATTCTGCATTTCCTGCTACATTGTCATTTGCTTTGGAGAGTGAATCAGTCAGTGACCATGCTGTACGTTTGTTTCAGGACGAACACTATGAGGACTACGAAGGAGAAGAGGCTGGGATTATAAGTTCGAGTTTTGGCAGGAGGTCCGTGGAGCTGTATGATTTGCCAGAGAATGAAAGGATGTTCCTGCCATCGAATATGGATGCCACTCAGCTCAGCTTCAAATTTAAAGAGGTAATCAAGAGAACTAAACCAGCCATTAACAAAGCCAAATGTAGTACATATAACATTTATGACATTATGACATTTGTTGTGGTCAAACTATGATATTCTTTATATTCAGTTTTATTTAATTGTTAAAAATAGTTAATATTGTCTGCTTATACAAATTAAATGCACACTGAACCATCATGCAACATAAGTTTTTCCTAATATTCAGTTTTCAGTAAGCTTTCTTTATCACCCAGCTCCAGATACAACACAGCATAGCCGAGGCCGAAGTCGATCAGCTCAAACAAAAGGTATTGTATGTCCATAAAATTGATTCTGTTTTTATTATTTTTTTTTTAATCCCCGTTCTTGTAAAGTACATGCGTGATATCACATAATAATTAGTAGTTAGCATTTAGTTTGTTTTGAATTCAGAGGCATTCCGAGCTATAGGATTATGTACATTCTTGGTAGCTCATATGTTGAGATTCTTAGTACAAACTGGACATATCGTGGAGTTCTGGCGGTGTGGGAGTATTCTGAAATATGTAATGGATGTAACTGCATTTTACACTTTGTAACAATGTATGACCTGTTAGCTGAAGGAGTCTGAGAAGGAGCGAACAGCATGGCAGGGACGGCAGGAGCAGCTGGAGAAATGTATAGAGGAGAACATGGAAAGAATCGACTACATGGAGAAGAACTGGCTGGGTGCTCAGGCTCTCTGCAAAACTCTTAATGAGCAGCTCACAGACACTCAGAACCAGTTTGAAGCTGTGGACAAAAAATACATCAAAGCCAAGAAACTACTCCAGGAGTACCAGCAAAAGTAAGTACGTTTCAACAGAGACATACATGAAGGAAAACAGTTTCAGAGGTTTTGTGACATTTCAGTTATTCTGTCCTGCAGAGAATCTGACTTTGTGAAGAGGGAGGAGGATCTGAAGAAGATCATGGAGGAGAAGGAAAGCTTTTACAAAGCCCAGCTTGAGAATTTACAGAAGAGGGTAGGGATGGATGCAGTTTATTGAGATCCTAAAGTACCCCCACCCACCCACATCTTCTCCCAACTATTTTCTCTCCAATTCTGATTTATGTATTTATTATTATTATTATTATTTATTTATTTTTAACAGATTGAGGTTCTTGAATCCTGTAAGAAGCCTCAGGACTCTACAGCAGAAAACTGCACTGAATGGTCTGCAGATTTAGACAATAAACCTGCAGACTCTCTTCTACTAGGTAAATATGAATTTGCAACTGTTTTAAGTATTGAGGAGTAGGGATCAGTATCTTCTATTTATACCGCATTAGTTGTTAGTCAACACGTTACTAAAAAGCTATTTTTGGATTCCAGTGCAAAAGAGAATTCAAAACATAATTTCTTTCCTTTACATGTCATGAATATGAGAAGAAAAAGGCTTGTGTGTGTTCTACAACTGGCTGGATTTTCTACATTTGCCGCTGAAATGTTTTCACTGCTCAGTAGCAGAACTTAGTCCACAATGAAAATATGGCTGGAATTAGGATAATGATATAGTATTAACAGGCTGTATGACCAAGTACTCCTTGCATAAATTACTCATGTTTTTATGCTTCCATTTCAAATAATAGTCAGTCAGCAGAAAGTGGAAGAATTTAGAAATAGAATTTCCTATTTGACACATCAGCATTATATTTAATATGATATAAGTATACAGTGCATGTTAAATACATGTATAGTACACAGCTGGTTTGGATCAGTTGTGGATCATGTTATCTGCAGGGCCTCTTTGAGTCTTATTGAGACTTTGCACATATATTTGTTAAACTAGGATTGTGGCAAGACTACAGTCAAACAAGTTCAGTGGTATGCGTTGACCAGTAATTATTGATGATGATGATGATATTATTAATATTATTTTAAATAAATAAATTAATTATTATTAAAAAATATATATATTTTGGTTAATCCTGCATTTGGGATGATCTTTGCTGCCACAGAAAAGGATGTGGTAATAGAGTTAAAGGGGTCATATACTGTTTTCCTTCAGTGTGTAATGTATCTGTCTGTGCATGTACAAGATTTGCAAAGTTATAAGGTTCACAGTCAAAACTTACCACTGTGAAACATTCTTCTCAAGTCGTGATTGATCTGCTCGATCATCCGCATTTTCAGAATCATACTCGGGCTCGAACTGATACGGTAAAACTAGCGACATTATTAACCGTGTTTAGAATTGCTTTAGAAACCTTGGAAGCTGAAACTCGCAATTATGAGAATGGGCGTTACATTTCCGACACGGTCTTTGAGGTTTTTGACCAATCAGAGCAGTCTGGGCTTTTTAGAAGGAGGGGCTTTGGGCTCTGGTTACTCTAATCAGAACATTTCAGACAGACTGGGTATAGTCTGGGTATATATACTGGCTACTGCCATAATCTACAGTATGTGGAAAATTGTGTATTTTGAAACATTAAAGCTTGTTAACCAGTTCTACTACACCCAATAAACAAAATAATTAAGTTTTAAAATCATCATATGGCCCCTTTTAAGTTGCATCATACAATAACTGAACACCAAAAACCTTTGGACTACCAGCTGATGCAGATGCATCCTTAAAGATATTATCTGCTGAGGCAATTATTCTGTCCTACAAACAGGGTCTTTGATGCACTGGAATATACTGTAAGTAACTTATATTTCACAATGTACTTTTCAGATACCGACTGGAATGAAGTTGTGCCTGAGACTAAGCTTTTGGACACTAGTGCCCATCGGGCCAAAGGCCTGCTAGCCCAAAAGTCCAAACGGCAGCCACCATCTCGCAGTAAACTCAGAGAGATTAGCAACTCGCCAGCATGCCTTCCTCAGGTCTGCAACATATGACATAATAAATATGACACCATAAAGCAAAACCATGCATGAATGGCAGAATATCAAATAATGATTATTTATGAAGTACAACCTTTGTCCTGTCTCCCTCTCTAGGCTGAAGAGGAGGAGTCTCAGGGTCCTCCACGTCGTAGGAGGTCACTACAAGATAGTCTGTCCCTGCTAGTTCCCATCTCTCAGCCAGCTAATGGCCAGAAGGAGGAACCTGGTGCTGCCCGGCCTGTGGGCACCTCCAGAAGCACCACGGAGCTCTCTGTCCCTCAGTCTTCCTCTGGAACCAGTACAGAGAGCCCCTCCATTTCCCCAACAAAAGACTCTTCCTCCGCCAGCTTTCTCCGAAACGTCAAGAAGAGAGAGTCCAAAGGAAAAGGCAAAGAAGTTAAAGGTAACAAGATGCATTTAAAATAGTTGTGATTTTGATCTGGCGTGATCTGATGTACTGTATCGAACCACACTTAGCAATACTGTCTAGTGTATTCCATAAAAAAAATAAAATAATTTTTTTAGCTTTTAAAGGTTACACGTATAACTTTGTGACAAGTGCCAAAGATATCTAATTCACACATGTATCATTAAATATATCTTTATTATTTATTTATATTTTTATTTTAGAAGATCCCAGTGACGGAGCAGGAAAATCTAAAAGGCGATTCCCTGATTTTGGGTAAGTGGAGTAAGTTTCCAACGATCTCGAATGTAATCAGCAATGGGTTTCCTATGAATCTGGTCTCTGCTCTTCTCTAGTGGTCTCAGGAAGTCTGGTGGCAAAGGCAAGAAACATGACAAGAAACATGATAGAGCGTCATTGGACAGCAGGTAGACATCATATTAAATCACTTTTTATAATTTATTTACATTTTCTTGAAGTGTGAGCTTCAGCCCTTTTTAATGGGCTTCACTATCAAGAGCATGTCTGTGCTGTTGTCATGAGTTGCAAAGTGTTAGCTTTTGTATGATACTTGTAGTGTTCGAGTTGTAGATTTGTTGATAGACCCAAGAGTACTTTTAGTACCAAGTACAACGAACCAAGAGTACTTTTAGTTGTGCATGCTGGTTGGTCTCGCTGAACACTGCCATCTGTGGACAGCACTGGTTTCACATATTCTTGAAAAGTATCTTTGAGAAATGGTAAATCCAAAGAACTTTACACTGTTTCATTCACGTTCACACACACACTCACACACCAATGGTAGCAGATCTGCCATGCAAGGCGCTAACTTGCCATCGAGAGCAACTTGGGGTTCAGTGTCTTGCCCAAGGACACTTCGGCATGTGGAGTCACCCGGGCCGGGAATCGAACCGCCAACCCGCTCTACCACCTGCACAGCCGCCCGGTTACAGAATAGAAAACACGCTTGTGAAATATTCCATTTTGATTACTGAATCTGTACAATTTATTTATTTATTTACTTATTTGTTTGCATCTGTTCCTAATGCAATGTAATCCATCTTAATCTCTTCTCATGTCCAGAGGTTCAGCAGAGCTGCTGGAAGAGTCGGGGCCAAACGTCTCACCTTCAGAGTCCTTGGCGTCCATCCCAACTTGCATGCCTTTCTCTTGGTTCAGTGATAAGGACAAAGAGAGAGACCGAGAACCTTTGTCTTCTACCAGCAGTCTCCCTCAAACTGCAGCAGAACCCAGTGAACAGCAGGATGGCAAGAACAAGGTGCAGGCAAATTCTTCTTCTATCCTTCACTGGTTCTACTACAATGAGCTTTGTTATGCTAGGAAAGTGTAGTGCGTGGTTGTTTAGGATAAAGCATATGTGAATATATCACACTAGCACTATTACTGACATTGCAGCTAAATGTCCACCCAAACCTGATATGCTATCACTTGTCCCAGAGCCTTATTCTGATAAAGGCTTTGTAGATATTAATATACTCCATTACCTTTCTCATAATAATAAAATTCTGATCTGTGATTCAGAGTAACTCACTGAAGGCAAAATGTTTGGAATGCATTTGATGAAGGAATGTAAAACCCATCCTTAGCAGTAGAGCTATATACTTAGAACCTTTGTATCACAATGTATTGAACCAGACATTATAACAAGATATAGCAAGACTTGCTTTGCTTTCAGTTAACTAGCTATTTGATTGGCTTCCTTATTTGTGCTTTAAATAGTTCTGTAAGGACTTTAAGTCTGAATAATGTAGTTTCAGATGATCTCCTACTTCATACACTATTAAAGTCCTCATCATTATGCATATTCATGTGTACAGTACAATTACATTCTTTGCTTGGATCACAGTGCAAGATCACGCCTTTGGGATTACTCCAGTAAATGATGGCATCTAAATATAGTTAAAAAGTTTAATATTTATAATGGAATGTGAGATGGGTTGCTCTGTGTTTATTCCTGACTACCCCAGTCTCCATTTTGCTTCATAGCCAAAATAGGAAATATTGTTTCAACATGTCTGATAGTATGTGACCAAGGTCAGGTTAGATAAATGCATAAAAGAAAGATGGAGTGGTTGAGAACAGGGCTGATAAATAATAGTGAGAGATATGTCAAAAATGAGAGGGAATAATGATGATGAGGAAGCAGTGGAGGAAAGAAAAAAAAAGAGGAGATCAGTGAGAAGAAAAAAATGATAAAGGGATAGAGTGTCTGAGAGATGATAGAAGAGGCAAAGAGAAAGTAGAGGCTGAAAGAGAAGGAGGGCAGTTGGCAGGAGTTTGGATGGCTAGATTAAAGCGAGAGACAGAAGAGGAGGGTTCCCAGGCCTTCACCCACAATCATCCATGTTAAACCCATCAGCTCCGATTCAAGGCCTGAGATCAAGCCCCTGAAATCTATGAATCTATGTTTTGTTGCTTTTCAGAAATATATGGGAAACTGTCTGGCCATGATTATAGCACTGCTGTCACTGCCTAACATTCCTTTTTCCAAACAGACAAATCTTTCCTGGTCCTCTCTGTTCAGTCGATCTTTAGATTTGGTACAGTATATTTCACCTTGACTTCTAGATGTGAGCTAGCATCATAGTCACATTATGTGAGGGTCATTCCATCTCAAGCAGTCCAGTAATTGTAAAGTTGTTTGCTTGACAGTTTTTCAATTTACATTTTTTTTTGTGATTACCTCTATGTATTGGCATTGCAAAATCATTTAAATTTTGAGACTTCTCTTATTTATTTTTTCATGGGGTGAGAGAGTGCAGGTTTAAAAATTAAATCCCTCAGTTTCTGGTTGAATGTCTCTCATGGGGGACCAGATACAAACCTGAAATTTTGACAGAAATAAGTCCTCTATGGTAGCATTCTGCTGTAACAAAAATAACAAAAAAAAAAACTACGTTTGTGATTGGCGGTAAACTGGAACTTTGACGAACCAGCCTGATCTATCATGTTGGTACAGGTGTAAAGTTGGTATGCGTGAATACATTTGATCCAAATGTGTAATTACAGTGTTCAGCTGGGTGTTTTACAAATGAACAGTGTCATAAACAACATAAACAGAACTTTCTCACCCCCATAAAAAAAAAGAATAAATAAGAGAAGTCTCAAACCTGACATGTTCTGCATGCACACTATAGTTGCCTAGGTACCCCCTAAAAAAATTAAGACTGAGACTTGAACCCTTTCCATTATAAATTGACCCTAAATCTGGAACTGTGAGCAATCTTGAGCATTACATTTGGACTTAAGTTCTAAGTCTAAGGAACACGAATATGTCAAATTTATTATATATGTATATACATGTACATTGTAATGTGCTTTAGAGATCCTTTTATATGAGAGGGAGCTAGGCCCATCCTGAGTCGAGATATTGAGGTTTCCGTAAACAGCGGTGTAACCAAAATGTGCTGTGTGCCATGACACAAAGATGGCTGTCGTAGTTAGACCAAGTAAAACAAAAACAAGGTGGTTTTGCAATGACAATACATGGAGGTAATAACTCAAAAAGAAAAATTCTGAAAATTATCGAACAATCTGCATTGTACCACTTGAGATGGAATGACATGAGTATTTATTATTCCCTACTTATACAGTTAGAATGGTGGTTGTAGTTTGTTTGGGGTTTTTTTTAGTGCATGTTACTAGGGCAGTGTTATCCTTTAGCTCATGCCTGACCTTGCTTGAATGTCCAGTAAAATCTGGTTACCCAGCATGACTACCCTTTACCTTGTAGTGATCCTAAGTGGGCTTCAACCCTTTATGGCACTATCAAGAGCATGTCTGTGCTGTTGTTATGAGTTCGCTTTTGTGTGATTAGTTGTAGTGTATTAGTTGTAGTGTTTGAGTTGTAGATTTGTTGATGGAACCAAGACTTTTAGTTGTGCATGCTGGTTGGTCTCGCTGAACATTGCCCTCTGTGGACAGCATTGGTTTCACAGATTCTTGAAAATGATCTTTACAGAACAGAAAACACGCTTGTGAAATATTCCATTACTCATTTCATGAGTTGAGAGTAAATTTTGACTTGTATGTACGACTCAAGTCTGGAAGTTCTGTCTGCTCTGTCTTGCAGTATATCAGCGGGGCCAGCATGCTTTTATAGTCTGGGTCATTTTCACTTTTGTGTCACACTGAGTCAGTGTTTGAATTCAGTTCCACACTGAGTGAAACACGACTGCTATTTTTGAATTTAAATCATTAGCCTAGCCATTATATGTGTGTTGTGTTTTCCTCACTCGTTCTAGAACATGTCAGTGCTAGATGATTCGAAACTGGGCAGTCCGAGTTCAGAGTTAGCAGGGCTAGTGGCAGAGCCCAACCTATCAGGCCGATCTCACACTTTAACCTTCTCTTCCAGCGAGGTGAGTGGCACACTGAGACCCCCAAACTAATGTTTCTGTTGTCTCAGGCCTGTCGCACAAAATTACTGTCCAGGTCAACAGTTGTCTTCAGAGGGGAAGTTGCTTCTGTCTGTACAGAATAAAATGAATACATTCCTTGTATTTATTTTAAAGCGACTTGATGTGCAGTGAGGATCTGTGTGGTTGCGATTGCACATTGCCCTAAAATATTTTTAACATTGATTCATTTCTGACCTTCATGATGTTTTAAAGTCTCGTGTTTCCTTGTTGCTAAATGTTGCATGCCATGGATGCTTGAAATATTTGAAGTGGGTATGCATGATTTAATTTGAAAAGGTTTTGTTCGCAACCAAGCATATATAGAGAGAAAACCTGTTCATGCAGCAGCTGCAATGCTATTGTGCATTGTTTTGTGATTATCAGGAAGTGTCTAATTTTGGATCAGGTTTTTTTTTTTTTTTAGGCTGAAATGCTCACTGTTCTTACAGTAATAGTTATAGAGAAAAATGTAAAGTCTACACTTTTAGAAAAAAGGGTTCCTCAGAGGTGTTTGTTTTTTTGGATGGTTGATGGTTCTAGGTTTTTAATGGAAACCTAGATGGAGCCTCTTTTAATAAGAGTGTAGCTGAAATGGCAAAGTCATGTTAACCTTTTTGTGTGTGGGGGGGCACACGTGTTTATCCTTGTAGACGCTGGATAATGAGCCCTGCTTGGTGGGGAAAGACTACCAGTGGCAGAATCGTCCAGTCTCTGAGTGGACAACTCAGCAGGTGTGCCATTGGCTGATGGGCATGAACATGGACCAGTACACTCCTGAGTTTACTATGCAGGGAATTGATGGGTTGCAGCTGATGAATCTGGACAGTGACCGACTAAAAGTGGGTGAATGCTTAAAATGTAATAAATTAAATAAGTAAAAAGACTATTATAAAATGGCTGAGATGCACTGAAACCACTGTAAAATCCACAATATGCGCACATCTGTGACCACATCAAAAATGAAAACCTACACTTAAACCATTGTTCTACCCGTATACCCTAATATTTGCCTCTTATGTTGCCTAGTAAGCAAAGCTCACAGTTAACAGACTACATTGCATCGTCGAATAATTGTTTATTTTTTAATATTATTAACAGTAAATTATTTATTAAACAAATTTTTTTGTATTGTTGCATAAAAACAATACGCTACCCGAGGGCACGTGTTACAGCAGTTTTATCATTGGTTTAATTTTGTTCGGGGAGGGCTCGTTGCTTTAGTTTAATATTTCTGTAGATCTTGGATTAGTGGTCACCATTTTCAGTCACATCTTTACATTCTGCAGAAGCTCAGTTCTTCATAGATATCCCTCTATTAATTTGCATGTTCTGTTTTGCTTTAGAAATCAGAAAGGAACTGTAAAATCGGAATGTGGTCCTTTTTATTGTTTATTTTTCTGGTTCAGGTGCTTGGAGTCTCTAGCCAAACTGACCGTGCCATGATTAAGAAGAAGCTGAAGGACATGAAAAAAGCCCAAGAGAAACTGGAAAAACAGCGTGAGAAAGAAGCTAGACGAAGCGGGAGACTGCCAGGCAACAATGACTCTGTCTGCTGAGGCCACCCTCATCTCTTTCTAGGTCTCTCGCTCTTTCTTCCTCTTTATTTCTACTTCTCTGAAGCATTGACACACACTGGTTTGTGTCAAACAGGCAGCTGACAGCCTTTTGCTGTTTACTTCACCAGTTATGTGCAGGTGAGACATGTTCATGCAGTCAATATGGTAATGTAAAATCAATCCATCATTTATTAGTAGGCGCTAATGTGCAGAGCAGGTGTATAAATATTACCTATGTCTCTTGCCTGACCCTAATGCAAAGAAGTATCGTTCATACCAGAAAATAGCAGATTTAAGAAATACCACTGTCAAATTCTTTGCCTGATGCCTTAAACCTAAAGGGCTCCATGTACAACTCTTGCCAAATGTTAGACAATTTCCTAAACAGGACTCTTAAAACACACGGACATGACTGAGACAGAGACCTATTTAGGGCCATGTTACATTGGTTAGAGAAACATTTTACAGCCAGTGTAGACCATCTAGATGATTGAATTCTCTGTGCTAGCTTTAGCAGACCAAACTGATTTTATGTGTACAACAAAATAATATTTCTTGACAAGATTTTCGCATACAAATGCCTCTAATTTTGGAACGAATGTTTTTAAAACCTCTTTCTATCTATTTTAATAGTACAACTGCCTCCTGTCCCCCTGTATAAACCTTCTTTGCTGGAACATTGTACAGTCCTTGAAAGCACTATATTTGTCTTTTAAGAGGCAAATGGTGACATGGTTTTTAAATGTACAAATGAAATATTTTATACACATTTGTTAACTTCAGAAGAAAAAATGTTATTGATTACAATTTTGGACACATTTTCTACTGAGTAGAATAGCTCATAGTGTAAGACCATTTTGCAATTTCTAAACAGCAAAAAGTGAAATTATTTTGGTGTTGTTGCAGTTTGTTAGGGTTATGGTAATACTCTCGACCATCTCCTCAATATCTTAAAGGCTATCACTGATTTAATTTCGAATTAGTTAAAATACTTCAAATTACAGATGATTTTAAAATATATATATATTGGAGAATAAGTTTTGCTGTAGTGGGATCATTAATGTTCACTATTTGTTTGCAACTCCTCTCTTAATCCCACCTGATTCCTCCTGAATGTTATACAATTGGCCAAGCCCTAGTAGTTACTGTATAAATGGATTTTAATTATTTCAATACAGGACCATGAGGAAAGCCTAATATCCATTTATTTCTCTGGTACGAGTGTACAAGCTGCACCAATAAATTTATTTTCACATGTTTGTGTTTGTGTATTAGTATGATTTTAGTAGTCAGTAAAGTTACATACAATGTAATTAGCTACTGTTATCATTACACCAGTCAGCAATAGACAGTGAATGCTAGAACTACTCATGTATGTTAGCATCATTAAATTTGTAACACTTAGATCTTAACACGTATGTTTTATAACGATTTTTTTTTTTAAATGCTGCAAAACATTTATAAAAAAGGAAAAACATAAGAAGTACTGGCAACCACTGTAATGCCCAATATCTAACCAAAAGGCATCCAAACACAGTCAGTTACATTATACGGGATCTCACTGAGATTTGACACTAGATACTGAATAGATCACCCAAGCTAATTTACAATACAATAATTTCAATGCAAGTATTTTATTTTCCACTTTCATTTGACTAGTGATTTTCATTTGTACTTTATACAAACTATCCTAATGTGCACTCCAACTAATGTGATCTCGACATGTATTATGTGCTCTGCCTTTGGTGCGGTGCTTCTAAATGCTGCGGAAGGTGCTCATGTCTTTGGGTTCTTTGCTCGGCACACACCAGTCATCGGCCTCCTGGATGGTCTTGTAATGTTTCCATGCTGATTTGTTATATACCGGGAGCCTTTCAATGGACTCTGTAGAAAGTGCCTTTAAGAAGAAGAGAATGGTTTTCAATCCCCACTTACTGATCACAATACAAGTATGCATTTCTTTTCAAACTAACATTCACAGCTGATTCCTTGCTGAAGTTTTGTGCCACTTTCAAATGTTCCCCAAGCACAGTGTAATATTTAATATGTACATTTATTCTCTTACTCTGACGTATATAATGGCGTCTGTGCCATGGCCCTCCATTGAGTAGAGCTGCAATTCCCCCTGGAAGTACCTGGCATACAGTCTGGAGATGGGCAGACCGTAGCCATAACCAGCCTAAGGGCAGATTTGTGTGATTTAATTTAACGCTTACATGTTCTTAATGGAAACAGCCAAAGCACACTTCCAGTCAGTTAGCAGGACAGTGACTGATTAAACTGACCAATGGTGCAGCGCGAGATGTGTCCATTTGAGGCCTCGGGGCAGTGGAGTATGTGTACGTGAACAACCTGTCAATCTTCCTGAGTGGTACCCCACCTCCAAGATCGCTGACCTACAAGAAAAAGGAACTTGTACATTTCTAGTACTAGATATTTGAACTAAGAGTAATTTGAATTAATAAAATGTATTTGAAATCAAAAATCCTGCAAAGGTAATCAAGTTAAATTAAACGCTCCCATCTGAACCTTTATACATTTTGTAGTGTTACAACCTGAATATGTAATGGACTTAATTGGGATTATGTCATAAATCCACACAATTTCAGTATAAATACCGAATACTGGGGCTGCTGTGGCTCAGGGGCTAGAGTGGGTTGTCGGTTCGATTTCCGGCCCATGTGACTCCATATGCCGAAGTGTCCTTGGGCAAGACACTGAACCCCAAGTTACTCACGATGGAAAGTTAGCGCCCTTGGATAACAGTGCTATATAAGTGCGCCATTTACCAAATACATCTGTTCTTGGAAAGCCCCAGAGTTTGTTACAGAACATACCTAAACAAACCGCATCATGAACCCCAAGGGGCTATCGAAACAAGTCCAGGGCAAAGATAAAGGTTTGGATGGATAGATAGATAGAGATATTATTTATATTTATATATATAATATATAAAAAAAAAATATTCCTAACTTCAAACATCCTAAAGTGTACTACTAAATCCATTATTAACATGTAGAAAGAATGCAGCACAACCATGGTTATCTATAGGAGATTGTCCACCTAAAGTCATCGACTGGGTAAGAAGGGCGTTAGTCAGAGGCTAATGCTCTCCTTACTGAGTCATTTCAATGTTATGGACTATTTTGGTCAGACTAATGACAATCCCAAATAATCCATTCCAGTTTGTAAAGTTACAAAATGTGGAACAATTCCACATTGTGAATACATATGCATGTAACATATGTACTATGATAGAAAAATATAAAAGCCTAAGGGTACAGATCAGTGAGATACCATGCTCTGTGTGTTTTGTGTACCTTCACAGTGAGATCTTCATCACCCAGGATAATCTTAACATGAATTGCAGGGTACTCCATAGTGTCACCATACAGCTCCATGGTGGCTCGCATGGCATTCTGAAGGAGTCACCGGGCATATTATTAGATCAGAGTGCTTTAAATGGCACAGATGAGTAACCTACTGACCTCAAAGACACAGCGTAGGCTTTAAGTTATTGCCCTGTGCTTATTTTTGTTTGACTTAAGTTCTACATGAACGTCTCTTATTGCTGCATAATGAGCGAGTAACTGACCACAGTACCTTGAATAATTCAAACGCCATGTGATACAAATGAGATGGCACATAAACCACAGTTATGGGCTTGTTGGGTTCTTTACCTGCACAGAGAATTATAGAAAGAAAATTTGCTTTATCCAAGTCAAGCTCTCGTTATAAGGCAGATGGTGAAACAGATTTCTTCCTTACCATTGAATTCTTCTAGTTTTAATTCTGGAGAGTTCATGTAGTATCGGTCACATAAGTCTCGAGCATTTTCATATGCATCTGGAGGGGGAAATAAAAGACCTTTGTTCAATTAAAGTGATGACTTCTTTTTTTAAACCACAGCAGCTAAACAGGGCATGAATTACGTCAGTCTCAAATTCATCTGACTTTGTGCATTTTCACGCTGTCGTATAGTCTGAGGCTACTACCTTTAATCACATCAGTGACACGACAGTAAGGATCAATACTGCCTATTTGTTTAGGATGAGCTGGGTTCACCTGCACGTTCCCTCCAAACAGCAACGCTGCAATAAAAACAATTGGGGAAAAAAAGATTAAACTCTGTAGAAAAACTTTATAGAAGCAAATCTGTTTTAGGTGTAGATGTGTGTAATGAAATTCATAAAGCTGCATCATTAATGCTGTGGGAAATATTAAGTTGACAATGATGGCAGAGACAAAGAAGAAGAATCTTACTGTGCTGGTTAAGGAGCATTCTGATGGAAATTCTGCTCATGTAAAACCGATCCAGGAAGTACTGCATGTTCTGGCTAGTTACAGGGTCAGTACCATATGCCTCCTTATACTCTACCACTCCCTGTGCCATTGTGGGCACTACATCATTATGCCTGCTAAGGATCTTGATCACTGCATCTGTGAAACTAGTAGCATAATGAAATGTTCAGACATTAGTTTGGGAAACACACACAGTTGCAATCAAAATTATTCAACCCCCATTGCAAATCAGGTTTATTGTAAAAATTTATAGACTTTCAGCTGTTTGCAATGACAAATCATACAAAAGCAATTTAAATAGTTCAACACATGTGCTTCAAGTGGTTTCCCCAAATTCAATTGAAAATGCAATTTATAATGACCACCAGTTTCAAAATTATTCAACCCCCTGTATAGAATCCCTCATATAAGCACAACTATGCAAAACAGGTTTTGTCTCAAGCATACCTGATGCAACCAATCAAGGCCTTCATTAGTTGCACCAGGTCTGGTTGAGCTGGAACATATGAAATACCTGGATGCGGCAGAAAAAGGAAGTTATCGACGGCTGCAACACGATTTCTGAGAAGGCAGGTTGTGGAAAAACGCTCGAGTGACTGCAAAAGACCTGCAGCAAGACTTGGTGGTAATAGGCACTGAGGTTTCAGAGAGCACAGTAAGGTGTGTACTAAACTCAGAAGGTTTCCGTGCCAGAACTCCAAGACGTGCACCACTACTGACCTAAAAGCACAAGAAAAGTCGGCTCAAAATAATAAATAAGCCACACGAGTTTTGGGATTGTGTTCTGTGGAGCGATGAAACAAAACTGGAACTTTTCAGCACGGTGGATCAGCAGTATGTCTGGAGAAAGGAGAACGAAGGAAAAAAACAATGTCCACAGTCAAGCATGGTGGTGGCTCGGTGATGCTCTGGGACTGCTTTGCATCCTCTGGCACTGGAAACCTGCAGCATGTGGAAGGCAAGATGCATTCATTGAACTATCAGGAAATCCTAGGAGAAAACGTCATGCTGTCTGTGAGGGAGCTGAAGCTTGGGTGCCATTGGACTTTCCAACAGGACAATGATCCCATAGAAAAACCCTAGATTATTACTAAACTGGAGGCCACTGCTCATGAGGAATGGGCTAAGATTCCTCAAGAACGTTGCCAAAAGCTGGTGTCAGGCTATGCATCTCGTTTGCAGCAGGTCATAACAGCAAAATAGTGCTCTACTAAGTACTAAAGATGCTTCCCTGATGGGGTTGAATAATTTTTAAATATTATATTATATTTATATTATATTATTATATTATATATACACACAAACATATATACACATACACACAAAAAAAAAACAACATTTAAATACTTACTCAGCAGTGACTTCTTCATCGTTAGCATTTTTCTTCTTGAACTCCAGTATATCTAGGAGACTTTGAATGTACCTGCCATCAAAAAGCACATGAGGTGCAGGGTATTAAACACGACAGTGTGTGCTGTTTTAGGAAAATAATCGATGTCTAGGTTGTGTGAGGTTACTGCTCTGAACAGTGTTTTATTCTCTATGGTGATTTATTCCTCTTATACCACAACAATTTGCCAATGATTTATATTAGTTAAAATAACATACTTTATATGTATATAGTTACATTTATGTTACTGTAGACATTCATTACTATAAACCTTTAGATCTTGTCCTCACATGCATTATAAAAGATATACATAGTCTTTAATCAATCTAACGAAGTTATTAAATCAAAAGAAACACAGCTGATCAGGTTACTGAGAAACTGGAAAGCACAAAGCTCTATGCCCTGAAGACTTTCAAAGTTACAGCTTTACCTCTGTTATAAAGCGCTGACATTGGAAATTCTTGGGCATGCCAAAAATGCTCCTCACTCAAAACCTCACCATGTGAACAACTGATTATAGAAATTGTAATATATGTTAGAACAAGCTCGTTAATATAAACCTTGCAGCTAAACTACAGTCTGAGCCACACTGTTATGGAAAATTAATCAATACCTTCTGACCAATCAGAATAGAACAATCTAGCACATTGTGAAATATATTCATTTTGTGGGTTTGATAATATACTTGTGGTAGTATGTACAGTAACAAATAATAATAGTATACAGTAATAACTAAAATAATGCAGTGGTCTTTTCTGTATGCTTCTGTTGCAAACTTGTGCAAAACATCCCTGGCATGATGGCATTGTGCTTCAAGATAATTTGCATTCTGTGTTCATGTGTCATCCGACATGTTTTCATGTCCTAGATCAGTGAACTGCACTGGAAAACGTGTCAAACAAGATCATCATCTTGCCCTGACATGGGCATCGGTTGCACCAATAAGGATTAAGTCTTTATCTAGATTAAATCAATGTTTACCTAATAATTCTGTTGCACCAAACTTTAAACCTTGTTTAAAATAAGCATGCTTACATTTAAGCCATCACATTAATCCTGGATTTAATCTAGCTTCATTTCACAATAAACCTGGATTAAGTAATCTTGTTGCTGCATCACTTTAAACTCCGATTGTAAATTTGTTTTTTATAATATTTTTTTTTTTCATTTTCTCAGCCTGTATCAGTTATGCAAATGAGCCGTTAATAATGCCAGTTGAATTTTTTTTTTTTTCATTCAAAGTTTAAAGTTCACAATCCCTTTCTAGTCACTCCAGTGGAAGTGAAAGTTACATTGTTGCTGTTCAGTAACACTGGAGAATTCATTCACTGCCGCAGTGTTGTCAATGGCGAATCCATCATGATTGAGAAAATTCATCGTAAATGGAGGTTTTAATCGCAGGTTAGAATTCTTATCCCCGATTTGTTAATCTATGTTTAAAATTAAGTGGTGCAACACAACTCGATTTAATATCAAGCTTCTGTTCTATAAACTTGGTACTGATAACAGCTTTAACATTATTTACATTAGCCTACCATTTTGGGGTCTTTGCTATTATATTCCAATATCATTATGCCTCAATTAGCTAGTTATAGATTAAGAGCTATTGTTTTGTGTACATATGGCTTGCTGCGGTGTATAATAATTTACATGCACATCTGTACATATAGTTTTATTACTCAACCATTATTGTTATCTTGCCACAGGTCTATCTAATCTGTTCATTTTATGTCATTATTTAAGTAATTAATTTAATATTGTCCATTTTGTACATATACACTTATATAAGAAGAAACTGTTTATCCCATTATTTTATTTGTATTTGATTGTTCTGCACTTTTGCACATTGTTAATTATTGTTTTTTGTTTTTGTTTTTACCTAAATCAATTAAATTGGTTAACTTGTTTACAGTAAATGTATTGTCTGCTGGTTTATTTTATGATTTTTCAGTACACCACATTAAGTATGCTACTTAATAATAATAATAATAATAATAATAAATAAACTTTATTTTATAAAGTGCCTTTAAACAAAATACACAAAATAAGCAGTACATAGGAAAAATAAAAAAGTTAATAATAATAATAAAGAAGACATCAGCAGTCAAATGCAAGTTTAAAAAAAAAAAGTAAGTCTTAAGTTAAGCTTTAAAAAGAAGAGAGTTCCAAAGGGAAGGAGCAAAGACAGAAAAAGCCCCGTCACCCATAGATTTTAATCGGGTTTGTGGAACAGTTAACAGATTACACTGTGAGGAGCGCAGTCTGTGATTTGAGGTGTAAATGATTAATAAACCAGATATGTAATGAAGAGCCAAGCCATGTAATGCCTTTTATGTCAACACCATGATCTTAAAATCGACCGGGAGCCAGTGCAAGAACTCCGAAACAGGAGTAATATGATCGTATTTCCTGGTCCTCATCAGGATCCTGCCGACAGAACACTCAGTACTGTAATAGTAAATATTACAGAGTACTAAAGTGCAAATTAACACCGGACCACCCTTATAGGTTTGCTACTGTTACAATTAAAAACCACAGAAGGGTAAAATCATGCCACGAAGACATTTGTATGATGTAAGCAACACGGCTACAAATAATAAAATTGATAATGGGCGTGTTTGATTTATAGTGCGAATAATCGAGCATTGACAACAGTCGGTCGTATCGGTTGCACCGAGGGGCCCCAGATTCAAATTCTGCTTAGGGCCCTGTAAAGGCTTGGGCCGGCCCTGGTTGTACAGGTGGTGTACTCTGTGAGACTGGGTTAAGAGGTTATTGTACAGTGAATTGCTCATAGCACTCCACTCCTGATTCCCATTAAGAGTGTGTGGTGTGTGTACATGAGGAGCTCTGCACTCACCAGCTCTGCACCAGGCCCACTGAAGGCGTCCTGAGCAAGTTATCAGGCAGCAGGTTAATCTCTTTCATAATGTTGGCCAACCTGACTGGCAGCTCCTCTCTCAGGAACATGAACGAGGTCTTCTCACACGCATTTTCTGACCCTTGGGAGGGGGAAACACAAAACTTGCAGACAGCTCGTTGAATCTGACAGTAAGTTCGGAGAGACAGTTATTCGGCAGAATCTTACCAAAGTCTATGAACTGTTTCATAGAGAGAGGTGAGGGGGAAAACCTGGAGTAGTGATCGACAAGCTTCCCAATTGATGCGTTGCTCATTAAAGCCCTTAAAATCCTCATTTTTGTTAGTCTAGGTTTCTCAAACTACGGTTTATTGGTTATTTTCACAGCTGTGTGACCGTTTAATACATGCGATTCATTGCACCACAAACACTCGCAGTTAGCGTTTATCTCCGCACGGATTAGCTTTCTATAAACACAGCTTCCAGCTGAACTATTTTCTAACCTGAACTTGTAACTACGTTAAGTGTTTGGTTTTGGATAGAACCGTCCATATACCACATGAGGAGTCTCTACATCCCTAACTGTCAGCGTCGTTCTAGTCGGAAACAGCAGTGAGTACACATGACGCAGACACTGAACACATGACGCGCTGAACAAGTCCGACACTGACCACTCGACCGTTTAAGTGCGCCTCCTACCACGTGCTACACAACCGAGTCAGTTATCTCCAGCAACACAGGGAAACGTCCATAATGTTTCTGGAAAAGTCAACACGGAAATCCAGTTTCAATATGAACCTGTGTCGAAGTATTCTCACCGCAAACTAACGCACTAGTATCGCATCAGTCACACGCCGTTTGGAGTATTGTTCGGGTTTACTGTAATGATGTGTCGTTCATGAATGATTCGTTCGTTTTGTTCGAATCTTTACTATGACTCGGGAGCAACGAGTTGTCTTAGATAGTGATTCGTTTGAGAGAGAGAGAGAGAGAGAGAGAGAGAGAGAGAGAGAGATTTTAATGATATTCTGCTAAAATGAACAAAATGACTCGGAAAAAAGATTCGTTCATTTCGCTGAACGGGGTTCAAAGAGCCGAGTCAGTAAAATGATCCGAACTTCGACTATTCAGTGCGCAAGCAGGCAGTAGAGCATGTCTGAAGGCACTGCGGGCCTCTGCGTCATTACACGGTAAGCCCGGTCAAATGCCTGAAAACAAAACCATACGTGTAAATTAAATCACACAACAGTGAGTATGTTACATATATTTACCTTCTTCATATCTGCACAAATCTAAAAACACTTATCACACAGTGTTTCATCATTTTACTGACCCCTTTGACCACGTATTTATTAATTTTATTAAAAGAGAGACAATACTGTAATATATACTTTCCTGATTGCATGCGCAGTCATTATCATAAGTGAGCAAGTTTTGAGTTGGCATGCTTCAGTTCAGTAATATTTCATCACAAGGTTGTAACTGTTTCAAGATGGTTGCGATTTCATCCATCCATCTTCTACCGCTTACTCCTTTTCAGGGTCGTGGGGGAACCTGGAGCCTATCCCAAGGAGCATCGGGCACAAGGCGGGGTACACCCTGGACAGGGTGCCAGTCCATCGCAGGGCACAATCACATACACACACACACACCCATTCATACACTACGGACACTTTAGACACGCCAATCAGCACACCATGCATGTCTTTGTACTGGGTGAGGAAACCGGAGTACCCGGAGGAAACCCCCGCAGCACAGTGAGAACATACAAACTCCGCAAACACAGGGCACCGATGGGAATCGAACCCCGACCATTTATTTTATTTATTTGTTATATGATTATTTAAATATGTATAAATATTTTTTATGCAGGAATATGTGCATTTAATTTTTTTGTGTATTTATTTATTTATTTATTTATTGTTTGCTTGTTTTCACAGGTTCCATCCATCCATAACAACACACTTCATTATTATTATTATTATTATTATTATTATTATTTCTGCTATTCAGTAAAAACTACTTCATCCTGATGTTGTGCTCCATTATATTGCACAAACAACTGCACATATCTGCTTATCCCAAATATAGTCATACTGTTGCTTTTTATATACTGATATCCTTTATATCCCTTTTATTTTATTTATTTTAAAAAATATATCTTTTTCCTTTTTTTCTGTATACAAAGTAATTTCTGGTTTATGTAAATTCTATTTTATGTCATGGACAGTCGGAAAAAAGCATTTCACTGCACGTCGTACTGTGTATTGTTGTGTGCGAACAATAAAATTTTAATTTGAAGACATGCCTTATTGAATTTTCAACGTTTTCTTATCTTGCATTTTCCATATTTTTTCTTCTTAACGGTAATATTAAAATGACAGTAAATAAATAAAATAAACAATAACCCCGATCATGTGAAATGGTTTTATGAACAGCCTCCACGGTCACCAGCAGGGGGAGCTACTCGAACACACAAAAATGCGGGGAAAACTTAAACATGAGCGTTGTCTTAAACGTCACACTTGCAGTCTTAGTGTTCACTGGAGACCACGAGATGCGTTTAAAATCCTTAAAAAAAAAACTAGAACCTTCTTAATTTGTCCCTCTGGAGAGCCATAAAAGCTAATATGAGGGATCCTAAATCAGATTATTTCCATATCAGAAAGGATTCGTATAATTACATTTACATTTATTCACTTAGCAGACGCTTTTATCCAAAGCGACTTACAAATAAGCAAAGCGATATATAATATAATATAATATGCCCATATAATAACTCTTAATTATCCAAGGAAACCTTGAAGAGCCCTTGAATAGACGTTTTTGTCCTGATAGTGTAGTGTGCTCCATGTATCATTCCAAGGTTCAGAAGTGTGCTCAGGAGCGCCACCTATAGTCATTTTACCGAAACCGTCTCTGATCAGAAACATTTTATGATTATTAGCTAAACAGACAGATCCACAAAGTAAGTTCCAACTTAAATAATAAAAAAAAAATTAATCAAATAAAATGAAGGGGGAAAAAATCTAATATTAAATATAATAAACAAACTTGGCAATTAGTAATATTACACCAATGTAACTTATGCTATCACCTGGTGAAGACAGCCGTTTGCACTAAATTTTTTGTTGTGCTATGTAATAATTCGTCTTTATAGTCTTTACTTTTTATTTATTTATTTTTACTTTATTTCATTTAAATGCATTTATAATAATAATAGTCATCATAAATATAAATTATGATTATTATTGTTATTACTACTATTATTGTTGTTGTTATTTCTGTTGTTGTATATCTATCTAGTTGCATATCCACATACACACTACCAGCTTGTAGCACGTTATTTTAATACGGTTTGAACCTTATTATTATTATTATTATTATTATTATTATTATTATTATTATTATTATTATTATTATTGTTGTTGTTGTTGTCTGTCTATCTAGTTGGATATTGTAACGCGTTATTGTAAAACGGTTTTGACCCTTCTCGGTATCCGTTACTCATCATCACTCCTCCAGAACCCGGAAGCTGCTCTGTGGACGGTTCCAACAATAACAGCGGTTTGTGAAGATAAAGAAGCTCAGCTAACGGGTCAGTCTCTGTCTGTTTTAACTGCACCATAACAGTGATTTTTACCCCAGTGCCGCTTTTTGCCCGGGCCGCTCTGTACACGGTTACTGTGTGAGTCGGTTATATGTGGAACCGGCCCCGATCAATGACAGGTTTTTTAGCTAGCGTTAGCTAACCAATCAGCACCGTCGCCAGTAGTGAGCGTAGAGGCTAACGGTGAGGCGCGATTTCATTACCAAGCTACAAGGTATAGACGTCTAATTAAATCTGTAAAACAGCTAAAGCAGGGGCATTGCGCTTCGCCTGTGTGTGTGTGTGTGTGTGTGTGTGTGTGTGTGTGTGTGTGTGTGTGGTGTGTGTGTTATTGCTGTTCTACAAACCTCTAGTGGTCACTTGACTGCTCACTCGGAGCCGCCCAGGCTCGTGTGTTAGCTATGGACTTTAATGTAC
Organism: Ameiurus melas; assembly: GCA_012411365.1. NCBI lineage: Eukaryota > Metazoa > Chordata > Actinopteri > Siluriformes > Ictaluridae > Ameiurus > Ameiurus melas. The sequence continues at coordinate 21,497,200 of CM022758.1, read as the reverse complement.
AGTGAGCGGAACATACTTAGTTCTCAGGACATGCAGGAAGGACCGCAAGGAAATTGTGCCACAAATGTTTGTTTTTATTAGCAAATATGTAGTATTAGTCAACACAGAAAGTGCTGTAGCTTCTGACCCTTAGCTAGCGGGTTAGCTTTAGAGAACACGGGCTGTGTGCTTGGAGTGGATCATCCATCCATCCTATAGCGCTTATTCTGTTCAGGGTCACGGGGAACCTGGAGCCTATCCCAGGGTGCATCGGGCACAAGGGAGGGGTACACCCTGGACAGGGTACCAGTGGAGTGGATCATGTGTGTTCAAATGTGTTTTATTTTATTTTGCTCAGGGCTGCTAACTTTATGACATTTAGGTTCTTCTTAGCAGTATTAGTAATAGTAGCAGTGATACCTTTTGTGTAAACAAAAAGAAAACTGCTTTATGGTCGTTGGAAACAAATCAAAACAGTCAATGAGTCTATTAATCTGTGTGTAAACCTCATAGTGCCTGAAGAACAGTGCTTTCTTTATATTCTTAATCGCCCGTAAAATCACGAGTTGCGGTGTGATCTGAAGAAAATTAATGACTCCACTGTTGGAGAAAAAAAGTATAAAATAAAGGGATAATACCCGACCAGTTCTGCTTCCTTTTTACGAGGAAGTTTAGCATTTTTGTTTAATTGGACTGTTTTGTGTAGAAATGAAAATGGGAATTTGTTAAGAGCAGATGTGAGTAGTTTGGCAGTTTTATATGCGATAAAAGATTAAAGCTATCTGCAACAAACAAATAAAAATCCATTTAATCTTAAGTAGAGAAGAAAAATATTCTGGTCATTTCTCTGGTCTGTACAGTGTGAATCTCTGACCGCGGTTGGACTGCTTCCTGGATCGTGTTCATATATGGTTGTTGTAGAGATCCCTAGCTGTCCATATTTTCCTAAAGTATCACTCTTTGAACAGCGTTGTAATGTGAAGCGGTTTAATTACTGTAACCTATGTTCAGAAGGAGATTTGTGAACGTTATTTGCGTTTCGGACACTTTTACGGAAATGTTCGCTGAGTATTCGGTGCATGTAAAGACTTGGGGCTTTGTTTTCTGTTCAGCAGCATCATGTCGGATAAGAGCGAGCTGAAGGCGGAGTTAGAGAGAAAGAAGCAGCGGCTCGCGCAAATAAGGGAAGAAAAGAAGAGAAAAGAGGAAGAACGCAAGAAAAAAGAGGTGAGAACATTGATCCCGCACACAGTTCATACAAACTTGGCAAAAATAAAAAGAAACGTCCTCTCACATTCAACTGCTTTTATTTCCAGCAAATGTCTTAACATGTGTAAATATTTGTATTACGATAAAAACATTTAAGAACGGAGACATGAACTGAATAGGTTTCACAGATATTTAATGAACAGAAATGGAATAATGAGTCTCTGAACAAAGGGGGGGTCAATATTAAAAGTAACAGTCGGTATTTAGTGTATCTGGCCTCCAGTTGCTTTAAGCACTACAGTGCATCTCATCCTCATGGACTGCACAAGATTTGTCAGTTCTTGCTGTGAGATGTTACTCCACTCTTCCACCAAGGCATTTACAAGTTCTGGATCACGTCTGGGGGGGACACATGGCTACATGTAATTTTCCACTGCAAGAACGATCAGCTGTCCTTCCTGTCTCCCGGTAGCACTGTCTTAAGCGTCTTACATTACAGACATTGCAGTTTATTGCTCTGGCCACATCTGCAGTCCTCATGCCTTACAGTAGAAAGGTCTCTTTAGTGTCCGAAGTTATTGTAACTGTGACCTTAATTGCCAGGCGCCTGTAAACTGTTTGTGTCTTAAAGACAGTTCCACAGGTGCATGTGCAATAATTGTTTATAGTTCATTGAACAAGCGTGAAAAACTGTTTAAACTCTTTCCAGTAAAGATCTATAAAGCTTATTTGGATTTTACAAAATGATCTTTAAAATACAGTCTCCTGAAAAAGGGATTTCTTTTTTTTTTTTTGCTTTAAATAGCAAATGTGGGCGATGTGGTGCAAATGTATCACATTTGAGCTTGAGCAAAAATAAATAATTTCTAATTCTTCACACAAAAATGTGAGTGAAATATTTGGTACAAATATAGATTTAATGACTAATTAATTATTTTTGTGAGTCATAATGCCAGTCACTTAGAAATGCACTGACTATATTTGCGATTTGATTTTTAGATCAAGTGGCTCTTGTTTGTCAAAGTTTTACACACTTTTATTCAGTGTATAAAATCAGCCAAGGTTTGAATGCGATTTGTGAGTCACGGCTGGCTGGTTTTTTAAACAAAGTTCAACCACTAGTATTATATTTTGGCACGACGCAGTGGTGCAGCGGGTAACATTACCACCTCACAGGGTGGTAATCCTGAGCTTAGTTCACAGTTCAATCCTGATTTTAGGTTAACTCTAGATTCCTTCCAGTTCCCAAAAACATGCTGATTGACTATGCTAAATTGCCCCTAGATGTGAACAAGTGTGTGAAGGTGTGTGTACATGGTTTCCTCCAGTGGACTGATCTTCTATCCAGGGTGTATTCCTGCCCTCACGTCCTTGTGTTCCTGAGATCCATCGTGACCCTGATCAGGAAAAAGTGGTTATTGAAGATGAATGAATTAAAATTATTGCACTGCCGTTAGTGACTAAAGACATTGATGTTTGTAGAAGGATACATAAAATAAAAAAAACACTACTGTTATTCGTAGTTCTAAAGTTAGCTACTGTACTTCAGTTTGGCTTCTCCGGTTGAGAGGGTAATGAACTTGTGTTTGGTGTTTTCTTCCTGTGGAATAGATGCTATCACAGATTCTTAAGGACCATCTTTTACATCTTTGAGACAGTGGAAAAACAATAGCCTTAGTTTTCACCCCTTCGTATTTCCGTGCAACTCAGCAAACATTCTTCATTTGGATTGTTCTCCATGTTTTATCTATGTAAACTTGTAGTAAGCATTATACAATTTATTCTGACTGGTAGTTATGATCGGGAGCTCACAGCAGGGTTTATCACAGATTGTATTATGTACTTGTGTAACGAATACTGGGTATTGTAGCAGCTGAACATGGATGAACTTAAAGACCTCAACAACAATGAAAAATTGTAAATTCTTCCATATGCGTGTAAAAAAAACATTGCAAAACATGCCATTTAAGTTTGAATCCCTAGCTTTATATGTGAAATGATAAAACAGTTGTAAAGCTGAGCATAAGATTGTTCATTTCATGTTCCTTGACCAAACTGTGCTATATAGTGCATTGCACAAGTATTTACCCCCATTGAATTTATCCACATTTTGGCATATTACTACCAGGAATTGGCTTTTACTGTGTGATTTCTTCAATATGTCTGAAATTCAAAGGTGAAGTATATTTTTATCCACCCCAAAAATAAAAAACAAAAACAACCCACCTAATTAATGAATGTAAAGGAATTTGTTAATTAAAATAAACAGACATTTTCTGGTTGCATAAGTATTAGAACCATGTTTGGCAGCAGTTACAGCTGCAAATTTTCTGGGCTATGTCTCCATCAGCTTTGCACATCTGGATCCTTGTATTTTAGCCCATTCTTCTTAAAAATAGCTCAAGCTCTAATGGATACTGTCGCAATATAAAATTTTCCACAGATACACACCCAATCCAGAGTGAGGTATGGGCCGTGACATTCTAACTTACACAATGGTTTTGAACCACTCTGTTATAGCTTTGGCAGAATGATTAGGGTTGTTACTCTGTTCAGGGTGAACCTCCATACCAGTCTCAAGTCTCTTTGGAGACTGGAGCAAGTCTTTTCTTTTTTTTTTTAAAGCATGCTTCTTTATAACTCTGTCAGGCGGAGCAGCTGAAAGAACCTGCTGTGGTGCAGGATGATTCTGATCTGGAGAAGAAGAGGAGAGAGACTGAAGCACTGCTTCAGAGCATGGGAATTGCACCAGATGTGCATGCAGGTCAGTGACGTTTCACACTTTCTTCTTACTTCATCAGTACAGCCATGGCCAAAGTTCTCTGGATTCGTTGGTCACTTGGGCCTAATTCTTTATACATGGATTAATTGGCTGGATTGGGTTGAAAGCCTGGTCGTTCCTCCTTTCCCTCGTTAAAGCCACAGGCATACAGAGATACTTAGGGGACACAATCTCATAAGCCTTCTGAGTTATTTTCATAACTGTATTTTGTTACTTTATGTAAGACATTATAGTGTGTATAAAACCTTCCAGTTTATTTTTCTTGACCTCTTAACCTCACTGCAGGCTCTGACGTAAGGAATGAAAATTAAATGAAATAAACCGTGGTGAGATGCACGAGTTGACCAGTGAACAGTATAGAGTGAAAAGAATTTTCAGCATTTCATTAATCAATTGCTGTTTAATGGATCAAGATTTTAAGTGTCAACACATCTGCCCTTTCGAATCAACACAGCAGCGTGCAATTTTCTCAATTCAATTAAACCCAGCTATTTTAATCAACTACGCACATGCAGTCGGAGTACACTAACCTGTTTTGGAATGATCACAATTGGATCAGGCTCACATCAGCTTGCCTTGTATTTATTCAGTGACTTATGAAGAACACAGTCCTGTACATGTTCCATACAAACACATGCAATTGCTGGAGATGTCCATGGATATATCAGTAAACTAGGGTTTACCTAGAGTCGTACAGACAACATGATGTCGAATTTCCCATTTGGATCAATAAAGTCTTATATTTTTCCATTATGATAGATCGATAGATAGTTAGATACTTTGATGCTGACATACAAAGTATTACATGGCTGGCTCCTGATTACTTATCTGCTTTATTAATTTCTTACACCCTAAATCACAGACTGCGCTCCTCACAGTGTAATCTGTTGACTGTTCCACAAACCCGCTTAAAATCTATGGGTGACGGGGCTTTTTCTCCTTTGCTCCTTCCATTTGGAACTCTCTTCCTCTCGAACTTAGGGAAGCGCAGACCATTGGCATTTTTAAAGCTCAACTTAAGACTTACTTTTTTAAACTTGCATTTGACTGCAGATGTTTTCTTTTATTATTATAGTATTAGTATTATTGTTGTTTTTATTAATTTTTTTAAATTATTAAAAAAAGTTCTATGTACTGCTTATTTTGTGTACAGAGCTTTGAGAAGCTGCTTTTAAAGGCGCTCTATAAAATAAATTTTATTATTATCTTAACTTAACCTCAACTCACCTAAATTCAGAAGCTTCAAACTTCGATTTCCCAGACAGTCTTATTAAAGAACTATTAAATTAGTGTCTTTAAAACATCCATTGTTGCAAACAAAACAAAAACAGTCTTTGCAGGGTGTATGTGTCTTAAAAACTGTCAGCAGTAGTCCCATAAAAGTGATTATTCGATGTTATTGCTGGATTTCACACAGCAGACACTAGGGGGCAGAAGTACTCCAGGCTTCACTGTGAGTGTGATGTCCATTTATCATCAGCCAAAGCTGGTGAGCTGCTTCTAGAAACTACAGTATAACCTGACATGTAACCATTTCAGTGTTTAACATCACGTCATGAATTTTAAGCAATAAAGCATATTTATTTCTAATCTGATTCCGAAACATCATTCATTTATTCACTTCACTCTATCTGCTTCTGTACATTTGGCTTTTATGTGAAAATATCGACAGATAGCGTGAACTGAAGTGCATGAATAAATTATCATATTAGAAATCATTCAGATGCTTTACATACACACATTTATAATTACGACTGATACATTCACAATTCAATTACGCGTAAAAGAGTAAATGGAAAACAAAATTTCTGTACTATTCACAAACATCTGAAATATAATGTATTATTGCACTTCACTTCACCCTGTCTTGTTCTGCATGTTGTGCGCACAGAACTAATTTATGCATAAAAACATTGGAAGTGTTTCTTTAAACATTAAGGGTGTTCAAAAATATTGTTGTATTGTGTCACAAAAATATATTTATGATGTCTTATTTTGTGATTAATTAATTTATTTATCCCCCCCTCATATGATTGTGCTATGTCTTATTTAAACAATATCATCTAACTTTTCCTTTGATTTGAACATGTTAGCATTCAGGTCATATATGTCTCCATGCTTATGTGTAAATAAAAAGCCTGTCTGCATCGTCCCTCAGTTCCCGGGCCCTTGTCTCCCACGGCCAAGTCTGCAGGCACACCGAGTGAGGCGGGTAGCCAGGATTCAGGCGACGGCACCACAGGACCCAGGTATAATCAACTCCAGCATTCTTCCTCTCTCTTTCTCACTTTCTCTCTCTTTTTGTAATTGATAGTGCTGAAGACATTGATGATTGTGGGATTGCGTGAGCGACAGACAGTCTGTCTGTGCACCAAAGGCACAGTCAAATGTTTATGTTGTTTAAAGGCTTTGTGTGAGGTTTAGCGTACAGGTTTGAACAAGTAGAGCGTTTGTCCTCGTCGTTCTGCGCTTTCACCTGCACTCGCTTGTGCCTCAAAACGAAATCGTGCCACGTAGAGGAAAAAAAACCTTTGGTGTGAAGATTTAAATGTTTGTTGTTTTTCGCATGTCAGGTCAAGTTTATAGTTTAATCTGTTTCTCATGTCAGTTTCATGGATCGTTACATACTAAGTATTTGTTGCTTGAGATAATAGTAACAGTACTGTAGTTTATTTAAGGAGGATTTCATTACCACTGCTCCAAAGATGAAATGCATTAGAAAAATACATCCACAATTCACATAGTGTAGTATACTTCCAGTGAAGCTATTTCTCTGGGTGATAAACTATTTCCAGTGATGCCGAGCCATAATGTTTATTTGTGAATGATCAGAAATAGAATTGTGTGCCATTTTTAGTTGCAGTACAAATAGCCCAAGTAACAATCTGATTCATTGTGAGCTGCCTGAGGGACACTTTAACCCCTGATTAAAGTTTGGGACTCTCAACAGAAGTTTTGAAACTCTAACCCCCTTCACACACACGCACGCACACGTGTGAACGCAGCCCTGGAGGGGGTCCTTTCCAGCCTGAGGCCCTCCGTGTCCACTCATTTCCCTCTGCTACACTACCGCTTCCTACACACATGGAGGTCATTTTTCTAACCACATATACACACTCGCACACCCACAAGGGCTCATGTACATCCTCCTGGGCCACACGCTGTCACACACTACCCCCCAACACATACACTCGTAGGTAGATCTGCTGCTCACTTGTGAGTCATGGCCGGGTCTGTGACGCAGCTGGCCAGTTGACATGTTGCCTCAGATGCTGGGAGACAGAACAAACGTCCTCCTTGCTAGTCATGATTGATGCAGATTGCTTTTGAGAAGTGTACAATCTGCTTTCAGTGGTAAAATAGATTGTGATGCATACACGACCTGTTGTACTTAATTCTAATACATGCCGACAAGGAAGGTTTTTGGACGTTGTTACTATTATGTGTAGTCGAAGGGTCTATTTAAAGGACCGTAAAGACATGTAGAGAGTGCATGTTAATAATAATTGGTGTGAAAATGTTTTTCTAACCATGCTAATAATATTCTCTTTTAAATATTCTCTCTTGCAATAACACTGGGCTGTTGGTGTGACACTAACAGGACTCTCCACTGGGACTCTGATCCTTCTACATTACTGCTTCACTCCGAGCTGGGGTACCGCATTCTCCTTTTTCTCTTTTATTTATATCTTCTTCTCTTCTCTACTTGCTTTTACTAATCAAACTAATAGAAATAGCTTATATTAGCACAAAGGGAACCATTTGGTCCTGTGGTAGATCATTTCCTAGATCATCCAGTATCGAGTAGGCCGCTTGATTGGTTTCTAATTCTAGTCTCTTTTAGTCGAGGGACTGAGTAATTCTTTGCGCACATGTGTTTCTCGGTATTCCCATGTGTTGCTGATAAAACGTAAGAGATGTTTCCCGAAAGAACAAGTGAGGCAGTAATGCCATTTTGTGATGGTTGTGTGAATGTTTGGCTTTGGCGCTGTGCTCTTACTCATTTTTGTCTGGCTGCTTTCTCATTTGTTGATTTCACTTTGTCTGTCTGTTTTGTTTGTTTGTTTCTCTATCCACGTTTGTTCCCACCCTCAGGCGAGGCCCGGCTAAGCTGAGCATTGCAAAGGTGACTCAGGTGGACTTCCCTCCCAAAGAGGTGGTGTCTTACACCAAGGAGACTCAGACCCCCACCATGAACGAGCAGAAAGAAGGTGAGTTCTGACCATAAAAACACTCGGTGGCAGATGTGTCCTTGCTGCCTACATGTCTGCAGTGTTTAGTGCTACAGGTAATGTTGTTGTTGCCCTGTGTTTTGTTGTTGATTTTCAACATCAACAACTGCTTTTTGCAGTTGTACGCGTATCTCCTTTAAATTTCCATACAGATTTTACAATCAAAACAGCCAGTGTTCTATACCTTAATAATCAAGCGCGTGTGCACACACACCCAACAAAAAAACCCCCAAAGAACTAATGACCTGTTTTGCTTTGAAAACAGCAAGCGTCAGCACCATGTTTTCCACACACTTCTTTTGGCTACCCAGTTTGTGTTCAGGTGAATTCAGCATGCTGATAGTTGCAGAGGTAACTTGTGATGACATGCCAGTCAGTGGTGATGTCTGATCTTACTGCAGGACCCCAAAACCCTCTGATCAGATCAAGAGTGTGTGTGTGTGTGTGTGTGTCTGCTTGTGAATCTGCCTGCCTGTCTGTCTATGTCTACCTGTTTGTCCCTGCCTGCCTGTCTGTCTGTCTGTGCCTGCCTGTCTACGTGCCTGTCTTTCTGTGTCTGCCTACCTGTCTGTCTGTCTACATGTGTCTGCCTTAGAGATGGACGATACACCTTTATAGGTAACGATAGAATAAATGTCTGCCTTTGTGTCTACCTGCCTGTCTGTCTGTCTGTCTGTCTGTGTGTCTGCCTTAGAGATGGACGATACACCTTTATAGGTAACGATAGAATAAATGTCTGCCTTTGTGTCTACCTGCCTGTCTGTCTGTCTGTGTGTCTGCCTTAGAGTTGGACGATACACCTTTATAGGTAACGATAGAATAAATGTTTCTGTCTTTCTGTGTCTGTCTACCTGCCTGTCTGTCTACCTGCCTGTCTTTCTGTGTCTGCCTGCCTGCCTGTCTGTCTGTCTACGTATGTCTGCCTTAGAGCTGGACGATACACCTTTTATAGGTAACGATAGAATAAATGTTCGGGATAACACTTGTTAAAATGTAAACGGACATGAAATTCAGTTGTATGAACAACCCTCAAACGTGCGCCGTCCCTGGATAATAAACAGCCTATTATATGCCTTGATAAAGGAGTGCGCTACGAGTGACAAACAGCCAATAACGTGTTTCGTATCTGTGGGGTTCGGTTGCATCATCGCCATGTGACATCAGAACATGCATGCAAATAAGTTCAGAGGCTGCTGAGGAGATTGTGAATAAAAAATACTTGTCGGCTCACCAGTGTGGTAGTTTTTTGGTTTCTTTTCATCTGACCAACATCAGAACACCGTTGTGTGTAAGCTTTGCAAAAAACACGGAAACACAAGCTGCTAGAGACTTGTAGTGCGCATGCGCAGCGCTCCGCACACGTACAGCATGTGTGACTCTGAACAGCGGCCGAGGAAGAAATGGGACATTTTGCCGTTTTGTGTTTTCTGTTAAAATGTCGGTTCTGGGGAGGACAGCGAACGTCCTCAGAGCAGGAGCGCAACTCGTCAGTCGCGGACCTCAGCACAGTGTTCTCCAGAAATTAGCGTTAAAGTGAAAGTTTTATACCAGGCTAGGCTAACTATGCTAACAGGTTGAGCACAATCCTTTCTGTGCTATAATGTGATGTTGATCTCCCTTAAAGTTTACACTTTTACTTTGCACACGTTTTGTAACATTTTATTTATTACGTTCAAGAGTTTCTTTAACATTGATATATTTAATCTTCATATAAGATATTAGAGAAGAGATTTGTTTAAATTCTATCTTGTTTTTGACTGTTAAAGACTAAATTATTTGTTGTTTGCCGTAATAAAGTGGGTACATTTAAAAATTCCTTGGTTAAATCTTTTAAAATCTTAAAAACCTTTTTTTTTCTTCTACTGGTTAAAAAAATTTATTCTATCAATAATTATCGATACCGAACGATATGAAACATTATACCGTGATGCATATTTTTAGCTGTACTGCCCGAGAGAGAGAGAGAGAGAGAACTTTCTTTGGAAATGATCTGAGATGAGCGAGCATGGAGATGAAAGCTAAGGGAAAATTGCAGTCTCGAGAAACATAAGAAGCCAAGGAAAGATTAAACTCCCTGATGCGCCGTGCGCACACACATGCACGTACACACACTTGCGCACACGCACACACATTTTATGCTTGCCTTATGTCTCTTGCTGAACACAAGGCCAATTTGCATTTTGAATGGGAAAAACAGGCATGACATGAAGGAGAGTGATACAGAAAGAGTGAGGGGGTGGGAGAAGGAGAGCAGGAGAATGGAGGATGATATGATGAAGTGTGCCATAGCTTGCTATAGCACCTGATGAATGTCAATATGGATGTAATTGCAGCTTGTAGCTTTTATGTGGGGTTGTGCACAAGTCTTTAAAAAAAAAAAAAAAGTCTGGCTCGTCATGATCTTTAGGGTGTTCCTCGTGTCATGCACATGCAGGAAGGTGGAGGTGCAGGGATAATAATTGCTCTGTGTGTGTGTGTGTGTGTGTTAACAGTTACAGGGTTTTGTCACGGTCTATCTAATATCTACTGTAGACAATTTGAGTTGCGCAAAGGTATTTAGATTTAGCCGAAATAGAGATGCACCAGAGTTGGACTGGCATCAGGCTGGATTTGGATTTTCTGATTTTTGTTTACGGTGTGTACAGTGATTTAGCAATTTTTGCGATCACAGAAATGAACGGAAAATCAAGCAAATGCCACAATTTTCGTGCTAGCATGCAATTTTTCTAAATTACCTCAACTTTTCTGCAGATCTGGGCAAAGATGCATCATGTGACCTCATCACAAGCTCTCTTTGAGTCACGTGCGTCGATCATGAGTATAGTTAAAATGGCTCATTTACCAACAAACATCACAGCTAAAGGTCGAGCAAAACAATATCATACGATCGAAATTTGCAGTAAAAGCCACTGCAAAAATCAAGCACAACAATCACAAATAATGGACTGAATAATTAGTCACAGAAATAAACTGGGGTATTGTGTTATCTATTGAGTATGTTACTATGTAATGAATATTTCTTGTGTGTGTGTGAGAACGAGAGAGATGGAGAGAAAGCAAGTGACAGAGCGAGAGAGAGTGAGAGAGGGAGCACGACAGAGAGAGTGTGAGAGATAGAAAGAGGGAGGGAGAGAGAATGAGAGAGAGGGAGGGGGAGGGAAAGAGGGAGAGCGAGTGAGAGAAAACAACTTTTTTTTGGCTTTTTGCAAACTTTAAACTTTTTACTTTTAACAAGTGTCACATTACATACACTAAAGTCAAATGTGACTCAATACATAAATAGATAAACATTTAAAGAGCGTTAAAAAAAATTAATTAGATAAATAAGTCACAACAATGGCTGGTTGGTAAGAACATCAGAACAACCTTCCACTACCGAAAACGAGAGAGAGAGAGAGTTTGGGAGAAAGAAAGAGAGAGAAATGAGAGAAAGGGAGGAAGAGAGAGAGAGAATGCGAGAAAGGGAGGAAGAGAGAGAGAGAATGCGAGAAAGGGAGGAAGAGAGAGAGAGAGAATGCGAGAAAGGGAGGAAGAGAGAGAGAGAATGCGAAAAAGAGGAGGAAGAGAGAGAATGCCAAAAGGGAGGAAGAGAGAGAGAGAATGCGAGAAAGGAGGAAGAGAGAGAGAGAGAAGAATGCGAGAAAGGGAGGAAGAGAGAGAGAGAGAGAATGCGAGAAAGGGAGGAAGAGAGAGAGAGAGAGAGAATGCGAGAAAGGGAGGAAGAGAGAGAGAGAGAATGCGAGAAAGGGAGGAAGAGAGAGAGAGAGAGAGAATGCGAGAAAGGGAGGAAGGGAGAGAGAGAGAGAGAATGCGAGAAAGGGAGGAAGAGAGAGAGAGAGAGAAATGCGAGAAAGGGAGGAAGAGAGAGAGAGAGAAGAATGCGAGAAAGGGAGGAAGAGAGAGAGAGAGAGAATGCGAGAAAGGGAGGGAGAGAGAGAGAGAGAATGCGAGAAAGGGAGGAAGAGAGAGAGAGAGAGAGAGAATGCGAGAAAGGGAGGAAGAGAGAGAGAATGCGAGAAAGGGAGGAAGAGAGAGAACAGTAGAAAGGGAGGAAGAGAGAGAGAATGCGAAAGGGAGGAAGAGAGAGAGAATGCGAGAAAGGGAGGAAGAGAGAGAGAATGCGGAAAGGGAGGAAGAGAGAGAGAATGCGAGAAAGGAGGAAGAGAGAGAGAATGCGAGAAAGGGAGGAAGAGAGAGAGAATGCGAGAAAGGGAGGAAGAGAGAGAGAATGCGAAAGGGAGGAAGAGAGAGAGAATGCGAAAGGGAGGAAGAGAGAGAGAGCGAGAAAGGGAGGAAGAGAGAGAATGCGGAAAGGGAGGAAGAGAGAGAGAATGCGAGAAAGGGAGGAAGAGAGAGAGAATGCGAGAAAGGGAGGAAGAGAGAGAAATGCAGAAAGGGAGGAAGAGAGAGAAATGCGAAAGGGAGGAAGAGAGAGAATGCGAAAGGGAGGAAGAGAGAGAATGCGAGAAAGGGAGGAAGAGAGAGAATGCGAGAAAGGAGGAAGAGAGAGAATGCGAGAAAGGGAGGAAGAGAGAGAGAATGCGAGAAAGGGAGGAAGAGAGAGAGAATGCGGAGGAAGAGAGAGAGAATGCGAGAAAGGGAGGAAGAGAGAGAGAATGCGCGAAAGGGAGGAAGAGAGAGAATGCGAAAGGAGGAAGAGAGAGAGAATGCGAGAAAGGGAGGAAGAGAGAGAGAATGCGAAAGGGAGGAAGAGAGAGAGAATGCGAAAGGGAGGAAGAGAGAGAGGCGAGAAAGGGAGGAAGAGAGAGAGAATGCGAGAAAGGGAGGAAGAGAGAGAGAATGCGAGAAAGGGAGGAAGAGAGAGAGAATGCGAAAGGGAGGAAGAGAGAGAGAATGCGAGAAAGGGGGAAGAGAGAGAGAATGCGAAAGGAGGAAGAGAAGCGAGAAAGGGAAGAGAGAGAGAATGCGGAAAGGGAGGAAGAGAGAGAGAATGCGAGAAAGGAGGAAGAGAGAGAGAATGCGAGAAAGGGAGGAAGAGAGAGAGAATGCGAGAAAGGAGGAAGAGAGAGAGAATGCGAAAGGAGGAAGAGAGAGAGAATGCGAGAAAGGGAGGAAGAGAGAGAGAATGCGAAAGGGAGGAAGAGAGAGAGAATGCGAGAAAGGGAGGAGAGAGAGAAATGCGAGAAAGGGAGGAAGAGAGAGAATGGAGAAAGGGGAGGAGAGAGAGAGAATGCGAGAAAGGAGGAAGAGAGAGAGAATGCAGAAAGGGAGGAAGAGAGAGAGAATGCAGAAAGGGAGGAAGAGAGAGAGAATGCGAGAAAGGAGGAAGAGAGAGAGAATGCGAGAAAGGGAGGAAGAGAGAGAGAATGCGAGAAAGGGAGGAAGAGAGAGAGAATGCGAGAAAGGGAGGAAGAGAGAGAGAATGCGAGAAAGGGAGGAAGAGAGAGAGAATGCGAGAAAGGGAGGAAGAGAGAGAGAATGCGAGAAAGGGAGGAAGAGAGAGAGAATGCGAGAAAGGGAGGAAGAGAGAGAGAATGCGAGAAAGGGAGGAAGAGAGAGAGAATGCGAGAAAGGGAGGAAGAGAGAGAATGCGAGAAAGGGAGAGAGAATGCGAGAAAGGGAGGAAGAGAGAGAGAATGCGAGAAAGGGAGGAAGAGAGAGAGAGATGCGAAAGGGGAGGAAGAGAGAGAGAATGCGAGAAAGGGAGGAAGAGAGAGAGAATGCGAAAGGGAGGAAGAGAGAGAGATGCGAAAGGGAGGAAGAGAGAGAGAAGGAGAAAGGGAGAGAGAGAGGAGGGAGAGAGAGAGAAAGGGAGAGAGAGAGGAGAGAGAGAGAAAGGAGAGAGAGAAAGGGAGAGAGGAGGAGAAAGAGAAGAGGATGCGAGAGAGAGGGGAGGGAGAGAGAAGAGGATGCGAGAGAGAGAAGAGGAGGAAGAGAGAAGAGGATGCGAGAGAGAGAGAGGGAGGAAGAGAGAAGAGGATGCGAGAGAGAGAGAGGGAGGAAGAGAGAAGAGGATGCGAGAGAGAGAGAGGGAGGAAGAGAGAAGAGGATGCGAGAGAGAGGAGAGAGAATGCGAGAAAGGGAGGAAGAGAGAGAGAGAATGAGAGAAAGGCAGGAAGAGAGAAGAGAATGCGAGAGAGGCAGGAAGAGAGAGAGAGAATGCGAGAAAGGGAGAGAGAATGCGAGAAAGGCAGGAAGAGAGAAGAGAATGCGAGAAAGGCAGGAAGAGAATGCGAGAAATGAGAGAATGAGCGAGAGGGAGAGAATGAGCGAAGGGAAGAGAATGAGCGAAGGGAAGAGAATGAGAGTGAATAAGTGAGAGGGAGAGAGTGAATAAGAATGAGGGAGAGAATGAGAGAAAGGGAGAGAATGAGAGAGTGAATAAGAATGAGCGAGAGGGAGAGAATGAGCGAAGGGAAGAGAATGAGCGAAGGGAAGAGAATGAGAGTGAATAAGTGAGAGGGAGAGAGTGAATAAGAATGAGAGGGAGAGAGTGAATAAGAATGAGAGGGAGAGAGTGAATAAGAATGAGAGGGAGAGAGTGAATAAGAATGAGGGAGAGAATGAGAGAAAGGGAGAGAATGAGAGAGTGAATAAGAATGAGAGAAAGAGGGAATAAGAATGAGAGGGAGAGAGTGAATAAGAATGAGAGAGAGGGAGACAGTGAATAAGAATGAGAGTGAATAAGTGAGAGAGAGGGAGAGAGTGAATAAGAATGAGCGAGAGGGAGAGAATAAGAGAATTAGAGAAAGGGAGAGAATGAGCGAGAGGGAGAGAATAAGAGAATGAGCGAAAGGGAGAGAATGAGAGAAAGGGAGAGAATGAAAGAAAGGGAGAGAATAAGAAAATGAGAGATAAAGAGAATGAGCGAGAGGGAGAATAAGAGAATGAGAGAAAGGGGGAGAATGAGAGAAAGGGAGAGAATGAGAGAAAGGGGGAGAATAAGAGAATGAGAGAAAGGGAGAGAATGAGAGAAGGGAAGAGAATGAGGGAGAGAAGGAGAGAAAGAATAAGAGAATGAAAGAGTGAAAGGGAGAGAATGAGAGGGAGAGAAAGAATAAGGGAATGAAAGAGAGAATAAGAGGGAGGGAGAGAATAAGAGAATGAGAGAGGGGGAGAGAATGAGAGGATAAGAGAGGGAATGAAAGGGAGAAAATAAGCGAGAGAGTGAATAAGAATGAGAGAGAGAGGGAATAAGAATGAGAGGGAGTGAGAATGAGAAAGGGAGAGAGTGAATAAGAATGAGAGAGGGAGAGAGTGAGTAAGAATGAGAGAGGGAGAGAGTGAATAAGAATGAGAGAGAGTGAATAAGAATGAGAGAGAGTGAATAAGAATGAGAGAGAGTGAATAAGAATGAGAGAGAGAGGAGAGTGAATAAGAATGAGAGAGAGAGAGAATAAGAATGAGAGAGAGAGAGTGAATAAGAATGAGAGAGAGAGTGAATAAGAATGAGAGAGAGAAGAGTGAATAAGAATGAGCGAGAGGGAGAGAGTGAATAAGAATGAGAGAGAGAGAGTGAATAAGAATGAGAGAGTGAATAAGAATGAGAGAGAGAGAGTGAATAAGAATGAGAGAGAGAGTGAATAAGAATGAGAGTGAGAGTGAATAAGAATGAGAGTGAGAGTGAATAAGAATGAGAGAGAGAGTGAATAAGAATGAGAGAGAAAGAGTGAATAAGATTGAGAGAGAAAGAGTGAATAAGAATGAGCGAGAGGGAGAGAGTGAATAAGAATGAGAGAGAAAGAGTGAATAAGAATGAGAGAGTGAATAAGAATGAGAGAGAGAGTGAATAAGAATGAGAGAGAGAGTGAATAAGAATGAGAGGGAGAGAGTGAATAAGAATGAGAGAGAGAGAGTGAATAAGAATGAGAGAGAGAGGATAAGAATGAGAGAGAGGGAGAGTGAATAAGAATGAGAGGAGGAGAGAGTGAATAAGAATGAGAGTGAATAAGAATGAGAGAGAGAGTGAATAAGAATGAGAGAGAGAGAGTGAATAAGAATGAGAGAGAGTGAATAAGAATGAGAGAGGGAGAGAGAGTGAATAAGAATGAGAGAGGGAGAGAGAGTGAATAAGAATGAGAGAGGGAGAGAGAGTGAATAAGAATGAGAGAGAGGGAGAGAGTGAATAAGAATGAGAGAGAGGGAGAGAGTGAATAAGAATGAGAGTGAATAAGAATGAGAGAGGGAGTGAGTGAATAAGAATGAGTGAGGGAGAGAGAGTGAATAAGAATGAGAGAGAGGGAGAGAGTGAATAAGAATGAGAGAGAGAGTGAATAAGAATGAGAGAGGGAGAGAGTGAATAAGAATGAGAGAGAGGAGAGAGTGAATAAGAATGAGTGAATAAGAATGAGAGGGAGAGAGTGAATAAGAATGAGAGGGAGAGAGTGAATAAGAATGAGAGGGAGAGAGTGAATAAGAATGAGAGAGGTGAGAGTGAATAAGAATGAGAGAGAGAGAGTGAATAAGAATGAGAGAGAGAGAGTGAATAAGAATGAGAGGGAGAGAGTGAATAAGAATGAGAGGGTGAGTGAATAAGAATGAGAGAGGGAGAGAGAGTGAATAAGAATGAGTGAGTGAATAAGAATGAGAGAGGGAGAGAGAGTGTATAAGAATGAGAGAGAGGGAGAGAGTGAATAAGAATGAGAGAGAGGGAGAGAGTGAATAAGAATGAGAGAGTGAATAAGAATGAGAGAGGGAGAGAGTGAGTAAGAATGAGAGAGGGAGAGATTGTGAATAAGAATGAGAGAGAGGGAGAGAGTGAATAAGAATGAGAGAGAGGGAGAGAGTGAATTAGAATGAGAGTGAATAAGAATGAGAGAGGGAGAGAGTGAATAAGAATGAGGGAGAGAGTGAATAAGGAGAGGGAGAGAGTGAATAAAGGAGAGAGAGAGTGAATAAGAATGAGTGAATAAGAATGAGAGGGGAGAGAGTGAATAAGAATGAGAGAGGGAGAGAGTGAATAAGAATGAGAGAGGGAGAGAGTGAATAAGAAAAGAGAGAGGGAGAGAGTGAATAAGAATGAGCGAGAGAGTGAGATGAATAAGAATGAGAGAGTGAGATTGAATAATGAATAAGAGAGAGAGAGAGTGAATAAGAATGAGAGAGAGAGAGAGAGATGAATAAGAATGAGAGAGAGTGAATAAGAATGAGAGAGAGAGAGAGAGAGAGAGTGAATAAGAATGAGAGAGAGAATAAGAATGAGAGAGGGAGAGAGTGAATAAGAATGAGAGAGGAGAGAGAGTGAATAAGAATGAGAGAGGGAGAGAGTGAATAAGAATGAGAGAGAGGGAGAGAGTGAATAAGAATGAGAGAGAGAGTGAGTAAGAATGAGAGAGAGAGTGAATAAGAATGAGAGAGGGAGAGGGTGAATAAGAATGAGAGAGAGAGAGAATAAGAATGAGAGAGGGAGAGAGAGTGAATAAGAATGAGAGAGAGTGAATAAGAATGAGAGAGAGGGAGAGTGAATAAGAATGAGAGAGTGAATAAGAATGAGATAGGGAGAGAGAGTGAATAAGAATGAGAGAGAGGGAGAGAGTGAATAAGAATGAGATAGTGAATAAGAATGAGAGGTGAATAAGAATGAGATGGAGAGAGTGAATAAGAATGAGAGAGGGAGAGAGAGTGAATAAGAATGAGAGAGGGAGAGAGAGTGAATAAGAAATGAGAGAGGGAGAGAGTGAATAAGAATGAGAGGGAGAGAGTGAATAAGAATGAGAGAGAGGGAGAGAAGGAATTAGAGAGGGAGAGTGAATAAGAATGAGAGAGGGAGAGAGTGAATAAGAATGAGAGAGAGGGAGAGAGTGAATAAGAATGAGAGAGTGAATAAGAATGAGAGAGAGGAGAGAGAGTGAATAAGAATGAGAGAGTGAATAAGAATGAGAGAGGGAGAGAGTGAATAAGAATGAGAGAGGGAGAGAGAGAGAGTGAATATGAATGAGAGAGGGAGAGAGAGAGAGTGAATAAGAATGAGAGAGAGAGAGAGTGAATATGAATGAGAGAGGGAGTGAGAGAGAGTGAATAAGAATGAGAGAGAGAGAGAGAGTGAATAAGAATGAGAGAGAGAGAGTGAATATGAATGAGAGAGGGAGTGAGAGAGAGTGAATAAGAATGAGAGAGAGAGAGAGAGAGAGAGTATAATAAGGTCAAAGGACTATCAATGATTGTTCGTACATTTTCTAGAGGTCTCTTCGAGCTCCTTTTCCCCTCCTTTTTATATTCTCTTGCCCCTCTCTCCTTGTTAAAGTGTATGGAGTCTTTCCATGGCATCGTAAAAGTGTGTTTAACAGTGCCAATATCTGCAGACAACACCACACCAAAATCCCCCTCCACCTCTGCTTCCATCTTTTCCTCCTGCGCTATGTAATCATTTCATCAACTCTCTTGCTTTCCCGTGCAGGCACGTAACTAAACGCATTGGGTGACATTGAGAGGCTTTCACGCCTCTTGTCCCTGCCACTCAGAGAGATGGCTTTCTCTCTCTTCTCCCTCCATCCTTCTCTCTGGCTGATTGAGTGATTTGTCTTGGGCTGTAGAGGTAGTGAAGGTCTGCTCTCTGAAGGTCAGCGGGTGGTACACCTCAGAAGCAGAGGACACAGAATCTGCTGCGCTGCATGCACAGACTCGGCTGCTTGATGCTTAGGTTGACACACACGTGCTGATTAAGGCTCTTGATTTGCGGCATTCAGGTCGTACTCTGTGTCCTTTTGATAAATTCTCGGTCTGCGTGAGATCTGACTATACTTCTGTCCTTTTTGAGAACAACCTATTGTTGAGTCAAGGGAAACAGGCCTTCTAAGAGGCAATTTTTTTTTTAAATGGCAGTATCTGTGTGGATTTTCTTTTCATGGAATACAATTTTCCTAAGAAAATACATTAGTCCAAATGGAAATCCCATTTTCATGGCTTTTTTGAGACTATCAAATGCCCATGACACATAAAGCAGCCAGTTGTCCAGTGAATGTTGCTCCAAATCAGGTTTCTCCAGACAGTAGCTGCTAAGTGTCATGTGATCACACAGTCCAATTGTATGTTTCACAAGGCTTCAGAGCCATTTGAGGTTGTGAAACGTTTTCTTTGTGAATCTGAACTTTAATTAAAGGTGATTGTTTTAATCATGCTCTCTCTACAGAGTACTACTCTTATTTTAATCACCAGGGCATGTGAGAGGCCTCTTTTATCGAGGGCCTCTCTTAAAACTCAGGCACCCTTAACCCAGCACTCCACTGCCAACCACTAAACTGCCTGCTTTTCCAAATTAAACTTATTGTCTGAGCTTGAATTTATCATTTACATGCGCATTATCCTCCTTAAAGACACGTATTTAATCAATCATGAAAAAAATGAATAATGTGTGGGATGTACCCTTCAGCACATAATATCTAGGTACATAAGAAATCATGACTAATAAGTGCCAATCTTTTTGTCAGCATGTGAAACACGCATGAAAGTTTTATGTATTCACTCTGTAAGTACACTAGGATGGGAACCTGATTTCAAGCACACATTCTTGTATAGATGATGTAGGTAGCCGTATTGATGGATTTCAGGGTTTTTTTTCTTTTCTCTTTTTTTGTTTATATGTAATATAGAAAATGAAAGTTTTGAAGGACAGGTATTCTACACACCCCTGTTAAAATGGCAGGTTTTTGTGAAGTAAAAAAAAGAAACCAAGATAAATCATGTCAGAACTTTTTCCACCCTCAATGTGAAATTATAAAGTGTATAAAAATGAAATGGAAAAATAATCAAACATTTTAGGGAAAAATAAAAAAGTTACAATAACCTGGTTGCATAAGTGTGCATGCTCTTTTATAATTGTGGATGTGGCTGTGTTGAGAATGGACCAATCACATTCAATCTCATGTTCAAAAGTAATTATCATAGAGCTGCCATCAATGAAATTATTCGGATTAACCCCAAATAAAGACCAGCTGTTTCTGTAGGATTTTATTTACGTCGTCTTGGTTTCATCTGACTGTTGAAGCCATGATCCGCAAAGAGCTTACAAAGCCTGTATGGTATCTCACTTGTGAAAAGATATGGACCAGGAGAGGGGTATAAAAGAATTTCCAAAACATTTGATGTACCATGGAGCATCATGAAGTGGAGAAAATGGTATATTAAA
Source organism: Ameiurus melas (assembly GCA_012411365.1). Taxonomy (NCBI): domain Eukaryota; kingdom Metazoa; phylum Chordata; class Actinopteri; order Siluriformes; family Ictaluridae; genus Ameiurus; species Ameiurus melas. The sequence goes on along the minus strand of CM022758.1, from coordinate 21,476,913 downwards.
GTGATGATTACCAACAACAGGACGTCCCACCAAAATTTATAAAAGGACAAGACAAAAACTGACCAGGGAGGCTGCCAAGAGACCAACGGCAACATTTAAAGGAGCTGCAGTAATTTCTGACAAGTACTGATTACTCTCTGTATGTGACACCAATTTCACTGTCTTCAAATGTCTCGGTTATGGTAGGGTGGCTAGATGAAAGCCCTTTCTCAGAAAAAAAAACATGTGGTAAAATGTTATGATCTGATGAGAACAATTCCAAAAAGGTATATTTATTCTATAATTCCAAAATATATATTTGGTGCAAAAAAGCCGTTCACCATGAGAACACCACACCCATGGTGAAGCATGGTGTTGGCAGCATTAGGTTTACAGCTGCTTTTCGTCAGCTAGGCTTTTATCATGGTGATGGGAATCATGAATAGTTGCAAAGAACAGTTGATTTTTAGTGAAAAACATTGATATCTGCTAGTAAGCTGAAGATGAAAAGAAATACCAATTTTCAACACGACAATGACCCAAAGCATACACCCATATCAACGAAGGAATGGCTGAGTGGTGTAATAAAATCAAAAGGTGCTTCAACAGAGTATTAGTTTAGGGGTGTACATGCTTATGCAACTAGGTTATTGTAAGTTTTTTGTTTTAATTTTGTCCATTAAAATTTTTTTGATTGTTTTTTTTTTTTGAAACGGGTGTATAAACTTTTGAAAAGAGCTTCCATTAATGTTCACATCAAACATCAGAATGAAGAAAAATGTGGTCTCAGTGACTTTGTGGGAAAATCTCTGGCGATCAACAGTTTCTGAAATACTCAAACCAGCCCCTCTGGTACCAACAACCATGTTCATCTCCTGAGATTTTCCCACAAAGTCAAAAATCCTTACTAGAGTGATGTGGGTGGAAACACCTTGTTGATAAGAGAGGTCAGAGGAAGGATATAGTAACTCAAACAACCACTCTTTACAACTATGGTGAGCAGAACAACAACTCAGCATGCACAAAACATCGAACCTTGAGGTGCATGGGCTACAACAGCTGAAGACCACATTGGGTTCCACTCCTGTCAGCCAAGAACAGGAAGCTGAGGCTATCATGGGAACAGAATCGCCAGAATATGCATTTTCTGGTTTTGGAGAGCATGTGCCCATGATGCCCTCAGATTCCTTTTCTTGGCTGACAGGATTGGAATGCAATTTGGTCTTCCGCTGTTGTAGCTCATCCACCTCAAGGTTCAAGGTTTTGTGCATTTACTTTGACTGAAGTCACATCAACATTAACTGAAGCTCTTGACATTTATCTGCATGATTTTTGCATTACTCTGCTACTGGATGATTGGCTGATTGGATAACTGCATGAAAGTACAAGTGCTCCTTTTAAAATGGACAGTGTGTGTGTGTGTGTGTGTGTGTGTGTGTGTGTGTGTGTGTGTGTGTGTGTGTGTGAGTGTGAGAGGCGGCTGTGGTTCAGGTGGTAGAGCGGGTTGTCCACTAATCGTAGGGTTGGCGGTTTGATTCCCGGCTCTCTCTCTCTCTCTCACACACACACACACACACACACACACACACACACACACACACACACACACATACATACATACATAGTGTGTATGCGTGTAAGTATATATATATGTCTATATATATATATGCATGCGTATATATATATATATATATATGTGTGTATATATATGTATGTGTGTATATAATATATATATATGTGTGTGTATGTGTGTATATATATATATATGTGTATGTATATATGTATGTATATATGTATGTGTATGTCTGTATATGTAATTAGCTGTATAAAGTTATAGGAACGTGTATAAATAGCCATATGTTTTATGTACTGTATTTTTCCTTTTATACTGGACATTCTTGTGAAAGTGTTGTAAAAGTCAAAATATATAATTCACATCCCAGGGTAAGTAAATTTCTTAGAGAATATTTTAGTGGAATATTTGCGAGGAACTGTGTTTTCGTGACTTACAATGGTCCAGAAGTGCTCACAGCCCACTTCTTTGTGCTGGTGTTCAATAGTAAAACCCATTTCGCATGAGCCCTGAGCAATTTATCATCCCACTATAATCAGAATCCTGAAAGTCTGATTCAGGAAGCCAAGTGCAGTTTGTTTGCACAGTCCTTTTTGGTATATAGAAATGTGGAAGTCAGGTTTATAGGGTCCTCTCTGTGTCTGTGTTTCACTCAGACCCCATGCACCTGCACTGCAGATCAAAGGGCATTAGCCTTGTACTCGAACAACCTCTGGACCCATGGTGCGTTTGCGTTAATATATTGTCCATTCACAAAAGCTGGTGATTACTCCCCCTGTCCCTCTGCCTTCCCCCTGCGCTCCTCCCAAAGGCTTTTATTCCTTAAATGATACAAAAGCGATAATTGGGTTGCTTTGAGATGAGGTGTCGATGGGGAAGGGGATCTGCCATCAGGGTGAATTCTGTTAAACGGTTCTGTTTCCCCCCGCCTTCCTATCCCCAATCTCTCATTTTCTTTGTACCACTTCTCTCCCTCTTATCCGTGTGGGGTCACCAGGATCACTAGCTTTTCTCCAAATGGCCATTTTGGCTGGCAGGTGCATTATACTTTTTTATTTCCAGATTGTCTTAACGTTGCTAATGCCTGGCAGGTTGATTGCTTGGGCCTGGCTGGCAGAGAAAGGGCTGCGGCATGCGCTTGGGCCCTGGACCGAAAGACACTGATTACTGTTTTCGTCTGAGCCTGATTGAGGCCCTTGAAAGGAAAGATTTTACCCTTCTGTGCTCTATCCTTGCCTGACTAAGGGCCCAGTGCATTGAGATAGCTTGTGTCATCAGCGTGACTCTGTAAACTCATCAGAACAATCCCCTTCCTCCCCTCCCCTTTTTTCCTCATTCCTGTTCTCCCTCCCCCTACTTTCCTCCCCTCACTCAAAACCCTGTTTGAAAGAGAGGGATGAAGACATCCCTAATGGAAGACCTGACAGATGACATTATGAATTTGATTTTCTCAGAAAAGGGCAATCTTTCCCTCCGCTGCAGAGCCTTTATAATAACTCTCACAAAATCTGGCTAATTTCTGCAGAATGGTATGTCTGTAATTTATCTTCCTTTCGAGTTTCGCTGTATTCAGCATATGTTAACCCCCAATAAGTTTGCAATAAGCGATGGACTTTTTTCAGATGATTAGAATGTATATATATGTGCATTTGTGTGTTTGAAAAAAGCTTGACCTTTTGTTTGAGTAGTGTGTAGCTTGCCAGCTGGTCAGAGCCACAAGCTGTATTTGTTGCACATCCTCGCTGTTTGAATAGGAGTTGTCGGACCCCCTGTTGTGTTGGTAATTGCACAGGCTTGTGGTTCCGGAGAGAGTCTTGAGAAGGGGCAGTCAGGCAGAAAAAAAACTCGGTGCCATCTCTATGCCACCTCCCTATTGCACACAATCCGAACAGAGCCATCTGCCTCACGCACTCCATCCGTCAGCTGGCGTGGCCAATGGCAGAGGTTTAGGGCACCTGCTGCCCTCCCTGCTGCTCTGCATGTGTGGGTTGTGTGTACGCGTGTGTTACTGTGTCTGTCTGTGTATTCGAAAGCCGAGAGGGTAACAGTGCTAACAAGTGTACTCCCTGTACAATAGTGTATCTCGTTAACTAAGGGGCTGTGGGGGAAGAAGGACCCTGACTGTGTTCTAACATGGTCTTGTTACTAATGAAAAGACAAGCAACTATAGGAGAGGTGACATTGTGATGGGAAGGTGGTTAACTGAGGCATTTGTCTAGGCTTTGTTCCATTTCTGAGTTGGTGTTTTCACAGTAATGTCTTGGAAACAGTGTCAGAAAGGAGATTTGGTGTATTCAAATAGGGGTGCACGTTTCGTATAAAAGGCCCATCCATACAATATGTTCTGATCGCTCAAAGTTGTGGCCAGTGATGATGTTTCTCAGTGTGTTGGACCCAAGTTTGTGATTGATAAGTGAAATAAAATGTGAATAGTTGACAGTTTTGTCTCATTTTCACTGTGTCCCTGCCTTTTGCGCTTGTGAATTTATTCATAGTTAAATAACTATAGCAAGTTCAGCATTCAGCTTAATCCCAGCGTAAACCATATTCCCCAGTTTACTAGCAGCAATGTTCTTATGACTTGACCCACTGAAATGGTGAGCGTATTATGCGTTTGTTTTGATTTTGATCTTTCATCCTTTTTTCAACCCGTTATCATAAAAATCAACTGTTTAGAACATGATTGTAAGTTTTCTGTTGATTTTAATGTGTTGATTTTAATGTGTCTTTTTTAAAAAAGGACTTCGTCTTTCCAGTTTTCCAGGACAGTAATTTATGGTGATTTTTCTGTTCGTTCTCTTGTATATGTTGTGTGATTTAATGACCTGATGGCTCATTTCTTCAACAGAGGAAGAGGAGGAGGAAGAGCTGCCTCCTGCAGAAGCAGTGACCGAGGTGAAGGAGGAGACATCAGTGCAGGAACATGAAGAAGAAGGTAGGTCTTTAATGATATGAAGACGCAGTATTTATCTTTATTTTTATACATTTGTGCACTGATTTTAACTCTTTTCATGATCAACACGATTCAATTTTATTCATAGAGCTTTTAACAAGACATCACATTAGATTTTGGTGTCTACCCAGCAAAGCCATAGGCAAGGACAAACTCCTCAAAACTAGTAACCAATGTAGCATGGATAAAATAGGGGGAAATATGAACAACTTTCTGCTTCTTGTAAGGATTTTGCTAAGGCTGTTGCATTCTGCATTAACTGGAGGTTGTCCTAATACACCTCAGATTCAAACGTGTAACCCGAAACATTAATCACACTAAGGTCTTACTGCTGCATATTATGTAACTTAAAGAGAAACTGAGCGAAGCTTAATAATAAGAGAGACTAAATTTTATATATTGAAGTAAGAACATTCTTGATCAGTCTTTCTTTTGTTGTGGACTTTGAAATTTAGAGGTCTATACAAACGTAGCTGAAATTTGCACTGGCTCTAAAAGACATTCACGAGTTACTAAATAATAAGAAAGCTTCTGTCTAGTCTTTCTACATCTGTCTTGTCAGAATTGGTGTTATCTGGCTCTATAATGAAATATACTATACGGCTAAAAGTATGTGGACACATGACCATCAGCATATGTGTGCCTTCACTGGACTGTAGCCACAAAGTTTAAAGCACACAATTGTCGAGAATGTCTTTGTATGCTGTAGCATTACCATTTTCCTTCAGCGGAATTAAAGAGCTGACCCCAAATCCATTCCAGCATGACAATGGCTCTGTGCACAAAGTGAGGTCAATTGAGACATGGTTTGCCAAGGTTGGAATGGAAGAACTCAAGTGTCCTGCACAGAGCCCTGACCTCACCCCCACTGAACACCTTTAGGCTGTTCATTTAACTCAAATGAAAAAAAAATCTATTCTAGTAGAATATTGGGATCTGTGGTATCAAGATACGAAGCAACACATGCAAGCGTACACAACCTTGATCAGAGGCCAGTAGTGTGTTATTTACTGCTTTAACCAACACTGTTTCAGTACTTAGATGGCCTGAAGTCTGACTGAAAGATGTATTGTTTGTGATTTCTACACTGATATAAGCTTAGAGGTACAACCTTTTCTAATACCTTGGAGATAAAGTTGAGGTTTGGTATTGGTGTGTAGTTTAAGAGCTGACAAGAGTCAGGATGGTTTTATTGGTCACTATGTAACGAAGTGTCCAACTGTCTGACTTTAAAGAAATTCTCCGACTTTTCTGTCTTATGTTTTTGTCACATGCAAAATCAAGTCATTGCTGTTATATATTGTTAGTGTTTGTGTTTTGGTGGTGGTCTTGTATGGACTGTGTTGAACATTACAGGAAGTGATGTATCTATTTGAACCCGTCTGACTTTAGTGCCCCCTCATGAGCTGACTGAGGAAGAGAAGCTGCAGATCCTTCACTCTGAGGAATTTATGGACTTCTTTGACCACAGCACGCGCATCATCGAGAGAGCTTTGTCCGAACGTGTTGACGTTTTCTTTGACTACAGTGGCCGTGACCTTGAGGACAAGGAGGGGTAACAAGCTAAGATTTTACAACAAGATTTTACTCCATTTTACAACAGCTTTATCTTTTCACGTAGGGGATAAGGGTAGAGGCAGCTGTTTTAATGATAAAACTTGTGTGCATGCATACTACAGTACACACTGCAAAATGAATCAAAGCTGTTCCTTACTGCCAAAGATACTCTAGTTTCATGCATCCTGATGCAGCTGTACATACGTGTGTGTTGCAGTGAGATGCAGGCTGGAGCAAAACTGTCTCTGACCAGACAGTTCACGGATGAGCGCTGGTCCAAGCACAGGGTGGTCACCTGCCTGGATTGGTCCCCACAGGTAACTAAAGAATACATTCTCAGAGCCATATGGCCTGAATTTACAGGTGACGAGCAGAATACTGCCACATCTGTTCTGTTTGATCCACTTCATATAAAGATATATTTAATTATGTTGTGCTACCTAATGCTTACTAAGCAATGAGACATTACAAAAAACATGCACGTACTGTTTATTTGTATTAATTATATTTTTAGTCCAAAATTGTATTCGAGTGCAACAGGTGTCACGTCATGTCATATTCCCTGTTAACAAATCTCCATGCAGTGCCTTCGGTATCAAGATACAAGCTGTGAAGGAGCACCTTGCACAAGGCCTGAAAGCCTGTTTGAAAACATTTTAACAGTGATCTACACTGATCAGGAGTGTGAAAAGGGAGAAAATCTCCATGTCAGAACTCAGTCATATGCAAAAACAGAAGGACATACACGAGAATGTAACAGTGTCACGTCATTTCTCTATCTCTCCTAGGTTTTATGGTTAGCACGTTTGCCTCGGGCGTTGGGCGTTTGATTTCCATCTCTGCCTTGTGTGCGCGGAGCTTGGATGTTCTCCCAGTGCTTTTTTAGGGGTTTCCTCCATGTACTCCGGTTTCCTCCCCCAGTCCAAAAACATGCACTGTAGGCTGATTGGCATGTCTAAATTGTCCATAGTGTGTGAATGCGTGTGTGAGTGGGCCCTTCCATGGGTTGGCACCCCGTCCAGTGTGTCTCCCGCCTTGTTCCCCAAGTACATGTGTAGTCCCTGGGTACAGAAATGGATGGATGTTGCCATGGCCAATTTGTGTAAAAACCAGATTTCAGTACAAATGTTTTCAGTTCTCCGTTTGTATACAGTGTCAGTGTTCTTGTGACATTTAAATGGTGAATATAGATAGGATTTCTCAAACATAAGGATTTGTTTTTTACTCTCTCTCTCTCTTCCTCCCTCCCATCCTGTGTGTGTGTGTGCATATATGAGTGTGTGTGTGTGTATGTGTTTATGTATATGTGTGTGTATTTTCACTCTTGATTGGGGGGAAAAGTGTTCGTGTTGCTTTATATCTGAACGATTGTTCTGATTTAGTTTAGTATTGTCTATAATTTTGAACAAAAATAGAAACACCCCTCCCTTTCCCCCAAAAGACGAGATTTACAAGAAGGATCAATATATACATGGTCAAATCTTGTCTTGTATTTGTACAAAGTTAATGTAGGTATCAACAGAAAGACGTTCCTCTTCCTCATATTGTATTAAACCTTGAATGTGTGCTTTTGGATCACAGTGACTCAAAGGATTAGTAGGTGATGTTTGGGTTTTGTTTTCTCTCTTTTCAGTCTACAGGTTTGAACTTAAAGATCAATGTCACATTTATTTATTTATTAATTACATCATGGAAATTGCTTCTGGACTGTCAAAGCGAAAAAGCTTGATCAGAAGCATGGAGGCACTGCGTCTAGTTATGAGTAATCACCTCAGTGTGCTCTCCTGCTATCTCAATTTCTCTGCCTCTAGTAAATGTGTACAATCTAAACAGACATGGATTATTGTTTTAGCTGCTGCGGTTTCTTCAGAGGCCTAAATATGTGTTTTGGCAAATCGTGGTTGAGGTGGCATGATTAAGTTCCACTCTGCTATGTGATGTATATCGGGAGTAAATGACTTCTGGCACTAGTTGTGTACCCAAAACCATTTCTCACCGCACCGATTTGTGTTGTCATTTTTCTGGCTAATGTATTCTGGACATAACCGAATCTTTTCATTTATATTAGTAGAGGCAGTAGTTAAGCATTTGTTTCATCTGTGGTAAAAGATTTGGTTCTGCAGGGTATTCCAAGCGTCGTAGAGATTTGAATGTGAAGCGAGTCGCAGCAGTAGCCAGAGGCAGTGCATCTCTGGAGCAGCTCATTTAGTAGTCTGTAGTCTTCTGCTGGTGCATGTTAGCTTTTATTTACCATCACCGCTGCTGAGGAAAAGTTTCCCTGTAATAAATCTTGTTGAAGCAGTGACGCTTTCTGGCTGGCATCCACACTCACCCTTGCACGCACACACACACACACACACACACCACAGCAGGAGGCAAGAGGGAAAAGCGCCTGAGGGAATATTTGTGTGTGTGTGTGTGTGTGTGTGTGTGTGCTACATGTTACAAGGTTTTTTTCTGTGTGTGCAGTATCCTGAGCTGCTGGTTGCCTCCTATAACAACAACGAGGAGGCACCGCATGAGCCTGATGGAGTGGCGCTGGTCTGGAACATGAAGTATAAGAAAACTACACCCGAGTATGTCTTTCACTGCCAGGTAAGAGAGGAAGTACCACCCTCTCAAATCAGCAGCCCACAAATATCCACATACAAACAAACTGACTGAAATAACATTTAACACACACGCATACACTAACACACCCTCTAAACCCCCCACCCCACCAGTCTGTCTGTCTCTCTCTCTCTCTCTCTCTCTCACTCACTCACTCGCACACACACACACAGCCTATAATGCCTGGTGAGGTTGGAGAATACAGGGCAAGGGATCTGAGACCATTCTTCCATACAGAATCTCTCCAGATTCTTCAAATATCGAGGCCCATGCTAGTGGACTTTCCTCTTCAGTTCACCCCACAGGTTTTTATATGGGTTTCAAGTCAGGGGACTGGGATGGCCATTACAGGACCTTGATTTTGTGGTCAGTAAACCATTTTTGTGTTGATTTTGATGTATGTTTTGGATCATTGTCCTGCTGGAAGATCCAACCACGGCTCATTTTAAGTTTTCTGGCAGAGGCAGTCAGGTTTTCATTTAATATCTGTTGATATTTGATAGTCCATGATGCCATGTATCCTAACAAAATGTCCAGGTCCCAAACATTAAAGAGCCACCACTATATTTAACCGTGGGCATGACGTACTTTTCCATGGGGCTACCTCTCTGTGTGTGCCAAAACCACCTCTGGTGCTTATTGCCAAAAAGCTCTATTCTGGTTTCATCTGACCATAGAACCCGATCCCATTTGAAGTTCCAGTAGTGTCTGGCAACCTGAAGACGCTTGAGTTTGTTTTTGGATGAGAGTAGAGGCTTTTTTCTTGAAACTCTTCCAAACAATTTGTGCTGATGTAGGTGACTTCGGATTGTAGTTTTGGAAACTTTCTGACCCCAAGACGCAACTAACTTCTGCAATTCGACAGCTGTGATCCTTGGAGATTTTTTAGCTACTTGAACCATCCTATTTACAGTGTGTTGAGACAATCCAGACACACGTCCAATTCCAAGTTGATTCATAACATTTCCAGTTGACTGGAACTTCTTAATTATTGCCCTGATGGTGGAAATGGGCATTTTCAATGATTTTGCATATTTTGAATATTTTCTTGTAGCCACTTCCCGTTTTGTGAAGCTCAACAACCTTTTGCCGTACATCACAGCCATATTCCTTGGGAATTTGGCCTATGTGTTACCTCATATTTATACCCCTATTAAACAGGACGTCATAGTTGAACAATTTCCTGTCCCTAGTCACCCAGGTGTACAAATTATTATTATTTTTTTTAAAAATATCAATGGGCATATACCCCCGGAAAAAAAGGTGTGCTCTTTTTGGAAAACCAGAATATGGTCACCCTAGAAGAACGACAACTGTATATTATTCAGTAACTAATTAAAAAGGTATACTTGTAAGAAACAGCTTAGTTAATAAAAAGGCACAATGCAGATACCAAGACCAGCTAAATATTTTGTGAAGAAGCGCGTTTATATTTTAAAATAAGAACATAATTAGATGATATGTGCTCCAGTTTGAAATTTAGAGAACTGTTGAGCTGAAATTTCCACTGGCTCGAGCATGCATGTTTTACTTCTAGTTTTAGGTGTGTGTGTGAGTGTGTGCATACGCCCTGAGGTAGTGTTCTGTGGACATGCTGAGTATAACCACATGTGCTGGCCTTCGGAACGGATACATGACTCACACACACTACACACACTCAGCAAACTCCATACATACATAAGTGTGAACTTGTTTTTTCTCCACCTGTGTGTGTGTGCGTGAGAGAGAGTGAGTTAGAGAGAAAGACCGCAATTGATGGTGAAAGACTTCAAAAATGGATTTTTCACTGTTTTCTGAAAGCTGAAGAGGAAAACTCCCACCCACCCCACCCACCACTTTTTGATGAATTTTCTCAGAGGATTTAAAGGCAGCGTTTGATTAGATGGTGCCGGATTATATTGGATACAGTAGGGGGTTAGGTCTGACTGAACCATTCAGTAGCTGAAAACTCCGTGGTGCTGGTGGACCATTTCCAGTTTAATGAACAGCTGTATCTCATATTCACTCATGCACACACTTACCCAGCCACTCATCCATTCACTCAAGAAAATGTGTGCGCCTCAAATACAAATGATGCTCTTCACATCCATGTATAGTTCATCACAAAGTATCACACATTCACTATTAGAATATGTTCTGCATGATTGAGTTACAGTGGGAAAAAAATGACCGCTTCTTATTCACCTTTACTAGAATTGCAGCACTTTCTGTTAAGGTTATATTAATGGACATTACATAGTGTACAGTATGTAGCTATGATGAACACACCATTTCATTATTAATAAACCAGAAGTAAAATTAACAAAAGTAACCAAGACTTCTTGTTAATTGATGTTTAAAAAATTTTTATGTATATAATAAACCAAGTAAGGTAATCCACACCTACATGAACCAATGCTAAATCGTTGTTGTGGACAAATCAGAAGGAAGAGGATAAATTATCTGTCGATGTGTCATTTTAAATAACATTGTTTATTTTGACCCCTGGTAAAGATCGTCTGCTCTTGTGTTTTGGTTTTAATCAGGATTATCCGCGAACTGTGTGCCATTTTTTTCCATATACTGTTTCATGAAGTACAATAAGAAGCGAAATCGTTCTAAAAATAGTGTTTAAAGTATGACTTAATAATGGTCTTGGATTACCACAAATCCTACCTTAAGACACTTTGAAAGCTTTGCACATCCTCTGCCTGTAGTTCTCTGCCATTGCAATAGCCAAGGCTTCTCCCATACCCTCTTTCGATTCGCTCTTCGTCTTTTCAAAAAAGACACAAAGAGTAGTGGTAAAATTTGATTGCAGATCATCCATTTTAAAACCAGTCTGACTGTTTGTTGGTGTCTTTTGGCTCAGTGTGAACATGGCGGTTGTGTTCCCCAACATTCTGAATGCAACAGCCAACTTTTAAAATTAGGTGTTTGTCGATCGGCGTCTGAATTCTTGAGTCTAATTGGTCTTGAATCACTTTCTATATCTATATAGAATATATATATTCTATATAGGAATGATCTCAGATCCCTTGCCCTGTATTCCCCAACCTCATCAGGCATTATAGGAGAAGACTCAGAGCTGTTATCTTGATAAAGGGACTTGATAAAGGGAGTGTTGACTAGAAGGGTGCCAATAATTGTTGCATTTTTGGGAATTTTATGAAGGTTAAACAATAAAGACAATTTTCACAGCCTTCTTTGCTCATATTTATCAAGGGTGCCAGTATTAGTGGAGGGCACTGATAAAGTTTAGAAATAACCTTACTAATTTTAGTAGCCTTATATGCAGCCATGAGTATCTTCACAAAATCATTCCCAATTCTTCTTGTTCACTGTTGAGCTGAAGTGGTGTCTTATTTGAAAGTATCTATACAGGTCATGATTAACCAACTCGAACCCATTCTTACGTTTTTGAAAGGTTAAGAAAATATTGTTGCGCGTGATGGAATAACACAATGTAACTCCTTTCTTAAACCATTTTTTAAAAACTTCACCTGAATGATTGGGGGTGAACTCTGCATCATGTGCATTGAAAAAAAAAAGTTATTTAATAAATAAATGTATATGACTGATTAAAGCTTTGTGAAAGGAGACAGTTCTTTCTCCAGTGGTCATACTTTGGAACCATCAGTAAGGTTTATGTCACAAGAAAGTGTTCAGAACAGATGGAGTTTGTGCTTTCTGAGAAAGAAAGAAAGAAAGAAAGAAAGAAAGAAAAGAGAGTGTGGTTGAGAGAACGACTATTTGTAGCTGCTATAGTGTAACTTGTCTTATCACTGTGGTTTAAAAGGAATAAAACACTTTGGGATGTTTTGTTATAGGAAAATGATCTTTCTTTGGTGTTGGTAACTTCACTTTGTGGCAGGTCACATCACAGCACTCCTTCATGAATTATTTTCCTTAAAGAAAATCATGCTTTGTCGTGTTTGTTTCTTGTTCTTTTTTTTTATTTTTATAAAAATTACTTACTATAATTAACTAATTCTGAAGGTCTATAGTTTCTTCATTATAACTAATGCAGTAAATGATCTTAATAATCTATGTAAAGCATTGCCCACTTAGAGGAAACCTAAATGTATTAATAATCGAGCTTGAATTGAACAATAGGTCTGTTACATTCACATAATTTGAGTGCACTAAAATATGGCTGTGGTCTCATTCTATCCATCTTACTGTTCAAACACATGACCCCCCCCTCCTCCTCCTCTCTCTCTCTCTCTCTCTCTCTCTCTCTCTCTCTCTCTAGTCTGCAGTGATGTCAGTTGCGTTTGTTAAGTTCCATCCTAACCTGGTGGTAGGGGGTACGTATTCAGGACAGATCGTGCTATGGGACAATAGGAGTAACAAGCGAACTCCAGTGCAGAGGACCCCACTTTCGGCCGCTGCTCACACGGTAACTCTACCCGCATCATCGAGGGCCCCGTGAAGCAGCAGAATGTATTCATGTTGATTACAACAGTAGCTGCAACACGAATCACTCGTGCAGAATGCAATTTAAACCATATGTTCCATGTAATCAGTCATGAGGGCTGGGGTACGATACAATGCACATGGTCACTGAGCCATACAAATCATTAGACTAGAAAAAGCAGCGCTAGAATTTTTGTAACGTATATGTGGTACGTTAAGTAGGATAATTTTGACTGAATAAATTGTTGTTTTTTTTACTATACTGCAAGAATTCCACAGTTAATCATGTATTTAATCATTCATGGTGATGTATTCGTATAGCAGATGTTTTTGTCTGTCTTGTATATCCCCCAATTTTCCATCTCTCTTTTGTAGCATCCTGTTTACTGTGTGAATGTCGTCGGCACTCAGAATGCTCACAACCTGATCAGCATCTCCACTGATGGCAAAATGTGCTCATGGAGTCTGGACATGTTGTCCCAGCCTCAGGTACCCAAATTCCTCTTTTCTTTCAATACGTTTCTTGTAGCTAAAAAAAAATAAAATTGGCATACATTTCTCCCAGTAGCCACTCTCTTATCCTTTATTACCGAGTATGGACATGTAAATCATTCTTGTAGGTTTGAGTCAGAGTACTGCGGTAATTGCTTAGGAAAGAGCCTTAGTGTAGAATCCGGGTCTAAGGGATGCACTCAAGGGGAAGTGGTTTGGAAATGCGTCTGGACTTGGCAGGCAGTTTGCTCAACTCTTTAAAGACTCAGCAATTTTTTTGGGGGGGCTGTTCCCATGTCTTATATATTTAAAGTGTGAATAACATTACCTTCATCATTCCATAAAGTTTGCCAAACCACAAGGTCAGCCGTGAAGCATTTATGAAGTGCTAGTTGTATTGACATCATCCACAATGAAAGTGCCAAGAGAGTTTATTTTCTGGAGGTTATTTACTGTCCTGTGGGATGTGTGTGCTCTATTTGTGTGGATGTCATCCTCGGTGTCTCTCTTACAGGACAGTATGGAGTTGGTGTTTAAGCAGTCTAAGTCTGTAGCAGTCACTTCCATGTCTTTCCCCCTGGGTGACGTCAATAACTTTGTGGTAGGCAGCGAGGACGGATCGGTCTACACGTCCTGTCGGCACGGCAGGTAAATCACACACTTCCAAAACCTTGTGCAGTAAGGGTGTACATCTGATTATCCTATATTGTAACAGACTGGAAACAGTGGAAATGAACACACACACGCACACACACACAAGCCTAGTGGAAACAACTAATCTCACTTCTATATTTCTTGTGGGTTTTTGGTTAAAGTGTGAAATGTTTGTGGAAAACACAGCATCATAATTCATTCAGGAATTAACGAGTCGTTAACAGAAGAGGAAAAGCAGAAGTGTTCCCGTTGACGGGGATTTCTTGAAGCTGTCCGTATGGCGAGTGGGTAAGGTTTCTTGTGCGTCGAAAGAACTGTATTTGGAGCCAGCGAGAGCGGTTCAGTCAGTCAGCGAGATGTTCATCTGCGTGTTTGTGCCCAGAAGTGATTGAGAGAGCTGCAGTGTTTCCACTTCATTTATGATGCTATGATTATGATATTCCCATCTCAACCCAGCTAATAAGACAGAAGCACCTCTCACACTGGCTATTTACCTCTCAGAGTAATGAGTACACAGACACACACACACACCCATGCACACACACTCACGGGCGCACACAGTTATGTGAAGGCTTTATTTGTGTAGTGGAGCTTTTTTGTGCAGAATTAGCTCGTAACCTTAATATGCGGCAAAGTGTTTATGATCATAAAACAGCTGATGGTTAACTCTTATAAAATATTAAGAACTTTTTAAAAATTATTTTCTGCCAGTTTGTATTAATAGGCTTACTTAAAAGAATAAAAATATATTTCAAGAAGTTTAACGTAAAAGGACGCTCGTTTTTGTTTTTCCATTCAAAAAGCTGTATGGAAGACTTGCTTTGAAAAAATGAGAGTTTATGGAATGGAGAAATGTTCAACAAATGACATTAGATATAGAAAATAACAGATCTGCTGTTGGGTAAGGTTGCACTCAATAAGGATTTTATACATGCTGAAATTAGGAACCCCAGCATAACGATCTCCAGAGCTGTTAAACACACTGCTGCACGCATAGGGAAGTCTCTCTCTCTCTCTCTCTCTCTCTCCCCCTTACAACAGACTAGTGGATTCATGCGTCAGTATCTCCTATTGGCATCTCTGTCCAAAAGTGTGGTTTTATATGACCTTACACAGACGAACCTGCCCAATAGTAAGTCTAGACAGCCAGGCTTTTTTCCATGTTTACTCCTCACATTGGAACCTTGTGTTTGGGTGTTTATTTGCCTCATCCTCACTGATGGAAACACACCTAATTCACATTCCTGGTTGTGCATCAGGAACATATGATTGTGGAATTTAACAACTGTGCAACTGCCAAATAATCATACTCGAGTAATCACGAGCAGGCGATCGTGCCTTAAGTACAACAGACCGGTGTGCGTTTTCCATTAATCCGTTCAGTTTAGGGATCTTTTAACATCCAGTAGTCCATTCCGTCTAATAATCATTTTATGTTCGCAAACATGATCCAGATGATGGAGAATTGTGATGAGTGTTCTTTCCTATTTTCCGTGTGTGCATGTGTTTGAGAGCAGTAAGGCAGGTATCAGCGAGATGTTTGAGGGCCACCATGGTCCTATTACAGGAATCCATTGCCACACAGCGGCTGGTTCTGTAGACTTCTCCCATCTCTTTCTTACCTCTTCCTTTGACTGGACCGTCAAACTCTGGAGCACTAAGGTACCCTGACTTACCATAACCTTGATGTAGAAGCAAAATGTCGATATGCGAAAAGAAGTTTAAGGGTACGTTCATACTAAGTTTTTTTTTTTTCTGACCCAACAGTCTGTTTTTGGTTTTTTCCCTCCAAAATTTTAAATTTTTTTAAAAAGTTCAGCTTTGATGAAAGATCCACGTGACAGTGCTTTTTATCTCCATAACAATTATTTACAATTTGGGGTGAAGCATGTCAGACAGTAAAAATCAGTCCTGTCAGTGAACTAGTATATAAGGTGTAAAATAATATAGTGGTTTATAATACTGAATATAAAAAATGGCTGACAATATTCAAAAACAACCTCCTCATTGCCAGAGTTAAACTTAAATTAATAAATCTAACATGGCGAGAAAGCTAGTTAGCTGATACTACCTACGATTGATTAGAGCGTTGTTCTGGTTATAGTGGCTCACAGTGTGAGCCACTTTTTCTCCTATAAACACAAAAAGCTCTCTGGCTAGTGATTGTTCTGTTAAAAAATGCTGTGTGAAAGCAGCCTAAGTTTAGTCTCTGTGAGTTCCTGGAAACATGAGTAATAACAGCAGTGGAAAAGTGATTTTGGTTCCATTGACAATGTGATTAGTGTTGTGTTGTGCAAGCCAGTGACTCTGCTTCTCTGCTATTTTTATGTCCTGTAGAATAATAAGCCGCTCTACTCGTTTGAGGATAACTCCGACTATGTGTATGATGTGATGTGGTCGCCTGTTCACCCTGCCCTCTTTGCTTGTGTGGATGGAGTTGGCCATTTAGACCTGTGGAACCTCAACAATGACACCGAGGTCTCTGAAACACACACACTTGCACATGCATGTTGACCCAGGTTCTGTTATTAACTTTGAATATGCTTCAGCATTGCTAAACCTTTTTTTGGGCTGTTATGTAGGTTCCCACTGCCAGTGTTACAGTGGAGGGGACTCCTGCTCTGAATAGGCTGAGGTGGGCACAGACAGGCCGAGAGATTGCTGTGGGAGACTCTGATGGACAGGTTCTCATTTATGACGTTGGAGAGGTGAGAACCTTAAAAAGGCTTTATTGTAAAAACTGGCTTTGTTTCTGTACTTTGGTAGTTTTTAGACTATAAGGAGTTGAAGAAGCATTGAGGCCAAGGTACAATTATTACCTAGTTCGGTTTCTGCACTTGGCAGTAAAAAAAAACAAAGAAAAAACATCCCGTCTTTTTTCACATCATGAGATTGACCCATGGCTACAGTTACCATACAGTACAAAAGAGATGCAGGCTACACCCCAAACTGTAAACTATCATTCTGAGTATTACTCCACTCTCTAATCGCAAAGAGTGACACACCATATTGACACAGTATTTAATACTGTATTATGTGACTTTGGGACATGACCACAGCTTGCGAAACAGCCAAATCCACAATAATTCAACAGGAGTGAAAAGAGCCTCTGAATTGTGTAATTCCTGCTGCCAAGTGGCAAAGAAATCCCTTCTTTTGTTTCCCAAATAAACTCTTTCATAACCAGTGTTTTTGGGGTTTTTCCCCCAGTGACATTTCTACCCCCCACCCCCCTTAAATTCACATCTTTACAACAGCATAGCTTATGCATGCATCAGCTAGCTAATGTACAGGTGTAAACTAAATGCTAAATACAGCACTATACAGAACCCCATTGCAAATCAGGTTTATTGTCAAAACCTACAGACTTTCAGCTGTTTGTAATGAACAAATCAAACAAAAGCAATTGAAATAGTTCAACTCAATGAATGCTTTAAGTGGTTTCCTCAAATTCAACCGAAAATGCAACTTATGTCAAAATTATTCAACCCTTTCAATAGAATCCCTCACAACAGCACAAATATGCAAAAGGTGTTGTCTCAAGCACACCTGATGCAACCAATCATTAGTGGAACACTTGAAATACTTGAACTGGCTAGGGGCAGAAAATGAATGAAATACCTGGATGGGGCAGAAAAAGGAAGCTATTAATGGCTGCAATGTGCATTAATGTGCGTCTAGATTTGTGCCAACCGTTGGGGGGGGGGGGACGACACATATCAATGTGATGTCAGGTGTCCACAGACATCTGCCCATATAGTGTATCTTCATTAACTTCTAGATTTACAACAATTAGTAACATTGACATTGTAAAGTGTTAAAGACCTCATTAGTGTTTTTATGTTCAAAAGAACAGTTTATTGTAATAATCTGGACAAAGTAGTGATTCTCAGAGAGCAAATATTGCATCTATTTCTCTAGGATCATCAACTAGCATGGAATGTAACAGTACTTTGCAAAGTTTTTAGGCCTGTTTGTTTTTAGTACAAACTTTGTTGTAGATTTTTATTTTATGACTTCTCCATTATCGAGTAGTACAAACAAGATTTTAGATTTCCAAACATTACTTTTCCAGCACAAAATTAAAGTAGAAAAATGTTTGTATTTCAGTAAAGAAAGCAGCATATTACGTAAGAGACACTTTTCAGACAACAAAAAACCACAATGAAGGCTGCAGGGTTTTGCTGCAAAAATAAGAAGAAAGTGTAATAGTCAAAGTCTCCAGAAGAACCGTGGCTGGTTCTGCAAGATGCTCAATAAAACTTACAACTCACTTCCTTATAAAACTGTGCTAATTCTACCGGAGACTACTTAAAGTTTTTTTTTATTTAAATCAAAGGGTCATCACAACAAATATCGTCTTAGTTTCATTCATTTCTGTTTACTGCTCTTTATTGTATTTTTTTTTAAATGTAGAAACATTTCTTTTCATTATGCTGTACAGCATATCTTCGCATGTGCCCAAGACTATTGCACAGTACTGTATGTAATAATGCACTGTTTACGAGGATGTTCTCTTTGTATAACGCAACAGTGTAAAAAGGTCAAGAATCTAATGTATGGATAACAGTTATCCATGTTAGTCTTACTCTGACAATGTGTGAGCCTGAGACACTCATACATGAGGGAAGTGGGCAGACTACATGAGGGATGACTTTAGGTGCTTAAGAGAAAGCAGACAGTAACTACAGTGAAGAAAGAGTCGGAGAAAAACAGCTGGAGACGTGTAAGTGTTTGCAACTGTTTGAGAGAGGAGGTGAACTGGAGAGCAGCTTTAGTTACTGGACTCCTCCTGTGTGAACTCTCTCTCTGGACACATAACAGAATGCGTCTCTGCTTCACTGTGTCTTTCCCTCTACAGCAGATCGCCGTGCCGCGGACTGATGAGTGGACACGCTTCGTCAGGACGCTCACAGAGATTAATGAAAACCGCGAGGATGCAGAGGAGCTCGTGGCCCAGCGCATCCCGTCCTAATCACCACACATCCAGTGCCATTCCACAAACAAGCTACAGGTTTTCAATGCAAAAAAACCCAAAACATAAATCAATCAAAAGCATGTGCATCCACACAAGGCATGGTGACAATGCTAATGATAAAATGAAAACTTCTTTATCCGAAACCTTTGTATGGTTTACAACTTTTGCCTTTTCTTTGAGTTTGAGTAAAGAATGTGGTGAGAGTGATGGGAATGACAATGAAGTTCAGCAACCAGCAGTTTTCCTATTCTCTTCCAGTACCAGGAGCCTTAAAATTGTCAGGTAGAAATCCATCAGAAACAGTTTCACTCCTGCTGGTATTTA
This sequence comes from Ameiurus melas, assembly GCA_012411365.1. Classification (NCBI taxonomy): domain Eukaryota; kingdom Metazoa; phylum Chordata; class Actinopteri; order Siluriformes; family Ictaluridae; genus Ameiurus; species Ameiurus melas. The sequence goes on along the minus strand of CM022758.1, from coordinate 21,457,395 downwards.
CACCTGAGCTCTTTATCCCATTTGCAGGGATCTAAAACTTCAATCAATTGTAAAGTACTGCACAGAGCCTGTTCTTTTCATTTCTCTTGCTGACTGGTGTCTGAGTGCACTCATAAATTCACTGTAATTTGAAAATGAAAGCATCATTGTGATACAGGTTTGTAAAATTAAAACCCTCATTGTTCTTTTTTTTTTTCCTGACTAGAAAGTTGTCCAAGTGCTACAGTTTCAAACGCTGGGCATTATGACACTCCACATGAGAAACCAAAGATTTTACTTGATCGAGTTGAGTTTTCGGACAGGAACACTTATCACCTATATTAAAAAATGGCTGATATAATTAACTCCACAAAAAGAAGCAGGTATTTTTGTGCGTTTGTCATTCTGTCTTTCACAAATTAATCCATTTGGTATCTTCTCATTGAAGTTGTTCAGCATCCGAGGAGTGATGGTGGATTTATGAACACACTCCTGATTTTCATAGTATTGTGGGGCAGCTAAGATCAAGAGTCCCTCTCTGTCATCTGGCTCTTATTCCATCTCTGACTCTATAAATTCTGGTTATTGATTAAACACAGTTTTGTCTTCGTGCTCACAAACATCCCATACTTATTATGCAGTGAGATGCCGTACGATCGTCATCGACCTGAGTATTTTTAAGCCATTGTTTTGCAAAACTGGATCCTCTTCTTCCAATTTTACAGTTCTATTGTAACCTGTATGACTCGCTTTCCTTCAGCTGATCTTTGAATGTCTTTGTACATCTCTATAAATTCCTCTTTCTGAACCCAAATTGTTTCACGTGTTGATTCAAAACTCGTAACTCGTCTTGGTAACTACGGCGCACCTGATAAATAAATCATATAATTAAAGTATTCAGCATTAGTATTAAGCAGATAGAAATTTGTGAAAAAATGGTATGTTGATTTTAATCTTTAAATTGTAAAGCATGTCTCCAATTAATATCAAATCAATGTACAAGATTTAAAATAAACCATTACGTTTTATTGCAATAAAATACTTAAAATGCATTATTTTTCCAAACATTATTCCTGATTTCCATAAGAATTCAAATACACCCAGTTAGATTTTCCAGTACGTACATCCCTCTGTTTTTAATACAGCAGCAAGTTATCATTACGCAAGCCACACAGGAAGTAATAAATAAATAGCGTAATAAATATTCATGCAGGAGGATGGGGAATCGGAACAGCTTCTGTTGGTGAAGAGTGTCAGTGTGTCTACATGGCATGGTTTGAGTTCGGACAAAGAGGCCACAGACAGAAACTGAATGTCACCTGATGGTTGATATTGCCTTTCCGTGGAGCTGAATGGAGCTCTACGAGTCCACAGCTGGATGCTCTGTGGGAGCTGCCTTTACTGTTACAGTGCCTGATGATTTGAACTTGGGGAGATGCAAACCAAACTTGCTTTCTACACCTGCAAACGTAGCAGCAGCCAATCGGTAACCACCAATGTGCTCTGCATTCAGGGGAGGAAGCTCGGAGATGCGTGACTTCAGTGTCGGCTCTGATCCTGCAGGACGGCTGCTCAAAAACAAGTACGATACAATTAATAAACATTAATCTAACAGTTATTATGAAATATAGCTGAACGTGACACTTACTGTCCTCCAAAATCTATGTAGAACCATCTCTGTAGGAGCTCATAAGTGACCAGTGTAACACCAAACTGAGGGGAGGACCTACACACACGTGCTGAGAGGAGAATGGAAAAGCTGCATGACTACACACACACGAGTATCTGAACTCAAGTGTATTTACAAGAGCCAGGGTGTGCCTCATTCTACAGTCATGAAACCTCTCATTTCAGTGCTGCATGGATGGCCCATGTGTGTTATGTACCTCCTGCTCCCTTCCAAAATGCTTTGAAGCCTTCTTCTCTGAGAATTTTCCTAAAGCAGTCGATCATGCCGTTGTATGTGGTCTGGCCTGCGCGGGCTGCTACCTGCAGACGTGTTTTGATCACATCAGCAGGAGTCACCAGAGAGGCAGCAGGGACACCTAAACAAGACATGTTCAGTTACCTACAATACACTGAGAATGTACCATAATGATAAGGTGGGGACCTGATCTGAATTTCTTACCCTGCAACACTGGGAACAGTACATTAAAAATTCAGGTCTAGCATAATACTTCAAATGTACAGATTCCTGCCTCTGGTAAGTAAGCTCAGCTGTTTTACCAGTTCACTAGCTCACTAGTATTTATGATGAAGATATCAGCTGTTATACACCTGCGATAGCTCCAGCGATGAGAAGCTGTAGTGCCCCCAGTCTGCCCTCCTCATCTGCTAGCTCTGTCTTGGCATGAGCGTACACAGGGAAGTAGATGGCAGAGAAAGGAATGTCTCTCAGGAAGCAGGCCTTTGCTCCCTATATCCAAACATACTGGTTAATGTGGTTAATGGTTAAAACCAACACTATGTACTGGGGAAAATTCAGCAATTCTACCACCCGGTACTATTTTCTGGCAGGTTTTGATGTTAGTAAAACATGCTAATGGACAGAACAAATATTCTTTTTACATCAAGCTCTCTTAAAGGATGGTTCTGTTTATGCAACCATGTTTTCTGCACAAGCCCACATTGTGCTCATTGATGATGGAAGCACAGTAGTTTTCAGCATATTTGTATCATTGGGGATCATCATTTAATAATGACATGGAGAACAATATCACACATTGTTATAGAATTTAGCATCATCTCACAAGCATGTGTATGTGTGTGTGTGTGTATATGTGTGTATATATACATGCATATACGCACTCAAAACAAATTAATCAGCTCATGGAAATAAAAAAGCCAGTGTCTCAAAATATTAGAATGAAGAATTTATAATACAGAAATGTCGACCTGAGAATAGCTCTAATAAGAAAATTAACTCAAAATACCTGGAAAGGTTTCCTGAACCTTTAATCTCTCAGTATGGTTCAGTACACAGAAACACAATCATGGGAAAGATGAAAGTAAATTTTGCATTTCATTTGGAAATCAAGGTCTGAGAGTCTGGAGGAAGAGTGGAGAGGAACAGAATCCAAGTTTCTTGAGGTCCAGTGTGAAGTTTCCACAGTCAGTGATGATTTGGGGTCCCGTGTAAGCTGGTGTTGGTCCACTGTGTTTTCTCAAGTCCAGAGTCAATGCAGCATCTACCAGGAGATTTTAGAGCACTTCATGCTTCCATCTCATCGGCTGACAAGCTTTATGGAGACGCTGATTTCCTTTTCTAGCAGGACTCGACACCTGCCCACAGTGCCAAAACTACTAGTAACTGGTTCACTGACCATGGTATTTCTGTGCTTGATTGGCCAGCCAACTCGCCTGACCTGAACCCCATAGAGAATCTGTGAAACACACCAGACCCAACAATCAAGCAACCCGGACTTCCGCTATCAAAGCAACCTGGACTTCCAGAACACCTCAGCAGTGCCACATGCTGCCTACCTCCATGTCACGCCACACTGATGCAGTCATTTGTGCAAAAGGAGCCGTAACCAAGTACTGAGTACATAAATTAACATACTTTTCAGAAGGTCAACATTTCTGTATTATAAATTCTTTATTCTAGTATTTTGATCTTTTATTTCCATGAGCTGTAAGCCATAATCATCAAGACTAAAACAAAAAAGTCTTGAAATATTTCACGTTATGTGTAATGGATCTAGAATATATGAAAGTTCCACTTTTGAAAGTAAATTACGGAGGGAAAAAATTTACTTTTTCATATAGTGTGTGTGTGTGTGTGTGTGTATATATATATATATATATATATATATATATATATATATATATATATATGTATATATATATATATGTACGTATATATATATATATATGTGTATATCTATCTGTATCTATAACTATATATCTATCTATCTGTCTGTCTATATATATATATATATATATATATATATATATATATATATATATATATATATATATATATATATATATATATATATATATATATATAAAATATACTTTAATTCTGACTTACAAATCACTGACACTGGAGACTCCTTCCATGAATGAGAATTTTAACCCTTTTATGTGAGCGTCCATTATACAAATCCCTGTGAATTAGCTGTTAATATAGAAATGATCATGTACATATTACAAAAAGTCCAGTAATATTCTGTACATATTTGATCTATCTTACAGCCTGCTCTACTGTCAGAGCTGGCGTTCTAGAAAATCAATCAACAACTTCTTAACTATCAGAATCGAGAATTCAATATAGCGCTGTGGTATAAACACACAGAAAAAGTGCAAAACTGAGTGCATCCTGAGCTGGAATTCACAACTGGAATGCTTATAATGAAAACACAGTGTAATTATCAAGACTCCTGGAGTAATAGTAATCTTACTCTGTAGATAATTGATTTCTTTATAATATTAGTACAAAATCTGTTCCTGTAAGACACTGATTCCCCTGCATCTTAGTGTAATCCCTACTCTATCAGAACAATTCTTAAATTAAATGCAGGGTTTGGAACTAGACGCTGAGTAAAGTCAGATGTGATGAAGCAGGAAAAAACATTACAATGTGTTATTCAACACAGAAACATGGAGAAGGTCTGAGGTAGGACTGCACAAATAACCCTAATAATTGGGTAACATGAAGGGCACCAATAATAGATAGCTTAGTTGAAGTTAGCCAACTAGTAGATTGTGTTGGCTCTGGTCAAAAAAAACAAAAAAAACAAAACGTGCCATATGATATGTTTAAACTTTTTGACCTATTACTGCACTGACAAATTTCAAGTCTCTGCTGCAAAAAGCAATGTCATTGAGTTTAAATGATCCAATTTACTCAATTTTAATCTATGGTAGAAGAAAAGTTTTATTCAGAGTCAAAAAATAATAATTTATATAAATAATTCTAAAAAATAATAGCAAACGGATCATTTTTTAGCCTTTGTTTTTGTCCATTTTGTTTACTACAGTCTAAAAAATCGCAAAAGAGCTTAGAAAATGTCCTGAATGTAGCCAAAGCTGGCATTTTTGGTTTTACTGACATCTGTTCAATCATGAAGAATCATTTTATTTTGAACTGAATGAAAAGTCACTTTGTTAAATGAATAAGTGAAATGCAAAGCAAACCAAAACCAAGCTGCTGATTTAAAAAAAAAAAAACCACAGCGACATGATACAAATGCAAAAACACTTAACACAGGTAAACACAGTCTCACTCTATAACACACCCACATAAAGCACAATAGACATCTCTCATGCAAGCTGGAGGCACTCTGACTCAGGCACAGTTTGAGCACAAATAGCTTGTGTTCACGTCTTTTCATGCAGAGAAGAAGTAATAGGCGTGTTCACATTTTAACAAGCTGCACATTGTCTGCTCCTCATTAGAATATGGCATATGAGAACGCTCCTGGAGATCTAAGGCAAAAGCCACAGGAACTTGGAGAGCAACAGCAGCACAATCTTTCCTCCTCCTTTAGTGTTGAATACTGGCTACAGGAAAAACCTATATGTGTGTGTTTTTGTTTACATCCAAGTGTCTCAGTGTGCGTGAAGTAACAGACACTGTAGTACTTGTACATTTTAACAGGAATAATATGATTGGCACTATGTACAGCTCTAGCATGTTTTCAGCTGTTCATCATTAGCCACTGATTATGCAACCACACAACATCTCCTTTCCTGCGGTGTGTGTCCAGATCAACCGCACCAATCACTGCAACTACTCTGGTGTTTCTAGCAAATCAGGTCGTGGACCATTATTTATGAATGTTTGTGTATAAGATTTGATTTTAATTTCCATGGATATTACATTACATTCAAAATGAGGCTCAAAAGATGATATATGAAACCGGAAACTGACAGGAAAAAGGTTCTTCAATGCAAAACGTAAAAGTATATATACGGACATGTCCGACAACATTGTCCAATCCAACACTGAAAATGTAAGTAAAATAGGCATTAGATATTGAAAATGCAATACATTCGTGGTGATGAGAATACTCAGTAAAAGAACAAAATATCTGTATTAAATATCAAGTCAAGTGGGTTTTTATTGTCATTCCTCTATATAGCTTGTATACAATCGATCGAAACGTCATTTCTCCAGGACCATAGGTGCAACACAGAACACTATGCAAGACTTCATAAAGTGCAAATACGCAACAGTGTGAGATGAGTACACAACAATAAATACACAGAACAGAACAATAGGTACACGGGACGCTAAATACACAGAATGCGGGCTGTAAACTGTAAACTACTTTGTAGTGTAGTAGCAATAAGTATAGCAGCAATATTGGCAGCAGAAACAAAACAGAAATAACAAAATGAGAAAAACAGGTAAACAAGCAATGAATGAATAAGTCTTGATTGTACTGGCTGTATAGAGCACCTCTCTAACTGCATATTACACACAGAGCATGTTTTATAAAATCAATGAGATCTTTCCAATCATGATGATGAATGAAAATTGAAGTCCTTTTGGACCATTTTAACAGAAAATCAACAGGAATACAGATTTGACCATATAAGTTAATGTGTTTGTTTATGACTGAGATTAATAAACAGTAGGAATAAAGTAGGAAGTACTTAGAAACACAGTTTCTTGCATATGGACATTTTATAAAAATGTTTAGAATCTTTGAGAATTATAATCATACATTACCATTTAGGAATAGTACATGATTATATGAGAGAGAGAGTGTGTGTGTGAGAGAGAGAGAGAGAGAGAGCTGTCATGAATAAAATGTATTGGCTATGTATCAAAACCAGAAAAAGACAGGGATATGCCTATCTTGTCAGGACCAGCAAGTCTGGAAAATGTATTTATTTTATTTTTAATAAAAACTATAGGATTTTTATTTTTTTATTTTTTTTAGAGAGGGTAAAACCATTTCTTTGTGGTTACATTGGTTCAGTTAGGGTTATGTTTAAGATTTAGGTGTAACACAAATCTTGTTACTAAATACATAAATACAATATACCTTTACACATTACATACATTACACACACGCACACACACGCACGCACATTAGAATATAAGTATAAAGTCTATCTGGTCAAAGACCAATGAAAAAAGATTGTTTTCATCTGTTGAAAATAATTATTAACACCATCATTTATCCAGCACTCAAGCTCACCTTGTAGAGTCCAAAGAATCCGAGATCTCGCATCACGGTGAGAGCACCGACACGCGGTCCGGTTGTGATCTCACCCGCCACCTGCAGACGGATCTTCACTATCTCTAGAGGGTTGGTGAAGATCACCTGAGAGCCTCCGGCCTGTAGAAGATATACACATTGATGTCATTCATGTTGTATAAGCTCTCTGTGTTCCATAAGAGCTCCACTTATGAATGTGATATATGAAGCAGCTGTGTGGCTAATAATTACAACTGATAATATGAGTTTACATAGACATGCTGAGAATTGCAACTAGGAAGTTTATTTTTCTGAGGAATCTGAGGTCCTATGAGGTGATCAGTTATGACGCCACTTGAGGTTGACAGTCTGGCCTCCAAGTTTTGTCACATCAGCATTCTCCTCCCAGTAAGCACTTCTAAATTAGCTACGTAAACTCTAAAACAAGGCTCTCTTTAAGTGAGTGTAGTCTCTATGTCGGCACAACTACACTGGTGTCCATTCACAGCAGAAAATTAGGGGTCATGTCAGAGCAGATTTGGTGTTAGACGGAGCCTAGCAGCCCTGACCCTAGCACCAGTGCTGTCTCCCTTCTCTGGCCTAGCCTCAAGGCTGCAGCACCACCCCCTCATCCTCCTCATCCCTGTCTCCATCACAGTCCACACACACACTCCTCAGCCTCCCCTTCTCTTCCCGGGGGACAATTGGCTCTGAGTGGAGACAGCCTCAGGCTTGACGCCCTCTGACTCTGGAGCATCTATCACCCCTCTGGAGCCTAATCAGGGCCGAGGGTGACACCCGGGGTCGAAGTCGATTCTGTAAACATCCGAACAGCTTCTTTTAAAAGCACATCAACGGTTCATCATGATCAAAACAGTAAAGACATCCGCTTCTCACTCTCTAATTATTCCTACTACTATATAGGTATATATGTAGCATATGCATTCATCTTAAATCCAGATCATGCTAAGCTGTTTTTATTTCTGTCAGAAACAGTCCATTTTGTTTACAACCAGGTGTCCACAGGTCTTTAAGTAATGAATAAAACATGACAGGGCATGCTGTTATAGGAAAATAATCCATGCCAGGCTGGTGTAAAGCAATGGGAAGCGATTTGCCAATGACTACATTTTTTTATTTATTAAGGAACAACATATCTTCCTTTTCAACCATTTATTAGTTACATTTGATGTTTTGGAACATCATGAGACAACTTCCGTTATTACTTATGTTATAGTTCCCTCAATGGATTCTCTTTTCTTCTCTCTCTCTCGAAGTTAAAACAAAAAAGGCCATTTTACAGAGAAACCATAATGTGTAAACTCCCATGTCATAAACCTTACTGACTGTTATGAAGCCCTGACACTCGAGACTCCTTCCATAAATGTCAAATAAAAATCTCCTTGCAGAAATTTCACCATTTCAATGATTCATTTCAAAGGTTCATTTCAATGAACCTTTCTTTGTTAGATAAAATATTTCTTAGCCTTAGATTATACGGAATATCCTGTTTACGAGCTGTTACTATAGAAACAATAGTATATCAGAACAAGTGCAATAATGTAAACCTTCACTTGAATTACAGCTGGAAATACTGTCACGGCTGCTGTTGTAGAAAATTTATCCACACCTTCAGATTAGAGAATTCTATTTTTAAAAAAATGTCTTGGTTTAAGATTACATTACACCATTCAAGGCACTTTTAAGTATTATAGGTATTACATTATCTTATTTACTAATTTACATGGTCACAGATTTTTAAGCTCTTGTTAAATCTGGTGTCATAAGATTTATCTAATATTTCTCAATATGACATCATGATTAAGCATTGTCTGACAACGCTGCTCTAAACCAATTTCCAAACTAATTCCAAGCGTGAAATTATATTTTTCTACTGGAAGATAATTTTCCTTACTTCAAGTACTGATAAATTATCAAAAGAACCAATATCAAGCTAGAAAGATTATATTTGTTTGATCTCATTTTGAGAAATTCAACTATATTCCAGATTCCAGCTTTCACTTGATAAGTGGGCAGTGTAACCATATTCAAGCAGTTTATGCAAAAAAAAAAACATTTTCTTTAACACACTGACATAGATGTCTAGCTCTGTATTGCTTTGCACGTATCAAGATTTTAAAAGTGTTAAATGTAGAGAGTATGCTAATATAAAGATCACCAATCAGACAATGATGCTCTAACAACTCCTCATTCTACACTGTAAGATTTCTATACTTCTGCCCAAGACTTGCAGGGGCCCAAAGCAGAGGATTCCAGTGTACTTAGTGAGAAGTCATAAGCGCGTGCTCATCTGCATGTTGGTTGTTCCTCCAGGCCAGAGGCTGAGAAGGCCACAGGTATGCATGCTGCTGTCAAATTCAATAAGATCGAGCTCCACATAATTTTAGCCACAGTCCTCCAGGGCATCTTCCTCCAATTAGGCCCTGACAGGGGTCGCAACCTCCCGGACCTGACCCTCTTTGTCCAGCTCCAGTCTTCACTTCTCTCCTCTATCCGGTCAGCCTGGTCGCTGTCACCAGGACACATTACACAGATCAGGCATCGCCATATCCACATCCTCTAAAGCCCATTGGTCAGGCTAAATTATAGCACTGGTTAAAAATAGTGCGCTCACACTTGAGCATCATTTTTCAGATTGTGCTCAATTAGTGGGTTCAGGGTGCAGAGGAAGAGTGGCTCGAACAGGCCAGAGTCTCTGTACAAGCTCTGATTGTGGTTCAATAACAGCCACAAGTCACTCACTCTCAGAAAGGCAAATTACAGAGAGAGAGAGAAAAAAAAATCACTTAGGACATTATCAATTCTAAGAATATAATTGTAGCTTCACATCTGTCAGAAAGTTTCCTTGAAGGAGAAAGAAATCACAAGCCCCCAGAGTTTTCAATTAGCTCTCGGGTGTTTCTCGTCCTTGTTTGAAGCTCACTATTTATTCATTTACACGCGTGAATATTCAGTAAAACGGAACAGGAAAATCAGGCATAACGCTTGAGTTGAAGAAACAGCGCTTTTGACGTCCACCGCATCAGAATCAATTATAAGCCGAGTGCAGTGAGGAGAGCAGCTGCCTCACTCAGACCTGCTTAACATGAGGGACAAGAGCTCTTGTACTGGCACCACACACACACACACACACACACACACAAAACACAAAGCCAGGCACCATCACCACACACACTCATAAACCCTGTACTTACATTCTCCATACAGACAGACTATCACAGTAAACTACACACACAGATATACAATTTGAAGTGTGTAGATACTCGCGTACTCACACAGCCTCCTGCCAGCACTTCTGCAGCCAGTGCAATGGTGTCATCTTTATCAGTGAATTTATCCCTCACAAAGTCATTGACCTGCAAAACAGTCAGTCAGTCATGTTACACCCAGTCAATCTTTCTGCTGTCACTCTATCATACAAAACTTTTTACCATCCCTGTAATAAAAACACCAGGAAGCGTGGTTCATTTGCATGTTATAAAATTAAACCTTGGGTGTTCTATGCATAGGAACAGACAAGGCTTAAGAATGATTCGATGTGGATGGCTTTAATAACTTGCAGTGAGTTTGATAGCCTTCTCAGGAGCCACTCCGATCAGCTGTGGTAACAGACCTGCAGGGGAGAGAACACACACAGAAATATAATACGTTCTGCTGAGTTTAAACACCGCTGACAGAAATCCATTACATCATTCACAACCTTCTGAAATAGTAAGTATGGAATAAAACATGACAGGGCATGCTGTTATATGAAAATGACGACTTTGTAGTCCTCTTTCAGCACAGAAATTTGACAAAGCTAACACATTTTTTAGTTATTTATTTTTATCTGGTTATAGTTACATCTAGTGTTATGGAACATCTGTGAAACAAGTTCCTGATAACACTTACACTATAACAGCTATAAACAGTTCGTCCCTCACTAAACCCTTTTTTTCTCCATTGAAGAAGAAAAAGTGTTACTGAAAAACTGCAAAACCTTCTGTCTTGAAGACTTTCCTAAAGCTTTCCACAGAACACTTCACCCTATGAACAATTACAATGGTTCATTTATAACAGTTTGTATTCTGTATCTGTATGGGACCTCATTACACTGTGATCTAACTACAACTAACAAAGTCTGAAAAGACCAAAAAAGAAAAAAAGAAAAAAACGAATTTGTAGACTGGTTTAAGTTGTCACTATAGAAACAACAATTTTCCAAAAAAGTAAGCATTATCATAAACCTGTGACTTGCCTTGCAGACACCACTATTGTCAGAGCTGCTGTTATATATATATATATAAAAATAAATGAATGAATTATAGTAAAACTTTCTGGCTGATCAGATTCAACAATTCAACAGCACTCTAGTACAAGCATGCTCATAACTGCATATATATATATATATATATAGATAGACACCACTATTGTCAGAGCCGCTGTTATATATATATATATATATATATATATATATATATATATATATATATATATATATATATATATATATATATATATATAGACACCACTATTGTCAGAGCCGCTGTTTTATATATATATATATATATATATATATATATATATATATATATATATATGTATATGTATATATATATGTATATGTATATATATTATATACTAATAATTATAACTAGCAAGACTAAAAACATCTTCTCCACCTGTAACTACATATCTATTCATAGATCTGCTCTGAATAAAACAGTTAATAAGCGACCGTTCAAACAAACAAGATAAAATTTGAGGAAACATTTTGGAGCATTTGACAACTGTTGGCTGATGGCAGTGTGCAGAAGGGAGAACAGAAGCAAACTGTCTGTGTATCTGTGTGCGTGCAAAAAGGCTTGAGAGAGCCGTTTCAGTGGATCTCAGTCAGCTGCTCTGATAAAACTCTGCTGACTTTGTGTGTATGTGTGTGTGTGTGTGTGTGTGTAACCCTCTGTCAGCCAGTATGATACAGTCTGAGGGCAATGCTGAGTGAGTGGACGATGTGGCAGACTGCCAGCATACAGAACAGCCAGTCTAGCTATCTCTATGCCACACAACAATAGACAGAGTGAGAGAGAGAGAGAGATAGAGAGAGAGAGAGAGCGAAAGGAAAGCAGGAAGGATGGGGGGGCAAAATGAGAGTGTGAACAGATAGGACGTGATGCCAGCAGAGAGACCAGCAGAGAAGCAGAATCGGATAAATAAAGGTTGCAATGTCAAAAGCAGCAGCAGATGGCAGTCTTGGACTCCCTCGCTGTCTATGATGCCATTTTTATTTTTTTTGCTCAAGGTGTGGACAAGCAACATCTACATTGGATTAGCCGACTGTGGGAAGCTGCTGCACTAGTTCTGGCAAATCTCTTTTGCTGTCTGACTTCTCCAGACACACAGGCCTCGGGGGTTTAATTCCATTACAAAGCAGTCACTACAGGACAGACCTTCATTCCACAAGCCAGTGGCACCCATTTTCTGTGTTAAAACTGCACATTTATCTAGCTAAAATGAATCTCAGGGCTCTCCTTTTAATGTCTTTAGGAGGGAATAACCTCAATTCTGAAATTTGACATTTTTACTGGCTGTTTCACAGAGTCTTCCCAATCTTGCTGACAATATTTGACATAATGATGTTCTGAAAACCATGTCTCGCTGAATTGCTATGTAATCCTGGTGCATTATTTTAACTGTTTGGTGAGTCTTTTCTTTATTTAGTAACCATTCAGTGTTGTATCAACCACTAAAGCACTAAAGCTATGTGCTTTGGTATTAACTTGTGTAGGGCCACACATGTCAGTGACGCAGTACACAGTGAATGATAATGCAGTATAAACAGAGGTAACTTCACTCCATCTTCTCCTCTGGTGCATTGGGTTTAACGGCTAACACTCTGAATCCGGTGAATATTAACACAAGCATATCATTTATACTCTCTTTGGAAGCTGTCTTGTCATGGTGGAAAGTTATACCTCTGTAGAAACCAAAGAATCCCTCATATCGGAGCACTTTCTTGGCACAGTCGAAGCTGTTCTTATACATAAGCTCTCCCACGAAGGAGCCGGTGGATCTCTGGTTCTGCATTCGTGTCTTCACCAGATCGATGGGGTACACAGCCGTGGCACCCGTGGCTGTAAGAGAGCACATGACTTTATCCAACCTAATTTCACAAGCACACTTAGTATCAATGTATTAATTAATTTGTCCTCCTTATGAAAAGCTCACACATGAAATATAAATAACTGCTGCTTTTAGTATCTGCATTTCACAATCAAGCTATATAATGTTAAGGCCCCAAGACATCACACTTTTCACATTCTCCTGACTAGTTTGTATCGAACAGCTAATAAAACACAATACAAACACACACAATGTATGAAATCCTTGGCTTTCACTACTAAACCACACAAACATGAAACAAATAAAATAATCTACCTGCATTGACCTTTCACTGTCTGATTTACCCATCCTGTTTTGGTGTTTCCTTTCACCGTGTTAAAGATGCTTGAATAAACTATACATGCAGAAAACAGTTATTATGCTCAGACTGAGTCCTTACTTTGTTCCGTGTGCCTGTGGGAACTTCCAATTCCCACACAGCCTTTTTTTTTTGTATCTGTGTGTTTATTCAAGCTTGTCAGCATGAGAAAGTGTGTATGGGAGAAGGATCTGTGTGTGTATGCATGTCAACGTATGTGTGAATTTGGGTTCGGTCAGGTTCTGTGTCTGCACACATATGTGCATGTGTGAGAGTTTGGAGGTTGTGAAAGTGCGCATGCATGCATTATACACTCTGTGTGTGTGTGTGTGTGTGTGTGTGTGTGTGTGTGTGTGAGCTCAGCAGCAGCAGGTTGCCATAAATGCCGCTCTCAGCCTCAAAAGCTTGTCATGTCTTGTTTTGACTTCAAAGCATGTGTAACGACTGCGCCTCTAAAACATGCAGAAGGAGTGCAAGAGGGAAAAAAGACAGCAGGAGAAATGGTTTGCTAACCCTTCCTACCTGTAGACAGGTAGAAGGTGTTGTAGAAATCCCCCCGCAATATTAATAAAACTCAGTTTTTCAGTCTGATCTCTATCTACTATATTTGTAACCTTTGTCTGATTCTTCACGCTCACTTATAATGGAAGCTTAATTCTGTTGCTACAAATGTACAAATAATCACACAAATTCAGAACTATAAGCAAAAACGTTTTCTAGGATGAGACAAACATAGATAATGTTGCAGAAGTTTAGTTTGTATAATTTTATCCACACACAATTTCTTTGCTTTGAAAAATATAGGGCCATCTCTGAAATTACAAATGAGATATATATTTAAAGCTTAATTTACAAATACCTTTGACTGAACAACTCAAAAGCGTTTTTTGCATTAACATTTATTGTCTGTGTCACGATTTGGATTTAGAGGTGGATGCAAATGCAGAATACATCTGAAATGTTTTTAATAAGGTACAAACAAAACACAAAACAAGACTTGCATGAAACCAGGACTAGAATAACATGATACAGATGGACATACCAAACAATGCAAGACAACCTGTGCAGTGCAGAACTTGACTATTTATACACAAGTGCTAATGAGCCAAACGTGAATCAGGTGAAACAGATGGCATGTGACTAGGTGCACTGGCTGATGGGAATCGTCTTAATATTTTTCCACTATTTAGATGACAGATCCCCCCTTAACGAGTGGCTCCTGAGGCACATAATCAGCTCAGGAAGGGTCCAGGACCCTCAGACCAGATGTCGCTAAGCACTTCTCTGATGGTTCAGGTGTGGGGCGGTCTCTTCCGCACCACAGAGAGATGATGCGATATCCCTGGCACGTCTTGAGCGTGGTGCAACGGATACTGCGCAGCCAGCAGGAAGAACGAAACTCAAGGAAGAGCCCAGGGGAGGAGCGACGTTAACCATGAAGCTAGAGGGGGGAGTGGAGTTCTCTGTAAAGCCAGAGGGGGGAGCAGAGTTCTCCGTGACACGAGAGGGGGAAGCAAAGTTCTCCGTGAGGCCAGAGGGGTGAGTGAAGTACTCCGTGAGGCCAGAGGGGGGAGCGAAGTACTCCGTGAGGCCAGAGGGGGAAGCAAAGTTCTCCGTTAGGCCAGTGGGGTGGAGCGAAGTACTCCGTGAGGCCAGGGGGGAGCAAAGTACTCCATGAGGCCAGAGGGGGGATCAATGCTCTTCACGAAGCATGAGGGGAGAGCGATGTCCTCGGCGGAGCAGGTAAGTGAAATGACATATGGTGCAAAGCATAGAAAAGGAGCGGCATCTTCAGCGGAGCATGGAGACAGAACATGTCCTCAGCAGAGCAAGATAGCAGGGTGGCAGAGAGACGTCCTCCGCAGAGTAGGAAGGTGGAACGAAGTCCGGAGAGGAGCCTGATGTAGTGACATCAGAGGTGGAACAAGGCAGCAAAACAAAGCTCTTGTCTGCACTGGGAGGTGGAGCAATGTCCTCAGCTGAACACGGAGACTGAGAGGCGTCCACAGTCTAGCAGGGAGGTTGAGCAATGTTCTCAGTTGACTTGGCGGGCTGAACGAGAGCGACAGTCGGGGCGGGAGGGCGGGAGGGCGGGAGATGACTTCAGCCTGGATGGAAGGCTCCTTCTTGATATATCCCCTTCCTTCTCCCACCTTGGTTTTTCCCTTTCATAAAGGACCTCTTGGACTCTTCTCAGCAGCAAATTCAGCTGCATCCAATGTTTTCGGTCTTGCATTCTGAGTACGATTTGGATTTAGAGGTGGATGCAAACGCAGAATACAACTGAAATGTTTTTAATAAGGCGCAAAGAAAACACAAAACAAGACTTGCATGAAACCAGGACTAGAATAACATGATACAGATGGACATACCAAACAATGCAAGACAACCTGTGCAGTGCAGAACGTGACTATTTATCCACAAGTGCTAATGAGCCAAACGTGAATGAGGTGAAACAGATGGCATGTGACTAGGTGCAGTGGCTGATGGGGATCATCTTAATCTTTCTCCACTATTTACATAACAGTCTGCTACAAAAAATACACTTTAATTAGAAGTGAGTTTTAATTACCAATCTTTTAGAACCCTAATCCCAAAAAAAGGAGGGACGCTGCTGTGTAAAGTGTAAATAAAAACAGAATGCAATGATTTGCAAATCTCATAAACTCATATTCACAATAGAACATAAAAAACATAAATGTTTTTCAAATGTTTAAAGTGAGTAAATGTACCATTTTAAGATAAAAAAAAACATTTTCATTTTGAATTTGATGGCCGCAACATGTCTCAACATGTCGCAACATGATTTGGGACGGGGGCAACAAAAGGCTGTAAATAAAAAAAATTAAAATAAAAACACAGCTGGAGGAATATTTTGCAACAAATTAGGTTAATTGGCAACAGGTTAGTAACATGATTGGGTATTAAAAAAAAAAGAGTATCTTAGAGAGGCAGAGTTTTTCAGAAGTAAAGATGTACAGAGGTTCATCTGTGAAATACTGTGTCTACAACTTGTGGAATAATTTCAGACTAATGTTCCTAAGCATAAATTGCGAAGACTATGAATATCTTATCATCTACAGTACATAATATCATCAAAAGATTCAGAGACTTTGGAGAAATCTCTGTGCACAAGAGACAAAGGTGAAAATCAATATTGCATGTATGTGATCTTCGGGCCCTCAGGTGGCACTCCATTAAAAACAGACATGATTCTGTAATGGAAATCACTGCATGGGCGCAGAAACACCTCCAGATCTCATTGTCTGTGAACACAGTTTGCCGTGCCATCCACAAATGCTGGTTAAAGCTCTATCATGCAAAGGAGAAGCCATATGTGAACATGATCCAGAAACACCACCATCTTCTCTTGGTCAAAGCTCATTTAAAATGGACTGAGGCAAAATGGAAAACTATTCTGTGGTCAGTCGAATCGAAATTTTCTTTTTGGAAAAATTCTTTTTGGAAACCATGGACGCCGTGTCCTCTAAACTAAAGAGGACTAAAGAGGAGAGGTTTTTTATCAGCGCTCAGCGCTCAGTTTAAAAGCTTGCATCTCTGATGGTATGGGGGTGCATTAGTGCCTATGGAATGGGCAGCTTACACATCTGGAAAGGTAACATCAATGCTGAAAGGTATATACAGGTTATAGAGCAACATATGCTTCCATCCAGATTCCATCCCATCTTTACTTCTGAGAGACTCTGCCTCTTTAAGATACTCTTTTTTTATACCAAATCATGTTAATGACCTGTTGCCAATTAACTTAAATTAGTTGCAAAATTTTCCTTCCTTTTAGTAGTGCTTACTTTCCAGCTTTTTGTTGCCCCCCCCCCTTTTTTATTTAATTTTTTTGAGACATGTTGCAGCCATGATATTCAAAATTACCTTTTTTTCGTCCTCAGTTTAAATATTTGATATTTTTTCTCTGTTTTATTGTGAATAACATATGGGTTTGTGAGGATTGCAAATCATTGCATTCTGTTTTTATTTATATTTATTTACATTTTACACAACATCCCAGCTTTTTGGAATTGGGGTTGTACATTATTTTCTCACTTCTCATTTTAAGGAATTGTAAAAAAAAAATTAAATAAAAATTGCCCAGGGTATTTTCACATACAGTACAGATCTGGTGGACAGAAAATAGGTTAAAAACATTTGAGTATTCTTTTGATAGTGCCCAAACTACAGTACATTGCAAAAGGCGTAGACACCCAACATTTTAAATATACATTTTAATATACCTTTTGCCTGGTTAAGATAGAAAATAACATTAATTAATAGACCACTGATTCTGTAACAAACATCAAGGTTTACTGAGGTTTGAGAAGCAGGTAAAAGCCAAAATCTGTTTAAATAAGACAAAATATATAGAAAACCCTGCCAGCTGATTTTCCTCATAAAACTGTGTAGAATTGAGAGCATTTATGAAGGTAAATAATGGTCACACCAAATATTGTTTTTTGTTTTACAATGTTATTGGTTTGCATCAAATTTCTGAGCTATAATATTTAGTCACTGACATAATACACCATAACCTACCGAGACACACTAATCCTTTTAAATGTTAAATAAATAATACCACTATATTGGTGACAAATATTACCGAGTTTTGGAAGTGACATTTCAGTCAAGGAGTTATGATGACTTATTCAAATTGATGTACAGTAAGGCTTTAACAGTATTCTCCATCATAATGTTAACTTAATAAGACGTCGATCTAAAGCATTAGCAGCATAAGCACAACCAATTGACACAGCCACGTTTCTGCACACAGACAGTGCGTTCAAAACTCTCACAAGCCTGCATGTGTATGAGTGTGTGTATGCAAATGTGCACGTGTGTGTGTGTGTGTGTGATTTTGTCAGTGGTCTCCTTGTATCAGTTCCTTCTTGGTAATTATTCGGAGATTCCACCACAATACCGGAAGATTTGTGTCATTCCGGAACTCTGGCCTCCAAAGACAGCCTGGAGCCATGCATCAGCCTCTCTCTCTCTCTCTCTCTCTCTCACTCTATCCATGGGACAATAACAAGCCCTGGGGCCTCCCTATATGTCAGTCTGGCCAGCTCAGGTTACTCCTCAGCCAGCGGAGCTTGGACGTCACTCACCTCCCGCGATGGAGCCCAGAGTGAAGCGGTACGCAGACTCAGCAGCCTGGAGCCAGACCGGCCTCGAGATGTCTGTATGCTACAGCAAAAAGACAGAAGGCGAGCACGAGAGGCAGAATAAAACACTGAGCAAGACTAGAGGGAGGGGATGAATGAATTGAGCTTTATAAAACTATCGCCAACCAGATACTGTGCGGACAGAAGAGTGCTATAGAGCAGTTGACAGGAGAGGAAAGATGTGGAATGTGCTGCAGGCGCCTTGCATCTTATCCTCCCCTCTTTTCCCACTCTTATTTATGTGAAGATGGAGTCCTGTCTGTAGATGGTTAAGAATATTTCCAAAAATTCTGAAGTAATAAAACTGCTTATGGTATGGCTATTAGCTGATCTTTACCTTAGCACCCAAAGCAGGACTTTCTAGTTATCAGGCTGTCTTGCTTTCTCCACTGTGATGGAAAGGAGATGATTATTCCTGTGAAATTTTCAGTTCTCCGATAAGCATCTACATGAGTTACAAACGTGTGTTCGCATACTTATGAGTAGTCTATGTCTCTTTGTCATACACACTCTCTTTCTTTCTCTCTCTCTCTCTCTCTCTCTCTCTCTCTGCACAGCTGTTTTTACTGTAGGGCAGAATGCTAATGAGGCTGCACTCTGATCAAAGGAGCTTGTGCAATTACCCCAACTTCCACCCAAGGAGGCCTGAGAATGCTACAAATGTCTATGTGTATGTGTGTGTGTGTGTGTGTGTGTGTGTGTGTGTGTGTGTGTGTGTGTTCCCAGTACCAGTTCCAGACCTCCAACAGTGAAGGCAGAGACCACAGCACTGACTAGATTAGGCCTCCAGACACACCCTCAGGTAAACTCCCACTATGTCACTAATGCTCTTCATCTCACTGCTTCTTTTTCTCTGATTCTCTGATTATGTTTTGTCTGCTTCATTTGCTTTCTCCATCACTCTCTCCTGCCCAAACTTTTAGACAAAACAGGCCTTGCTTCAGGATCTTCATACAATGAGACTTCAGAAAGCCCAGCCTGGAGAAAAGCACCTATTAAAGACTCTCAGATGTCAGTGTGTGTGTCTCTGTCTCTCGCTCTCTATGTGTGTGTGTGCGTGTGGAGGGGTATGTTTGTGATGTGTGTATCCGTGCAGAGGTGACAAGCTTTTACTGGGGGGAAATTGTGGATAATGTTCTGTCCAATTAGTTTTACATAATGCAGGATCACAAAGAAGAAACCATCACCCTACTAATTCTATTATGGAGAGAGCATGTGTAATTTTAGTGTAATAAGAATGTGGTTATGTTATTACCCAGCAAAAAGGCTCTGAGATTAAAGCGTGCTCTCTATCTGCATCCAGAGAGACAGAAAAAAGAGAAAACTGTGGAGGTGCGAGGGACCTTACCTGCCTCTGCACTTCAGCTAGGTGATAAGGCAGAGCACCTTCTTCCAGAGGAGCTATCCTCTCAATATCAGCCAGGTTCAGCCATCTACACACACCACAACACAGAGAGACAACATGTATATTGAGAAAGGGAACAGTAAAGACAGAAAGATGGAAAGAGAGAAGAAAGGAGAAAGATAACAGAAGACTGTAAAGAGCAAGAGAGACACAGCAGCAAGGGTTAGAATGAGATGCCAGGAAAGCTTCACATCACTGAAGCCAGAACACCAAATGTGCAGTATCCCTCCCAGCAGCATGAAGTCACATTTTCCATAAGCTTTTTACAGTGCAGTAACACCAAGTTACTGCGTGCTTATACACATGGACAGGTAAACAAAGCTGGACACGAGCCTGCAACACACACAGATACACACACGCATAGTGAGACTCCTTCAGAGAGCCAAAGAGACACCCACAGTGCTCTCCACTACATGCCGCAGGCATTCTTATGGCTCCCTCATGCTCTCCTTCCCAATAAATCAACTGGCTGGAGCCACTGTTGTTACAGAAAACAGGCAATAACACTAAATTTACAAGCTATAAACCATGCTGTAATGTTTTAATGGCATTTATAGATTCATTCAACAGAGTCTGTTTTTGAGAAATGCGTTAGATAGGTAAACCCATGAGGTCGAACTATAATGGCAATGTTCATGAGAAACACCAAATCAACTGCACTGGTTACATTCAGGGTAAATAAAGCCTATCTGTGGTATAGAGTATAGACTGAGGGTCGAAATGAACTGAAATCTCTTTTGTACAGTGATTAAGCCTAAAAACACGACATGGGGATATGATTCGTGTTATAATAATAAAAGCTTTAAACTGTGCTTTAAATTGATGAATTTATGACAAATTAATGAAGGTTTGTTTGAATTTGTGCAGAGAAATGTTTTACTACATTCTAGTTTTATTATGCATGTATATCCTTAGTGCTTCCTGGTCTGTTCATTGTTGTACTGTTGGACGAGTAACTATGGAAAAACCTTTCACTAGATTACATCACATGTATGTAATATGTATGTGACAAATAAAGAACCTCGAACCGTGAAAGATGTTTAGCTTATATAGTGTTTACCCTGAGTGAGTGTGCAGGCCAGCGAGCTGGTACAGGATGTCTACCTCCAGCGGTGTGATCTGACCAAATTTATTGGCAGCGTTAACAAATTCCTCTGCGGAAAGAGAAATGGGAGAGTCATGTAAATGACACTAATACTAACTCCATTATTAATATTACTGCTAGCACTGCTACTACCAATAATACTGATCAAAATAATAAGGTATAATAATAATTATTACTATAACAATTAAAGAATACAAACAGCCACAAGACACCCACTGAGATAGGAAGCTCAAAAGATTTGGAGACATAATAGAATAACCTGCTGCCCAAGTTTGTGTACAGTAGAGAAGATGTGCTTGATAAGAGCAAATCCTTCCAAAAATTGAATTGTCAGACACAGGAATGTGTAATGAATGAGTTATGCAGATCTTGCAATATGACAAGGGGAGAACATCATCATCAAATCAGGCACATACTAATTACTCTGTCTACAGAAATAACTATGCACAGTCAAGTGTAGTGCCTTTCTGCAATTTTTGAGTTTTTTCTGATCCTAGTAAGAGGTGAAACCTGGATGTATTTACCATTAAAATATAACAACACTATTTAGCAATGTAAATCAGCAATACTCAAAGTGGAGCCCATGAAGCTCAGCCAGAAAGTGTGTGGATTTTTTGTGGTTGTTTTTTTTTAGTTACAGCAGCGAAAAGCACAACCCACCATTATCAAAGTTATTATAAAGTTCTTATAATTATTAGTCTGTTTGACTGGTCACTAGAATTGAATGAATTTAATCCATCCTCAAAAACTCAAAATCAAGTAGGCCTACAAATAATGCTCTGGAAGTTCATTAATAAAAAGCTCTATGGTGCCAATAAATAGACAAACATTATTGTACATATTTATCTAATATTGAAATAGATAATGGAATAATGAAATAGAGTATGAAATACTGAATGTATAAATATCTATGCTGAGGGGGTCCCTGGAATTTATTTCACAGTTCATAAGGCTCACTGGCTACAAGAACGATATAAGACCAAGTATTGAATCTTACACACTGACATTAAGGTTTTGTGTGGTGTTTATCGTTCTGAGATAACATTGCATTCCTGTTTTGAGACTTGTCTTGTGACCGGCACCAACCCAGTATTACACAGCAACATTCTACCAAACAAAACAGGAAATGGCTACACAGAGTTCTAATCTGTAATCTCACTCATACTGGACTTCCTGGAAAATATAAAAAAGGGCAGTCTGGTAGGTACCTTTGGTGACGAGTATATCCTTGCGTGTACCAGCTAATGTGCTGTAGATTTTCCGAATGATCTCCATATTGTTGAGGAGAGAGTTGAAAGCATTAAAGAAGGAGAAGCTAACCACGTGAGTAGTGCCTCCTCCCACGACCTGCAAACCGGGGAGTCAATACAGCATTTATTAAGTGCAGTAAATGTAATTAATTATAATTAATAATGTAATCCTATATAATAATATATCCTACACAAACTCTGCAATTTTTTTATGGCCTTCCTTCCTTACTGAGAGAAATCTGTTTACAATATCAAATGGTTTCTGAACACATAATCATCCACTGGATGTACTATTTGGTCACACATAAGATTAATCTGATTGGGGGTATGTCCGGGGGGTTGATTCCCAGATATAGATTAAAGAGATACATGAATTAAAAAACAATAAGTTCAGTTATTTAAAGTAATGATTTATTCGTTTTAGACCAGAACTTGGTGTCATATGCAGACGGTTCACACTGATTACTCACTGAGACAAGGTTCTCCTCAACAAATGGAGTAAGCACGTGATGGCGGATGGTGGACATGATGTCACTGAAGTCTAAGGCTGAAATCATCCCAGTCTTCCCCTTGTCCTTTATAGCAAAGGCCTGCCGGGCATGCTCAAACTGCAACTCCTACAGCAGGAAACAGAGGAGCAAATATGTGAGGGCCATTCAACAACACACTTTAACAGACTAGCAAAATGGCAATATTTTTCATTACAGGGTTTTACACAAATACTAATGACAGTGAAGAAATCAGTCACAGTACATACTGTAAGACCTTATTTTGTAACTGATAGATGTTCCTTCTAACATCAAACAGCTCATCAATAAAACCTCAATTTACTGTCTTTTAATTAACAGTTACTGAGCCGGTGGCGTGATGTCAGAATGAGTCAGGGCTCTGTGCTTTGTATGTATGCCTATGTGTTTCTGTCTGTCCACATCTTCTCTGTGTGTGTGTGTGTGTGTGTGTGTGCACTTAATGAAAACCACATCAGGTGTAGTCTGATCCTATGCTGCATGCCCTGGAGAGGAGGCAGGTGTTTCCGGAGCAGGGGGCTGTGATTTAGCCGGACAGGCCTGCAATCAGACACATGAGCTGGAGGAGAGAGAGCGGGAGGAGGGGGTCGCACCAGGAGTCAGCGCTGTTGTCAAAACTGATCAGATACTACCAGCCCCTCTGATCTCCATAACTCAACATGCCATCAACTAAAATGCCAGCCATTTCTCACACTCTCATCTCTCTGGAATTCAACATAACTGATGGACAGAGGGATCACCTCTGTTCTAAATTTGAATTTACAGACAAAAGTAGACTTTTACTATTTTACACTTGACTTCTCTACTAGTGCTTGGTGCACTAGCTTATCTAAAGTGCTTGAAAACAAGTAAAGATAAAAGAAAATGCACTGTAGTAGAATCATGCAAAAAAAAAAAAATTTCCCCATCGCTGAATGTGTGTGTGTGTGGGGGTGATTTCCCATAGAAACTGATATGTTATAGGGTTTGTCCTCTTATCTTCACAAATTACATGTGGAGATATTTCAGCCACAAGATGGCAGAGTGAAAACAAACTCCTAGGACCAGGTTAGTGAGGGCTGGAAGGTGGGTGTTTCCCACCTGTAGGAACTGGGTGAACTCTAAGTAGCTGAGGTGCTTTTTGACGTCCTGTCCAAAGTGCAGGTGGATAAATTCACAGTCCCACTTAAAGGGGATATGATGGTGAACAGTTGTCTGGCTGAAGATGTCCCGTACATTTTCTACAACACAAACACACACCCAGCTCCTATTAAAAAATCTAGTCAGCTTTTTAATCTTGTGTTATACACCTCATATATCTCATCAATTTATTTTATTTTCAGATGGACAATAATAGTTTATACATCAGTAAAGACAGCTGTACAAACACATACATTTAACAGACATTAAAGTCAGTTATGACAGACAAGCGTATATCACTTTGAACTAGCCAGTTCATAAGTTACTGGCACCTACATACCAAAAGATATATCCCCAGTTCCAGTCTTGTCAAATAACTGAAAAGCAACTAGGAAGAGTGCATCGGGCACACAGAGCACTGATTCAAAGGCCAGAAACTCCTGGAAAGAGATGAGTCTGTTTGAACAAGAAAAAAACACACAGATACAGCCTTTAACTCTTCATTTATTTATTTATTTAGTATGAACTATTTTTACATATGTAGTATACCGTATGTGTACTGATGTTATACAATATAATGCGATCTACTAGAACTAAAACTCCATCCATCCATCTATCTTCTATACCGCTTATCCTTTTCAGGGTCACGGGGCACCTGGAGCCTATCCCAGGGAACATCGGTTACAAGGCAGGGTACACCCTGGACAGGGAGTCAATCCATCGCAGGGCACAATCACATACACACTCACACACCCATTCACACACTACGGACACTTTAGACATGCCAATCAGCCTACCGTGCATGTCTTTGGACTGGGGGAGGAAACCGGAGTAGAACCGATACTCAATCCTATGAATTTTACTGCATGAGAGTTATTCACTAAAAAGGTATAAAAAGGTATCAGTTTTTATAGTTAATAAAAAGCAAGTCATCTATATCAGCTTTAGACTTGTACAACATGTACAGTTGTATAAGCAAAGATGTGATGGAGACTTCAGGTAGCCCTAAATCATTTTTCAATCTATTTCAGTTTTCAGGAATACAAAAAAAATTAAAAATAGCTAACATTGAAACAGACGACACTTTTTCTGAGGATTTATGACTAGAAGAATAGCTAGGCCAACTACTGCTGCAGTTTGAATAAGCTCGTAAAGTATCAAAGCATTAAACCCTGGCAGGAGAGATGGAATCTCAAACACACTGAAAAATAATTTGAAAGCAGAGACATAAATCATTATTAATCTTCCTTAAACAGAGGATATTTCTAACGCCGAACAAAAGATGTTCAAATTTTCACTTGCTGGTATGCTTTAGTGTGATACAATAAATCAGGTCAAACATAAGAGTTTCGAATCTTATTTCTGAAATTGTTAATATCAGTCTCACGATAGCATTACTTTGTTAACTCTTACCCATCTTTAGTGGTGTCCGCAACCCCAGCAATGAGTTGTACGGTTTTTGGATTGTGGGTAGGTTGAGTGTGGAGTCCCAGATAATTCTGCACAAAGTCTTTAGGAGTCATGTAATGCTCCCCATCCTTATCCACCACACTTGCATGCTGTGGGGGAAAAACAAGCAAATATGGTGCAACTAAATTAGTTTCTCAGGGATATTTGACTGTGCAAGGTAATTTAAGTGGTACTTTAAAGTAGTCGATTTAGTAAGCTAGGTCTTCTGACCAAAGCTATGGTGTGTATTTAGAGCATAGTTTTATTATGTTCTTCTTGATAATGATTTTCAAAACCCTCCCTTTGAGCAGTTTCTTGCTTTCTACATTAAAAGTTACTTAGTGAAAATGTTGAGTGTTGAAAGTAAAACCTGCACAAATACAAGTCTTTTTCCATCTCCTAAAATAATAATACATCCCGTGCACTGACGGTGGTAGGAAATTAAATGCTCTACAGATCAAAATTTGTTTACTCTCTCTGTAAATGCTTCAGTGAAAGATGATGTAAAATCAGCAGCAATCTATCCTTTGTATCACTGTTCTCACTGCTATTATTGACCACTCTCTTCCAGTAACTATTCCAGTCCACTCTATATAACAGTAATTGCTCTAAGCTGAAACAGCCTTTCAACAGTGTTTCTTTCTGTGTAAGAACATCGATGTCATTGATTTATGGTTCTCTTTGCAAACCCAGTGTATACTCTGACTGAAATACATCAATAATTTCACATTATTCATGGATTCCATTGATAGACGATGAGTTCAAAAGTACACAATCAAAAAAAAAAGAAAGAAAGAAAGAAAGAAAGAAAGAAAGAAAGAAAGAACTTGTTAGCTGTGCAAAGGGTTGGTGACTTCTGCAATATTATTACAAGAAATCCCAGAAAACTCAGTGGACTTGATCATGTAATGATCAAGCAAAATACATGAATCCTCAACTCGTTACACAAATAAATTAATCAAGAATAAGATCACAAGACAGACACATTTATGCCATTCTTCTAGTACTTCATCAGCAGCATGAAAGAGTGATACAAGCACTTTGAGTGAAGTCTTTCAAACAGTTACTTTTGTTGTAGTTGTAAAGTTTTACAGTACATAATGGTGCAAGTTAAAGAGCAATAGTAAAAGATCCCGCTTTGATGAAATACACACGCTCTCTTTCTGTGTATGTCTCCCTCTCCCTCCCTACCTCCCTACCTTACACACACACACAAACACACACACACACACACACACACACACACACACTCTACAGCTAATGCTTGTGGAGGAAAGCATTAATTCCAATCAATTTATTAACAGCTTCACCATATAATTGAGTGCAAGTTCAGCCATGGTAAGCCTAGAGTACTTCATCATCAAATCAAGCACGTACTGTAGTCAGCACTGAGTGAAATACTACTCTTGCGTTCAGTGGCTCCTTTACACATTATAGCAGACTTCATTTCTGAGAGCTACTTAATTATTTCATGCGACGAGGGTGGTATTAAAATCATAGCTCCGTCAATTATAGATTTGATCACTGTCGAGCAAGGTTAACTGTGCAGTGATGTGTGGTGAGAGAGTGAGCGGCTTTTAAAATGTTGCTAGGTTAAAACGGGAGCCACTCTTTTTGAGAGTTGTTGAAGTGCTTTCAATAACTAGCAACTGACAGTGTAATGTAACATCAGCTGCCATGACTGCTCTACTGTGCCATCACAGATTCACCAGCAGCCCAATCATGGAATCACAAGAAACTTAGTGCTCAGGGTCCAAATTATAGCAAAAATAACCTGTGTTGCCGGTTGCATGTACATTGACTAATTGCCTTGCTGAGACTACATGAGACTGAAATAAATGTCAGAGGTTGGGAAGAGTCCAGAAAGGGCAGATACCAGGGTGAAGGGAAGGGACAGAATTAGTCCAAGCATGTGTGTGACCTTTTCTGTAAGTCCTTGGACCTCAGCCAACTCTTGACACACATCCTCAAAGACTAATTACACACACAGAGTGCTAGGTGGTTTTTATTCAAACACATATGCCACGGCAATCATAAGTAAAAACGGACTTGCGTATAATTGTCGCACTCCAAGTTCCTTCTTAAACAATCCCACTTATTTCTGATCAATTGTTGGAAGTTTATATAATTGAAAATTATTTTAGGTCACTTTAACACACTTTAAATAAAACATTTACCTAATAAATAAATAAAATGTAACAGCTATGTACTGTGACAGACTGGTATCCCATCCAGAGGGTATTCCCACCTCGGTGGGATATTCATTTTGCTGGCATGGTTTGGGTCCACTAAGAGGGGAGGTTCACCGCAAACCAATACAGTATTATTCTGACAGATCAACTTTATCCAATGAAGAAACATTTCTATCCTGATCTGGAATGGTCTCTTCATGTCTCAGGTTGACAATACCTCCCTCCACAGGGCATCACGGCTCACTGAATGGTCTGATGAGCATGAAAATCATATGCTATGACCTTTACAGTCAGCACATCTCAGCCCAAGTGAACACCTCTGGGAGAGTTTAGACCTTTGTGTTCTCCACCACAAAATTCAAAACACCACTGAGGGAATATCTTCAGGAAGAATGGTGTTCCTCCCCCATGTACAGTTCCAGAGATCTTTAGAATCTATGCCAAGACACAATGAAGCTTTTGTGGTAGCTTGTGGTGGACCAACACCTTACAAAGAAGCTTTATGTTACTCATTAATTCATCTTCATTAATTTCTTCATCCTGGACAAATTCAAGGCTATCCTAGGAACACTTATCATGAGGCGAGACTACACCCTAGATGGGGCACCGGTTCATCACAGGGCACCACACACACACACCTAGGGGCAATTTAGTGTTGCTAGTCCACCTACCAGCATGTTTTTGGGAGGTGGGAGGAAACTGGAAAATCTGGAGGAAACCCACACACACTAGGGGAGACCATGCGAAACTCATGGAGTTGTGAGACAGCAATGCTACACCACCATGCCACCAAGTTTAAATTATTTGTTCCTTCAATTTGTCTGTAGACCTTATTAATCTACATCTAGCAGTGGTTAATTTGTCAGGAATGCTATGCAGACATACTCAGATGAATACGCAGTCTGATGATACTTAGACCAACAAATAGGATATAACCACTTTCAGCAGAAAACTGTACAGCTCATACTCATGCCCATGCAACTTAAAACGGCGATTTAAAAAATATGAGATACATCGTATGACTTCTCGATTCAGAGTAAAAAATCATTGAACGAGAGCTCATACCTTCAGGAATATTTCTTTAAGTTCATTTGGTTTGGCTCGTTTAATGGACTGCACCTGCAAACACATATAAATCACCACTACATTAAGACATTTCCACTTTTACATATGGATATGTTGTACATGATCATATAGTCACGTTTTACAATAGCAACAAGTGTTTTATTTCACCAGATACGACACAAGATTAGATAATTACACACGTAATTACTTTAAACTAAACACAATATTTAACACATAAAACGAAAATATCATTTTTTTAAAAAGCCGAACTGTCTAGTATGCATTATGTTTATATCTATAGCAGTAAGCATGAAAAGCATAACAGAAAGACTGACTAAGTAAACGCCAGCCTGAACATCTTCCAACATGCACTTCTCAAAGGAGACGTAACACTTTACAAGCAACGTTAGTTACTGTGTAAAAAAGAGAAATACAAATAAATAAATAACATATATATATATATATATATATATATATATATATATATATATATATATATATATAGGCTACTCTTCTTCAGGATAGTCCTGAAGAGGCTTAAGAACAGGAGTACACTCGACAACCGACACAGAGACAAGTCAGTCGCGTGTGGATTATTATAATAGGTTATACACTCACAAATAGAAGAAATAACGTTTTGTGGTTAGTATTTTTGACAAGCATAAACATTAACAGAGTCACCTTGACCGCCATGCTGGGTGTGACGTCACGCTTCCTCGCGCACGCTTCTTTTGAGCCCAACACACCTCTCCGCCGGCTGTGTGTTGGAGCGAGTGGCTCCACGACTGCGGCGTCATTTGTGTCCAACTGATGGTACGTTTATAAATAAGCGTGTAAAGGTAAAATACATTTTAAACACGAGTAAAGTGAATAATCTAGATCCATATCTCAGAGAAATAACTTAAAACATTAACCAACTCAGCTAGAGTACTAAGAAAACAGGATTTTGAAAATGAAATCTCATGTCTTTCAATGACTTATCCATTTTAGGTTATGAAAAATATACATTCTTTCAATATTATACATATTCTACATGTTTAACAGGAATTTTCACCATGGTTTTATTATGATTACTAGGGTATGACCATAGTACAACCATGTTTCAAGCAAGGTTATGCCATTGTTACTATGCAACCCATGAAAACCATGGTTATATGACTGTAAGCATGACTGTACATCCATAGATCTTGCGATCTAACTAATAAGTTTGTTGTAAAAGAAAACAAAGCACAAAAGAGCAAATTATGCAAAAGGTTTAATTTACTCAAGTATATATATATACATAATTTATTTATTTATTTTAAAAGTGCACTTGGGTCAGACTTGAGTTCAGATCACTGACTGGAGCACAGATGTCTCCAACTTACAAGCATAAGAGAAAGGAGATGAGGAAACAGGAAGGAGAGAGAGAGAATGAGAGAGAAAGAGATTAAAAAGTTGTAAAACATATAATTACATGGATCATGGAAAATTATTTGCATGATTAACATTTGTAACTTGTTAAATAGGTTCTACTTTGACCCTTTTCTGAAAGGGACAGTTTATGCCAAACCAAGGATGGGAGATGCAACTTTTTTTCCTAACATTGTAGGCTATTTTATATCGCTATGAAAACATAGAACATAGATAATTTAGGTTGTTGTCATGAGTGAAGTCAAAATGACTAAACCAGGGTATTTATTTTAACTTAGAACATGATTTTTTTTTTTTTGATAATGACTTTAGGTGTCAAGTAAGTTACAAGGTTATCATATACTTTTTTATTATGGGTTTGGCAAGACCCTGAAACTGTTATTCACATCTCCACAGAGGCTAATTGAGTGATGACTGATTGGCAGCAGCATTTTTTTTTTTTTTTTTTAAAAATTTTTTTAAAAAAAAAAATTTTTTTTTTTTTTTTTTTAAAAAAAAAAAAGACAAAATGCGTTTTAAACTTTTTTTTTTTTTTTTTTTTTTTTTTTTTTTTTTTTTTTTTTTTTTTTTTTTTTTTTTTTTTTTTTTTTTTTTTTTTTTTTGTTTTTTTTTTTTGTTTTTTTTTTTTTTTTTTTTTTTTTTTTTTTTTTTTTTTTTTTTTTTTTTTTTTTTTCTTTTTTTTTTCTGTTGATTTTTTTTGTTTTGTTTTTTTTTTTTTTTTTTTTTTTTTTTTTTTTGTTTTTTTTTTTTTTTTTTCATTTTTTTTTTTTTTTTTTTTGTGTTTGTTTGGGTTTGTGGGGGGTGAATGTATGTGTATTTCCTTTCTTTTTTTTTTTTTTTTTTTTTTTTTTTTGGAAAAAAAAGAAGAAAGAGCAGGAGCAGGGGGTTGTTTTATTTTGTTTTTTTTTTTGTGTTATGAGGTGTTGATTAAAAGGTTTTAAAATAAATATAATTTTTTTTTTTTTTTTTTTTTTGTTTTTTTTTTTTTTTTTTTTTTTTTTTTTTTGTTGTGTTGTTTTAATTGTTTTTATTTTTTTTATAAACCAAAAAAAATTCTTTATATTACATTGTATTTTTTAAATTATTATTAAAAAATACATCTCTGAGTTTTTTATTCATGTTGTTTTACTAATAATTCAGTTTGGTTATTTATATAAAATATATAATTTATAGTTTTATTTTTTTAATATTGTTAGTGTTTTATGTGTTATTTATGAGAGATATATTTTAATTTTTTTGTTTAAATAATTTTTTTTTTTATAATATATTTTTTGTTTTTTTTTTTTTTGTTTTTTTTTGTTCTAAACCTTACATTTCTTATTATTTTTTGCTTTTTTTTTTTTTTTTTTTTTTTTTTTTTTGTTTTCTTTTAATCTTTTTTTTTTTTTTTTCCTTGGCTGGGCTGGCGTAAAAATGGAAACAATTTGTTTCTAAAAATTTTTTTTCGAGCAATGTCAGGGCCAAAAAGGAAAGGGGTTTTCATATTTTTTATTGTTTTTATGTTGATTGGGAAAAAAAGGAAAAAAAAAAAAATATATTTTTATTTTTTGTTGTTGTTTTTTTGGTTTATTTTTTTTTTATTTTTTATTTTTTTGTATTGTATGTATGAATTTGTGCTAAAAGGCTTCTATAATGTTTTTATTATTATAATGTGCATGGCATTGCTTACAATTATTTTTATTTTCTTTATTGCAAGGAAAGGTTTCGACTTCTAGCATATCAAAACATATTACTTAGGTCAAGTAATAAAAGCTTTGTTAATGGAGTGATTTTGTAGCTAAATAATAATTTCATTACCTTTTGCATATGGACTGGTCTGTATTTGAGAATATAAGAACCCCATTAACTAAAATGGTTAGGACCAATTCCATTTATAAGAACAATTCCCTTTCACACTCCTGTGCTGATTATACAGAAGAAAGTTTCTTGCCTTTATTATTACAGGTTTAACTCTATAGAAAAGCTACTCTTAGTTTTCTTCTGACAGCATAGTGTTTTTAATCTATTTACAGCACAGTGTTTTTGATGGAGCTGTGGGTCTTGTCATCATCATCATCTATGTCATATGGGATATTCTTTCTAGCAGATGTTCACAAATGTATGTATATTGTTTCTTGAAGCTGTTGGAGCTGTCATAAGAGCTTATTTTACCTGTTCCTCAGATCCATTATAGGAATAATTTAGATGAATTCTCCTTACAACATGAAGCACTGGCATTAGTGTACACTAAAAGCATGCTTAGTTTCTCAAAAGCATTTGATTCTTCATGAAATTATCCATGCAACTGCACATCTAAGAAAACTGGCTAATTGATATCCATCCATCTTCTACCGCTTACTCCTTTTCATTTAATAATTTAACTAACATCCTAATGGCAATTCATAATAATAATTAGCCACAAATTTTGCTGATTAGATTCCTAGAAAACAGCAAAGGTCTAACCTGAGTCAAGTGAAGTTATAGAATAGAAGAATGTCTAATAAAACAATAATTGGTGAAATGTTCACACTTTCTCATCTGGGAACAGTAGCAGCTCGGATTATGCAGTGAGACTCTAGCTATATACAAAAGAGTCAAACTGCATTATATGAAGGGATAGAGTTAAAGTTAAAGAAATTAATTTTAAAAATCAAGGAAAGGGAATTGAAAGAAAAAGAAAAAAACAGATCATCGTATAAATCCACTAAGACTTATGCATAATGTTTTTTTCCTGAACCATAAATTAATATTTATTTTAAATTTGAATGGAAAAAGTATAAATACTGGTGTAATTTTCTTTCAATTTTACTTATCCTACATTACTAATTGGGAACTGTATCATTGTTGTTGTTGTTGTTGTTGTTTTTTTTTAAATTAATGCCAAGGTATCAAAAATACAGATACACAGCAAAATGTAAAAATGACATACAATCAAATGCTAATGAAAGCAAAGCATCATTTATAACTGTACTGTTATGGGACACGTCCAGACACTTTGGTTTACGTCTACAGGGAAAGAGATACGTCAAAATAGCAACATCCAATCACGTGTGAGAGCGGAAGCACGTGGGTAAACAGGAAGTAGTTTTGCATTTCGCGGGTTATGTGGTAAAGCGTGCGTGGAAATGGCGGGTAAGAACGTATTTTTATATTATGTGATTCGTGTAAAAAGCAATATATTGTGTAAGACAATACACGAATGCATTGTTAAATACTGATGTAGCTATCAGTGCTCTTTAGCGAGTTGACTGGCTAGCATGGTAAACAGCCGTCAATGAGCTAGCTAGTTAGCTACCTGACAGCTAGCTACGCAACTGACGTAACTTGGCTAACTATAACTCAGTAATGGCCTGCCGCAGTAAATACCCGTGCTTTTGAGGAATATGTTCATGATAAGTAACGTGTAGGGGATAAAGATAACAGAACTGAGGGAGGGCTGAACGCCGTGTTTGTAACACATTCTGGTGAACTAGTTAGCCGGGTAACTGTTAAAGGTTAGCATTAAAGCAGACATGCGTGTACTGCTAGCCAGAGTAGCTTGAGGTGAAGAGGTATAACAGCTCGCTCTAGCTTTGCTAGATAGTCATTAGCAGTCGGGTAATCTGCTGTTACTTTGCGCGCTAACACTGAACCATAAATCCACCCTGACACCCATCCATCTACTTACCCACCCATCCATCTACTTACCCACCCATCCATCTACTTACCCACCCATCCATCTACTTACTCACCTACCCTTCCATCCATCCATCTACTTACCTACCTGCCTACCTTACTCTACCCATCCCTCTAACTACCTACCACCATCCATCATTATTGCTACCTACCCACCCATCCATCTACTTACCTACCTACCCACCCATCCATCTACTTGCCTACCTACCCACCCATCCATCTACTTACCTACCTACCCACCCATCCATCTACTTACCTACCCACCCATCCATCCATCTACTTACTTACATACTTACCTACCTACCTACCCACCCATCCATATACTCACCTAGCTACCAACCCACCTACCCATCCATCTACTTACCTAGCTACCAACCCACCCTTCAATCCCTCCATCCATCTACCTACCAACCCATCTTCAGTAAGAGTTCTATCCTGGTCAGGGTTGTGGTGGATCATGGGAAATCACCCCTCTTCACACACATTCACACCTAGAAGACATATTTCCAGAGATTCAGTTAGCATGTGGTAACATTCACTTCTTCCTTCTCAGATGTCCTCCAGCAAACTGGTCACAGTCTGTTTTTTACCCCCTAATAAAACCAAGTAAACATCTGATTTGCTTTCTGCTTGTCCTTCAGATATGAATGCAATGGAGAAGAAACTGGCCGAATACAAATGTGACACCAATGAAGCGATTTGTTTAAAATTAGGTAAATAATGCACACCTGTTGTTCATATGTTCATATATGCTTTGAACATTTCAGAATCCAGCACAGTTTGTACACATGCTCAGACTACTGATTCACCTCACTGATAACAGACTTGAGCCTTATTCAGGCTATATTATTTTTTACATGTGGATGTGGGGTAATTGTTATTCCGTACGAATGAATATGTTGATAAAGATTCCATTATATTCTGTGGGAAAAGAGGTTTTGCGAAAATAAAATTCTTCTCCTTGGTAAAAAGACACTCTTGGGAGTGCTCTTTTCTGTTGTCTCCTAAAAAAACAATCGCGAGCTGTCTGAGTGTAAAACGCAGAACAGTAAAATATAGATGACATTTAAAAGGACTTGTCAGAGAAGTGACAAGTTTTAGGTAAGCTATTGATTTCCTGGCCTACATACATGTTATGAACATGCAACCTACTAATGATCGAGCTCAATTTGTGCTGAAAGACAATCTAAAACTACTGCTTATAATAAGTTAACTCAGTTTGTATTAAAGTGAGGTGGAATTTGAACACATGATTTTTTTTAGTATGACAGCAATGAATCCATCATGTAAACAGTCCTATCTCTGGGATTTATAGATAAATTGCTATAGTAATTGTTATAGACATTAACATTGCTACAGATTTAACACTACATAACATGCATATGTCTGTAAAAATTGTACTTTAGTTGGTATGTCATAGCATGAAAATCACCAAACTTTTCTGTGCTCTGGTCCTTCAAGGCTGCAATTGATGTCTCCTTTCTTGCGTTGTATGCATGTAAATAAAGCATACTAAACCAATGTTAGTAATAATGTGTGTTTCTCTTTATTTCCTGCAGTACGTTTCGCAGAGGATGTAGATGATGAAAGTACAACGTTCCACCCTGAGTACAGCCATCAATTGTATGGTGATGAGTAAGTGCCTGCAAGATTTATAGATATTGAGATCACTGTTTTAAAAATTGATGTGTCTTTCTAAGGCTTCATTACAAAAAAAATCTAATGCAGCGAAAGGGCTTTTTCACATGCTAATAAACATTCAAGCCACATACAACCCTGAATCAGTGGGAGAATCCCTGAAAGTTAGTTGTTCATGTCACCTAATTTGAAGCCCTGTGTGTTTCTATGACGCACTGTGTGGCATCTTCAGCTGGATAATTCACATGCCTCTCATATTTAATTATGTATGATGGTTTGGGAGAAAATCGCTTGAAATTTTATTAAGAAAAAAAAAAGGTAATTCAGAATTCTACAAACTACTTTGAATAGTTCTTCTTTGTAAACATATTTCAACACAGATGATCAGCCAGGGGAACAGTGATGCTGTAGACACCCTGCGATTTGTGGCGATTTGTGGCACACTACCTGTAATGGTAGACTTTCTTTTGCCTGTATATGTGTGTTATGGTGACCTTTTGATGTTTGTTATTCTGCACGCTCAGTTTTTCATTGTTGATCGAAGAGCTGTGGCTTGTCAAATATAGTCAATGCTCTCTTACAATTTGTTCCTGAATTTCACAACAGTGAAGTGGCATTTGGATACAAAGGCCTTCAAATTCAGCTTTACTACACTGCTGGCAACCTGAGCACGCTGTTCAAAGTGAAGTACACTTCCAAAGTCACTGAGACATTTGTCTGTGTGCAGGTAGGCTAATGATATTTCCTGTTGTTGTCTTGTGTAAACTTCATATGTATTGTATTGATATGAAAGGATGATGTAATTATACAACCCAAAGCTAACCATTATTTTCCTTTAACTTCTTTCATATTTATGGCAAGCGCTGGTTATTGGCTAGGACTTGCAGATTACATTAAATGACTAACTGGTCTTCTGTGTAGAAATCAGACTTTTGATTCATGCAGAGCTGTTGGGATGTAGGGGCACTGACTTAAACCACTGACTATTATAATAATTTAGATTCATTGGTAATTGAAATCTACAAAAATGATAATTGTTGTAACGTGCATTGCACAAATTCCCACAGGTTTTAAAATGTGAGAACATATCACAATTTCACACTTGGCAAGTGTGTTTTTTTTTCTTCTTTCTTTAAAAAAAACAAAAAGTTGTTATACAGTAATTCTGTGTATGGTGGATGATGATTCCCTAATCCCCAAAATAATAATAAAGTGTGACATACTGCATCTTGCTGCACTTGTTTAGGTATTCTGGATTTTTATTTATTCATTATACATAACAATGTGTATGAAATATTTCAGGTCTTTTTTTGTTTTAATCTTGCTGATTATGGCTTACAACACATATAATCAAAAATATAGTATCTCAAATTATTAGAATAAAGAATTTATAATATAGTAATGTTGACCTTCTGAAAAGTATGTTCATTTATGCACTCAGTACTTGGCTCCTTTTGCACAAATTTCTGCATCATTGTGGCGTGACATGGAGGCAATCAGCCTGTGGCACTGCTGAGGTGTTCTGGAAGTCCAGGTTGCTTTGATAGTGGCCTTCAGCTCGTCTGTATTGTTGGGTCTGGTGTGTTTCACAGATTCTCTATGGGGTTCAGGTCAGGCGAGTTGGCTGGCCAATCAAGCACAGAAATACCATGGTCAGTGAACCAGTTACTAGTAGTTTTGGCACTGTGGGCAGGTGTCGAGTCCTGCTGGAAAAGGAAATCAGCGTCTCTATAAAGCTCGTCAGCAGATGGAAGCATGAAGTGCTCTAAAATCTCCTGGTAGACGCTGCATCGACTCTGGACTTGAGAAAACACAGTGGACCAACACCAGCTTACATGGAACCCCAAATCATCACTGACTGTGGAAACTTCACACTGGACCTCAAGAAACTTGGATTCTGTGCCTCACCACTCTTCCTCCAGACTCTCGGACCTTGATTTCCAAATGAAATGCAAATTTTACTTTCGTCTTTCCCATGATTGTGGGTGTGTGTGCATATGTTACATATGTATGTAAAATATAACATGTGCACACCTCCAAAAGTATTGGAACAAAATATTGATTATATCATCGTGTAGCCCAGGCCAAGTTGCACCGTCATTCAGATTGTACTTCAGCTATTGTTTGTAGTGTAGCAGGT
Organism: Ameiurus melas; assembly: GCA_012411365.1. NCBI lineage: Eukaryota > Metazoa > Chordata > Actinopteri > Siluriformes > Ictaluridae > Ameiurus > Ameiurus melas. The sequence continues at coordinate 21,419,653 of CM022758.1, read as the reverse complement.
GTTGAGATGCAGATTGCATAATATCTGCTATAGTTATAGTGTAAAGGTGCGGCACGCCTTAGTTGTTTATAAGGGGTGGACAAATCACAGTCAACGGTGCTTGTATGTTTAGATATTGTAGACTTTTTCTCAGATTGCATCTCTGCCAGTGTTTATTCTGTCCTTCTCAAAAGATCGGTATCATTATAAGTGTAACTAATAGTTAGATAAAGTACTTTATCAGGCCACACCACATATAGTGTAGACTATGTAGTAGTAATTCTCTCCAGTAAATATGTACACAGTTCTTCAACAAGAGTAAATTGCTGCTCACATTGAGGTACTCTTCCCCTTTTTAGGTACAGAACAAGATGCTCTTTAATTAAAATGAAACCTTTTATGTAAGAATTAGATCTTACACTGGCATTTACCTTTGTTGCGCTTTCAGCTGAAAAGATGATGTATTCCCGAATAGACTAAAAGCTCTGAAGAAGCACAGTTAGTTAATATAGTGACCCAACAATGCACTCTTTATATCGAAGATTGCAATTTGTAAATGTTGTATAGAAGAGAGCAGGGACAATCTGACTTGTTTGTCCTTTGCCTTTTATGTGCATTCCCTGATTCTCTTATTTGTCAGAAATGCAGTTGAGTTGTAACAATAGTGAAGTGTTTCTCAGACGCAGGTGCATTGCTTCCTGGCTGATATTAGCTGATGTCTGAAAGAGCAGGAATTAGCGCTGTGTTGCATTAGCCTTTTGTTGCGCATTTTGTCCTTGTCCTTCTTCATTTCCCTGTTTTGAATGTGGAGCAGCGAGAGGCCTGCTACAGAACTAATGCCTATCACGCGTCTAAATGGTGCCAAAGGCCCTGCTTAGCAACTTAATACGAAGTGTTCTCATGTCAATCCGCATGGAAATGGATACAATGCAAACATCGCAGCTGAAGCCACTGCGCATTCTGCTGAGTAAAAAAATCCCAAAGAGGGCAAAGGGGGGTCTTTTGTCTGCCCAGGAGCCACTGAATGGCAGGGGCAAACTTGTTTGATTGAGTTCACTCACCAGGCTTAGAGGAGAGGAGCCTATTATCGATGCCTGTTTTTTTTGTTTTGTGTTTTTTTTTGTTAAGGTTGAGATCAATTCATTAAATTTTATTGCCCTGTGAGAAGCAGAGATGCATTATTGTGGGGGGACTTCATCAAATATTCATGGTTTAAGATAAGTAGTAAATGTATTCAATTAAGTGGTCTTTCAGAGAGGTTTGGAGAGAGGGGGGCTGAAGGCCTACTCAGCTGACAGGACTAATTGCCTAATGGTTCTCTTTTTTTGTTCGACAAAAATATGTATTCTTTCTTTTTTAGTTTCACGTGTGCTATGTCAATCAAGGCTGAAGTATAGCCTAATGACAGAACAATAGGGCTTTATTCTGTTGTTGCTCCAGCGGGGTTACATGAAAGACCATAGAGCACTGGGAATAACGTTTTGTGTATCGGTGTGCTTTTAACTTGGTGTACGCAATTCATGTAAGAATACATGTAAGACCCTTTTGAATTATACTAGTTTATTTATTGCACTTTATTCATGTAGCAGCAAAATACATCGTGGTTTTAAGGTAATAAATTCAGTCTTTAACCCATCATGTACTGTATAAAATACATGATAGAAATATGACTAACTTGTACTAATCCTTCAGATATGTGTTTATTGTGTGCCTTCAGCCTGATGATGTGGAAGGGAAGATCAGAGAGATCATTCCTCCAGGCTTTAGCTCCAACACAGATGACTTTATCTCTCTCTTGGAAAAGGAGGCTAACTTCAAGCCATTTGGCAGCCTCTTGCACACCTATAAAGTTCACAACGTGGAAGCGGGAGCAGATCTTACTTACCTGATACACAAGGTACTGCCAGGTGCTGTGACAGAAGAAGCTTTGGGGATGGTGGCTGCCTCCACTGAGTGATGTCTTTAAAATAATTTAATCCAGTGAAAATGGTTATAACTTGTACATCTTTGTTATTGCTGCATAATTTCCTCACCAGTACACACTTTTTCAGTAATGTGTAGTTAATGTTTAATCAGAATTCTTACTTTCCTGTAAATACTGTATATTTGTCTGTGACTGCTTTATTAAGAATAAACCATGATAAATGACTGTCTTGATCTCTTCAGTTAGAGGGTTATAATGTCATATCAATTTCTCCTCTTTGTGTTGTTGCCTTATAAGGCAGATATCTCATGTCCAGGATTCAGAGAACACCATGAGCGCCTTCAGACATTCCTTATGTGGTTCATCGAGACAGCCAGCTTTATTGATGTAGACGATGATCACTGGGACTTCTTCCTTGTGTGAGTTGTGAGCTGTTTTTGATTCTTTCTACTTTCCTGCACTGACAGCATAAACATAGGTGCCTCAGGCCTGTATAGCACACGTGTTCCTACATGGGTTCCAAAACTTTTTCTTGATATCATGTTTGTTGTCTTAACATGTGATAAGAGTGTTATCTCTGTTAAGGGAGGAAAAGTTAAAAAAAAAATGTTCAAGGTCAGAATTTAGAGCAATTGTGGCCACACGAAACATTTGTGAGCTTGCATTTCGAAACATTGACCTTTGTGTCAAGTTTGAACTCTGAAGGGAACTGGAGAGAAGAAAGTGGTCAGGATTACTAAGAGTACAGAAGAGGATCATACTGTCGGGGAAAATGCTCTTTTCTCTCTTAGTCAGGTGCATGTGCGTATACACACACACACACACATTTGAGCGGACGCAACTACCACTCATTGTGGTGCTTGCAACCAATTACCAAGCCTGTTTAATTATATTTCCCCCTTGTATAGAGGTGAACTGTTCATCTCATATAAGAGTTTCCTTTTGTGTTGTTTGTCTCTTTTCTTTGCTGTCCTTATTTTTTGGCAGAGCAAGAGGCTGAACTGAATGCTGTTGTCTTTTGAAACAGTGAATGGAATCTCTAGCAGTCGAAAAGGAGACTCTGCTAGTGTTTTCTTTAGTGTGGCACCTATTAAAGCTGACAATAGGCAAATGGACTGGAGAGATTTGAAGAGGCTAGATGCCTCCCTCTCTCTGCTCCTGTGTTCTCTAAGTTGCAGTGCACCAATTAAGTGCATAATGCATTCACTCTCTACAGCAGGTGCACAGACTGCAACTGCTCTGCTCTCTGCTCCAGCATGCTCACACTGACAGGAGGCCAGAGTGAGAAAACAAGCAGCGTGCAAGAGAGGGTGGGGAAGGATGGTCAAAGTGGAGAAAGAGAGAAGAGTTGAAAGAGTGCTAGAAGAACCAGTGCATGGGAGCGTGCCTATGATTGACCTGCTTGCCTTTTGTGTTCTCTCTCCCTGTACAGATTTGAGAAATACAATAAGGATGGGGAGACTCTCTACGCTACGGTTGGCTACATGACAGTGTATAATTACTACGTATACCCAGACAAAACCAGACCACGTGTTAGGTAATTACCAGGGAAGCACGTGCCTTCTCTCTCCTTTATTCTTTGAAAAAAGGGAAAAGAAAATTATACATCTCTGGCTCTCTTGTCCCTGAGTGCCCCAAATTGCTGGCTTATATATCCTATAAGCCAATCCCCATTTGCTTATTATAAGGATGGCAAAATCAGCAGCACCCATCAGAAAGCCCATTTTGAAAATCAGCGTAATATATTGATTGGCACAACATAGTAACATTTCATTATGTTGGCCAAGTGAATGAACAAAAATAATCTTTTGGTAGAGATTATATCAAGTTGTTATACTGGAGAAAAGAACGCTGTCTGGACATGAAGTGTGTGTATTGAACAAAACATATTGTCATATCTGTATCAGGTCATCATCATGATCATAATGTCCATTGTATCAAGGAAAGCTGAATAGGACTGGGAGATATAGTGAGGGCTGGCATTAGCTGTATATTAGCTGGCACTATGGGATGAGCTAAGAACAATATTTAAAATCTTGGCCTATACATTGATGCGCTTAGAACTCAGGTCGTCTTCCTATGGTCCAGTAAAGGTTGTCTTTGGTGTTTGTGTCTTTGAACCTCTTGTTCTTTTGTCTCACTTTTTTTTCTCTTTCTATTTTTAGTCAGATGCTGATCCTGCCACCGTTTCAGGGTGAAGGACATGGAGCCCAGCTGTTAGAGACGGTTCACCGGTTCTACTGCAACCTACCTAAAGTTCAGGATATCACGGGTATACTGGGATGAAAACTGTTTAACGGAATTTGTACAGTGTGGTTATGACATGGGCTAGTGATATTCATAATGCACACCGGTCGCTGGATTGTGTGACTGGTTTGCACATCTTGCTTCTATAACAGGTACTCGGATGAGCCGTACACGGGTATGATTGCAGAATGCATGTCACATTTTTCTTTTTTCCTTTCTAAAATGGAATAAAGTACTTTTTAGGTAGTTTCTTGAAACTTTCTTTAAGTGTGTGAGAGCGGAATGAACAGAGCCTTCTTATGAAGGGTAGCTGTTGGCTGAATTTAAATACCTCTCTGCCACGACTGTGTATGGAGCTCTCCGGTCCAACGTGTGGCAAGGTGGGAGGGATGTATGTAAATTGCAGGCAGTTTGCAGCTGAAATGTGCTGGCCACATGCTGCTGCTCAGGCTCTCTCACACAATGGCATAATTATTGAGCTGTGTGGAGAGAGAGAGATTAGCTTTCATTCAAACTGAATACGCAGCTCCACTCTACTACGGCAGACCTGCAGCCACCATTTGTACAGCCTTTGTTTGTTCTTTTTGTTCTATTTTTGTGCTCTTTTTCCTTTTTGTACTGTTTCTCTCTGTCTCTATCTACTGTTAATGTTATGCCACATGTTAGAAAGTGAAAGTTGTGTCTTCCAGCAGTCCGTAGCCTTTCTGGTTCTCTCGATCACTTAATCTATATGCAGCACCCACACACTACAGCATTGCCATTTTATTGTTGTTTTGGCTCTGTATTCGAACACAGAATTTTTAAGAAAATCACGAGAACAAGATTGAAGCACAGAATTGGTTCAAGAGTATTTACATATAGAGTATATATTGGATTTAGTTATTTTTCATTTTAAGACCAAAGATGTGTATAGTGAAAACAAGCTAAAACATATCATTAACAACAAAAACATTTTTTAACATTTCATTGTACTAGAATAAATTGACACTTGTTGCTGCCAGATTATAGGAGTTCGTTGTTTAGTTGCTTTAAGTTGAACCTTTTGTGTGTGTTGAATTTTCCTAGCGGAAGACCCATCTGAAAATTATGTGAAGTTGAGGGACTTTGTGCTGGTGAAGCTGTGTATGGATCTTCCTTCTTTCTCCACCGAAAAATTGCCTCTGGGCTTTAGTGAAGAAATGGCTACTGAAGCTCGAGAGAAGCTCAAAATCAACAAGGTATGAGCTACATAATTAATACAACACATGATACTTCAAGTTCAAGTGAAAAAGCAGCTGCTCCAGTGCCTTCAAATTCAGTACTCAATCTGCAGTTGGTATATTCTTTATATGCAGTTGCAATTAAAATGATTCAACCCCCATTACAAATCAAGTTTATTTATAGACTTTCAGCTGTTTGCAATGAACAAATCAAACAAAAGCTATTGAAATGGTTCAACACAATGAATCCTTTCCATGGTTTCCCCAAATTCAACCGAAAATGTAACTTATAATGACTTCTCCAGTTTCAAAATAATGCAACCTCATGAATAGAATCCCTCACAGCAGCTCAAATATGCAAAACAGTTGTTGTCTCAAGCACACCTGATGCAACTAATCAAGGCCTTCATTAGTTGCACCAGGTGTGCTTGAGATGGAACACATGAAATACCTGAACTGGCTAGGGGCAGAAAATAAATGAAATACCTGGACGGGACAGAAAGATGAAGCTGTCAATGGCTGCAATCATATTTCTGAGAATGCAGGTTGTGAAAAACCCTCGAGTGACGGCAAAAGACCTGCAGCAAGACTTGGTGGTAACAGGCAGAGCTTTCAGAGAGCACAGTAAGGTGTGTACTAAACGCATAATGTTTCCATGCCAGAACTCCAAGACGTGCACCACTACTGACCCAAAGGCACAAGAAATTTGGCTAAAAATCATATAAATAAGCCACAAAAGTTTTGGGATTTTGTTCTGTGGAGCGATGAAACAAAACTGGAACTTTTTAGCATAATGGATCGGCAGTACCGTAATTTTTTCCACACGCTTTGAACACAGCGGCTTAAACTATGATGTGGCTAATTTATGGATTTTTACGAGCTAACGAGTTTCATGCCGCCAAAACATTTAACCTCGTCACATCGAACAAATGAAATTACCCAACAGGTCACAGTGGACCAATGAAACTGTTCGAATTAAATCTAACGCGCTCACACTACATTCTTCAGATCAGTTGTTTTGCGCTTCATGCACACCCCCTCATCAGGGAAAAAACACGAAGAAATACATATTGGTTGACGTCATGTCTCTGCCCCGTCTTGTCATGTGTTGTCGAGTCACGTGTGTTTTGGTATTGCCCGCAGCTGTTAGCAGTTTGGCTGGTGTATAAATATACACACCGGGAGCCATGACACACACAACGCGGGTAATTAGATATAGAGTTAGAATTAGATAGCGAATATAGTTAGTCTTTGTCCATGCCACGTGTCTTAGTTCTTGTTTCCTAGCCATAGTCCATGTCTGAGTTCATGTCAAGCCTGTAGCCTAGTAGCTTATAGCATAGCTTATATCCTAGTAGCGGATAGTATAGCTTAAGAGTTGTATAGACTTAGTTTAGAATATAGATGTAGAAGTGGTTTATAGAGTATAGATATAGTGTCTTTGTTCCATGCCATGTCCATGCTCATAGTCATAGTCATGTTTCATGACATAGTTAGTTTAGGTTAGTTGGTTTAGTTAGCTTAGTTCATTGAGTTGGTTATGGTTCTTGTTTCTCCTGTCTGCTATCCTCTGTTTCAATGAAAGGTCTCGTCCTATCTGCACTTGCATCCGTCCTGCTTCGTTTACGTCAATAGTCCGAGAATTACGGTATGTCTGGGGCAAGGAGAATAAAGAAAGGAAAATGTGTCCACAGTCAAGCATGGTGGTGGCTCGGTGATGCTCTGGCACTGCTTTGCATCCTCTGGCACTGGAAACCTGCAGCATGTGGAAGACAAGAAGCATTAATTGAAGTATCAGGAAATCCTAGGAGAAAACGTCATGCTGTCTGTGAGGAAGCTGAAGCTTGGGCATCATTGGACCTTCCAACAGGACAAAGATCCCAAGCACACCACACATTCTACCAATGCTTGGTTGTAGAAGAAGTCCTGGAAGATTCTACAGGGCCATCACAGTCACCTGACTTGAACCCCATGGAAAATCTCTGGTAGGAATTGAAGAATTCGGTTTCAGTATGCAAACCCACGAATATTACTGAACTGGAGGCCGTTGCTCATGAGGAATGGTCTAAGAATCCTCAGGAACGCTGCCAAAAGCTATGCATTTCATTTGCAGCAGGTCATAACAGCAAAAGGGTGCTCTACTAAGTACTAAAGATGCTTGCCATGAAGTGGTTGAATAATTTTGAGACTGGAGAAGTCATTATAAGTTGCATTTTCAGTTGCAATTTGGGGAAACCACTTGAAGCATTCCTTGTGTTGAACTATTTCAGTTGATTTTGTTTGATTTGTTCATTGCAAATAGCTGTAAAGGTCTGTAAATTTTGACAGTAAACCTGATTTGCAATGGGGGTTGAATAATTTTGATTGCAAATGTATTTTTTTCTTCAAAAGTGTCAAATGTGAGTTATGATGATTGAATAATATATAATTAACTCTCCATCTCAGTTCTGAGCCACATGAAAGTATTTGACCTTAAATGACCTTTCACTACACCCACATCCACACACCCCACTGGAAGCTGGCCATTAGTGAATGGGTGGGAGTTCACCTCAGTGTGCTCTCTGTATGACTTCTTTCTCTCTGCACTTAGGCCGCTATTCAATTGCGCCAATTATGTCCCACCAGAGTTGGGTATAACTAATATTCTGTAATAACTGTATTCTAATTAAGCCTACTTTTTCTGATGATGCAGTAATGTAATGCATTGTATTTTACATTTATGTAATTTCATTAGTTACCGATGTCAATAAAATTACGTTGCTTGCATTACTAATATATTGTTAAGAAAACAATATCTAGTAAAATGCATTTTTAAAATGCATCACGTTTTGTGTGGCTGCCCGGGGTGTAACCTTTTCTGGGCATTTGGGGCTGTAGCCCGGAAGATTTTTTCTTTAGTCCCAAATAATTCTCCACTTGGAGCGGCTCATCACTACGTAACTGAACGTCAGTAAAAAAAAAAAAAATTTTGTTTTAAAATTTTATATCTTCAGTGAACGTAGGCAGGACCATTCAGACCGGGTTTACAGGAAAATATGTGGAAACATTCGTGTCAATTCTGCCAAACGCTAGCTCACACATTCAGTGTGAGGGGAAAAATGGATATACTATCTTTTATTTCCTTTCTGGCCATGTTGTTTGTGAGTGATTATCACAGTCTGGTGCCTGTGCCATGACAAAGTCCTTCTAGTAAAATCTGTCCACTCTGCGGCCATTTTGGCAATGCTCCTGGGTTCAATTATTTTCAGTCATTCAAGACCAGGTCTCCGTCTACTGTAATGGTGAGACACATTTACATTTATTCACTTGGCAGACACTTTTATCCAAAGCGACTTACAAATAATGACACCCCCATATACCAGAAAAAGATTGACAGTATAACTTCAAACGAAGAATTGAAATTGCTATTAAATTTAGTAAATAATATTTCACACAAATAACATGGGGAAATTCATAGTCATGTGTATACAAAATAAGTACACCCCATGAAATTTTATTGTATTTATTTATTTATTTATTTATTTTTAAACATATTTGAGCAAGTAAATATTTGATCCTCGTTGAAACAGTGCTTATTAATAAAGTTGATGCACTCTGTCAAATGACACAAAATCGACATTTTGTAGTAATTTTCACAATTTAAATTAACGGGGGGGGGAAACAGTCACGTACACACTAAAAAAAACTAAGTACACCCTTACATTTATCACACCTTCAAATCTGTAAAATTAGAAACAGGTGTTCAAGTTTAGTTTCCATTTATTAGAACCTGCTTAGTGAGTGTAGGTGGAACCTGTCTTATTTATACCCCTCTCACATATAGTGTGGTGTTCCCTTTGTTATTGAGGTGTGTGGTGTCATCATGCCAAGATCTAAAGAATTCCGTAAGGCCTTCAGAGAAAGGTTGTGGATGCCTATGAGTCTGGCAAGGGATTTAAAAATGATCTCCAAATTATTTGAAATACATCATTCCACTGTAAGGAAAATCATCTACAGGGTGCAGATTTCAAACAACTGCCAATCTGACCATCTGATTCAAAAAGAAGTCTCCAAGGACCCCAAAATTTCATCACATGATCTAATGGTAACTGTTGGTGTCTACATGCATGGTTCTACAGTCAGAACGAGATTGCACAAATTTGACCTGCGTGGGAGGTGTGCCAGGAAAAAGCATTTGCAAGACTACAGTTTGCCAATGAGCATATAGGCAAAGACCAGGCCTTTTGGAATAATGTGCTCTGGACAGACGAATCAAAGACCGAGTTGTTTGGCCACAGTAACAGCAGACGTGTTTGGCGTAGACAAAGGACAGCTTTTCAGGATAAGCACAGTGGTGGAAATGTTAGTTTGGTGTTGCTTTGCTGCCTCAGGGACTGGACTGCTTGCATTCATTGATTCAACCATGAATTTTGCATCAAATCAAATAGTGCTTTAAGATTATGTGAGGCCATCTATCTGAAAGTTGAAGTTGATCTGAAAGTGAATCTTTCAACAGGTGAATGAAATTTATGTATTTGAAAACCTTCAAAATAGGCATATTTTCAATCTAGTGCTTAAAAAGTGCTTGAAATTATAAAAAGTCAATATATATGAAATCGCTAAAACTTTAGTCTTAATTTTTGATGGAACACAAATATATCCTTTGACTCAAAATATGACTCCCTGCTGTGGCCCCTCATCCTCCTCCTGCTATTCACTCACTCATTGTCACTCAATTTCTTTCAAAAAAGCACCTATCGACTTTTTGGGCAAACCGTGGCAACTTCCCATTAAAGAGAGTGGCCAGTACTGCCCTGTGAGCATGAGGTCCTGCTTTCCCACTGTAGGTACACCTCTCTCTCTCTCCATCTGCTCTGTTCAGTAAGGGGCAGAGAGGAGCAGCACATTCATTCTCTGAATGATCGTTTTACATGTAAATATAGCTGAAATTACAGCACAGCCTTTGTCTTTAATTTATGTGTGTTGATTTTGTCAGACGATGTCGTGGTTGTAAAATCAGGATTTTAGCAGTGCAGAGCAGCAGCTTGTACGTGACTGCTGGTTAACATGTAGTCTGAATGGGCTGCGTTTCAGTCACTGTTTTCTTACTTGTTCCGTTGTCTGACAGCAGAAAAATATGTAAATGAGAACAACTTTATTGGGAATTCAGCTGGATTAAAATATAGTATGTGAGCACCGAGTAGTGAATGAATACATAATGAATATGCTAATTGGGGCATGACATCTAGCAACTTTTAGCGACTTTCCATTGAAACTTTTTGGCAACAGTGCTCTTGTCACTCATCCAGCATGTACGTTATGGTGAAGACAAAGCAATGCCTGGGAAATGCAAATTTAGTCCAGCATGGCTTTAAAAGGCGCCATATAAAATTTGGTTGTTTATTATTGTTATTATTGGTAGTAGTAGTAGTACCGTAATTTTCGGACTATTGAGTGCACCTGAATATAAGCCGCACCCACTAACTTTAAAAAGAAAAACAATTTTGTATATATATAGGATGCACTTGTCTATAAGCAGGTGTCCACGTTGTAACGGTCACGATTCGTCACGTAAACGAAGCAGGACGGATGCAAGTGCAGTTAGGACGAGATCTTTTATTGAAACGGAGGAGAGCAGACTCGGGAGAAACAAGAACCATAACCAACTCAGTGAACTAAGCTAACTAACCTAAACAGACCCTATATCTATACTCTATAAACCACTTCTACATCTATATTCTAAACTAAGTCTATACAACTCTAAGCTATACTATCTGCTACTAGGCTATAAGCTATACTATCCGCTACTAGGCTATAAGCTATACTATCTGCTACTAGGCTATAAGCTATGCTACAAGCTACTAGGCTATAAGCTATGCTATAAGCTACTAGGCTACAGGCTAAGCTATAAGCTGTGCTATAAGCTAACTATCCTTGACAAGAACTCAGACATGGGCTATGGCTAGGAAACATGAACAAAGACTCTAACTATATTCGCTATCTAATTCTAACTCTATATCTAATTACCCGCGTTGTGTGTGTCATGGCTCCCGGTGTGTATATTTATACACCAGCCAAACTGCTAACAGCTGCGGGCAATACCAAAACACACGTGACTCGACAACACATGACAAGAAGGGGCAGAGACATGACGTCACCAATATGTATTTCTTTGTGTTTTTTCCCTGATGAGGGCATGAAGCGCAAAACAACTGATCTGAAGAATGTAGTGTGAGTGCGTTAGATTTAATTTGAACAGTTTCATTGGTCCACTGTGACCTGTTGGGTAATTTCATTGGTCCGATGTGATGAGGATAAATGTTTTGGCGGCATGAAACTCGTTAGCCCGTAAAAATCCATAAGTTAGCCGCATCATTGTTTAAGCCTCAGTGTTCAAAGCGTGTGAAAAAAGTAGCGGCTTATAGTCTGGAAATTACGGAAGTAGAAGTAGTATTTATTATTATTATTAGTAGTAGTAGTAATATTAGTAGTAGTTTATTATTATTATTATTATTATTATTCGTAGTAGTAGTATTTATTATTATTTTTATTATTATTATTAATTGTTTTTAAATTTGAAAAGAAAAACAATTAAAGAATATGTTTGAATGACCTCTCTTGTGGGGGGGCACGGTGGCTTAGTGGTTATTACGTTTGCCTCACTTCCAGGGTTGGCGATTCTATTCCTGCCTCTGGCCTGTGTGTGCGGAGTTTACCTGGTCTTCCCATGCTTTGGGGGTTTTCTTTTGGTACTCCAGTTTCTTCCCCCAGTCTAAAGACATGTGTTGTAGGCTGTAGTGTATGGATGGGTGTGTGATTGTGCCCTGCGACGAGTTGGCACCCTATACATGATGTCCCCCACCTTGTGCACTGAGTCCTCTTCAATAGGATCCAGGCTCCCCATGACCCTGTGTAGGATAAGCGGTACAGAAATTAGATGGATGGCTGGACACCTCTTGTATAGTCCTTGAAAAGGAAAAAAATGTGCTTTAAAAGTCCTGGAATTTCATTATGATGAATCTGTACGGCACATGCGTAAAAACGTTAGAAGCTTTGGCCTGCATTTTCCTTCAGGCATTTATTTACTTTCCGTCACTTTGAATTGATGTGACATTGTCAAGGAAAAGTTTTTTAAATGCACAGACGAAGCGGTGGCATTGTTGCTGCATTTTTTTTTTCATATTTTTTCTCAGTCCACATTTTCACATTTATCCACTTCGAAGAGTGTTTTCGAAAAGCTCAATTTTTGCTGGACAAAATGAGATTACTACTTTTCACCATGATTTTATGAAGCGTTTTGCCATATTGTGTGCAGAAGCATGCCAGGCGGGTGTACGAGATTCTACGTCTCAGAAACACGGACATGAGCAACGAGGAAAAGGCCAGAGAGTTTCGGCTAGAGGTGAAGAAAAGACTCTTTGGGCCTTACAGGGTAGGTGTCTCTAACTTTTTGAACTTAAATGATCAGTTATTAGAGCATTAAACATTTACCCGAACATCCACTCTGACACAAAAAAAAAATGTCCTTGCTACATGATTTTCTGTGATGCATCACTAAACATTTATCCCTTTTATTAACATGGATTTAATAGAAAATCAAAAAAAGAAAATATTATGACTAAATAAAGATCTGTATCTTGACTTTCACAGCTATTAAATATAAGGGAATAAATAGCCTACTGCAGTGTTGAGGGATTCTAAAGCCAAAGATGATAGCGGCTGACTACCTGATCTTTGGCAGCTGCCTGATTTGAACCATGCATGCACACTGTTGTCATGGAAGTTTTTTCTCACTTAGACTTTCGTAAGATAAGAGAACTTTATTGATCCCACACTGAAGAAATTCCCTAACATCAAACTTAAATCATACATAAAGCCAAAGTAAATAAAGCTCAGAAAAAGTTCAAGGAAAGGAGCCATGATTTTAAAATGAATTTTCAGTTCAGCTGAACGTTTGCTCTGTATGTGTTCTATAAATTCTCAGAGCAACTCTTAGCTAGGAATGGGGCTTATTCATAGGAATAAACCTTAAGCATAAAGTACAAAGATATCACCATAAATCAGTCAACCATTTATCTGTGTTAAATTATCTTCTTAATAATAAGAGGAAGACATTCGTGCTTCATAATTTGAATACATTTGTGTGAAGTCCAAAGAAAACCAGCATTTGATAAGCTACGGTCATGGTAAGAACTTGTATAATGCCATTTAAACAATCGTGGGTGCATGATTTCATGTCTTACTGCTGCCACCTTTTCTTCTTTTTATTGTTATTTCCTTAATAGACTTAACTTTGAAGCACTTATTAACATTCACACATTTAAGAGTATTTTTAAGCGTAAAGAAATTGATTATTGGTGCCATACATAGGCCTAAGTATAAGAATACATTTTCTCTTTTCAAAGAATTTGCCCGTTAAATTTTACTCTTAGAGGCTTTATACGGGACCCCTTTACAGCCATGATTAAGGGCTTGCATCTCATTGAAGGGAAACAAGGAGTGTATCATGAAAATATAATATTGTGATATTGAAGACATTTCTCTGATACACAATGCTAACATATGTATATAGGTTTTCTCGTGTTTTTTTTTTTAAACAAAACCTGTATAGTTTAAGGATTTTTAAATTTAATGTCTACAAAATGTAATTATTTAGCACTGTTAGGAGAGAAAGGAAAACTATATAGCATTTTGCAATCTTAAACTGTGTCCAATTGCATTGTGTCATAGATAAACTAAATTAAAAAGTTACTAATGATATGACAATATTTCAGAAAAATGTATTGTGACATGATTTATCATGATATGAAAATTATATTGTCATGTCACCCAGGCCTAGTACACATCAATGTTCAAAATCATTTGTGTCCCGTTCCGACCCCCCCCCACACACACACACACACACTCACACACATACTCCTTTATTCATGACTGAGCTTATTTGCTCGCCCGATTTCTCAGTCTTTGTAGAGCAATTTCAGAATTGCAGCAGTGCTTGTTAAATTTTAATGAGCCTACTTTGTGTAACCTTTAATTATGATACATGGTCAGTATTTTCACAAGCATTGATAAATTTATACCCCAGGTGGAGTTCTAATTTAACAGTCTGTTAACAGCAGTGATTAATCGCTGAATATCAATTTTCTTTCATTCTCTTCTTCAAAATTCGGGTTTTATTCTAATAGGTGTGAAATTGGCTTTGGTGCCATGATTCTTTTAAGATAAACATTTCAATTCTAGGGTCAATTTTAGAAGCAAAACTAGATAATGCATTTGCATCACATAATCCACAGAAGGTGAAAACGGTCTAGTTCAGTCTACTACTCGAATACGTCAATAGTATACAGTGAGGGAAAGAAGTATTTGATCCACTGCTGATTTTGTACTTTTGCCCCACTGATAAAGAAATGATCCGTCTATAATTTTAATGGTAGATTTATCTGAACAGTGAGAGACAGAATAACGACAAGAAAATCCAGAAAAACGCATGTCAAAAATGTTATAAATTGGTTTGCATTTTAATGAGGGAAATAAGTATTTGACCCCCTCTCAATCAGAAAGATTTCTGGCTCCCAGGTGTCTTTTATACAGATAACAAGCTAAGATTAGGAGCACACTCTTAAAGGGTGTGCGCCTAATCTCAGTTTGTTACCTGTATAAAAGACACCTGTCCACAGAAGCAATGAATCAATCAGATTCCAAACTCTCCACCATGGCCAAGACCAAAGAGCTCTCTAAGGATGTCAGGGACAAGATTGTAGACCTATACAAGTCTGGAATGGGCTTCCAGACCATTGCCAAACCGCTTGGTGAGAAGGTGACAACAGTTGGTGCGATTTTTTGCAAATGGAAGAAACACAAAAGAACAGTCAATCGCCCTCGGCCTGGGGCTGCATGCAAGATCTCACCTCGTGGAGTTGCAATGATCATGAGAACAGTGAGAAATCAGCCCAGAACTACACGGGAGGATCTTGTCAATGATCTCAAGGCAGCTGGGACCATAGTCACTAAGAAAACCATTGGTAACACACTATGCCGTGATGGACTGAAATCCAGCAGCGCCCGCAAGGTCCCCCTGCTCAAGAAAGCACATGTACATGCCCTTCTGAAGTTTGCCAATAAACATCTGAATGATTCAGAGGACAACTAGGTGAAAGTGTTGTGGTCCGGTGTGACCAAAATGGAGCTCTTTGGCATCATCTCAACTCGCCGCGTTTGGAGGAGGAGGAATGCTGCCTATGACCCCAAGAACACCATCCCCACCGTCAAACATGGAGGTGGAAACATTATGCTTTGTGAGTGTTTTTCTGTTAAGGGGACAGGACAACTTCACCGCATCAAAGGAGTGGCTCAAGAAGAAGCACATTAAGGTCCTGGAGTGGCCTAGCCAGTCTCCAGATCTTAATCCCATAGAAGATCTGTGGAGGGAGCTGAAGGTTCGAGTTGCCAAACGTCAGCCTCGAAACCTTAATGACTTTGAGAAGATCTGCAAAGAGGAGTGGGACAAGATCCCTCCTGAGATGTGTGCAAACCTGGTGGCCAACTACAAGAAACGTCTGACCTCTGTGATTGCCAACAAGGGTTTTGCCACCAAGTACTAAGTCATGTTTTGCAGAGGGGTCAAATACTTATTTCCCTCATTAAAATGCAAATCAATTTATAACATTTTTGACGTGTTTTTCTGGATTTTTTTGTAGTTATTCTGTCTCTCACTGTTCAAATAAATCTACCATTAAAATTATAGACTGATCATGTCTTTGTTAGTGGGCATACGTACAAAATCAGCAGGGAATCAAATACTTTTTTCCCCTCACTGTAGGTCTCTGCTTGGTATACCGAAGTTATCTTGCATCTGTCTGATTGCTCTCCTCTCTTCAACTGTACACATTTGTGTAAGTAAATAAATAAATAAATAACCGTAAAGCATTTTGGACATGGTCAGTTGTATGCAGTACAGTTTTGAAGTTTCTTTAAAAAGAGATGGATATACATGTGCTGTTTTAATACATCCCTTAAAATTTGGGTCACATAACAGAAAGAAGTGCAGGAGTGGACAAATGATAAATGTATGAGGTAGCCTACTGGACAAGTTCTGCTGCCCAATCCCATGTTTTAATTGCTTGTAACCCTAATTGGTAGCTACTGTAATGTAATTGGGTATGGCAACCTAGTCACATAGTTTAGGGCATTAATAAAGAATAAGGGAAAGGAACTAGCATATGAATTTCCAGGGAGGTAATGACTAGGTAGCAATAGCCCTCGTCCTCCTGTAGAACATCAACAAAAAGTCATGTAGTGTTTGTGACTGATTATGCATGTTGCACTAGCAGGAGTTTTATATGATGGCTTTGCACTCCAACTTTATTTTGCTTTTTAATAAAAAAAATTTATTATTATGTTGAAAAGTCTGGCTTTCATCTGTTCATTCAAATGATGGCTGAAGCTAATGTTTTCAGGAAGTTAGATCTCCAGGAGCACTGATTTAATTGGTCAAAATTTGCTATACTGAGAAATTAGTTATTCAAACAAGATTATACAGAAAGTGGATCATCTAAATACTAAAGCATATTATTAGTCTAAATGCTTTACTCAGTCGTACCAGAGAGGATTACTCTAGATCTGATCTATTCAGCTAGCAGTTGTATAACTACTGTGAATAGCAGTGGAGAATTGTTGTCAGATTTGTTTGCAGACTGTGCTCAGAGTTAAACATTTACCAGAAATATAGGATCAGTGGGGACTGTTGGATCATGGCTCCCTAACCTCTAACTATGATGTTAACCAGGATCGAGCCTCCTGACAGAAAAAAAAGGGACATAGACGAGAGTGAAAAAAAAATGAGATTGAAAAGGAAATTGGAATTCCTTAGTAGGAAAAAGTGGAGGGATCTGGAGGCCAGATGCTCTCTCTCCAAGCCCCCTGTTCTCCCTCCCGCTCTCTCACACACTCTTGCTCGGCTTCCCTCAGGGGGGAGAACGGGACTGTTAGGGTGTATATGTTGTGGCACACAGGTGGGAATGGTATGTATAGGGGTGGAGGTGGGGCAGTATGGGGAATATGTGCATTCAAAAGAGAAAGTACATTCTTACATGCATTCTTGTATTTTTGTGTGCTTCATTCATTATGGGTCTGTGGGATATTTGAAATGACATCCTCTCATTTTCTCTCCCTCCTTTTGAGAAGTGTTTAACTGATTGTAATTGTTCGACTGATCATTTAATTTTGGAATATTTGACCATGTACTATTGGCACCCTTGGTAGAGATTTAATTCTGTTTAGTTTAATCTGACAGTGAAAATATGAATGAAGGCTAACTTTTAATCAAAGTAGGACAGTAGAACCTCTTATAGAAATAAACAAAAACCATGTTTGACAATTATTGGTATCCCTGCATTTAGTACTTTGTGCAACATCTTTTTGCCAACATAACCTCAGTGAATTTTCTCCAACAGTGCTTGATGAGATTGGAGAATAAAGAGCAAGAAATGTGAGACCCACAACTTAATACAGAATTTCTTCCGATCCTCCAGGGTTCTAGGTCCTTCTTCCTTCAGCTCACCCCACAGGTTTTCAGGTGCCTGAGATCGCCATGTTGACAGCTTGATTCTGTTGTCACTGAACCATTTTTGTATGCATTTTGGGTAATCGTTTCTGCCAGAAGATCCAACCACAGCCCAGCTGTAGCTTCTTGGCAGAGGCAACCTAATTTTCATTTATAATTTCTGGTACTTCGTGAGTTCCATGATGGCATGTATCCTAACAATGTTCCCAGTCCCTTTAGAGGGAAAAACAACCAAACATCTTCACCAACCTTCACCATGCTTTTACACCCAACTCTCCTTAATTGTTTGTTACTGAAAGATCATTTTAGTTTCATATGATCATAGAATCCGGTTCCAGGAGCGTCAAGAGAATTTCACGTGCTTACGTTTGTGGTTATATGGAATAAAAGGATTTGTTCTGGCACTTCTTCCAAATAGTTAGTTGGCTTGGAGGTGGTGTCTAATTGTAGATTTGGAGACTTTATACCCCTATGAAACAGGAAGTCATGGATGACATTGTTTGGTCTGTTGAGTTATTTAATTAAAATAAATGTTTAATTATATGTATTAGCCAAATAAATTGCAGTAAAAGATTGGTGTTTGCAGCATTTAATATGAGGCTGTACTGTTATTTGTTTCCTGCGTAGAAGAACCAGCGCGAGCTGACTAAGATGCACAAGTGTTTGAGTCCAGAGGAACTGGCATCCCACAGCAGTCAGATGGACACAAAGCTACAGCATGAAGAACTGGAGAAAAGCTACCAGGATGTTCTGGCAGAGTATCGTAGAGTGCTCGAAAGACTGGCCCAGGCATGAATACACCCGGTGGCAGGGTCAGGGGTAGATTGCTGTAGTAGGGGCTAGATGAGTGCTCAGCTATAACATGGATACACACATCTGACAACATGCCAACTCCTACCATTTTGTTTTGAACACCATACCTTAAACGGCATAAATCATCACAGAAAAAACTGGATCTCATTTGAATCACGTTTGTTCACTTGTTACTGATGTTCCAGTCTGCTTTTTTAAATGATTTCCTTTTCTCCTTGTATTTCTGTCAGACTCAGATGCGAGATTAAATAGGTTTTGAAGCACTTCCTATAAAAAGAAATAAATGTTTTGTATATTGATCAGCTGTGTACTGATTTTGTTTAAAATAATTTTTTTTTAATCGTATCATGCCAACTTTTTCTTATCCATTCTTAGCAACCTGTGTTGAATTGTAATATATTTGTTTTATCCCACTCATATTCATAATCATTACCTGCCAGATAAAGGGCATTGTAATGAGTATATGTGCATAGATTATTGAAGTGGATTCTGCACAACAAGATGGCTGCTGAAAAAAATATTTAGTGTAATGGAATTTAGAGCAAATCATTTTGTTCATATGTCAAGCTACTCTTGTCTTCCATGAAGATAAGGCTTAGCCATAGTTTCATTTATGGAGCATTTTGGATTTATGGAAAACTGTCACTGGCAGCTCACACGGTGTTTAAAATGACTGCATATTCAGCACTCAGGTTTATCACTTGATAAGCTGGGTTATTAGCTGAATTGTGTGTGAGGTAAATGTCCTAGAACAGGTCCTGTAAATGTGTATTTGCATTTGATCTAGGGCTGCACAATCCTTGATCAAATAAGAATCATGATAGGATAAAAACATTTTTTACTATGAATTAAGAACCTAGTACATGATTCTCGCTTGTGATTCTTTGACTGATTTTGTCTACAATAATATGCATATTTTTACAGTTTTTTAACTTACTGTAGTAGATTGTGGTAGTAATAGTTTTATTTATTTATTTTCAATTAATTAAAAATGATCAAACCCGATAAGTAGTATCTGTAGTAAAATGTAGGTCTGGCTGGTCACCATAGATTTTGGTGGGACAGGCCAACAGAAACTCCAGAAAAGGTAGTTGGGAGTGGTAAAATACAGTCTAACAGCTTGCTTTGAGTGGTTTTTGATGCAGCAAGACCGAGGTGCACACTGGAGTGCTAATATTATTAACTTGGTTTGTCAGGTCTCAAAAAACAACAACAACAAAAAAACCTGATGTTCTTTTTACTTGTTGAAAGCCACATATGGCTTTCAACATTGAACAAAGCCATGTTTAAAGACCTGAAAGTAGCCCAGTTATTTTACAACTTTATGAAGATTAACATTTTTATTTACAATATCTCACAAAATGAAATATTTGATTATATCTTTTCATGTGACAACACTGAAGAAATGACACTTTGCTACAATGTAAAGTAGTGAGTGTACAGCTTGTGTAACAGTGTAAATTTGCTGTCCCCTCAAAATAACTCAACACACAGCCATTAATGTCTAAACCACTGGCAACAAAAGTGAGTACACCCCTAAGTGCAAATGTCCAAATTGGACCCAAAGTGTCAATATTTTGGGTAGCCACCATTATTTTCCAGCACTGCCTTAACCCTCATGGAGTTCACCAGAGCTTCACAGGTTGCCACTGGAGTCCTCTTCCACTCCTCTATGACGACATCATGGAGCTGGTGGATGTTCGAGACCTTGTGCTCCTCCACCCTCCGTTTGATTATGCCTTATGGCTTTTTGGTGTTGCTTCTCTTTTCTCCTCTAGCCTCTCAAGCTTCAGGTGCATGCATGAGGTTGTGTGGTACACTGTGTATGGTCATTGGTCACAGCAAATAAGTGGGAATTACAGTGCTTTAATCAGAGATGGCTGAGTTCAAATGCTTCAGTTTTGAGACTGTTCTTAAATGGAATTGCGCCGAGAAACGAATTGCGCATTTAACCCATTTATTTGCCCAACAATAATTTGATCATTTCATTTTTAAAGATTTTTCAAATGTCTTTTATTACATTATATTTTATAACAAGTATGTTTGTCTATTATTATAACTTTCAGTTTTATTCAATATTGATGGTTGTAACCATTATTATTTTAGAGTAGCTGTAAATTAAAGTTGCGTATTATGCCAAACTAGATCATTGTGTTGTTCGAGAGGTTCCCTGCTTTATAAAATAAAAAAAGTTGTGTATGATTAGAGAGAATAAAGGTAAAAGTGCAGTTTTTACATTTCCTTAATGAACGTATAGCCTGTAAATAATCTTCATTCTTAAATGGTCATGAACTTAAGTCGTTTATTCCACATGACTTGTTAAGCCAAATCAATTTATGGCATAATCTCCAACTGATTTTTAGAACTGATTGCATGTGGTATTGTTTCCCTAATGATGGTTATGCCTATCAATTTAAAACCTCTTAGCCATTGTGCTGCCACTTATGCAGATCATGCTAATGAATAACCATCTGCTGCAGTTATAAAAAAAAAAAATTAAGCACTGGGTTAATTTTCATTTGCTCTTGAGCATCTTGAAAGATTACTTGGATCCATGCGAATGTGCAGCTTTTCTGGAGGCAGCAAAGTGAGCTTTGCTGCTGTTTTGGTTTGCTTATGTAAACTGGAGAGGTAATGATTTGTATTTTTTTTTCTTGCTTTTTTACGGTGTTGTGAATTGCATAATGACACCCCTTTTGTTATTATTCATATTGGAACCCATACAAATTTCCTGATGAAATTCTTTGTAGCGGAAATTCACTGGAATAGACCAATGTTGCAATCCCTCTGCATAAATTAGGGAATGACTTTCTATTTCCCTTACCAACAGAACGAGGTGCGTGGAGGCTAGGCTGAAGTGAATGTATGTGTTAGAATTTTGCTTTGGGTTTTGCACACACTGAGAATCTTTACACACCTGCACTTTTCTACAGGTTTTTTTTTACAGCTGAAATATTGTAAAGCAGGTGTGAGTGAGGGATGGAAAATAACCGTGTTTTGGGGAGGACTCATTCAGAGGGCTGCGTAAACTGTAATATTGCTGGTCATCTATTGTAGGGTTCTTGCCTACTACAATCACTCTGACAGTGGAGCGCCCAAGATTGAGTGAAGTGGGGGAGCATAGTGTGGCATAACTGAAGCTGCTCAATACTTATCAGAGATTGGCCTCGGGGCCTTTGCTTTTTCATTCTGAAAGAATGGTGGTCTCTGCCGGCTGTCCATCATGTTAAGTCTGAACTTTGTAGAAATGCCGGAGGTTAAGTTACTAAGTCTTTTGTGGATTTATTTCCTTTCTGAGTGGCAGGAGATTTAGCCTCTGTTCCAGTGTCATAGTGGGGACAACTGTAAATGATCCCCTTATCTGTAATGCATTTATGTATTCTAAATACTTGCAACTCTATGTTTAAGATCCCTGCATAAGGACCAGTCAGTATCTTCTGATATGTTTTCTCTCTTTCTCTTTAGCTTGGCAGATCCAGCTTGCCTTTTGTGAACTAAATGAGACTATAGTCTTAATTTGGTTTCAAATTCATAGCTTTGGCAGGATACTGAAAGTTAGAAAGGTCGATTTTATGCATGTAGTTTGTATGTGTTATATATGGGTAATGTTCAGGTTTGGCACTGTGAGTATGGGTGTTGTGTTGTACGTAGTGCTGTGTGTGTGTGTGTGTGTGTGTGTGTGAGTACACTGCTTAGGTTTTTATACTGTTGGAGAAGAATATACTGTACCACTGCCAGACAGGAACAGTTTTACCTCTCATCTCTGTCGTGATGAATGTGACTGGAAGCTTCAAGTCTGGAACTTTAAATCTCTGGTTTCACTCGTCAAACTCTGCAATCCTCTGCCTCTCGTTACCTGCTGGCGCCTCGGTAGCGCTGCCTTGAGACAGAGGCACCTCTTGGAACGCGTCCCAACCACAGTTCGGAAAGCCATGAACTCGATACAGCTCCCCAGGAATCTCGGTGTCTTAGAGAATTCCCAGGAGGGTGGGAGAGACAACGAGGCCGTGCTCCCCACCAACACCCCCTCCTCCTGCCCGGCACTGCTCCTGATCAGATTCCCAAAGCATTGTCCGCATTCTGCTCTATCACATAGCTGATCCTCCTCATGCTCACTTAACCAGACCTTTCCTTTTCTCTCTTAAATGAGGCCTCCTTTAGATACTGTTTAATGTGCTGACAAGCCAAACCTAAACACCGTAAAAAGAAACCACGTTTGACATCTTTTAATTGCAGAAGACTGACCCTGAAGTCGGGAGGGAGGAATGGGGTGAGATGAGGTGGAGCGATAGGGTGGTAGGGAAGTAAACTTGAGCAGGAGTGTGAATGTGTTGACAGTAGAAAAGGACCTCTCTGGGGACCGGAGGTAATGCTTCACAGTGTGTAAACACATTTCACTTTACTTAATCCAGGTGTTTTACTCACATTACTGTTGAGATATGAACACCTTGCAAGTGGTAATAAACAGTTTACCTGACAGAGTTTCTAGCAGTTATTTTCTCCATATTTTGCAACCTCCCGCTGCTTTCTATTTCTGGAATCTGTAATGACTTTGCCCATTGTGTGTTGCTTAATATTAAGTTAAAGTAATCAGACTCATTACTCTGCTCTTTTCATTAAGGAATAAATGTGATTGTTAATAAACAGATGAAGGCTCAAAAGCTAAAACATTTTAGCTGATTCTTTCGACCTAAGAAACCCATTAATCAATTTTTTCCCTAAAGACAGAATTATGTTTGACAAAAATAGTTCACATTTGGTAGTAGGCCACTTTGCCCCACTTATTGTCCAGCCAACTTATTAGTGGTAATTTTTCATACTAATGAAATTAATTAAAGTTGATCTTTTGGGGGGGAAATGTTTCAAAAAGAACTTGTATCCATAGATTGGTCAATTAATAACCTAGTCTGACTTATTCAGAATCAGCTTTTACTTGTTTCTGCACCAGTTAGAAATACTGACTGTGTAGCCAAGCTGTTTGCCTTTTTATTTCTTTTCAGATTTGTGTTCAGTTCATCTCTAATAACTGCTGTAGTTAAAATAATAAATAAATACCAGCATAAATGGGTTGAAAGAAAGAAATGCTCATTTAGGTGAGACTGTACAATTCAAACATTTCATATCCTTACTTATTTAGTGTTTGTTACTGACTCTATAATTATTTTTTTTAACCATTGTGTATTGAGGTATTTATTTGTGTCTGAGGTTTACAGAGCAAAATTAAACTAATACGTGAAATTGGTGTGAATTTTTGTGTCATTAAAATTGGAATATTTTTAATACATTCAGTCCGTGCAGGATTTCATGGAGTCTTTTTTTGGTTGCTGCGGTCAAAAATGCTTGATTTTGCTGCAGCTTTTTTTTAAATTTGCGATGCAACTTTTGAGTGTTTTTGTGCTTTTTTTTTTTGCTTTTTTTTTGTGCAGAAAACTACTTGAACTTGCGAAATTGCAATTGCACTAAATTGTTTTGCACAGCCTTTTGCAGTGATGTTTGTCGGTAAATGAGGCCATTTAGCTGTAATCATAGTTCAATGCATTTGAATTGAAGAGGGCTTTGGCTGAATGTATGTTGCGATGACATCACATCACGCGTCTTGGCCAATATCTAGGGAAAATCTGCATTAGTTTTGGAAAATTGCAAGCTCCTCTGAATATTGCAGAGTTTTCTTGAAGGTGTGTTAATTTCTGCATTTGCAAAATCACAAAATCCTGGAGGGACTGTACAATGACATACAAAATATCTGCAAAATTCTAGTACATTTAGCGACCATAATATTTATCCCTTCAATTATTCATCTTGTAGCATATTATTCAGTAACTACAGCTACTAATATGAACTAATATGAAAGATGAGCAGTTAGAAAAGAGAGGAATGTTTTGGGAGTTTAAAGGGTGAATTTTAGTTTTTAATTTAGTTTTTTTCCCCTTAGATTAAACTAACAGTGGAAAATGATTTGCAATTTGTTTCACAGTAATAAAGGTGTTTTCATTAGATTTGCATGGTTAGTGTACTGTAAAAAGCACTTGTTCACTTTGCATCTGGTTGTACTGATTAATGCTGATAGAACACTTCCACTGCCGTGCTTGTTGTTTTTTGTCAGATGTGATGTATGTATGCAGTGCTGAGAATACAAACAAGTCCATCCTGAATTCTAGCTCCATTTGGTTTATATTACTAACAATGACGGAGGCTACGCATATTTGTGTCATGAAGTTTAATGAAAAATAAAAAAAAATTCCAGTATAATCCAATGAGTTTGTTTGTTGCAGAAACTAAAAGTCAAGCATGATTAGCAGCAGTTTGAGATTGTGTTATAGGCTATTACAGCACGGTCTGTCTTTCTTAATGTAATCATCCAGGTACAAATTTCTTTAAAACTACATTTTCTAATCATTTTGGCTCATCGGATTTACCTTTTAAACTCATTTAAACTCGTGTTTTTCTCTGTAAATATGATATACAGCGAACGTATTTGCATCTAGTTTGTAGGACAGAAAGTAGACATTAATCTGTTCCATCTTGGGTTGGGGACATGCAGTGGTCTGGTGCAGTGTAATTAACTCTGTAGCATCAGACTAATGAATCATGTTGGGTAAAGAGAAGAAACAACATGGCCAAACCAAAGTTTTGCCATGGTAGGAGGAGAATGATTGGGAAGACAGAAGGAGGGACTGTCCTCTAGCTAGAGATAGCATCTTTGCAGGCAGACAGGATGTCTGTGTGATGTTGTCAGGTGAAGGATCTCTACCGGCCTTCCTTCTGCTTATTTAGACCAAACATCAATCAGATTTATCTTGCACTGATGGTGAGTCTTAATCTGAAGAGCTCAGTTATAGAGCCATATGGTGAGTTACGTACATCATCACATATGCATTCACAAATATGCTTATAACAAATATTCTAAAGCTGTTTCTGGATGCTGTATTTAGAATCTCCCAGATCCATTAACTTTGGTGGCATTTACATAATTAGGCTATGAAGCAGCTTTTAGAATAAAAAGCAACAACGTTGAAACATATTGAGTTAAAAACAGAGACTATGCAATAAATGGATCACTTTGCAGATAGTTTATGTTGCGATTTGTTACAATTATGCAGTGTAAGCAGACATAAGTTGTTGTTTTTTTTAAAAAAAACCAAAAAAAACCTGAATGAGAAATAGCACATAGACTCCGAGAGGCTTTGGTAATATGTGAACTGACCTCAGAAAAATGTTAGTTTGCTGGTTTGGAGAGAAGCCCAGCATCAGATGCACTTCACTAATCTCTTCCATGTGGCGCTGATGAGGGTTATGAGTGTGTGACGTTGTAGTGATTTTTTTTTGTCCAGTTTGCCTCTATCTAGCATGGCTATCAAATAATTTCTTTTCTTTTCTTTTGTATTTAATTATTGGTGGTTTGTATAGTAAATGAATTGTGATATTGCTGATCATAAAAATGACCGATGGTATCAAAGAATATTAAAGAAATTAGCAAAGAAAATGTCAGAATATCTTGTCATTGTAGCGGTTTTGTGTTTTTTTTTCATAAGAGTAGGTGAAGTACATTATAGGGAAGTTTTGGTATTAAAAAGGCCAGTTCTTAAATAAAGCAAAAAACATTGTAGGTGTTTCGGTATTAGTATTTTGTCAGGAATAGGCCTACAAATACTCTCTAATAATCTTAACAGTGATCCCTCAAATACCACAGCAGGAGCCCAGTAGATCATGACCCGATTTAAATATGTCTGGTCAAAATCTGATCCGGTACACAGTTTAATACCAGATGTAAATGGGGTTTCAATGTACAGTAAATGGTTTGAGGTTAGTAAGTAAATAAGAATGTTGCTTTTGCAGAAAGTAGACAGCATGACATTTCCCAGATGCAGGGAGCTAATTAGCCATGAGTATTCCCTTGATACTGTGTGTGTGAGAACACAGTTGTGTGTATGTGTGAGAGAGAGGCACAGAGAGACTAACCACTAGTGCACCATACTGCTCCAACCTTTTGGACCTGCCATGTAGCAGGGCTGCAGTGTTTGTAAAACCCAACAGTGCTATTCCAGGGAGACAGGAAAAGAAGGGCCTGATTTCTGATTCCTTTTCTGATGGACAGATTGAAAACTGTGATCTGATTCATGTGTGTTGGAGTGTGTGTGAGATTTATCACTGCCTAGAAGCTCCTTTATTGACGTATGTTAGGCTTTTCCCATTTTCTCTGTTCGGGTGGCCATTTCTGTTGGAAGGTCATGTGATTATTCTCAGTCTCTGTCCTGGCAGGAAGTCTTCAACCTGCCATTTTCTTAACCTATCTCAGTATGGCTCTCTCTGTTCACTTTTTTTTTATTTTTTTTTTATATCATGCAGTCAGTGTATTATAGCTGTAGTCTGTGTTTCTGGTGATCTGTACTGTTATTAAGAGTCCATTCTGTACTAGACATACACACATCTCTTTATCTTTATCTCTATCTCCAACTCTCCTTTCCTCTCTCCTTGCCTTCATCTCTCTGCTGGGATTTTGTGCTACAGATGTGGTTTGCTGTTTTTTTTAAAGGCTAGTTTGTAATTCATCTACGATTTGTTTATTTATGTTTCAGCATTTCAAGTTTATAACAAATACCTATCTACCTCATCTTTAGTATATGTCTGATTAAAACGGAAAATTATTTTGACGTGTAGTAGGAAAAGAAAAAAACCATTTACCCAAAACTCCCTTACAAGTATAAGGGCAGCTTTTGAAATCTGTCAATACAAATTTAAGTGGAGCATGTTTCTGTAGAATGCTTTTATGAATTCTTCAGTAAAACGTATTTGAAAATTAATCTCTAACTTTGTATAATACATCCTTTCAGAGGGAGCTCTATGCTTTAAAAGGGAATTATTTGTGGTTATGCTTTGCCAATACGGATGAATGGCTCTTAATATCACTAAATCTGCATTTCTTTATATTGAATTGTCCTAGTGTAGTTATAGTTTTGAATTTGCATTATGTAGTTTTGTATTTTTTGCCCTTAGGTTTCTACTCTAAGTGATTTTCAAGTCAGTGCATTTTCTGGAAGTTTATTCTCTCTCCCTTTCTCAGTACACAAAAATGTGTCAAAATTCTTGGCCATGGTGCAATGGATGACATGAAGCGGAAAAATGTTGAATTATTCCTTTAATATCACAAGGTTGTCAGTTACATTTTATTGGCTTCTGCATATCGCAAAAGTCCATACCATGCTGTTGAACAATAGTGTCCATTATTTTTTTTTCTTCCTCTATGTCCTGCATTAGCACAAGATTAATTATACTTGAATTATTGTAAACACTCTCTAATAGGAGGCAGCCCAAAATACCTTCCCTCCCCCAGACTTTACACCCGTTATTGTTCAACCACTTGTTACTGCTATTGAATTCTTATAAAAAAAATATTTTAATTACATTTCCAAGCAATAAAGTAAAATCTTGTTAAGCATCCTGGTCAGTTTCTTTTTTTCGTTTTTTTTTTAATAAACTTGGTGACCTTTTATATCATTCATTATCTTCTTGTCATTGGAAACTAGAAGATGACCCCAAAAATCAGATGAAGAGTTAAGGACATGCAAAATGACCACCTGTACTATATGGACAAGTTTGTGGACACCTTACCATCACACCCATATGTGCTTTTTGAACATACCATTCCAGAAGTCCCCTTTTGCTGTTAATATAATCTCCCAATAACATCCTAAAGGTAATCACTGTGGTTGAGGTCAGGGCTCTGTGCCAGCTTTTTGAGTTCTTCCACTCCAACTTTGGCAACCCATCTCTTCATAGACCTCATTTTGTGCACTGGGGCATTGTCATGCTAGAACATGTTTGGACTCTTAGTTAGGGAAATAATAATGCTACAGCCTGCAAAGACTTCTGGTACAATTGTGTGCTTGCAACTTTGTGACAAGTTTGGGGAAGGTCCATATATGGATGTGATGATCAGGTGTCCACATAAGTCTGGCCATAAAGTGTATGTGTAATCAGCCGAGGAGAGCAAATCAGTGGGACTGAGGATTTCTGGCCACAGGCATGTCAGTAGTAGAACACCAGTTCATCCTTTGATCTTGTGTCTTAGTCCAGGTTTTACTGTATTTACTCAGGCACTTACTTTATTACATTTCTGGCTCACAATTTTGTTTGCATAGGAAAACCTGCAATCATTGAATGAGGAAATATAAACAGCTCTTTAACCTCTTAAAGTCCCAGAACTTGTTGGTGGGTCTGGATTTTCATTCCTCTGTCTTGTAATTGCATGCATTTCCCATTAGTTTTACTGTAGTTGCTGAATAATTAGTAGCAGTTACAAAATATTGTTTAAGCTGAATAACCAAAGTAATGTATAGGATCTGGAGGAAGTGATCTGTACTCCTGTATTCTGGTTCCCTGCAGCCTACAATCTCTCTCTCTCTCTCTCTCTCTCTCTCTCTCTCTCTCTCCCTTTGATCTCTCTCCCTCCCTCTCTCTCTCTTTCTCTCTCTCTCTTTCTTTCTCTCTCTTTCTCTCTGTATTTTTCACACACGTGAAAATATGCATTCCCTTGTTGGGACTGTGCACTGGCTCTTGTCCAGACATCAGTGCCGTGATGGGAGGTCAGAGAAGGGCATGAATGACCTGGTTTCTGCATGCAGAATGTTGTTATTATTAGAGTGTTGTGCCCCCTGGCCAGGCTGTCGTCCCTGTGAGAGGAGGAAGCACAGAGGGCCTTTGGATCCTGGTGCTGGCCAACAGCTGTGCAGCTTTACAGATCTGGATGACCTCCACCACATTGCACTTCCAGGGTAGAACTAGAACCTCTACACCAATCTCTGCATAATGGTCAGGGCTTTTTTTTTTTTTTTTTTAGATCTTGATAACCTTTTAATCCATTCTGAATTACAGAATCTGTCTATGCCAACTATCACAGATTAAGAGGTATGTTTAAAAATACCTTTTAACTTGCCAAACACAATCTTGAAGAAAAGCTTCTTTTTTTTTAATTCAGTGGAAGCCACCTTAATCATGCTATCTCAGATCATTCTGCTGCAGACGGGATAAGGTGGGGGGTTTAAGAGAGGCCCTTCACGACTGTGTAAATAGGCCTGGAAATTGTGCATGCCCTTTGACTGAAGCTGTAATTGCATGCCTCTTGGAGTATTTTGCTTGGCTGGAATGGAGGTTAACCCCTGAAGTCTGTAGGCTCACTCAAACCGCTCCAGGTCTCATCAAAACCCCTCAAAGTGCTTCTTGTTCTCTGGTCCGCAGCAGTGAAACGGCTCAGGTTGTTCCTGTCCTCCGACAGCTTAGTCAACAAGTTGCTTCTTGATTTTGTGTTCAGCTGAATGAGAGTGGATGTCCTCAAATGAAGCACTAAATTCAACCCTTCACCATGGAGATATAATTGAACCATGTGAAAAGAGACTCCCATAAGGCTTTGCGTTCAGTCTGCCGGGGTCAAGACTGTCTCTCCCATTACTGTGTGTGAGCGAGAAAACAATGCTCTTAGCGTACAAAAGGGCACAGCAAAAACGTCATTCTTCATATACTTCTACGACCTGAACCTTTTATTTTCAGCTGAAGTGTTTTACTGATCACGTCCTCTCTTGTCCTCTGTATTACATTAAATCTTGTTCTCATTGGCCTTTGGGGATTGCTATTTTAGATGCAGAACTGCAGTTTATTTTGCATTTATAAGGAAATATCTTTATGGTATATTACAATAAAAATATTTTCTTGCAGTTATTACAAATAATGACCTGAACACTTGCCTTCTTTACCATTGTGTTGCTGACTGGAAGACTGGAATCCAGTAGTTTTTCTAAGATTTTAGTGTAGACTAATGTTATTTCATGTCTACATGCAGTTTGATGAGTATTATTTCTGGGATCAGATGTCAGTGGTGTAAGCATCGTACTGTTCAGAAGTGCAAAGGGGAGGTCCTGTGCTCTACGATGATTGATGGTGTAGCCTTATGAAATGGCCTGTGAAGATGATGCTTATTCTGGAGCAGCAGTGTTAAGTTCCTCTTGCTTATTCCCATATTTTTCTCTTCTTTTATTCCCATGGCTCAGCAAACCAGTGAACAGATTGGCTTTTCCTCTTCGCACCATTCAGCGGTTAATTCTCATATGAAATGACCATATGAAATAAAGATTTTGCTTAATTTTGTAGTCATGACAGCCACTCTGGAAAAATAATAAGGACAATGCCTGGGTTTCTTTCTGGGTTTCTATTCCCTGTTCATATACTCAGGTTTTTTATAAAGACTAGACAATGACTCTCTAACTTCAACACAGCTAAAGATTATAGGGCAGAGTCTATTTTGTAGCATTCTTCACTTTGGAAACTGCTCAATACAAACATTATTTAGTATTCATTGCTTGCAGGATGATAGACTAAACATGGGATTGGTTAATGCCTTACTTGGAATACATGACTTGTCCATGAGTCATGATAACATCATGTTACTACATTTGTACCATTAATACCACACCCTACGTTTCTTGAGTTTCTTCAGTTGTTAAAAGAAATGTTTTCCTTAATATCACTGTATCTCAACTACCAGCCTTTCAGGACTTTTAAAACATTCTGAAATCAGCATTAATATTCACCCCACCTGCCTGTGCCTCTTTACTGCTTTACCATCTGGCCAATGTACAGGTTTGTGCACAACCAGGTTCTTCCCCAGAGCTCTGACCCAGCTGAACTTTGTTTCCCACAACCAACACTATATCCCAGCACTAACCACCCCCACCAGTCCACCAGCCCCCACTAGCAGTGCTTGCACTTGGACCCAACCCTGAACCCTGAGCCCTACTCACCACCCCTAAACATGATTGCCCCAGGTCCTCAACACCATATCCCAGTGCTGCTTTGACCAACTGTGGCTCCACCCTGTGCACGTCTGGCATCATACCTCCATACGCTACAACACAGGGAATGGAACTGACTGTATGTTTAATACATTCAGGATAGTCTCAAAGAATTTTTTTCTATGTGAAGTGTGGCAGTGGTGGCTAAGTGGTTATGATTCTAGGCCCTTGATGAAGCCCCTTAACCCCCTGTCTTCATTAAAGTGCTTTTGGATAGAAACATATGCTAAATGAATACATTTAAATGCAGCAGTATACACATTCTCAGAGCCACACAGTGAAGACTAAATTATAATCACCACTACTTTTCTCTAAATTAAAATGAAGTATTAATCACAGTTATTCAGATAATGTTAGACATTGTTAAAAAAAAATGTATTGCACTTTTTCATTTAAAATAAAAATTATAGGCTTACATCTCCTGATCCACTGCAAGACTGACCAGGATAAAGTGGTGGATGAATGAATGATTACAGTACATGCCTATATTTCTTCATGTATTGCTATACATTGTTGTTTCATAATAGGACTGGTTCTTTCATAGTCAAATTAAATGAATAGTACTTGCAAATGTATAATGTAAACATAATTTCAATAAAAATATGCAACCAAATAGCTAAACTATATGACTGGTTTGACATGAAATTTAATTAATCCACCAGTTAGTTATTCACTGTGTGAAGTTTTTAAACCAGCATCTAACATTAGTCAACTGTATTGGCGGTGACCAATATATCAAGTATTAGTGAATGTTACTATGTAGATATATTATAGTTATAGCAACTATAAAGAACTTTCCTGTGGCAGAAATCTTATAGGACCAGCTTTCGCCTCTGAGTGGTACAAAGTTCTGACTCTTTCCATGTGTGGAAAGAGTCCTAATATTTCTCTTCCACTGATACAGCTGTGTAATCAAGTGTCCAGTCTTAGACCAGCCTGAGCAGCACAGTTTCCTTTTGTCATCAATTCAGCATGTGTTTCTAAAGAACAAGGAAGGAAAGGTTATGCAGATGTTGGAATATTGATGAATGTTGATAATTTATTGAAGGGGACACTGGTGAACAATTTTGGAGAGGATTTTAAGCCCTCAATTTACAAGTATTCAGGATAATGCAGAAATGCACATACATGCACACTTCAGTGCAGGTTGCTCTTGTGATTAGTGACTAATCTTTATATGTGGCTCATCAGTGAAGACATAAATTGGGGCACTAGTGAACTGCCTTGTCGACTCGACACAGGAATTCTGTGTCCCTGATCTCAAAGCACCTCTCATCATCGATTCTGTAGGCTGCCTGATGTGAGTAAAGACCACTAGAGGTCTGAGAAGTGGCATCCCTCTGTGCGAGTCTGTGAATGTATTTAGAGAGACTTCCTCCCTATATGAGTGCACTATATCTAGTCTGAAGTGAGAGATCCTGCTGTTACCTGTGTGTGTGTGTGTGTGTGTGTGTGTGAGAGAGAGAGAGAGAGAGAGAGAGAGAGAGAGAGAGGGAATCTCCTTAGAGATGTGTAAACATGAGCGTGCTGTTAGAGTGTCTTTTGATGGCTTTGTGGAAATCCACGTGAGTGTATTCAGGAATCCTGCTGTGAAGAACTCTGCTGTGTGGTTCTCAGGTTCTGAGTATATGGAGAGTGAAGAGTTAAGCACAAGACTTGTTGGTCTTGTTGGGGCAGTCTTGGCCCCTCAGGGCTTGTCTCTCAACCTGATTGCGCTGTGAGATCACAGACACCCCAATCCCCCTCCCTTAAACTTCCTGCTGTCAAAGACACCGATTCACATACACATACCATGTACAGACCTACAATGATTATCACCTCTGCAATTGCAAAGTCCTGTTCTGGTGCTTTAGACTTTAACGTGCACTCTGTGCACTTTGCTCCTCTATCACTCAATTAAATATCTTGTATGGTAGCACTACTTGTATTGTTCTTTGCTTGATATATCACTTTACTTGAATTTCCTCATTTGTAAGTTGCTTTTGACAAAAGCTTCTGCTAAATGAATAAATTTAGTAATGTAAATGTAAACATGCTCAGTTTGGTCTGAGATTGGAGTAAGATTTGATATGAAGATTCTACTCAACAGCCTGGAGTTATACCAGAGTTTCATTGTTACATATAAATTTGCTACATTAAATAGAAAATTTGTGTTGAAAACCTTCTTCTGCTGTTGAGTATTCTATCGCACCAGTCCAGTTATTGTCATCTGTAAGTAAATCTGTAAAGTTAAAACTGTAAAGTTAGTTTTAATCTTTCCAATCTGCATACATTTCAATATTTATTTTCTGTAAATGTGTTGATTTAATTTTCAAACAATTTGTCAACTATTGGTTGATATAAGTTGAAAAGTTCAAAGCCAAATGCTGCCAAACAAGGTTTTCTTTCTGATCTTCTAATGGAAATATTTAATTGGGGAAATAGCTGAGAGCTACAGTTCCTTTGGGGTGCTATTCATAAAAAGGAAAATGCAATGAAAACCGTGAATAGTAAGAGACTGTAAAAGCTGAATTGTGCTAGTGTGTATACTGTTGTGGGAGGGAACTTTAGTAGTGAGTGGTTCCAGTCAGTGATATCAGCTGTCTACACATTATGGCCTGTCAACAACTGCACTGTTACACCACATTTTTATGCTAACAGGGGCTCGTCAACGCCTCCAACCTACGGAAGCAAAATGACATTACCCTAAAGACTAACAAGTGCCTGAAATGAAAAGAAAGTCTCTCGGAAGTTGTATATCTAGCTGACATGTTGAATTATGCTACTGCATTGGCTACATTGTAAATGGCCCATAGAAAAAAAGTTGTAGTCATGCCATTCAGGGTATCTATACAATGTATCACTAGTCATAGAGTGCTTTTGACCATGAAATTCATGTGTGGTGGATGTGCAGGGCTGAGTAGGCGTCGATGGTCTGATTGTCCCCAGGGCAGCAGCTTCTTCCTGGGGTAAGCCGGGAAGATAGACAGGCCAGCGGCCACTGAGCCTGAAAGTCTCAGCTCACTAAATGAGGGCATTGTGAGCGTCGACCTGGTCTCATCTTCATGTACAATCTCCTTTTCTGTCCACTCTCAGCACATTACAGGCCCAGACTATGTGACGACAACCATTGTGTTCATTGTGACGAGGCGGACAGACACACACACACTGTATGGAAAGACTGGAATCAGATTTTGGTGCCACAGAGGGATTACTAGACAGAATAAGAAAAAACACAAGAAATTACCCATTTGTCTGCTCTGTCTATGTAGTATTTCAGCTATAGGTGATCACTTTACTCACATGTTTGGACAGTCCATTTCTTTAAACTGTACATTAATGAAAATCAGTTGTTCTTAATAATATATCACAGATAATGATCTCCTCATAGACATAATTATACTATGCAGGATTTTCTAGGTGATATGACATTGAGGCTGGATGGGAAATAAACTGTCATTGTAATGTCTCGTTCCTTAAAAAACGATACTTAAGTGTCCAGGCAAATGTACAGTAGTTATTCATAGGAGCTCTTAACATGGCTAGCATTCAGAGGTGCACATTCTCAGAAGCAGCAGCGGAGAAATCCCACATGCATGGTCAAGTCCATTTACTGAAGTGGGAGGATAATTGTCTGAAAGGCCTTTCAAATCTCAGTGTCATCAGTACATTTCTCACATATAGAGCTTGGACACATCTCCAAATTATGCTCAAATTATGCTTATGCCACTTTCTACAGAGATTTGTGCTTAAACTATTGTAAAGTTTAGAAATAAGAGATCCACAGTTTAATGATGGATCTTGAATTTATATCATACTTGTCTTTCTGCTGTCTTCTTTATTTTTCTCTGCCTATCTCTCTGCAGTTTGGCATGACATCAGATAAACAGACAGCATCGCTCTGTGTTCAGGCAAACAGAAACATTACCCATCAGCCCCATCTTTACCGCCTTGGCTTTCCACAATCAATCTTGCCCTGACTAAACAATGTCATGTCACTGTACACCTGACATGTATTCAGGGCTGCTGCTCCCCTAGGCTTGGCTCTGGGAATCTCCTCTCCTCCTGATTAACACCCTATTCAGTGCAGGAAAGCAGTTTGAAGGAAACTCCAGGTGCCATCGGGATAGGCTTGAGCTGAGTTTGGGCTTCTCTGATCTGAAGGAAAGACACTGCATTTTATGCTGGATGCATTTTGTTCTTTGCTTGTTAAATCAATGCATCAATACAAATTTTGCAATTGATATATTCCTTATATTTAAAGACACCTGTAAATCAAGACTGACTTTTTAGGGATCCTTGTTAGTGGATCCCTGGTCATATCTTTATGATATGTATCATACTGTATTCTTCAAAAATGCGGTGCTTCCAAGCAACTGTAGCCAGGAAAAAGAACTTCATACTCCACCACTGTTTCACTGAGAAGCCTGTGATTTTATGTGAGAAAAAGATCGCTTTTATAATGTTATGATTTCAGTTTCACATGGCCTCCTTTTTTTTTGGCCCCCTTCATTTAAATAGGTATGGGCTATTAGATACATTTATATTGTACTCGTGATACGCCTTTGACTGGTTTCTGGTAAAGACTGACATCAGTTTACCGTAAATGTAAATGTATATGGTTTTGGTGTATAACTCTGGAACTTCAGTAAT
The DNA here is from genome assembly GCA_012411365.1 of Ameiurus melas. Classification (NCBI taxonomy): domain Eukaryota; kingdom Metazoa; phylum Chordata; class Actinopteri; order Siluriformes; family Ictaluridae; genus Ameiurus; species Ameiurus melas. The sequence continues at coordinate 21,383,476 of CM022758.1, read as the reverse complement.
AATCAGCTCTTTGTGTTAATGTTTTAGAAAGGGTTCTTGTTTGCATGAGCACTGCTTATTTTTACACAGGCTTCTGGTAAATGAAGAGATCTGCAGATTAACTCTCGTCCCAAAGGACAATTAAACAGAAATTAGCCCAAATTGCTGCTAATTTTATGTTGTCTGCTACTTTTTCTTGTGTTTTTATCTTTGGCAAGCTTTCTTTGAGACACACTCTTTTCAAATCACTACCAATGTTTTTGTTTGTTATGGCACTCGAGTTACAGCAGTTCCTCTTCAGGAGAGACATCTTATCGATTCTGATCTCAATGCAAGTATTTCTTTCACAAACAAACATAGCTAAGTAAGCCCTCAGATGCCATGTATATGTAAATTCTTCCTAGCTTTTTGATGTGCTTTGATAGGCTCTTTTGCATGGCCAGTAGCACAGGAAAAACAGTAGATTGAGAAAGTGGAATGCTGTTTATTTGTGCTCCGGATGCTGGCTTGTAACTCCCTCCCTCACTTTATTTAAACTCTGTTCCCTCAGCCTTCTCTCTGGTGCTTTTCAATTCCTACTGAACCCCAGGTGCCCTTGGACCAGGCTGTGAGCTGGAATATTGTGCCCTGAGATCAATGTTGCAGAGAGAGCTTGAGACAGAGGGAGGAGGAGAGAGCTTGAGACAGAGGGAGGAGGAGGAAGAGGAGAGAGAGGGGGGTTTCAGCAGAGACCCACAGTGTATCACCCTAACATGGAGTGGTAATGGCTATTGATCTGTGATGTTTTTAATGTAAAGCTGGTCAGACACGGCATGGGCCTGAAAAGGAGTGGCAGCAGCGAGACAGAAACAACGCCGAGACAGAGAACAAAGCTAACATAGAGCAAGAGTGTAATAGAAAATCACACTGCCATGTCTTTTTTCTCCCCCTCTCTCCTCTCCTCCTCCTCTTCCATCTCTTCGTCTCTGGCTGCAGATTGATCTTCCTGTTCCCGCTGCTAGGGAGCGGGCTCTGTCATTACCTTGCTCTGTCATTAGAGAGGAGCCATCGGCACTGCTGGCCTGCCTGTGTCACTCTACAGAGACAGCTACACTTTTCTCTCACACTGCTCCCTGTATTTATTAAAGCCACTGACAGCCTGCTGCTTCACAGACACATTAGGAACCCTTTAACCCCTGACTGGAGCTGGGGATGCTGGCTTATAGAAATGCTCACTCCACTGGAGATCATCAGAATGGCCTTTTCTTGCTGGTCCAGGTTATCCATTGTTGAAATAGTGACTGGATGTTGGTTACCAAGACAGATGGCTGACTAAACCTACATTTAAAATCCTTTTAAACTATGTTTTCCCATAGCTTCTGTAGTATCTATATAGTTATTATATTATATTATATTATATTATATTATATTATATTATATTATATTATATTATATTATATTATATTATATTATATTATATTATATTATTATATTATTATTATTATTATTATTATCAAAAATATTATGCGGCTTAAAAAGCTTTGCTTGATTTGCTCGTGTATGATAGTTAAGTAAAAAAAAAAAAAAGCTGTTCACATATCAGTGTGATATATGACTTAAATGACTAACAGCTAGTTGCTCTATTACTGAGCTGGTGGCCAGTTTACAAGTTTAGCCTCTACCTTTGAATGCTATATTAAGGTTCTCCATGACCTTTTTGTTTGTGAGGAAAATGCTTTTAATGCTAGATGTGATATGTTTTACATCAATCTATTAATGTAAATATAAAATATATAAATTTATGGCTCATTAACTGAAAAGCACAGAATTACTAAAACCTTATGTCCATGGTCTCAGTTTTTGTTCATGGAGGATTGTGACATATTTATGATTAATTTTCCATTCTAATGTCACAGAAATGAATGCAACACCTTCAGAATCTCAGTCAAATACCGTGTTGTAGTGCTTCATCTAAGCTTGGTTGCATGGTTGAAAGTATTTTTTTAGAGATTTTTTTGTTTTTAAATGTCTGCATACGTTTTTTTCCCCCTCTTGACAATTTAACTATTACTGGAATGGTTCCCATCCCAGGAGGTTTATTTTAGTGTCATACTTTGTGTTTTTTTTATTTGTTTTTTTTTATGTTACAAGCATGGGTTTTGTGGTGTTTAGGTCATTCTAAATTATTCCCCCAAAGTAACTGATAATGGCCTAAACCTTTTGGTGAGTTCTCTGAGCATTAGTTGTTATATAATGTTGGTGCATCTGGTTGGATGGTTGGGTTTCACATAGTGTATTCTAGTGTTCGGGTAGGGATTAAGGCTATGATTGGGCTGGAAACAGTCAATCTAGCCCAGCAATAGTGCAGAACGTTATCATCAGGCTGTCAACCTATCCACTGATGGCTATTAGCCAGTGACTGATTTTAGTTTGAGGTCTCGCTCTGATTTTTGCTTTGGTTAGTTCTCAGGCTCTGGTGTTACACCTCTTGTGTCACATCGAGCGCCATCCCTGGTGCCACTCAGAAACCTCACAAACATTTCAGCCTCTGAGTTGTATTGTAAAGCTCTGTGTTTTTGGTGAGTTTATGACTGATAGATGTTTTGGAAGTACAACACAGGTAAGATTGTGCGCCACTTTGTTCCTTTGAGCAAGATACCCAGTCACAGGCATTTAGGGGTTCTCTGGGTGTCTGTCCAGTAGGGCAGAATAGATGGGGCTCTGGGATGCCACTGATGACATGGTAGCCAACAGCGAGCCATCATGTGAGTCTGATCTGAGTATTTGTGTTTCCATGCTGTGATACGCTTGTCTCACCCTGGACAGATTTAGCCAGATTGCTGTGCTCTGAGGGGGTCACACCTCATACATGTGGGAACAGTTTAAGGTTGGGGTGGGGGGTGGGGGGGAAGAAAAGTGGGACATGAAGAAAATGTTTGTGGCATTTGAAACCACTCTTCCTTTGCTTTAAATCTGGCGTCTTATGTGTCCAGGTGCAATCATAGTTTGGACTTGGGGAGAAATGTATCAGTTGCCATTGATGATTCATAATGCTGGTCTAGCAATGTATACAATATAAACAATCTATTGTATTTTTTTCTATTGGATCTATCTTTCTGAACAACAAACTAATGTCAGTGTTACTGAGCAGAACAATTTCCTCACCTCATTAATGTGTAGGTTATTTATTCAGATTAGTGATTAGATTAGTATTAAGTGAGTAACACTGATGTGTCATGGGCTCTATATCATAGTTTAACAATATTCCAAATACAAATTGCATTATATCACATCATATATACAATTCAAGAGAAGATACATATTCTGCAGGAAATCAACAATGGGTTATTTTATTAGGCCAAAGATTTACAACTTCAGTTCATAATCATGTCATATGACATTAAAAACAAAGGAATTTAGTAGATCATTGGATAAACTGATTACGTATTGTCATGGATGTATTTGCAATGCAAAAGGATAATATATGCATAATACATTGGGTTATGTGTGATATGGCATACAAAAAAGAAATGTAAAATGTATAATCAAGTACATAGGGGTGAATGATTGAGTTTCCATGAGAGATTGAATTTGTAGACTTGGTCCTTTTTATGCCAAGAGGAATCCAGAATGTCCTTCGTGTTGTGAGGAAAATCCAACTCCCGCTGCGAAATAAAAACTAATGCATATCTCACTGGCACTGCTGTCTGCAGGGAGAATGGAAGAGACATTTTAATGCATTTAAGAGTTTTTTTTTTCTAGGTAGCGGTTGATAGACAGAGGAACCTTATATTTGCGAACACCTAGGGTTTAATGCACTCAGAGGTGCTCTCTGCCTTGTCTTCCGCCCAACAAAACATGTTCTGCAGAATAAAGGAAAAAGCAAAGCACAAAATTATTCCTTCTGCCTTCTATCAAGCCCCTGCATTCACGGCAGCGTCTTAAGGGCGCGTCAGTCCGCCTGCCTCTCTTGGAGACGTAATTATCCTTTTTCCTGTCACAGGGCTCCAAATGATCTCTAACCACTGGGGTGCTTTTGCAGGAGCTCAGCTTTGTCAATAGGAAGGAGAAAGAGGTTTAATTTTCAGACAGCTGCACATCTACTTTTATCATACTGTTATTTGCTCTCTGGTCATCTATCTCATCTGTGTGTGTTTATTCACACTTCTGTTTGTGAGGTTTGGCTGCACATATGTATGGCCCACCTACATTAACATATTTACTTATAGTCTTGCACTTTTCTTGCAGTCTTTTTTAGTGTGTACCGTTTTTTGCACTGCATATTGTCCGTGTAATTTCCCTTTCAGCATTTCTCTGTTTTCCCCCCTTTTCCTTCCCTTTCAGAAAGGGCTGTGAATGGAAGGAAAATTATCACAATTACTCATATAATTGAGTCGTCTTTGTAGCAAGTGAAGCTGTAGTAGCCTTTTTTCCCCCCATCATCTAAAATGGTTTCATTATAGGGGTTTTCATATTCCCTGACACAGGGCGAGGAGAGGAGAGGAGAGGAGCTGGTGAGGGCCTGGAGCCGAGCGGCTGGGCGCGTGCAGGAGACGCAGGCCAAACACGAAGGATCATTAAGGTCACAGTGGGGATAATTATCCTAGTGATGGAAAGAGCATCCAAGCACCTTTTTTCCCCCCTCATGCCACAAATGCTCTGTCCCTGGCTTTTAGGCAAAAAAGAACTTTGTAATAAATGGAGCTTCCACCTACTACTTATACAAAAGAGAGAAGAGAGGAAGCGAGCATGTGCTAGAGAGGGGTAGAAAGGGAGAGAGAGACATCAACATGACAATTTTCCATCATTAAGGCTAATGACAGGCTGGCTGAAGGGATCAAGGGGAAGAGAAAAGAGGGAGAGCATTCAGGTGTCGCTGAGGACTGACCTCTTTCTGTCTTTGTTCAAGGCTTTACCTATTAACAAAGCCTGAAAAGGGCCATGCCTCCGCAGCCCCCGCAGATGAATATCCCACACCATCCTCAGGCACAGCAAATTATTTAATTGGAAAATTTGCATGTTTCCTCATTTATGAGGCCATTAATTGGACAAAGAGTTGCTTCTTTTTGGCCATGCAATCAAACCTTGTTTTAATATGAATCAGAGAAAAGACAAAACAAATAGTTTAGCCAGTCATGTTATAGTGTTTTTTGTTTTTTTATCCCACCCAGTCTTAGTTCTGTCCTCAATCCCAGCTGACTGAAATCCTGTGTAGTCCGTATATGCACTACATAGAAAACCAAATGGTTTTTCTTCACTGGGAATGATTTTCATGGATTTTAATTTAATGCTTAGCTTGAAGATTTGATCACTGCCTGTCTCAGCCCTTTAGCATGTGGACACAACAAGAAAATACGACAAGTAACAATTTTATAGCGATTTCATTTTGGCATTGTTGATGCATTAAGTAACCACCATCTATTGGGCCAGGTTTTTTTTTTTTTACTACCAGTCACACCTAACTTAGGTAACTGCTCATTTTGGAGGGCAATTTTGGGGCAGGTAGGAGGCTGGCCAGGTTCCTTTGACTCCTGCTGCTATGATAATGGTAAAGGCTGCTGGGCTGTCACTGACATGTCTCTGGTGTGTACAGTGTGTGTGTACTGCTGGACAGTGTCTGGGTTTTCCTAGCCTGCATTGGATTTAGGTTTAAGGCATGTAAGTAACAGATGGAGATAGAAGATTATTCTGATCACCTCTCACCTGTCATTTTAACTCAATCATCCATAAACCATCACTAAATCATCAGGTTGATCATTGAAAATCGTTGAACCTGTCTACCTCTTAATTTCCACACGATTTCAAGTGTTTTAGGTGGGCAAATATATATTTTGGATTATTTATTTATGAAGATAAGCATTTTCAGAATTTCATTACTTGCTGATTTTAATAGTATTTTTAAACAAACCAGGAATGGTTGTTATAGGATAAAATGATATAAATAACTGTTGGGGGAAAAAACTGTGAAAATAGAAGAGCATTGCCGAATACTCCAACATATTTGTTCTTGTTAGGAGGTCTTCTGAAAAACATGATACAGTATCAACAAGAAAATTAAAATAATTCTTAACCATATTAGAGTTATATTAAAACCAAATTCATTATTATTCAACATTCAGCATGAATGATTTTGCATTCTTAAATATCTGTAGGCACAGATACGTTAAAAAGACAAGTAAGCGATAATAAACTGATATGCTCCTGTTGCTGGTTTTACTGTTCAGTAGAAGCTCAGAGGATGCAGAAAATCTGTCTGGGAGATGTGTGTGTGTGTGTGTGTGTGTGTGTGTGTGTGTGTGTGTGTGTGTGTGTGTGTGTGTGTGTGTGTGTGTGTGTGTGTGTGTGTGTGTGTGTGTGTGTGTGTGTGTGTGTGTGTGTGTGTGTGTGTGTGTGTGTGTGTGTGTGTGTGTGTGTGTGTGTGTGTGTGTTTCTGATCTGTTTCTGTTTGCAGGTGTGAACCACTGGCCGGGCCTGGAGACAATTATTCCTGTCTGCTCTCTCAGAGGACCCATGAGGTAGGGCTCCCCTTTAACTCTCTCCCACTGTGGCCTGAGTGTGTGCAGCTGAGAAAGGGAACACAGCAGTGATGGGCCAAAGGCCCTGAGCCCTGCATTAATCCATCTCCATTTATATGGCCTACTCATACACTGCAGTTGTGTAAATATTGACTGATATTTATTGAGTAATTATTTATTGAGTTATGATTTGCTTCATTTTGTAATGATGTAACAACCATTCATTTGAAAAGACTTTTTTTATCTGACTAATGTCAGGTACTTTAGCTAGTTTGCAGGGGAACAGGCTTTTAGATGATTTCACTTATTGGAATAGAAAATTAATAACTCTCGAAATGTATATTTTAAAAAGAAGATATATGAGTCACATATAGGTAACTTGTTTAAATTAATTTGTAAGCACACATGTTCATATCCAGATCCATTTATGGACTGATGACTGATTAAAATAAAAGTGCACATTTTCATTTATAAATTCTTTTCAAAACACACACAGTGAAATGATCAATAATTGAATTTTAACTAGTCTGAAATAACAACTGGTTGCTCTAAACAGGTTGAGTATTTTATGTTTATTTAAATAGGTTTATTACTATTATTATTATTATTATTATTATTATTATTATTATTATTATTATTAAATTGTTTAGTTATAGGCTACATAATTGTCAATACAGTCAAAACTTTTCAATTGAATACTTGAATAAAAGTCAGAGCAACAAACATTTAACACGGCTTAATCATTCTGTATCGATTGGCAGGTTTTCTTGCACTACACCTTTTCTTGCACCTTCTCTGACAAATTGTTCTGAATCTGAATGAGTACCTCTACACTGCCTCCTCTCTCTGTTTATGAGAGCTCACTGGAGCAGAAAATTGAAGGTATGCCCTGCTTAAACCATCCAATAGTGATCTAGTAAAACCTGGTCCAGTAAAGCACTATTCTATCCTCCATGGTTGATTAAACACACTGAATTTGGATCATTACATCTGATCAAATTTTGTCCCTTTTTGGGCTTTATGCCACAGAGACAGGAATGGATCCATTTTAGCAAGTGTGTAAATAAGGTGTAATTGCAAATCTCTGGCTAAATACCGGGCCACATGTCCAAACGGACAGACTGGCTGTTATTCACTCAGCTGAGCTGTTTATGTTAATGTGGAGTTAATGCTTTTTAAAACTGCAACACTTATGGCCAATTTGTTTAATCCAAACATGTGAAGAAGCACAATCCATTTGAGAGCTTTTCTTTATACCTACTATTATTCATTATGTGTGTATGCCCAGAGTATTTCATCCTCGAAAACTTGTTTTGTGTGTGTGTGTGTGTGTGTGTGTGTGTGTGTGTGTGTGTGTGTGTGTGTGTGTGTGTGTGTGTGTGTGTGTGTGTGTGTGTGTGTGTATGTACGTGTGTACGTGTGTATGCATGTGTATTTGTTTACAGTAATTTTAAGTGCTCATCTTAACATCAAGTGTAAATGAGCAACTTCAGTTTACAAAGGGAAAACAGTGTATATATATATATATAAGCGCTAACTGAATGCTACTAGTGTGATGTGATGTAAACCTGTATTGTTGTATTATATATATATATATATATATATATATATATATATATATATATATATATATATATATATATATATATATATATATATATATATAATGTATGTATGTACATGTTCACCATGTTCACTATGCTGTAGATTTTCAGATACTCAGTATTCCATTTTTATGTGCATCTTAGTAAGGACTGATAATTTTCTCTTTATTATTATTTTTTTTATATTGCTGGAGCAGGTTTTAGTCCATGTGTCTAAATAATTTGCTGGTCCAGCGTGGTCTGTGGTTTTCAACCCAGTGCATTATGTCTGGCTCAAAATAAACTATTCATATAGTGACTGATCCACTGCTTCTTAATTTGGTTTGAGTCATCCTTACATCTGGATTGAAGTAATTATTGAAACTGACATAAATTTTATTCCCACATCCTGGATTTTCAGAACAATGTATAGCCTCTAGTATTAAAAAAGGTACTATATCAAGGTTGGGTAGATCATGTTCTTCTACAATTATGTTCCTGTAGCAAAAGATACAACAGGTACCTGTAGAGAGTACCACCTCAGTGAAAATCAATTTCTCCTGAAGTTTTGGAGTTACTGTCTTTATCAGTCAAGTGCACATTATCACATGGACATCTCACAGGTCAACCTGTGGGAGGGAGTGGGTCTCCTTCATACTGAAGCAATTAAATCTCCCAGACAATCTTGTGCCACCAATAACAGAAACTAATCAGAGACTTTGACTTAAATTTACTTTGGCCATCAAGTCGGAAGTCCCTTTACCATCGGATCGAGTTCTACTGAAAGGACGGATGTCTGCGCTTGATTTCATGCCGGAGACGAAGCAATAACTCAACTGTCTGTTGCTGAATCGGAGTTTTGTCAGGGAGGTATTTCCCCATCTGAGAGTGGAGATAGTATTTGTCTTTAACCTAGTACACCCCCTTCCCCCCAAACACACACACACACACACACACACACACACACCGGGCTAGTATAGCAGGTGTTTAAAATAACGTGAGGATCTCTCTTTGCCTGAATGCTGGTTCCACTTTCTTCCACATCATGATTTTGTCTAGCGCTTTATTTCGCGCGTCTTTAGAAAAAACAACAACGAGCTGTGTGGTTATAAAATCGAGCACGTGGGTTTCCCCCCTGTATGTTATAATTAATGAGACACCGTTAAAAGCGGCCTCTCTAGTTTATTTTCTACAGAAATTATTTGGATCATGTCACGGATTTGCAGTCAAACTGAACTTTGGACATGATTTTTTATTTTATTTTTTTTTTGCAGTCGAATGAAGGCCATGATTAATACTTTGTGTTTCCCCTCTATTACACAGACCTGCACCTTGATTGGCTATGTTGATTTGCCCTTAAAACACACCTTGGGGTAATATTAGGGCTATGTATTTTGGTAAAGTTTGTTTATATTGAAACTGTGCGATAACTTTTTGTTTGACATTGCTTTAATTTTCCCTTGTTAATTTTAGTTTTAAATTGTTGTACTGTTCTAACTTGCCTTCTTATAGAACATTGGTTTTATTTCTATCTATTTTGTGTTGTTGGAAAGAATATTAGAGTCAGTACTGAAGTATGTTTTCCACTTTTGTTTGTAAAATGATCTGTAGCCGACATCTGTCACCCATAATAAAACTGGGTGCATTTGTAGACTACACCTCAATTTCAGTCTTAGATCCCATAACCGAGTACAATAATCACAGTTATCAGTCTGAGCCACGCTACATGTAAAAATCTTCCCTCAGCTCTGAATGATGATAATTGTTGGTTGTAATGCCGTTATTATTTTTGCCATTGATAAAAAAAAAAATCTTTGTGAGGCAGTTTGTGAATGTAATTTCAAATACAAATTGCTTTAAATTGGACAATTTTCTGAGCCGATTTTGGGGGGGATATCACACAAAAATTGCTGAATGTGACCGTCAGTACAGAAGACTGGTGTGCGTGGCGCGTGCGTCGCTCTGCACTGCCTTTGCTCTGCTCATCCGATGGGAATTTGGAAAGTAACGGAATTTCGCCGCGGTTAATTTGTAAATCGCATTGAGATTTGGAAGAAGCGCTGCCCGAGGGTTCAACTGCAAAAGAATGGAACTGAAAAATGAAAATGAAGCTGTGAAGCTCCGCTTTCTCCGGGAAGGAGCGCACCGGTATGACCTCCTTTCTTTGTCACCTGTTAAGCTGCTCTAAAACCTTAATTCATGAGAAGCTCATATGTGTAGGATAAAAGATCATTGGCCATACTATCTCTCATATATATATATATATATATATATATATATATATATATATATATATATATATATATATAATGTGTGTGTATGTGTGTGTGTGTTTTAGATTGCCATGTTACAAGCCTGACACCTTTGTTTGTTAGCCTGTACATAAATCTGCAGATGGGCAGATGTGTTTAGTTTAACCCTGTCGCGTGCGTCATATCAAAATCCCCAGTGGGTTCAGTCTAACTCGGACCTCCTGCAAGTTTTCCAAATGATGCATGTCCTTAGTGGGTTAACTATGTCTTGTGGGTTAGACATTTCAAACCGACCTCTTAGCCTATAGAAAATGAAATCAATTAACATTCTGAAGCAAACAATGGAGGAGTTTGTGATTTTGCGGAGATTAATCAGTTTGATCATTAATCAGTACTTGTAGTGTCACACTTCACTCTGGTATGTTAGTTGTTTGAAAAATTATTTCATGTGAATTTAAGTTGTATTTTTGGTTGGATGGATGTTTTGTTTTTGTTTATTTATTTGTTTATTTGCATTGCTCTAAAGATTATTGTTCATACACAAAACCTGTTTTTAATCTTGTGAATTCTGGACATCAAGGAAAAATTCGTTTGTTTCCCAAGAGTGTCTGTTATCGCTATAGCTAAACATGTATTTCATCCATTCATAATTGCTTAACATGGAACCAATTGCTTGTTGCTTCTTGCACTTTTCCTATGTGCTTGATTTTTTTGAGGTCTTGGTGTTTTAAGGTCATGACCCAGGCCACCACCAGCTATAAATAGCGCCTTGTTATTTAACCTGTCACGTTTAAACCAAACGCAAAAAGATGTCCACTGATGTGAAAAATGATGCCGGTACTAATGCAGATCGCAGGGAGAAATCTCAGAAATGCTGATTCCATCATTTGAAATCACCAAAGAAAGAGTATTCGTTGCTACGAGTAGCAACGTGTGTGCAAATGTGAATGCAATACTCAAACTCTAAACTAATCTATTGAACATTCATTTATAGACGACACTGAAATCTGTAATTATTTGGGCGCAATATTTTCGCTGTTGTAGAAATGCAGAATTTAGCCCAGGTGCGTTTACGGTCGCTTAGGGGTTCGGAGTAATTTAAATCTGCATGTCAGTGGAAGTGTTAAATATATGGCTAATTATGCGTATGAAAATTAAACAACAGTGTTATGCAAATTCAACTGGTTTCAGCTGTGGCTTCAGCACTTGAGACTAGCATTTAATCAAATGAAGCTAGTAATACATCTGTCCCTGAAACAATAAGGGCACAGACAAAAGCGATGTTTATTATGAATCTAATCTAAGGCTATTTATTATGAATCATATTTGTGTAGTGCTTTCAGAGTAGAAAAATATGTTAAAACTATATTCTGAAACAAGTGTTTTTTTATTGTTACTTTGCGATTTAATTTTAATAATTGCTAAAAGCAATTATAATTAGAAGAAAACAATAATAATAACAACAACAACAACAACAACAACAATAATAATAATAATAATAATAATAATAATAATAATAATAACAATAGTACCTAAACGTAAATATAAACTTTTTCTGGTTTGTGTCTGTTTACGGCTTATTTGGTAATTTAATCGGACTGATTTGTTATTTGATTTGGTTGACAAAAATGTAGCTGATTATAATTAGTTAGCCGTTAACTAAATCTAATTTCAGTCAGAAAAAAGAAAATGCGTTTATGTTTTATGCAACAGAATATTACCCATGCCTTACTATGTGTGAATTATTTGTTTCTCTGTTTGGGTGAATTGTTTTAATAAACGCAAGATTTAAAACAACAACAACAACAACAACATTTCTCAGTTACCCACCCCTGAATTTCCTTTTTAGCATTGAACATTTGGCTCTCAGGTTTGTCTTATTTCTTGTGTTATCATATTCCTCGGACCCTACCCCGAGATCTCCAATCCCCGCCACTCTTGGAGCGGGTGGACCAATCAGAGAGCACCTTGGATACATATTCATGATTCCCTGATTCAAACGTTTGAGCGAGTTTGTGTAGATCCGCCGCATCACACCTAGACTTTTCACAGAGACAAACTACATTTTCTTATGAATGGAAAGTGAAAAAATCAGTTGAGCTTAAATTGGGATCCATCCTTCACTGAGATAGAAGAAAACAAAAAAGGCAGGAGAAGGGAGATTCGCACTGAAGATATGACAATGACCACAATACCAGAGAGTCTAAACAGCCCCGTCTCAGGAAAGAGCGTTTTCATGGAATTTGGGCCACCGAGTCAACAAATGTCGCCTTCATCTATGTCTCACGGACATTATTCAATGCACTGTTTACATTCAGCCGGTCATCCTCAGCACGACAGCTCGTACAGTCCCGCTCCGTCTTTCCCCAGATCGCTGGCTTATCCATATGTCAACTCTGTCGGTAGCCATTCCTCAAGTCCATATCTCAGTAGCGTTCAGACTTACCAAAACAGCACGGCGTTAACGCAGACGCGGTTAGAAGACGCAGGTAAGAAATGATTTTTCCCTCCGTTCATCTCTAACTTAATCGTGCCTTTGTTTTTCAGCTCACTGTGAGAATGCTGGACTGGAGTAGCCCAGGGGGGGGCGAACTGGTTATGGTGTCCCCCCCCCCCCCCCCCCCCCCCCAAAAAAAGGGGGGGGGGGGGGGGAAAAACCCCCCCCCCCCCCCCTCCCCCCGCCCCCCCCCCCCCCTCCCCCCCCCGGGGAAAGAAAAACCCCCGCCTCTCTGGGACTCACACAAACCCAGGTGAGGACGCGTCTTACACGAACATTTATTTAAGAATTTACCGTTATAACTGATAGATTCTAGGCGCAAAATAATTTAGATTCCACTTTCATGCTTGGATACATTATTAACAAGTGTCAAATGTTACTTTCAAAACAAGGCCTTTATTATGACGGGAACATCTGGACAATTTTCATGGTGAATTTTGAGACGTTTTTTTGGCACGTGCAATTTTAGCATCGTATTATTTTTCCCCATGTTGCACGCAAAACGCAACAGGTCCTGCGTTATTTAGCCTATTATTTATTCTTTGATTAAAAACCCATTTATGTCTGTCATCTTAAACTTGCTGACACGACTCTTTTTCTGCAGGTCAAGATCTGGTTTCAGAACAAGCGATCCAAGTTTAAGAAGTTGATGAAGCAAGGCGGAGGAACCATAGACACGAGCGCACTGGCCAATGGCCGCGGACTGAGCGCCGGTTCGCCCTCCGTAGCGCCCGTATGGAACTCATCCGCTAGCGTTAAAACCTCCGTCGGCACACCGAGCTCGTACATCCCGAGCTACACCTCTTGGTATCCCAGCACGCACCAGGACTCTATGCAGCAGCCGCAGCTCATGTGAAGGCAGTGCTTAGCGGACCCCGCCCCTCTTCCTTCGTGGAGGACCCGGATGAGGGGAGCACGCGACCCTGCCGCCCGGCTCTCCGGCCCTCAGCCCATACAGTACAGACTGCGATCACACACTGCGATCACACCGGAGCACACCGCACAAGCACACCGACACACCGGCAACAACAGCCTGGAGGTCGAGACACTGAGAAAGAAGCGTCTGCGGCGGAGGAACAAGTTTTCCTCCTTTACTTTCAGAGCGGATTTCCCAAACAGTTGGGTCAAATGAAGCTGCTCCTGATATTTCCTTTTTACCTGACATTTTACTGTGTGTAAAACATTATATAAAGCTGTAACAATTGAAAAAAAAAAACATTTAAGCATTTTTCAGACTGGCATTTTTGCCTGGAAAATGTTACTGAAAATGGGTTTATTTGGCATACCTAAAACCAACAATCTGCCTTTTTACAGCCGTCAGTTGTTAATATCTACACACAAAAACATATCTTACATAGACTATATTTTCTACAGAGAAGGGTGAATGGGTTGTGCTGTACCAGGCTCTGAGCATTTGGAATAGTATAGGGTAAAATCATGCGAAGAGCCTGGTTTTCCTGATTCCAAAGAGCAAATCTTTATAGGATAACTTAAGTCATTTTGGCAGCGTGGATCTTCTTTGTGTGTTTATTTAAAGTAACTTATTTAGATTTTGTTTATGTCCGTTTGTATGTTTATTTAAAATGAATGTTCTTTAAAAGATATGGCTGCACTAAAGTGAGTAACACTTCGCTTTGATTCGAGATTTGTTAAGCCGAGTGCTTGTCGGTCCTTTAAGAGCATCCCCCGCGGACATAAAGCAACAGAAGTGTTTAGAGATCATGTACAGAAAAAGCCAATTTTTTCCCCAAATTGTGCTGTTAATGATGTAAAAAAGGATTTCGACCCGAGTATGTTTATTACAAATTAATGTGTTTAGCGTTCTACATGGCAAAATAGGTTTATATTGGTCAAATTAATTTATTGGGTTTTTTTGTTTGTTTGTTTGTTTTATGGATTCGTGTACAATGTGTAAACTCTGACAGTAAAATTCACACTTTAAAAGATATTTCACAATGTCGTCATTGCAACAGTCACTGTATAGCAAAAATAATAATAATAATTGGCAAAACACATTTAACAGGCTAACTGGCCTGTCATATATATATATAATACAACAATACAGGTTTACATGTGCAGGTTTAAAATCTTCATTAGTTGCATTATTTAGGTTATATTTCTCGCATCAGGGTGATTTTAGCTCTTTCTTCTGCTAGACTTTTCATTTCAAACTGAATCGCCGATTAATCCTGTGTTGGTTTCTATAACACAGTAAATCCTCTTACAATAAGGGTGCTTGCTCCTTTTATCTTTCGTTTAGCCGCTATAAGCTCCTTTCCGCTCTTGTGTCGCTGGAACAAACCCCGGGCGCGGGTGAATAGCACGCGTATGTGTTAAGTGAATAATTGAGCGCGAGACAGGTGCCTGCAGAAAAGAGCATGGGGAAAGGGGGGGGTGTTAGGGACAAGCCCGAAAGACCACTTGGTTGTGGCGGATAGATTAAACGTTCAATTTGTTCAAAATTGTTTTTACTGAAAAATCCGAATGACATCGAGCAGATTAAATAATCGTTGGGGAAAAAAGAACATGCGAGAAATATCTTCATCGCGGTTCGCCTGTGTTTTTGTATTGACTATAGATCATGTGTGATATGTATACACTTTGTAGTGGAATTTCTTTAAAATGTCAAAAAAAAAAACAAAAAAAAAACGAATTCTGTATCAGAAAGTAATTTATTTGTCCAAGAAAAAAGAAAAGAAAATGACTAATCTAAAACTTATCTAAACAGTCTTGTTGGATCAGTTATCATTTACACAATTTCCTTACATAATCTGAGCATAAATCCAGCATTAGAACATCCAGTGCTTTTTAGAGAGCACCTTACAGGCCACAATTGTGTGTGTGTGTGTGTGTGTGTGTGTGTGTGTGTGTGTGTGTGTGTGTGTGTGTGTGTGTGTGTGTGTGTGTGACCGTGTGTGTGTGCGCACCAGCTAGAGAGTGCAGTAATTATTCTGACAAATTTTGACATTCTTCATGTGGGGCCTGCAAAAATGGCCTCTCACTTTTTATAACTGGAACAGGAAAGGCCACAGCGTGTTTCCCAAGGCCAACCATAGTGGTCAAGAACAGAGCAGACTACGGGACACTCATGTCTACAGAATATGAGTAATTTTAGCATTACATACTTACAGCTCTTTTATGGATAGATTTAGGAGAGAATATTTAGGCCACTGCTATTTTGCCATGTTTGTATTCGTTATTAAGTCACAAAAATATATAAAAACCAAATCGACTGAAATTTTCATGCCAAACTAAAACCGCAACAACCAAACAAGCGTTATTGTTGCAGCCCATAATAAGGCTTTTTCCAGTTGCTCTACTAGTTATAGGTACTTCTACTAATAACATCATCATCATCATCATCAACAGCAACAACAACAACAACAACAACAACAACAACAATAACAACAACAATAATAATAATAATAATAATAATAATAATAATAAGCAATTGACAATATAAAAACAAATTATCAAATTTATAATAATAATAATAATAATAATAATAATTGTTATTATTATTGTTGTCATTATTATTATTATTATTATTATTATTATTATTATTATTATTATTTGTTGTTGTTGTTGTTGTTGTTATATTTTGATAAATTATCCGATTCAGATCCCCTATGTTTTTCCCCCTCAGGATAAACCTCCTGGATGATAATATTTCTTTGAGTATTGATTAATAGGCCTAAATAATATTAATAAAAAATATTTAAAAATATATAAGACAAAATTGAGTAACTGTTTAATTATCCTGTCTCACGGTTAAATGTGCACGCATATAAACATAAGATATTAAGCCAATGTTTATTCATTATACATAAACGTACAATGATTAAAAAGACAGAACGTATAACATTAATTGAACTATTCTCAATAAAACATAGTGCACTGACTGTATAAAATATACATCCTGAATCCAGATAATATCCTAATAAAATATATAAAAAGTACAAATGTATTTATTTCTTTTCTCTTTTTTTTTGCCACGGGGTTCGGGTATGCAGCTGTGGAGCAGAGGGGGTCAGCGTTATTTCACTATATTCTCCTCTTGATTACGAGCCGAGCCCATCAAACCAGACATAATTACAGTCATTGCGCCCTTATTTATTCTAATGCAGTTTCCCATCTACAGGATAATTATGAGCAATTTTTTTTCGCACGTGGAATCTTTTGTTAACAAAGGAGATAGCGCACTGAAAGAAAATTTGCTGTGCGATGAAAAAAAAAAAAAAAAGAGCGACTTAGGTACACGACAGCCCCCCTCACAGCGGCTCGCTTATAAGTAAGCCTGGCAAATTGCTTGCAGGTGTATACCGAGGGATTGTCAATAGGAAGAGCACACAAAATTAGCAATAGCACAATGTTGGAATAATTAAGGCAGTAGTGAAATTATGGAACAAGGGCTGCCTATTTTGTCCTACAAATGACAGAAAGGCCAGCTTAAAAAATTAAACAGCGAATCAATTGCGTTATTTTATTTATTTTATTTTTTTTGCATATGAAAAAATATAGTACATCTTTATTATAGCAACTCATCCTTCTCTTAAGTATCTGTAATCGCTTATATTTTTGTAATATTCGTTAAAACTGAGAAACCGTGAATAGATATAAATTGTTTATAGAATAGAATACTGCAAATACAAACACAATTATTTATAAATAATGTTTTAGTCAGATGCTCTAATTTGTGCAAGTCTCAAATTACAGTTCCAAAGCTGGTTGAGTCTTTGAAAAAGCAGGAAAAATGTTTTCATGTAATATCGAAAATATTATTGAAAAATGACTTTATTGTGTTGGAAATGGAGCAAAAACCAGTAAAGAAAAACTAACACTGACAACAAACGTTAGGAATGGATAAGCTTTATTCTTACCTTCTGTAAGATAAATGATATGCAGATCAGGCGTATATTCATATAGCCTATGAGTCAGTGTTTAGTATCCAGTGGTCACTAGGTTGGCTGAACGCTTCATGTCCCTGCAAGCGCCTCGTGTAAGCAGGGCTGGGAGCTTTAGCAGCCGCGCACTGAACAAGACTGAAAAATTCCAGCTTTATTTTCCCTCTTTATAGCTGTTGGGGGAAAAAATTGCAGATTATTAGCATAAATGTTTACTCCTCATTACGCTGATGACATTGTGCACTCGAGATCTTGGTAATCTTTGGGAAAATTATGAGTAATTTTTAAAAATTTAAAGCAGCAGTTACCACGCAATTCAGGCTAATTTTGCGTAGGCTCCAAACGGATATAATTATAGCCGAGTCAAGATGTTATGCTAAAAACTATGCATTGATATTCCCATTTATTATGTACATGCAACTTTGACAATGTTGATGCATGAAATAGCTGGAAATTGTCTTGCGCAAAAATTACAGTCCATATTAGGACATCTAAAATTGCGAAGAATTATACAGTAATTGCAGGCTTTCGGATCGGAGAGCCAGAATGCTCAAACTGGAGCAATTGTGGATGAAATTACAGATCAGAGTATAAATTAGGGAAGGGGTATGGCATTTTTCAAGTTGTCTCCAGGATTCCGGAAGTGTCTAACACTGCATCATCACTAATCTTTTAGGGAGAGAGAGGGCGGCGTGCAGAACACGCGCGGCTCTAATGCTTCTTTATAGCCCACATTTGTTTTCATTTATCATACAGTGACATTTCCCCCCCTCTTCGTTTGAGTTATGAAACGTCTTGATTTTACTTCGCTAATCATCTATTCTAATTTCCCCTCTTGGTCTGTGAATGGTACAAGAGACACACTGTATTATAACACAATATAATAATGGGTGTTAACCATTGTACCGATGGTCAAACGTTTGGCCCTTCAAATCCACGCTTCATAGTTTTGAACAGGTGACTGTGCGCGTGATATCACGTTATTCGTCTCCTTTAAAACATCCCACTAACCAGTAGCCTATTTAAAATGTAAAAACCATGCAGGTTCATTGCTGATACCAACAGCCTTTACTGATACAAGCCTATTGACATGGGCTTGTTTTTGATATTTGTAAAACTGTAGCTATATAGGGAGCAAACATTCTGGCTAATCTCTTTTGTGAGTTTCCCAGGGTGCAAATCAGCAGGTTGAAGAGAGCTCGTGCACTTCCAAGCCCCGGGGCGACATAACATATGTAATGTGGCCATCTCTGACAAAGTACATCCTGATTATATCGCCTTTTGAACAGCTTTGATCATTCAGTTGAAGAGATCATGTAGACCAATAAATATTAAATAAATGTACGTGTTCCCTTTTTGTTTACACTATATTCTTTGCCTCTATATTCTTTGTCACGATATATTCTTTATTTTATACATTGCTAACCATATAGCTAATCTAGACCTGTGAGATGTTTTAACCAATGTCACACAATACCTTAAACAGTCTATACTCTTCACCAAACTTAACAAGTACATGACTATAATGCACCGAAAACATGTTTTTTACGCTGTTCCTGTTATCTTTAGAAGGTTAATATGGAGTGTGCAGTGGCCACATCTTGCATTATGGGCTGGAGGTGAAGACTGAGGGAAATGTTTTCATTTTGTTTAGTTGGAGGCACATGTATGCTGAGACTTTAACCCTTCTCATCTGCTGAACTCGTCTCATGATCTCCATCTCATCTGCATTTCCCTCCTCTTGTAAGCACTAAATCTAGGTTCTCATATTTTGCATTATGTAGGCTGCTCAGTCATACCTGACATGTTACTGGAGAAAAGGTGAATTTGTGAGTTTAATTTGTCTGAAACGTTTACAAGCATCACGCCTTTAGCCAGACTTATTACAGGCTGAGAGGCTCGTCTGGCGCCAGAGCAGCGGGAGGAGGCGTGTCCGGAGAGAGGGGAAAACATCTGAAACATTTCAGCAGTGCGCTAGCAGCTCTATAGCAAAATAAAGCGATCAGAGGAGAAGAGGAACAACTTCCACTTCGATGTTTGAAATCGCAAAAAAAAAACCAACCTCGTAAAATTCACATGAATCTTTTTTTTATTATTTAAATACGTATTTCATAGAATGGCAGAACTGTTCATTCAGCATACGACATAAAAATAAATTAAACAAAAGTAAGCTATTTCCGAGAAACGTGTTACATGTGAATTCTGATTGGGGTGTGTGGGGGTGGGGGTGGGGGGATCAGTAGCTTTTGAGTTCTTAACGAAAAATGTTTTCCATTAATATATCCAACAAAAAGGAAAACCCTACCTTATAACCTAGAATCATGGCAACATCTCAGAGGGACGCGGTGAAACATACAAGTACACAGACACGTTTCTCCCACTAACCTTATGTACAACTTAGAAAGCAAACAACAACAACAACAAAAATTTGATAACGATGGCCACATTTGAAATACATTATGGTGAACAAATGAAAGTGAGGTCATTTTTGAAGGCACGATACAGCTTGAAATTGTGCTACATAATCTGACGTTCACACATCCTGCTATAAAGTTCACTCCGGCGTGAATAGCCTTTTAGAGCATAGCTTTGGATCTTAGTGGTTCATTAACAATGCATTATGTTATCCTTTAATCTTCCACCTCCAGAGACAAAATAAATAAATACAAAAATAATTGCATTGTCTTTTATTTTTCCGCGTCTGCCTGATGACGACATTGTGTATAAGTGGGGGGTGGGGGGTTCGAGAAAAACAGTATTACACGCAGCAAGGAACATTGTAGGCCTACATCTCTGTCCAAGTTAATCAGTCGCGGCAGTTCTCAGGAAACGAGGCCTTTAAGTCACATCAAGTTCTCGGGCTTTCTCTCTCTCTCACACACACTCTCTCTCTTCTCTCTCTCTCTCTCTCTCTTTCCCCGCAAAATTAATTCTCCAGTCTTTTTTTTTTTTTTAAGTCATTTTCGTTGTTGTCAAAATATCGTCCCGGCGCTGACGGCTGTGTTGTGGTGGTGCGGTGCCAGCGCGTTTGCTTGGAGGTGCGCGCTTGAGTTCGTGGATGAGTACCAGGAGTAATTGGTGAGGAAGGAAGGGGCCGTGGTGCTGGGAGAGCCGCTGCTCGGGGCTAAAGCCGAGCTCACACTGTTCATCCGCTGATTTGGTGGAAAGTCCCAAGCGCTGTTGATGGGAGGCGAATGGCACGGCGGAGACTCGCTGGAAGCCACGTGTTGCTCGGGCGGGATTTCTCCATTCTTCCACAACTTCTTGAACTTTGAGCGGCGGTTCTGAAACCAGATTTTCACCTGGAAATAAAAAATAAAGCAAGATGAGTTTTGGTCAAAATAAATACATTCACACAAAACTACAAAAAACTAAGCCATTTTGATTTAGTTGTGCGTCTGCGTAAAAGTAAAAATAAACATAAAAATCCACACTGATACGCCATATCTGTATCGGATCAAAAGGCTTTATTTTGCACCCTGATTTAAGTATCATAAGATTATATGTGGACTAAAATTGACTGGCAGGTACAACGTTACTATAGGCTACAAATGTCAAGATATACTGCTGGACATAGATGAAAACGGTAATAAACAAACAAACAAATAAATAAACGAACAAACAAATAAATAAACAACAATAATAATAATAATAATAATAATAATAATAATAATAATAATAAATTTAAACAACAACAACAAAAACGCACCATTCGCAATCTTTGTGAATATAACCGATGATCATTTAAATACATTTGTCTCCTTACAGTTGCATAACGAGTGCTTGGCTCGTTCAGCCGCAGACTTGCGTAGTTCAGATGCGATCAGTGACACTCACCTGAGTCTGTGTGAGGCCCAGAGAAGCGGCGAGCTCGGCTCTCTCCGGCAGCGCCAGATACTGCGTCTTCTGGAAGCGCCTCTGCAGCGCGGCGAGCTGGAAACTCGAGTAAATCGTTCTCGGCTTGCGCACCTTCTTTGGCTTTCCATTCACCATACGAATTTCAGGTTCGTTCTCCTCTTTTTCTACAATGACATAAGAACATTTTAGACTATAACACCTTTCCTGCACTACATATGTGGTAAACAAATAAGGCTCGGTCAAAGTCACTTGAGTAGTCGAATAACTACAGTAAAAGCTTCTTTAATGCGTTTTTATAATTCTGCACTTGTAGTTTGCTGTAGAAGTTCAGACACGGAGTGCTGGTCGGTTTACCTGCGTCAGTAGGAGTAGGCGATGCGCTAGAGCCGTATGTGCTGTACGCACTGAAGGTGCTGTTGAAGCCCAGCTCATAAGACTTGGCGTTGTACTGGACGCTGCTCATGCCGTTGTTGTGATACGGATAAGTACCGAGCTGGCCATAAGGCGAGCCTGCACAGTGACTCGGTTGCTGGCCGTTGTAGTAGCTGCTGTCCGTGGCGGTAGAGACGGGTAAAGTCGGGGATTCCTGCGACTTGTGCAAGCTGTGGTAACCGCTCGAGGTAATCTGGTTGGAATGCATATCAGTACTGAGGCTGTCAAACACCCCAGTCATGGTTAATGCTCAAACAAAATCAAACCGTGCAAATAATGGACAGGCATTCATCCAGTAATGAAACCGCGTGGGAAAATAAAGCAGAAATAAAATTCACGATCAGTTACTAATTTGTTTTCGTAGTAGCTGTCATTCCTGTGAGGTTGTGAGCAGAGACTGTGCTCGTTCCCTGACAGAGGAGCGTGATTGTCTGCAGCTCAGGAGTGCAGCGGGCGGCATTTATCGCGCGTCACGTGGGAGGCCGAACCCGCGCGCCACAAACAGCCAATGATGGCAGTGTTCAGGAAAACACAGAGCGTTGTACAGAGCTGCACAGGAATCACGTTCTGGCGTTTTAATGCATTGCAAACATACATACAGATATGCAAACATGCATACACACACTGAAAAATCAAACAAACAAAAATGTATTTTTTCAACAGAAAATATATCATAACTGATGTAAAATAATTCAGCTGAGAAAAATTGAACAAGTTGATGCATTTTTAAACTTTGATCCACGGTTTCTTTTTTCAATACACACACACACACACACACACACACACACACACACACACACACACACACACACACACACACACACACACATAATACATACACACACCTATATAACACACACACACACACACACACACACACACACACACACACACACACACATAAATATATATAATACACACACACACACACACACACACACACACACACACACACACACACATAAATATATACACACATATATATACACACACACACATATATATACACACACACACACACGTATATACACACACATATAAATATATATACACACACATAAATACATATACACACACACACACACCCTATATACACACACACACACACATAATATATATATACACACACACACACACACCTATATACACACACACACACACACACATAAATACATATACACACACACACACACAACACATAAATAATACACACACACACACACACACACACACACACACACATACATGCATACACACACACACACACACACACACACATACACAATAAATACATATACACACACATGCACACACACAAACACACACACAAACACATACACACACATATATACACACACACACATAAATACATATACACACACATGCACACACACACACATATACACACACACACATACACACACACACACGCGCGCGCACATGCAAACATAAATACGTAAATACGTTTATCGAAATAAATTATATAAAAAGAAAGGACAAAGGAATGAGATTTGCAGTCGTAAGGCAATTTTTTAATTCCTATATATATTTTACCTTTAATAACTTTTATTTTTACCTTTAAAAGCCACATTTATTTATTTTTAAACTAATTTTAAGATTGTCCTGTTTACCTTTAAAACTCCAGACACGGAGTTGCCTCTGTAATTTACACACTGATTTTTGTTGCCCATTCCCATCCTTTTACCTCATGATGCTTTAGATGGACTGCCTCACGTCAGTACAAAACTTCTCGCCCTGTTGCGACATCTGTTGGCATAAACACCCAAGGATAAGGACAATGGCTTTACTAAGGGTGATCAAGCAAATCTTTTTAGCAGAATAAGTGATATATCATGATAGAAGCATATTAGTAAGATGTACAATGATCTGTTTTAAAAGAGTAATTCTATAGGGAGCCCAGTTAGTTTATTTTCTACCATATGGCCTTGTTTTTTGTTTTTTTGTTATTTTGTTTTTTTAACCCTGATACGGCACATGTAGTAACACACAACATCATATAAACACAGACAAAGATTACAGCGTTAAATAACTCTTATCGTTACAATATGCTGTAAAATGTATTTGTTAATTCAACATTGGATGCATTACTGTGTAGTAAAATATGTGATTTTCACACTTCAGAATAAATAACGGCTACAGTTTTTATTCGCTACATTCTTCTCTCTATAAATATTGCATGACGGATTTATAACTTCCAATGTAATTGTTAACATGCATATAGCTTCTAAATTAATGCTACTAATATATGTATAGCTATTATTTAGACCACGTGTGTTTATTCAAGTAGTGTTCAAAAACGGCACATTAGCTCTCTCTCTGGTGTGCAGCGGTATTGCAGCGATTAACCGGCACATGTAATAAATACAGCAGACCGAAAGGGGGCAGTGCAGCACCTGCAGTACGTGATATAACACACCACTGAACGTTCACTTTCATGCGGATATGTTCATGGGCCCACAAAAACACTTCAGAACGGTCACGTGTATATTAAAAATATAATTTATTGCACGTTTATTATGCCACATCGCTGTTGAATTCTCAAATCTGAATTGTCAGAAGCTGTTGATTCATTTTCTATAACAGCAGCTCTGACAGTAGTGCTGGCTGCAAAGTAAATCCCAGGTTTAGAATACAATCGTAAAACATCTCTAATGCTTTTAGTAGAAACATCAAATATTTTATTTATCTATTTGCCAAGGTCAGGAAAGACGGGTAGGGGGACCGGGGATGGTTGTAAAATGGGTCAGATGTAACACTTCCATTTTCTCCAATCAGGAACAAATTACAAATCACCTGATTCACTTCACTTATGCTCAGTTTAGTCTTTATCCCACATGTGAAGAAATAGAGACCTGTGGCAGACACAGCAAATTTTAGAGGGGAAAAACAAATTTTGAGGTAAGAAGTAACTTTTTTAGTTCATTTATTTTTGTGATGGCAATTCCTGCTTTGTAGTTAAACTCATCAAAGTTAAATTATGTTTATTGTGTCTGTGTAGATATTTTTCATGGAAGTTCTTAGTGATAATGTTTTGGCTGTTAGCTGTAAGGTGAACTAGTTTATGGCTACAAGACTCTGGGTTAGTTGTAACAACAAGACTCTAGATTAGTTGTAACATCAATGAAACATGTTGCAACATACCCAAAGCAAATACAAATAGTTTTATTTATATATTTTCTTTGAATTTCAGTATGCCTAGGTCTTGAAATGTCGATGAAACAGGTATTACAACTGTGCAAACTGCGGTCAGTGTGACTGTAAAACGTGGGTCTAAACAGGTTGGGGCAATGAAATCAGGAGAAAGGGGTCAACTGGTTACTCTCGCATTTGCAGTCAATGCCATTTGCAACACAATTCCTCCAATATTTGTATTCCCACACATTATGCAGACTACTTTGCACGAGATGGACCGATAAGAAATATTGGAAGTGGAAATAAATAAGGGTTGAATGCATTAGGAGGATTTTGTCATCTTTCTGAAGTACTTCGCAAAACACAACAAGGTCAACCCTGAGAAAAAGTTGCTACTTCTCTAGATAATCATTGATCACACATGTCAATTACAGCCATTGACTACTGCAAGAAGAATGGGACAGTAACATTTACATGTGTATATAGCGCTTTCTAGATACTCAAAGAGCTGTAAATAGTACTGGAGGGGGGGGGGGTCCTCCTCAACCACCATTAGCGTTTAGCATCAACCTGTGACAGCAGCCATAGTGCACCAGAACGCCCACCAAACACCAGTTATTAGTAGAGAGGAGAGAGTGATATTGCCAATTCAGAGATGGTGATTATTAGGGGGACATGATAGGGAAGGGCCAATGGGGAAATTTTGCCAGGACACCGGGGTATACCGGGGGATTTTTAATGACCACAGAGAGTCAGGACCTTCCTGAATAACTTCCTGAATAATTTTGTTTCAGAGACTGAAGGTCACAATTCAGAACAACATTCACACAGCAGTAAGATATAGGTGGAATGCTTGATTTGTCTGCTTTCTATTTATGCATAAATTACACTCCAATGTGTTGTGTGTGTGTGTGTGTGTGTGTGTGTGTGTGTGTGTGTGTGTGTGTGTGTGTGTGTGTGTATAAATTATTTATAAAAGATTTAAAAAAAAAAAAATGCCATGGAGGTCAAACACTTAGGACTTAAAAAAGGTGTGTAAAAGTAGCAAACCAATAGGGGTCAGTAGCTGCATATCTTGAACTCTTGGCCAGCTAACTGTCTGTCTTGCACATAGCATAGGTCTTAACCTAATCAAATAAAGGTGAAAGCAGTATCCCTTTCTGATACATTTGACATTTTTATTAATATGACGTAGAATAGCAGAAGTGACACTCAAAGTACATACATTTCAAGAAGCTTAAAACAGCTAAAGCTCTTCCTTGTAGTGATGTTTGTAACTGTATGTATGCAAGTATACCAGTAGATGATATTTATCTGCTTTTGTTATGTCTTATCTTGCTTCTGTTCTCAGTCTAATTCTAAATACCTTTACATACATTTGTAGTTTATTGTTGCTCTGTGGCCTCTGATCATGGAAAGGAGTGCAGAAGCCTGACATACCCAAGATATAATGCCCTAAATGGAGCCACGGAATTTCCTGCCTCAGTAAAATCCTTGAACTTTTCGCTACTGATAAGGTGTTGTGATAGAACCTTACTGTTTAGAGCAATGTAGGCTACCATTATTGGCAAGATGACCTGAAATACCACTGACTCAGCATGTGCCTGCATTCAGCTGTGCTCATCATCAAATATTCAGCTGCTTTCTGAACTACAGCTGTCAGTTTCAACCACATGTGCTGCCTTGTTTTATTTAATGGCAGCCTGTTTGCTGTGAAAAACTATTTGCCACAGTGACTTTAGAAATATTTAATAAAATAAAAAAGTGTATTTGTGCTTTATAGTCTTATGTATGAATTTCTGGAGTGATTTTCGCAAGACAACTAGAGTATCTGGATCAGCAAAATCAAATAGTTATCTGTGTGATGCTTTTGAAATCTGATGTGATGACTATGCACTCAAGCACACGGAAGGTTTTTAGTGGAGTGCTTTAAAGCCAGAAGGTGATTTAATACAGTGGTGACACAATCTATAATGTACTTACTTATGTTTCATTTGGGGTTTTTTTTCCAGTAGAAATAACACTCCTGGTGTTGGAACAGGTGGCCTGGAAGCTTACTATATAGCACCATGACCAATCCAATTCACCTCAATTCAATGAAATTTTATGTTGCGTAGCAATTTTAACAATAGGTATTGTCACAAGGAGCTGTATTGAAATTCCAATGCAGATTTAGCTCCCTATTGAACTAGGGAGGCGACATTGGCAAGAAAAACTCCCTGAGATGATATGAGGAAGAAACTTTGAGAAGAACCAGACTCAACAAATGTAAACTATAAAGTCAAACTCTATTAAGTGTGCTGAAGGAATGTTCAGTATGAGCATATTGTGAATAAGAGTTCTGCAATGAGCACAGTACCATCTTCATGATTACAGCAGCAGTTCATAGTTATACGTTTACAGTATCTATGTGAGATTATCCAATACAACATGAGTGAGTATTGGGTATAAATTGTTTTTGGGAAGTACAAATCCAAAAGGCACTCATGTGAGACCATCAACAACAGCAGGAAGTGAATCACAAGTATCAGAATCATAGCAGAATCATAGCATCAGGGTGAATCAGTCAGGTCTAGAGGGCCAGAGGAGCCAGCAGTAGAATTAAATTAGTACCATCATGACAGGAGGCAGCAGGTGGTCTCACATCTGCTCATTTACAAACACACGACAACTGACTAACGACATATTGACCTCGTCTTTAGGTCTTATACTTTACAATTCTGTATAGTATAGTAGCTCTGAGGTTATTCTTTATGCATGAAATTTGTTAAGGTAGTAAAAAAGTTTTTTTTTGTAAATATGTGAAAGCACTGCCCTACATTAATAGACTAAAACTATTACAGCCAGTAGCACACACACACACACACACACCACACACACACACACACACACACACACACACACACACACACACACAACACACACATATATATATAATTTAAATGATTGTCCATGGGGCTTCTACTACATCTTTCACCATCAAGCAAAGCAAAAACACAAGAGGGAACTAAAAGCATGACGATGAAGATGGAACATTCAAGCAACTTATTTCTGATGACCCTTGTGAGTTTGAAGTTTGAAAGGTTGGCGTCATAATCATTGGGATATCATCCAAATGGTGTAACCTCATTCTGAATAATTGATTTTTCATGAAAATGGCTATGTATAATTCATTGTTATACTCCATAATGTTTTTGAACTCTTATGCACTTGTCCCAGAATCTCAGAAGAGAAATATTTTATAATATTTACTGTTAGTGGTTCCTTGAATTGTCTGTAGCCATAATAACAAAGACAAGTGACCTTGTCTATTATTCTCTCGTCTCTCATCTGTTCTCTCAAACACGCACACACACACACACAGAATATGATATGATGTTTCAACCTTGCACAAGCAACATATAAGTTTAACTTTGGGGAAAAAACACTCTGACCTATAAAAAGATTACATGGTTATATAAAATATAAAAGTAGCGTTAGTTTGACACAAAGATTGTGCTGTCTACAAATACATTCTGTAGCATCAAACATATTCTGTGCTTGGCTAGTATTTGGAAAAAACCTACAAAACTAGTTAGCTGAAGTAGCTATTTCTGGCAAACTACTACTAGCTAGGCTGCAGCATTTGTGTTTTTAATCCATTTTAAGACTGCTGCTTGTGGTAACTACCTGACAAACTTGCAAATCTTACACTGTCACAGTTTAACTTGATTTACCTTCATCAACATCCGCTAGGAAAATGTAGCTTACACAGACATGCGCAATAATGTTATATAAAAAGAGGTTGCTGACTTAAACTATTTTCCACATGTCTTTCATCTTTCACACAGAAGGCAAAAATGTGATGGGTGAAAATGTAACTGAAACACTGGAAGGGAACACAAATCCACATTATCTACCCTAAATCTGGACTGATTGATGTTTAGACTACACTAGGTTCCAGCCGTTCATTCTTCTTTACTTATTCCTTCTCTGTTCTTTGCTCTACAATCAGTAATGACTGACCACATCGGCACTGTCTGTAGATGTGTCACAAAGCATTACAATAGCAACTGAAACTCATGTTTACAAAATCACATATACAAAAAATCAGTGTTTACACACCTGCCATATTGCTAACACTAAAAATCCCATTGACTATTTAAATTGCTCTGACTTGATTGATTTTGGAAAAGCTGAAAAAGAGCAAACAATATTGATAAAATAAATAAAACCTTTTTTATGTGTTCCATGGTCATGCCAGAAATATATCAAGTTGGATTTAAGTTGTGATAAAACATACAAGAATGGAAATAAATGGTATTGACTTTTGAAAAGACTGTCATTTAATGTGATTAAAAGTATGTGGGAAGGTCTGCATGCTACATACATATTCGTATACAAAGTAAAAATGTTGAATAATGGAAAAATAGGTTTATTTTTAAACAGCTTTTTTTCCTTATAGTGACAGGAGAATGATTCTCACTCCCTAACTCATTCACTCACTTTCAGTAACTGCTTTATCCTGGTGGATCCAGAGTCTCTCCCAGCACAAGGTGGGAGAATTCATATTTAAGTTAGGGGCACTGGTTTTGCCACCATTCTGGTAGCATATTTCATCTTTTCCTTTCCTATTCTCCATGTCATCTATTCATTGAACTGTGCCTGAACTATGCCTCGATCAATCAGAGCAAGAAATGTGAATACTAGGTACTCTAACTGCTAATATTTCACCAGGGAAAATTACATTTCACTAATGGATCTGCAGAGTTCAGTGTGATCTTTAAATCACTTATAGAACCATTTTCTACCACGTAAGACCAGGCCCCTTAGTTCTGAGAATTTCAATGTACAAGAGATAAATTGTATATGATGTATAGCTGGCAGAGATCATGACATTACTTAGACTATTGAGCTATGATTTGTATTATTCGGCTAATATCTCAGCAGTACTGGCCTTTGATGACACACTGAAAACTTCTCTGAAAGAACTGTGCTTAAGTGTAGAGAGCACCATTGCTCTAATATACTATAGTGTCACTGCACTATTATACCATAGTATCATTTTAATAAGCACCTTTCCTTAATATTTAATTTTTGGAGGATTTTCTGTTTTATATTATCTTTTGAGTGCAGTATGTTTAGTGAACTTTTTTGTGAACTGTAATTATATGACACACAGCACCAGGCTCCAACAATTTACTCTAACATCCACCAGCTCTGTGATGTCGTCATGGAGGAGTGGAAGAGGACTCCAGTGGCAACCTGTGAAGCTCTGGTGAACTCCATGCCCAAGAAGGTTAAGGCAGTGCTGGAAAATAATGGTGGCGACACAAAACATTGACACTTTGGGCATAGGGTTGTACTCACTTTTGTTGCCAGCGGTTTGGACATTAATGGCTGCGTGTTGAGTTATTTTGAGGGGACAGCAAATTTACACCGTTACACAAGCTGTACACTCACTTCTTTACATTGTAGTAAAGAGTCATTTCTTCAGTGTTGTCACATGAAAAGATATAACCAAATATTTACAAAAATGTGAGGGGTGTACCCACTTTTGTGAGATACTGTATATATTTACAATTGTAATGTAAATGTGTGTATGTCTAGTACAACTATAAGAACTATTAAAAACATGTTATTCTTATGTGTGCTGGGTTGCCGTCATGCTGACAGCACATGTAAACTTTATTCTATTTTTCAATTTCTGAGAAAAAAAACCCTTGAACTTTGCTTTATTGACCCTGGATTGATCAGAGCGAGAAGACATGTATATTAAGTACTCAAGCTGCTCACTTAGCATGCTGAATGTTTTGTTAGTTAAGAAAAAAGTCTTTGTCATTTTTCTTTTATCTTATATACAGTATGTATTACAGTACACAAAATGTAAGTGCTTTGTATGACAAGGATAAAAGAAAATCTGGTTTGGGTATATATCTGTCATATCTTGAAGAGAGATTTTATGTGAATGTTAATAACAATTTCCTTAATCATTGGTGCAAATCTATAAGTCATGATGGGTAATTAAAAACTAGTGATATGTTACTATACCGTATTGCTTCATTTGATTCCATATGATAACAGCGCCGTGTTAATGTATGCCCGGATTCTCAAAAATACATTAATGGACCGCGTTTTTAATGACGTGGTCCACTACCACCTCAGTGGCTTCTTCATCTATTCAGTGTGTAGGAAGTGTTTGTGGGGGAGGTGGAGGTGGGAAAGTGAAGGATATGACTTCTATTGTGTTAGTAATCAGCTGTGAACTGCCCTGCTGAGGAGTGCTGTTCCCCTGCTGCCCTAAACATTCACATTTATAAGAAAGTACTTATGCAGCACAGAGCTCCATAAATCCACCTCTGTCACTGAACATAGCAGTCTAAAATGTGAATGCTTTACTTTCTTGTAGAAATGAACTGTAAGCTATGTTTCACACATAAAATGTCACATAAAAACAGTTATGTTTTAGAAATTCATGCTCAGTGGTTAAAAGTAATTGTGTCATGTTTTTACAAATGAATTGGACAGTGCTTGAATACTAGTCTATTTAGCTAAATGTTATTTATAGTGAAGTTACTACTTATAGGCAACAATAAATACTGGGCTATTTATCACCTTAGCTACCATCTCCCCCTTACAAGCTCAACCCTAACTTTAGCCAAACATACAGATTTAAAGGGAGAGCAGAACAAATTAAAAAGTACATGAGTTAATGTTTGTTTACCCCCATGTGAATACCCTGTGTATGGATTCAGTTGAGTGGAGTTCATGCTTACATGCAGTAAGTTACTACAATTTACAGCTTATGTACATTTACATTTACATTTATTCACTTGGCATTTACATTTATTCACTTTTATCCAAAGCGACTTACAAATAAGCAAAGCAATATATCAAGCAGAGAACAATACAAGTAGTGCACCTATACAATATCCATTAATTGAATACCAGAGGAAGCAAAGTGCACAGAATAGAGGTGTAAGTGCGTTTTTTTTTCCTCTATGAGTTGGTTAGGTGTTCATGGAAGAGGTGGGTCTTTAGCTGTTTTTTGAAGATAGTCAGAGATTCTGTCCGGATTGAGATTGGAAGTAAGCTTGAAGGTTCTGGAAAGGGACCTTATGCCACGGTGAATGGGAACTACTAAAGTCGGTCACTAGTCGATCACAGATTGTGAGAGGGAACGTAGGCCTTCAGGAGAGAGTTGAGGTAGGAGGGTGCTGTTCCTGACAAGGTCTTGTAGGTGAGCATCAAGGCCTTGAACTTGATGCGGGCAGCTACAGGAAGCCAGTGGAGGGAGATGAAGAGGGGTGTGACATGGGTTGTCTTGGGCTGGTTGAAGACGAGGCGCGCTGCAGCATTCTGAATCATCTGAAGGGGTTTGATGGAGCTGGCTGGCAGGCCTGAAAGCAGTGAGTTGCAGTAGTCCAGTTTAGAGATAACAAGAGCCTGGACTAGTATCTGTAGAAATAGATCTATGTCAAATGAAAAACCTGCAAGAAAAAAGAAGAAGCTGAGTAAATGCAGGGTAAGTCTGTGTTTGGACTAATATATATTATATACACATACACACACACACACACACACACACACACACACACACACACACACACACACACACACACACACACACACACACACACACACACACACACTTAGTATTATATATAGCTTGAGTTCATTGAGAAATGAAAACCAAAATTGAACAAGTAATTTTGAAAAACAAGAATAGAAAACAGGAACCGAACAAATATCTGATCTTGTGAAACAGATTTTGTAAAAGTGACCTCATGTGGTTACTTACTTTCTTGGCTTTGGTAGAAGCTTGCTCCTCTCCCAAATGAAGACCGGCAGTCAGGCACTTCTGAAAATCGAGCAAAGAAACCATTACTCAAAAAGACAAAAAAAAACAAACAAAAAAAAACAACAACAAAAAAACCCACTGCAATAGCTTTATAAAAAGTCTCCAAAAAAATAAATAAAATCATAGAATAGTTCAGCATTAATGCACTGAAAAACGTCTTGATAAAATGAAATATATTAACATAGAATTATGTCCAGATCGTGAATAGTGAGTGCAGAACAAGGCATCTTATTGCTTATGATTACACAAAGAAAAACATCCTACTCAGACATCTGACATAATTAGCCTTCATCAATGCACCAATATAACATGTAACACATTATATTTATGTAGGGGGTGGGATGACCACAATGACGTTCTGTGCTACTGCTTTTGGTAACTTTTGATATTAGCAAGAAAACAAACCTGATATAGAATGTGAAATGTAGAGACATAAAAAGAACTTTAAATTGTAATAATACCATTTCCTAAATGCTATTAATGTTTGTTTGTTTTTTCATTTTCCTTCCCAGGGAAAATTTGCTGTGGTAGGTCACTAATTTCCTATTTACATTTGCTCATTTAGCAACTTCATTGTTTGCTCCTCATGATATGCCGTTTATCTGATTAAAGCTCCTTAGGTCGGAGGTTTTTTTGCCATAGCTCATCATAATTAGGGTAAACTTTGTTTACTTTTATGAGAAACAATTAAAGGTATAACAAAAAGGCAATAACTATTTAATCAAATAACTTTTTTTTTATTACTTATAACATTTAATACTATGGAATACTACTAATGGGATAACTACACCATGTTAGCATCTTCACTATAAAATGTTGTTCAGGAGCTCAGTCAGAAAGCATGCACTGGTGTCCAAGCACCCTGACATCCTCATTGTTCACAGGGCAGTTCTCCCCCTTTTCTCACTCGTAAAAAGGGAGCGGGGCTTTTGTGAAAAGAGGGCTGGCTAGATTTACAGCGCTTCGTGTTGCACAAAAGAGCCTGTGCTGTCACAACATGGACAGATGTGCTGCTTGGTGTGGTTTAAACAGCACTTTTTATGAAGCCACTCATGCAGAGCATGAGGGGTTTAGAGTCCAGGATTTCTCATTAACAGGTATCATATAGGACAGAATCAGACATGGCAACCAAGAGCAGACATGATAGAAGCATTTCAGAGTTTTTCAACTTGTCCCTGAGGGGAGATCCTTTTGGCTACAAGTATGACCTCTGCATAGAGGTCATAAAAACACTTCATGGATACTATGACACAGTGTGGTGGATGGTTAGCTAGTAGAATATTGTGCTCATTAATATTTAAACTAGGTTTTCCAACTCTAACCCTGGATAACTTTAGTATGGGTACTCTGTTCTTGCTCAGCTGGTTGAACTCATTGATTAAATGTTTTTTTTTTGTTTGTTTGTTTTTTTTTTGTTTTTTTTACATTAAGAATTAATTAATTAATTAATACAAATTGGCCAACTCATATGACAAGTTTCATACAGTTAATATTAGGGTGAAAAGCACAAGGTATGAAATTCACTCCTATGATTTCATGTCCATTCAGGTTGGACAGTAATAAATAAGAGTACGAGATCTTAAATCACTTAATAGATTTTGTGTACTGTCTACTGGAATGATGCAGCAGCATGTTAGTTAAGTAGAATGAACAGATGCTTGAATGAATGAAGCAAATCTCGGAAGGTTTGCATCATTGGGGTTGCACCTGGAGTGGTCTTTTGTAAACACTTTCTCTCAGGTTACCTCTTTTTAAGGAGAATTTGAGTGCTCTCTCAATTATCTCATATTACTTGGCCACCCACGACCTGTTTTTTGATGTTGGTAAATGGTTAACAAATCTACATCATACGTGCAATATAATATAACTTGCTTAAGCATGCTCGGAAAATGTTTCTTGACCCTAATCAATATAAGTGGATCTATAAGGCATACAATTGAGCAATTTATCTTTTTCCAGATGTAAAGCACAGGTCTTTTGGGGCAATTTTGTAATGTTTTTAAAGGTTCTCAGTTATTCCACTTGGGGAAACTTTAAAAGTTTATGTTGAACCCTAAATCAGAGTACTCTCCTATCAGAAAGGGTTCCAAAATCCTTTTTAGGAATCCTTAATTATCAAGAACATTTGAGAAGTTAAGAATTGTTCACACTCAAAAGATAATTAACAAATATAGATAAGTAAAATAAGAATTATTTAATGACAGAAAGCTGTAGAGTTCTTATGTGATTTAGCTGACAAGCCTGCCATAGCACTCTAGCTTCAGAGTTACAACAACAACATAAGAAGAACTATTCCAAGAAATATTGATATTTCTAACAGCATGACAAATATTGATCGTTAGTATCTTTATTGTCTGCAAAGCGCCCTACTGTCATAACTAAAATGTCATGTGTGCATTTTGTCAGTCACTGTCACCTTTTGTTATTCAGTAACCCAGAGACTCTGTACCCAACAAACATCTGTCTTCTCCAATCTAAAGACATGTAAATGCCTTAGCTATGGCCATCACAATGACATAATGGGTCTTTGTGGTTATTGTAAAGCTTAATGCCTGTCACTCGGCTAGTATAAAATCTACAAAGCTCACTGAAGGCCACACATATGTTTATTATCTTTTTAGCATTAATAAAAAGTGCCCAATTTCACTTACATCCTTTACTGTTTTGAACTTGGACTATGCATCATCCTACGTACAGGGGTTATATGGATAGTTAAGGTTTCTTAGGTTTCTAAATGGGATCTACTTAGAACCCTATCTGACAGCAAAACAGTACCAATAGGTCCCAAGAGGAACCAACTGATGATTCTAGATTTAACCTAAAAATTCATCACTTTAATTTAAACACTTTAAATGCATGCACATTTCTTTCAAAGCCTACAAACGCATACTAAGACGCCTATTACCATGTAGTATGTTCTTTATTTGATAGCCATTGCAGGTCTAATTTCTTATGGGCTCAGTCACTTCCTCTTTTGTCATGCTGGGGGAATGTCTGTGTCCACACACTGAGTCAGCAGAGCGCACACAACACTGTCATTCACTGATGCACAATGTGACAAGAGTGTGGGCAGCAAGGGGAGATGAACAAACATGAACCCAGTATTCTGAAGTTACAAAGACCTCTCAATCTCTGAAATACATGGCTTAAAGGGTCAGAAGATACAGTGTTGTGAGAAAATGGCAATATCCTCAATATTTCTATTGTGTTATGGTTGACTTTTGATACATCAGCTAAAGTTGTACCTTTTTTTATATTCACATTTTCTGATGAAATCATAGTGTACATGACTACATTTATATTGTGTCTATGAATTTATGACTTAATTTTACATTGTCATTTTGATTTGTGTTATGTCATTTGGTAGTGCCTCAGAAACTTTGCACCACTGGGATTTGTTGGCCACCAACATGTCACACTTCATGCCTGGATGCAGAACTCTCCCACTATCAGTCCAAATAACTTGTAAAGACATAAATTGTCAGGTCTACAATTTTTCATTGTTAATTTCTTAATGACATGCTTGCTCTATAAAGGATTTAATGAAGTATTGATCAGTAGTAGTAGGCTGCTGTTATTTTACTAGAAATAAACTATTTATTGTATCTATTATGTGCTAATAATTACTGTAATACTATGTGCTAATAATTACTGTAATACTATGTGCTAATAATTACTGAAATACTATATGCTAATAATTACTGTAATACTATGTGCTAATAATTACTGAAATACTATATGCTAATAATTACTGTAATACTATATGCGATGTAGCAGTGGACAGAAATAAAGGCATCGTGTTTGAATGCGTGGATAATTCCCAGATATTGTTTTCATCCAGTATAATCGATTTCACCTCACATAATCTGTTCCAATTAAAATGCAACTTGACTGTTGTCCAGTTTTTAGTAAGCCCACAGTTTTAAGTTGTTTTAAGTGCAGTGGTGTGGCTTAAAGCAAGTGGCCAGGGTCTATACACGCTTGTGGTGCACTTTGTGTGTGGGGTTTGTGGTTTATGTGTCTAGCTGATTAGTTTCACAGTTGACTGCCTGCCATCTGTGACCCAGGTTAATGTTGCTAATATTGCCTTAGATGTCTGAGTAGCAGAGATTACCTAGGTAAAAGGCTCTAAGCCTATATGCAGGAATATTGATGTGTAATGCATGTTTAAAGTCTATCATATTTAAAGTAATTCAAGTGTAATTACACCTGTAGAATTCATTAACAATATACAACGTCCAAAGTCTTTAATTCTTCATTTTATGTTGAAAGTTAAGCTGAACTTATTTATTTATTTATTTTTATTCATAAGGGAAATGGCTATTAGATAGATAGCTAGATCACTTTATTCATCCCAGATGGAACTTCACCTATTACAGGAGCACAGAGATTCAACTGTCAACATTGTAAACACTGTAAACCATGTAAAAAAAAAATGAAGTGGTGGTGGTGGTGGTGTGTGTGTGTGTGTGTGTGTGTGTGTGTGTGTGTGTGTGTGTGTGTGTGTGTGTGTATGGATGCATGTGTATAATGGCAGTTCGACTATCGTCCAATGAGCTTATCCCATTGTGGTCAAATAAAATATTGCACAAAAACATACATATAACTCTTTTAGCCAGGCCTAAAAAATCATTTAAATTTTAATTGTTAATTACATTGTTTGTGTAGGTCCAGCTGTGCACACTAGATGTTCATTCAGCTTGAAGGGTTGCACTCAGGGAGGTGTACAGGGGGTTGTGCTTGAATAAAGAGAGGGGGATGGGGGTTTGGGACAGAGCCTGAGGAGGAGCTTTCTCACTAAACTTGTCAGTATAGAAGTTGAGCATAAAGCGCTGTGCGCTCTCCAGGAAAAGTGCGCACATATTTCCCCCACTGCGTCCATACAAACACGATGGAGATTTATGGACTGCGGATTTCTCTCAATGTGCGGATTTTTCTCCTTTTGCTGCTATTAGCAACTGCAAGCGCATTTAACCTGGACACAGAAAACGTGTTGAGGAAGAACGGGCATCCCGGCAGCCTCTTTGGTTTCTCTCTCGCACTGCACCGACAGCTACAACCAGTGGATAAGAGAAAGTGAGTAGTGATGATAGTCATTCATTAAACTAAAGGCACAGTGTGTGTAAACAAGCTTTGAAATGCTATAAGGAAGGGGCGAGGTGCACAATGCTGGTCCCTGTAGTGCGCGCCATCCATGCACCTGCTTTATTCTCGCGTTCTGCGTTTATGTTCTTTCTCTAAACTATGTTTAATGCTGAGTTGGTAAGGTAGCCCTGAAATACACCGCGGTGCTAAAAAAATGCACTTCATTCTAGTATATATTGTTTGTAAGTAGTTTCTAGACTAAGCCATGTGCCTTATGGAGGGGACTCGAAGACCTCTCGTTGTTTGAATGAATGGAGAACAGTCTGTAGAAGTTGCCTAAAGTCGTCCAGAGAGTATTCTTCTGCTCCACTGATTCTCACCCTTTTTTTTTGTAGAATGCAGTGAAATTTTGATAAATAATCACATAAAACGGTAGAGATGAGCAGGCTTAACAAATGTGTGATGACACTGTGAAAAATGACACTTTAGAGTTTTACTGTCTTTATTTTGACTTGACGCCAATGATATCCTAACTGCTTTTAGTGCAGGAACTTTACATGGTACATTTGAGCACTTCATCAACTTCATTAACTTGAACAGGCTGTAGTGTTGGTTCTGGTTTCTGGATGTGGTGCCTCTAGACTGCATGGTGGTCCGACTACTGACTTGATGAATCAGGTGGAGCTGACTGATATGCAGTATGAGAGGTAAAAGATGAGTTTGGTGCACAAATGTGAAAGGCCACCCAGAACATATTGGATTTGAGTGGGGTTTGGGCAAATAGACAAACACAGACTTGTATAAATTAACACTTTAACTATAACCTTTGAACTTTAGAAAGTCACAGAGTCTCATCATGGACCTGAAATGTGTTATGTTTTTTGTAATAAGCTAACTGAATGCTAGTAGAGTGATGTGATGATATATATATATATATATATATATATATATATATATATATATATATATACAGTGGTGTGAAAAAGTGTTTGCCCCCTTCCTCATTTCCTGTTCCTTTGCATGTTTGTCACACTTAAGTGTTTCGGAACATCAAACCAATTTAAACAATAGTCAAGGACAACACAGGTGAACACAAAATGCAATTTGTAAATGAAGGTGTTTATTATTAAAGGTGAAAAAAAATCCAAACCATCATGGCCCTGTGTGAAAAAGTGATTGCCCCCTAAACCTAATAACTGGTTGGGCCAACCCTTTAGCAGCAACAACTGCAACCAAGCGTTTACGCGCAACGTGCGAATGAGGCTTTTACCGGCGTCCTGGAGGAATTTTGGCCCACTCATCTTTGCAGAATTGTCCTAATTCAGTTACATTAGAGGGTTTTCGAGCATGAACGGCCTTTTTAAAGGTCATACCACAACATCTCAATAGGATTCAGGTCAGGACTTTGGCTAGGCCACTCCAAAGTCTTCATTTTGTTTTTCTTCAGCCATTCGGTGGTGGACTTGCTGGTGTGTTTAGGATCATTGTCCTGCGGCAGAACCCAAGTTCGCGTTTCAGCTTGAGTACACGAACAGATGGTCGGACATTCTCCTTCAGGATCTCTTGGTAGACAGCAGAATTCATAGTTCCTTTTATCACAGCAAGTCTTCCAGGTCCTGAAGCAGCAAAACAGCCCCAGACCATCACACTACCATCACCATATTTTACTGTTGGTATAATGTTCTTTTTATGAAATGCAGTGTTCCTTCTACGCCAGATATACTTGGACACACACCTTCCAAAGTGTTCCACTTTTGTCTCATCGGTCCACAGAATGTTGTCCCAAAAGTCTTGGGGATCATCAAGATGTGTTGTGGAGAAATTGAGACGAGCTTTGATGTTCTTTTTGCTCAGCAGTGGTTTTCTCCTTGGAACTCTGCCATGCAGGCCATTTTTGCCCAGTCTTTTCCTGATGGTGGAGGCATGAACGCTGACCTTAACTGAGGCAAGTGAGGCCTGCAGTTCTTGGACGTTGTTGTGGGGTCTTTTGTGACCTCTTGGATGAGTCGTCGCTGCGCTCTTGGGGTAATTTTGGGCGGCCGGCCACTCCTGGGAAGGTTCACCACTGTTCCATGTCTTCGCCATTTGTGGATAATGGCTCTCACTGTGGTTCGCTGGATTCCCAAAGCTTTGGAAATGGCGTTATAACCCTTTCCAGACTGATAGATCTCAATTACTTTCTTTCTCAATTGTTCCTGAATTTCTTTAGGTCTCGGCATGATGTGCAGCTTTTAAGGATCTTCTGGTGGACCTTACTGTGTCAAGCAGCACCTATTTAAGTGATGCCTTGATTGTGAACAGGTGTGGCAATAATCAGGCCTGAGTGTGGCTAGAGAAATTGAACTCAGGTGTGGACAACCACAGTTATAGTATGTTTTAACAAGGGGGGCAATCACTTTTTCACACAGGGCCATGATGGTTTGGATTATTTTTTCACCTTTAATAATAAACACCTCCATTTACAAATTGCATTTTGTGTTTACTTGTGTTGTCCTTGACTATTGTTTAAATTGGTTTGATGTTCCGAAACACTTAAGTGTGACAAACATGC
Source organism: Ameiurus melas (assembly GCA_012411365.1). NCBI lineage: Eukaryota > Metazoa > Chordata > Actinopteri > Siluriformes > Ictaluridae > Ameiurus > Ameiurus melas. The sequence continues at coordinate 21,342,848 of CM022758.1, read as the reverse complement.
AAAGGAACAGGAAATGAGGAAGGGGGCAAACACTTTTTCACACCACTGTATATATATATTATATGTGTATATGTATATGTGTGTGTGTGTGTGTGTGTGTGTGTTTGAGAAAGTCCATATTGCACCATATTACTTTTGAATAACCGTACTGACTGACTTTGACTGAAGAGCATGTCACACTGAACCTGGAATCAGGTTAGTTTAATGGTTGTGTCTCAAGCAGAGTTCATTATATTTATTGGTTTTATGGAGTCTTGGAATTTCTACACTCTCTCATAATTTTACCAAAGGCAGAAAAAAATAGAGAAAAGGAGGGAAAGATGACATTTCAAGGAGAGTGTATATTGATGAGTCTAGAGCAGGGCATATACATATTAAATATGGTAATATTAAAGTGAGTTTGACATAATTTAGTTTGCTGTACAAGATATGTATTCAAGATGTACAGGAGACTAAAGATACACGAAAACCAAATCAATTGCCGATCAGTAAGGTTGATTAATATTTATGAAGTTGGATGTCTATCTGTTACCGTAGATTTGCAGGGTGTAAAATGTGTAGGTTTGGAAATAAAATATGCAGTCCAGTGGATTGGAATGCACAGGCTTTGAGGATGAGTACATTGTGTGAACAAGCATGGTGTAACTGTATCTCTGGGTCCCATTCCGAATGTTGGCCAGATTTCACAGCTAATTTACCTATATAACCTGTCTTCTTTCTATTGATTTACACAGCTATCTACAGCATAAAAATGAAACATTTAGCCATCTTTTCACTTGTCATATGTTTTTGAGATTGGTATTTGTTTAAGAGTGAACCTAGAAAATAGACATCTTACTCACACTGTGATAATGTTCCACCCTCTGTACCAATGTAAAAGGATAGACAGAAAGCCAGAAGCAAGCATTTTAAATCTGCAAGTTAACTGTGACAACATTAGCTCTTAATAATACATGACTGTGTTGTGGATTGTTGTTTGGCACCTCTTTAGATGAAAAGTAGTCTAGGGCATAATGACACACAAGAGTGAAACTTAATAAATTCCTGGTTTATTTTAAATTCTAGATGTATCTAGGTTTTTCTAGGACTGAAAAACTGCAGAAAGGTAACATTATTACATGGTCACATATTTAATTACCATTTTGAAATATACCTTTATTGTGTTTTGGATGATGCTTTTGAAATTTGCTGAGCCTGAACAGTTGCTGTTATTTTTTGTATTGACAGTCTTGGACTGCAGCTGTTTACTGGTAAAGAGTTGAATGGTTTATGACTACAAAGAAATCTTTCAAAACCTAGCTTGACCAAAATCAGCTTCTATTATGATTATAAGACATTAAGTGTCAATAAACTTTCTGTGACTATATACTGAACTATAAATGTAGTATCCATTCATTTCAGTAAGAACTCTGTGGTATGAGCACAGTGACAACTGATGGCAACTGTTTATCGGCTAGCTGTTATAATTTTGCCTTGTAGTAACACAGGAATGCAGAATAAATATCGTCCACAGTCCTCAACTAGTGAAAAAGTGTTTTTGGTAATTGCAGTGAACTTATGCTTTTTGGTAAAATGTCAGTTTTAATAAAGAAGTAGAGAATTGTAAATTGGAAAAGTGATATGCTGCAACCAGCTGCTGCAGACCATCTGGCTGAGAGAAAACAGCTGTGTAAAGTGTAAGAAGAGCAAACACAAAAAGACACACAGTACAACGTATACAATATATTTTTTTTACCAGCATACAAATTACCAACCTATGTTATGTATGTTATGGTGGTTGGATATGCCAGTATGCATTAATAAGTTTCAGTTACAGGCTACTTAAGCTCTTTCTCTATAAACTACACCCAATTCATTTAAATTTGAGTTACTACGACTAATTGTTACAAATAAGCAGTGTGCTAGGTTGAACTGACTTCTTTCAGAGAACATAAAGGTCTCATAAAGTGTTTTGTTTTTTTAAAGCATGATTGAATGAAATATTAATTCTCAGAGCTCATGTGGCCGTAAATATCTGGGTGGGTCTGGGCGTAGGGTTGTGGTTTGCTGTTCTAGTAAATTCTCTACATTCACATTGGATGAGTTGTATATTCATTAACTGTATGGCTTCGTATCATATTCCTTAGGAAATTATGACATTATGATATGGAAATTCTAAAATCAGTTTCTGGTGACATTTCTGGTGACTTATATGGAGTGATTGCTTTAGTATCCGGACTTTTTTGGGCTTCAGAGAGAGAAAGAGGCCTAGAATAACTGAGTAAGGGTCTATGCACTGGACCAAGACTTGGCCAGGAACGAGTCTATATGGTGGACACGGATGATAATCCTTTGATCAGCATGAAGTCCCTCATTCATTCTTAAGGCTGAGTGGCCCAGTAACGATCCTGTGTAGCATTCTGTGGTTCCCACAGCTTAGTAGGCCACTCATCTGAATGAACACATGCGCAAAGCAGATTAGGGGACTCTGAGTTCAAAGATGAAAAGAGGAGATTTCTCTCCACTATAATGACTGGCCTGTTCCTAGTGTGTTGAGATATTTGGTAGATGTAAGTTTGTAATCCACGGCGAGTAAATGCCAATGTTGTCCCTCAGAGACGTGCTAAATTCAACAACTCTTTCTGAGAGTTGAAGTAGTGCATGCTCTTGCCAAACCAACTTTTACCTGGCTTTTTTTCCCCTGGAAAGAAACAGATGGAAATAAACAGAAGCAAACTGAAATAAAATGTATATTGTGATATACAAATTAAGCTTGTATTGTTATGCTTTCAAGTAACAGCTCAAAATCTTTACCTTGTGTATAGAGTCAATGCTTTGTTGTAGTAAAATGCAATTCAATTCAAGTAATACGTTTGTTGAAAGTGTTCGTTTGAACCTTCAATATGGTGTTTGGTAGAAACAGATATAGTAATCTACTGTTTTCTAAATAATTGTACAGTATATATATTTTTCCCTATTTGTTTCTTTTTTCACTATATTACAGACATTTTGAAGCCCTCAAAAGGCTTTATGTGTGTTTGTGATTTTGTGTAAAGAAAAATAATAATTTTCTAAATCTGATTTTCTTTTTTTGTTGTTTTGTTTGTGGGTCCAGTGTGATGATACAGTATTTTTAAGTGAAACTAAATATCAGGTCATATTGCCTAAGACAAAAATATACCAGACACTTGAATATGAAATATTTTAAAGGTTTTATATATATGCAAATTCAGAAGCATACACAAATAGTCCTGGACCCCAATAACGCCTTTGCTGTAAGAAAAGCATTTCTCTATGAAAGTTTTCAGTCACCTAGGTAAAAGACACACCTCTTTCGGGAGCACGTAATTAACCCCTAAAATGCCAACCCCACATTACCCAGCTTTTGTAAGTTGCATTGGATAAAAGCATCTGCTAAATGAATAAATGTATTTTAAATGTGTAGTTAGTTGAAAGTAAAGGCACACTGACTAGACTTATTAGTTTTCTTTCATGTATACCATATCCTTGGATTAATATCCATAGAGTTGCTATACGGAATGTTTAGTTCTGTTATTTCTGAAACCAGAGGCATATTTCCATGCAGATAATAACATTTCATTCACATATTTTCCACATCCAACAGTGTACAAGGTGTGCAAGTGTAATAAGGTCTCCTGAATAATATCTTTTAACAGTAGCTCTTTCAAAATCTGGGCTCATTTTGAACACTTGCTTTCTTTCCACTCGTCTCATGTGCTTATGTGTTCATTTTCTGTGCTCTAGTCTACAGAGCCTTGCCCGGAAAAAGTGAGTCCATAGGCACTTTAACTGTTGTTGTTTGCTCCTTATGCAACTAGCTTCATACAGTGACTTTATGAAAGTCTGCCTTGCCAGTGGCCCTACTGAAACGTTTTGTTAGAATAAGTCACACTGCAGTTATAAGTTATGTGTTAAGTTTGAGCTAAGTGGGCCAACGCACCAGAGGGTTATTGGAACAATGTTGTCACGTTTTACAAAGAGTCAAAGAGTTTATGTAGACAAAACACTATATGTGCTTGCCTGAACAGAAGCCTCCTTAGAAGTGTGTCTGATCTGTCATTTCTTTGTACAGCAAAGTTAGATCATTCTCATAATTATGTGCATGAATAAATTTGAATTGCTATATTGCTTAATTTGTGGTTAGTGCTGTGTGAGTTTTATCTCAGTATGATGACAGCGGAGTACATAAATTATTAACCCAGCCCATCTGCTTGAAGAGGGCAGGAGACAGACAGCTGGTGCTAATGTAATCTGTCATCTATCCATATCATCACGCAATGACCTCTCCCTTTCCCTAATACAAATATTGGAAAGTATTTGAACATGAATCACTATTCTCATAGTAATCTTTAGGTAGAGAGGAGCTTTGCATGAAAAAGAAAATATTGGATATTGTCTGTTTAGAATTCATTAACCTGGATGCTTTTTGTATATATTTGTAGATATATGTAAATAATGAACCGTTTATATCTTAAATGCATTTGTAGACTTCTGGTTGGAGCTCCTAGGGCCAAAGCTTTATCCAATCAGGGTGCAAACATCACTGGGGGTTTGTACAGCTGTGACATCACTACTCATACGGATGACTGCAATCGGATTGAGTTCGACAATGATGGTTAGTTTTGCAAGATTTAAATTTTTGATTCAATTGATACATAAGGCAGCCGATGTTACAATTTTAAACCATTTTCTTTTTCATTTTTTTGTGAAATTTTTAAGTTTCTGTGTATAAAGACAAAAAAAGTATAAAGTTCTGTTTATTATATCATCATTCTAACTACTAGCTGAAACACAATCACACACAGTCTACAATAAAAAGCAACCCCTGTGTTAAGCATTAAGATGTTTGACAGTGCAAACCAAGTGTAAAACGTACGTTTTTAATATTCTGATTTTAGCTGATATGCGTGTGGAGAGTAAGGAGAATCAGTGGATGGGGGTGACTGTGCAGAGTCAGGGGCCAGGAGGAAAGATTGTGGTAAGCCTCGCTGTCACAATAATACTATAACATTTCACCCGGTTTATACTACTAATAATAGTATGTATGCAAGTGATGTGTTTGCAGTAAGTATAAGTGGGTTCATCTTCTCCATTTCTCTGGCAGACCTGCGCTCACCGATACCAGCGACGGCTGTTTGTGAACACACCACAGGAGTCACGGGACATTACTGGGCGCTGCTACTTACTCAGTCAGGATTTCAGCATTGATGGCCAGTCAGATGAAGATGGCGGCAACTGGAAATTCTGTGAAGGTCGTCCCAGGGGTCACGAGAGATTTGGTGCCTGTCAGCAAGGTCTGGCTGCAACTTTCACCAAAGACTACCATTATGTCATCTTTGGAGCCCCAGGAGCTTATAACTGGAAAGGTATAGTTGTTTAATCAAGGAGTGCGAATGGTTTAAAATATTTCAGGAGATTTATTGTACTGGTAGATCTGCCATTTTTCATCTGTGTTTTTACGGAACAGTTTGTGAATGAAGACATAAGCTACAGTTCTTAATTTCTTTTCTGAGCGATCATGACACTGGGCACAAGGCAAGAGATGCCAGTGTCATGATGCCAGTCCATCACAGGGCTTGTGCAGTGCTCAACTCATGAAGTGATAATTAGAAAATTGAAACTAGGAAACCATTTTGGTTTTCTGTCACACAGTTTCACTGTAAATCACATTATTATTTTAGTTAAATCATTCACAATTTAAGTACTAATATTCAAAACATTTTATATCATGAGCATATGAGAGGTGCTCATCCATAAATATTTTATTCAGAAACTAGGTTGTGCATATCCTCATTGTCTGAGAGAAGAGGTTTTGGTTTAATTTGGTCTTTACATCTTCCAGCCATGCCCTGATACATGTCCATGCCTCATACTCACAGGAATTGTGCGAGTAGAGCAAAAAAACAACACTCTCCTGGAAATGGGCTTTTATGATGACGGCCCATATGAGGTTGGGGATGAAAGTCGTTTGGATCCAGAACTGGTGCCTGTACCTGCTAACAGTTACTTAGGTGGGAGCTGTGCTTGCTGAACATTACTTGTCTTTGTACAGTACAGTATATGTGTATCTTGTATCATTTAGTGTGCATTTTGTAATCGTTTTTTGTTCAAGTCTCACCCATCAACACTGACAAATTGACAGAGGGTTTATTGATTACAGAGGGTTTATTGAAATGTAGAATTAAGAATAAATATATATATATATATTTAGATATTTGAGCCCGCAGAATTCTAAGGATTTTAGTATATTTAACCTTAAATTTTGATCCTTAATAAAGTAATGGCAAATAGTGAGTCAGTGTTATATTTGGTATACTTTTAATTCATATTCTTATGTAGAACTTCTCAGTATTAAGTTGCAGGTAAATAACATATTTATATCATAAAAGCATTTTTGTTGAATTAACACCAGATTATTCCAAATTCACACTAGATTTTTCCAAATTCCAAGAATTTGAATTAGTGATTCAAATTGTGGTTATAAAAAAATAAAATTATATATATATCTGTGTTCATCCACAACAACAAAACCCACAACCATTCAAATGTTACAGTTCATTCAGTTGAAGTTGTTCGATATTCTTAACATATCTGTGAACACAGAGTGTAATCATGCACCTAAAGTGAAATCGTAACCATTATTAGTGTTACATTTGTAAATATTTCACTTGCTAATTCTTTGATTCTTAATCTTACGCATTATTAATTAGTACATTATTAAAGACAGCCTTGTTAGTTTGGTCTAGCACACCATGGAGAGAACCATAGAACACCATGGAATGTGTGTTCATTACTTCAACCTATTTAACTAATTAACGTTATTGCATAAACTACTTTAATGGCTTGAAAAATGCATTTTTTTAATGTTTCCACTTTTGCACACTGTATCACTCTTATTATTTATACCATCTGAAGTTCTATTTTAAGAGTAAATGATATCATGAGGCTAGCACTTATCCATATCTCTGTAATGTGTTTATTTATATTATCAAAATATACAAGATGTATTTTATAAGTTCTTGAAAATATTTATAATTTTTGTCCCAAGGTTTCTCTCTAGATTCTGGTTACAACATTACTGAGAAGGGCAAACTGATTGTGGTGTCTGGAGCTCCAAGAGCCAATCACAGTGGAGCAGTGGTGCTGCTGAGGAAAGAGGGTGAGGTGTCCACCATGCTGGGGCCAGTGTATGTGCTAGTAGGACCTGGACTTGCCTCTTCATTTGGATACGATGTAGCAGTTGCGGATCTCAATGGAGATGGGTATGTCCCATACCAAGCTGGCATTGCTTAAAACAAGAGCATCTTGCTCTTTCTATGCTCTCAAGACAGAAATATAATGCAATGATATTCATTATACTAAAGGTGTAATGCTCTCTTGTCACTTTCACATCTATTGATATCTTTGGTTTGTTTTCTATTTGGTCTGATTTTTTTTCCACCCTGGGTGGCACAGTGGTGCAGCAGGTAGAATTAACACCTTACAACTTCATGGCCCCCAATTCGATCCTGAGCTGAGTTACTCTCTGTGCAGAGTTTTGCAACCGGGTGTGTTCCCACCTCACAGCTAGTGTTCCCGTAATCCTGAATCCACCTTGACCCTGAACTGGATAAAGCAGTTACTGAAGCTGTGAATGAATGAATGAATGAATGAATGAATGAATATTTTCACATTACACAATTTCAAGCTGCTTTAAGATTTCAGCAGTCTTGCAAGATTATTACTTGTCACTCTATAAGAGATGCTCCGAATTATCTTGGCTAATCTTGATTGAATTCCATAACAGAACGTGCAGTAACCTGTTCTTCATGTCAGATTATATGATAACGAGCCTCTAATAATATACCCTTTGATTAAAATAAATTAGTATGCCCTACTTGCATCATCAATCAGCATGATCTGGACTCGTGCAGAAAATGGGCTTGCATAAACAGAAATAAGCCCTTGGTGTAATAGTGGTAAAGTTATGTCTAGAGAAAAGGCAAAGAAGAAAAGTTTGGAGTTGTTCATGGCTGTGTTAAAATGGGACATTCAACGACACATTGTTCCTGCAGCCACGATTCAGCAAACCATTCTTCTATTAAATCCCATGTTTTGTTTTTGTTTTGCCATAATTTGCAGCTTCACATGAGTTTTGCATCATCCTATGCAAAATTCCTTTCAATGGATTTTAGATGCAGCAGTCTGGCACCTCCAGAAGTCGAAATGGTACTGAATTGGCCACCGGTGTGCACATCACATTATACATTCTGAACTGGTATTTGAGAACAAAGTCAGGCCAAAAAACATACAGTATAAAGCCAGCTTTAAGCAAAACAAAAATCTCAGTAGGTGAATGAGAATATGGAAACATATTACATGCCAAAATCTTTCTTTGATCGATCACTTCCTGCAGCTGAGTTGAGTCATGTTTTCACTGAAATCAAACCACACAGGTTGTTTTTCCCTGCACATGACTGTGATTACTGTGTTCACACCTGCCAAACAAAGTGTTCCAAAAACAAACCAGAGTTCAATTAAAATAGGCTACATACTGCATACACATACTGTGAGTGCAGCCATAGACATGACAGGTCTAGTACTTTACTATGTGATTGTTGTGTTTTTGGTGACATATAATCCTGTGTATGTGTGTGTGAATGTTCCTTCAGATGGCAGGACATTGTGGTGGGAGCTCCTCAGTTCTTCCAGAGAGATGGTGAGGTGGGGGGAGCAGTGTATATCTACATCAACAAGGCTGGAAAGTGGAGCACTGTTGTCCCCATCCGCCTCAATGGAACTAAAGACTCAATGTTTGGACTGGCGGTGGAGAATATTGGAGACATCAATCTGGATTCCTATGAAGGTGGGAGCATTTTGGGCTCATAAATATTTTTGGGTTGTGCTCATGTGTAAGATGTATACAAAGTAAGTTATGTTTTTTAAATATAAAAATTTAAAAAAAAAAAAAAAATATTTTAAATAAAAAAAAAAAAAAAGTTTACAATATATTTTATGTATATGATAATTTTGTGTATACCACAGCACTGTTATATTCTTGAATGTGATTAGTCAGACCGTATAGATTAATTTTCTAAAACAACACAGCGTTGACAATAGTGCCTGCTTCAAAGCAAACCACAGGTTTATTTTAATGCACTTCATTTCTATAGTAGAACGTACTTGGCTGGTGCGCCACATAATCTAAGGCGCCACATAATCTGATATTATAAAGCTTTCTGTAAGGAGACATTTATGTATCATTCATGGAAGGAGTCTCGGTTTTCAGTGCATTGTAATGGTCAGTAAGGACCGAGGACTTTCTGTGCTTTCTAGTGCTTTCCAGTTTCCACGAGACACCACACCATCAATGATTATTTACCATTACAGCATGCTTAAATAATTTTTTATCCCTGTGGCTATGTGTCATCAAAGTAAAAAATTAAAAATACATTATTTACATTTATGCCTCCATTTATGCATTTTATCATGTATTTTGTTTAGACATATTTTGTTTGGTTCTGTGTGATTGTTGTGTTCGTGAGCAGGTTTATATTTTTGTGTATCTTTTGATAGACACAAATTGTCCCCTGTCTCTGACAGATATTGCTGTTGGTGCTCCTTATGCAGATGCAGGCTCTGGTAGAGTGTACATCTATCATGGATCAGCTTATGGCATTAACACCAAACCAGCTCAGGTCAAGAGTTATTTCCCTCTCTTGCTTCCCCTGTTTGAATCTCTGCTCTATGATTCTGCTGCCTCTCTCTATTCTGCTGTGTATGGGCTTTCATAATGGATATGATCTGTGAGAGCAAAACACCATTACTGTGATAAAGAACAGAGAGATGGACAATCTTGAGCAATTTTGTACAATTTTGTAATAACGTGCACCATGATTTTTTCCAATTTTCAGTTTTTTTTTCTCTATAGTAAATATAGCTTTGGTACTCACTATATGGTAAACACCCAGCACTGACATGTCTTTTTACCCATCACAGATTCTGGAAGGTAGACCTCATGGCATAAACATGTTTGGCTATTCATTGGCTGGGAACATGGACTTGGATGACAACTCCTACCCAGATCTTGCCATTGGATCTTTGTCTGATGCTGCGTTTGTGTACAGGTATTAATATATTCTTCACAAATAATCACTCATTGACTTCCTCTTACTAGCAAAACTGAAATGTAATCAAATTCAATCAAATTCAGGGCCAGACCTGTGATCAGCATAAAGAAGGAAATCAAGGTTACCCCAAAGGAAATTGACTTGACAAAGAAAACGTGTGGAAACAGTATTTGGTGAGATACTTAACTGTTACTTGTTGTTATAAATGATAAATGCGTGTAATATAGAGCACTTCCTTATTATGTATTAGTGATTACTGTTATTGTTTCAATGTGCTTTTGTTATTGATATTTATGCAATTTGTTATTTACAGTTTGAACGTCGATGTCTGCTTTACCTATAAAGCAAATCCTGTTACTTACAACCCCAAACTGAGTAAGTCTGAGAATTACTTATAATTCCAATGTAATTGTTGATACTCACCAAGTGCATTAAATATTCACCATGCTTCACTAACTGTAACAGTTTAGGGATGTCTAAATTTTGACATTCCATGTATTCCTAAAATGCATTATGAGCTGATGCAACATTAAAGCACACATGTGTATGTGTATGTCCATGCAGCCATTTCCTACATGCTCGAGACAGAGTCACAACGCAGAAAGCAGGGGTTGCACCCTAGAGTGTCCTTTCTGGATAAAAAGCCAACTGATCAAGACTTCCAGTCTACAGGCACATTAGAACTGAGAGGGCAGAACAAGAAAACATGTCACAAAGTCAAACTCCGACTGCAGGTAATTGCTGCATATCATCAACGAGTCCAATAGAAAGCATCAAAATACAATTATTTTAAGCATGATTTTCTTCAACTTAACTAAACATGGACCACCAGATTCTCTGTATATTTTACGCTTACATTATTATTTGCATTAATTTGTATAATCTGGATTATATTTTATTCTTTTCGCTCTCAGACCCTAACAAATAGTCAGTCAGGTCATGAAGTAAGGAAATAACAGGACTGGACAGTTTAGGAAAAGAATCAATAAATGGATGGCCCAATCCAATGCGTTTACGACCCCAAAGTGGATTCTTTTCCAACAACGCCATGTCCTTAAGTGATTTATTCATTTTACACAGTAATTAAGCAATGATTGCAATTCCCTGCAGGAAACTTACAAGGTTACAGCTTTACCTCTAACTGTTATACATTGGAATTGACACTGGAGACTCCTTCCAAAACTGCTAAATAAACACTTCCTTTCAGAAAACATATCAACAATGACACGTTTATTAAATTCATTTATAAGGAAAGTTACACATTGTTACTGTAGAAAGCACATTAATATACACTGTTGTCAGAGCTGCTGTTATAGGAAATTAACCAACAACCCTAATATAAACTGCAAGTCTAACTCGTTCGATTTGGGGAAAACGGAAACATTGTGCAAACTTAGTTTCAGGCTGAACTGCTTGTTTAATCAGATGTACTATGTATAATTAACGTTGAAATCATCTTTCTCAGGAGAACATCAAAGATAAACTGAGAGCAATTCCCATTGAGGTGTCCTACGCCATTGAGGGTGCTAAGAGAGGGAAAAGTCAGACCTCACTACCAGAGCTGGTGCCTGTGCTAGACTCAAATATACCAAGCAAGACCAGCACTGAAGTAAGTGTATAGAGTAGTTACTATAAACAACTTGTGAAAAAAACAGCTAAAACAGCTATTATTATACAAATACTTACTTACATTTACATATCATACAAAAGAGAAAAGTAACAGCAGCTTACCAAAGATACTGTGAATGATAAATTCAGTGACTGATCTGAGAAATTAGCAAATTCATAAAGCAGCTTACATAAACTATTCAAAAAGTGATTGCATATTAGACAGAAAATAAAATGTGGGCTCTATATTTCCTGTCACAGGTGAACTTCCTAAAGGAGGGGTGTGGTTCTGACAACATTTGTCAGAGTAACCTGCAGCTCCAATACAGATTCTGTTACAGAGAATCAAACCATGACATATTTCCTCCATTGCCTATGTAAGTATCAAATTTTAAGCAAAAATGAACCACATACTCATCTCTCTAGCCACATACACATATCTCTCTATATGCCTGCGAGTTATGTTCATGTCTTCTTGCATATTTTGTTGTGTTGAACAGGAAGAATGATATTGCAGTGGTATCTCTGAGTGACCAAAAGGACATTGCTCTGGAAGTAACAGTGAAGAATAGGAATGGAGATGATGCTCATGAAGCCAAACTAATGGGATGGTTTGGTGATTCGCTTTCATACTCTGGATTCAGATCTCAGAAAACTACAGTGAGTAGCAAGGACACAGGGCTTCATTCAGTAAAACCTGTTGGGTTTGGAAATAAAATATTTTGATATGATTATCTGTTCTAAAGTCAGAACAACAAAATGAAATTAGAAAACCATAGGGCTTTTTACACTGTGCTTAGCCCCAGCTTATCGTCGTTCTAAACCCCGCTTTTAACCCTGGATCGAGGACCATTTCACACTTGTAGTTTAGAAGCAGGATTTGCACCACTTTTTACCTGGGGTTATGAAACCCTGCTCCGCATTGTGATTCCAAAGTGTACAGTGTGAAACGATGTGGTGGTAGAATGTTACGGCTAGATTCTTAGCAACAGACACCCAATCAGAATTTGAACAGTGCGTGCCTCATATCACATGCTTTGTACAATCACAGTCACTTTATACAATTGTGAGACAAACCATTATTTAAACGGGTTGCACGCTGTATTTATCCAATCATGGTTGTTGACACCGCAAATATGTAAATAAGAACGTTAACCCAGGGTTTAGGAATGTACAGTGTGAAACGTCAGATTATAAAAACACCGTATTCATTGTTCACCCAGTGTAAAGTATAAACAGTGTGAAATGTGAAATAATAACCCGGTATTCTGTTTACCCGGGGTGAAGAATGACAAAGGGTTAACTATTTCAAGTGTGAAAAGCTTTTTTCTGTAAGAGTAAAGAGTAACTAGAAGCTTTACTTTCATTAGGACAAGCATGTGATCTGTGCGGCCAATCAGAATGGATCACAAATAGACTGTGAACTGGGGAACCCATTCAAAAGAGATTCTGAGGTAGGATATTTTACTCAAAAGATATTTTACTCAAATGAAGCTTCCTTCATCCTGTATTCTTACGGAACAATATGCTACACATGTTTAGGTCACTTTTTACATTATCCTGAGCACTGCCAGGATCTCCCTCCACACCACTGAGGTTGAGGTCGACCTCCAGCTAGAGACGTAAGTCGGTTCTGATAAAGTATTATATTTTTATTTGAAAATAATTTTTTTTAAATGTTATATTCAGGTTTTTACTATTTTTGTTTCTATTTTACTGTTTGTTTCTAAATCATTTGCTTCAACAGAACGAGTCTGCAGGGGGGTTTAAAGAGAGTGAGGGCTAAAGCTAAAGTCGTGATTGAACTTCTGCTATCAGTGCAAGGGTAATGTATCATCATCACCTCTTACTTTCTGTACTATTCAATCCAAAATACAGGGGATTTTTGCCATTATGGTCCAGTGTAAAAGTTAGTATTCCCATGGTTTTTGAATGGAAGCAAGGCAAGTTAGCGCCTTGCATGGCAGCTCTGCTACCATTGGTTTGTGAGTGTGTGTGTGTGTGTGTGTGTGTGTGAATGGGTGATTGAGACACAGTGTAAAGCGCTTTGGATATAAGTGCGCCATTTACCATTTATCTACATAAAAGTAGAATTCCATAATGTTAAAAATTAAATTTGGGTATATCCTGCAACAATCCAAAACCAAACCATACAGAAACATAGTTTGAAAAGTAATTTTCTCATGACCCTGTCAATCTCCATATTTGATTTGATGAATCTGGCAGAAGTACTGTATAACAGCTATGTCATGATAAATGGGCAAGCACCCTGGCAGAATTAGAAGAGAAACTACAACTGTAATGATTCAAAGCTGGTGAGAAGATTATCGATAAAGACAGTGATAAAAGCAAAGTTATTAAATAATGTTTATATCACTTTCTGAAATGGAGATGCAAAGTTTTGAACTGGCATTGCTTTTTTGTTTTCAGACATGTATGAACCATTTTCATTTCTTGTGATAATAAAGGAACATTTGTGAAGTCTAACGTGCTAACTGTCTTATTACTATAAATTAAATGTATTTGCCTTCTGCATTTTGTTATCAGGGTACACACGTAACTTTTATAACTAATTATTTGTGATGGATTAGGGTTGCCAAGCCCTCACAGGTGTATTTTGGAGGGAATGTTAGAGGAGAGAGTGCCATGAAGTCAGAGGAAGAAGTTGGCAGTTTGATTGAATATGAATTTAGGGTAAGAAATACTATTACCAGGAAATTGTATGCCTTTTTATTTAATCTTATAATAAACATTAAAGGCTGCTTATACATTTAAAAAAAGAAAGAAAACAATATAAAATAAAATGACAAAATATGAAAATGACCTTGAAAAATTAAATATTTGGGCTGCAGGTAATGAATTTAGGCAAGCCACTGAAATCGTATGGCTCAGCCTCCCTCAATATCCAGTGGCCTAAAGAAAGTGCTTTGGGGAAATGGCTTCTGTACCTGGTGAAGATCACCTCGAGAGGGCTGGAACAGATCAAATGCTCACCAGAGAATGAGATCAACCCAAATGGCCTGACTGAAGTACATCATCCTCACTATTCTTCTGTGTGCTTATATACTTTCCAATTGTAGAGATTTTTATTTTTTTACTGTAATTAATGCAGGTCTATTCAGTGCAGGTAATTTTTATTTATGTAATACTTCACCCGATTAATAAACAAACCTGTGCTAATCCTCCATTTATTAGTATATTTATTTACTCTCCTTATTTGACCCTATTTTCTAGAAGTATTATTCTATCACATTAAGCTAATAGTTGCACTTTATCTTACTGTATATTTTATACTGAGCATTTTCTCTGGTCTTTCAGGGATCCATTTTCTCAAGAAGGAAGCGTCAGGCAGAGCCAAACAGGACATCTGACGGGAGCAAAATATCTCTTTTCACAGAGAAAAGAAAATACAAAACTCTGGTAAATGATTTGAAATTCTTCTTATTAGTATTTTTGTAGTAGAACGAATCTTGCCTGATGATTGCTAATTGTATTTAATATACTTTCTAAGTCATGTGCTGGGGATTTGAATTGTGTGGACATCAAGTGCCCCCTACAGGGATTGGACAGTAGTGCGCACATTATACTGAGGTCTCGCCTTTGGAACACGACTTTCCTTGAAGTAAATAAAATAGTATATATAATAATTTCAATATAAAGAAAATGTACAATACACACAAGTGTTCTCTATTTTTTCTTTAACAGGATTATGCCTCATATAATTATCTTGACTTGATAGTGAAAGCCTCAATCAGTCTTGATGTTTCTGCTAAGAACATTGTGCTGAAGAATCCTGAGACACAGGTATACTGGCCACTGTTTATACAATATGCTTTAGACCAGCTTAAAACCTCTTCTAATTCTTTTAACCATTGGAAAACGTTTCATGATATATTGTCCTGCATCAGAAAGTGTGCATCCTGAGTAATTTGTTGTTTTCTCTGCTCTGAAAGGTGAGATTGACTATCTTCCCTGAAAATACAGTAGCTCATTATGGTGGAGTGCCATGGTGGATAATTCTAGTCGCCGTACTAGCAGGAATACTGATGCTCGCTCTGCTAGTGCTTCTACTCTGGAAGGTAAGCCTAGAAAATTAAACTGATTGTGTTTTTGGGGTTTTGAATATGAATAATTATTTATTAAATGGTTAAGCTTATAAACTCTACCGCTTTTATTGGATACTGATGTCATTTGAGGTCAACTAGTACCATAAATTGCTCTGTTTGGTCAACAAACATATTCAAAGCTTTCAGTAGTTAAAATTAAATAAGTGGTTTTAAGGCAGTGAGGTTTAAAGCTCTACCAAGTTTTCTGTCAAAACACACGCTTTACCATCATTTGCTTTCAGTGATCAATCACCTTGCTCCCTCTGTAGTGTGGTTTCTTCAATCGTTCCCAAAAAGACCAATACGATGCAGCGTATCACAAAGCTGAGATCCATGCTCAGCCCTCAGACACAGACAAGCACACCACTGAGGCCTAGAGGCCTTTACCTGGGTAAAATACACAAGGCCACTGTAGTGCCCGAGTGTGATGTGGCACAAAGTTTTAACACTTTAATTACTAACGCATCTTTTGCTTTGCCAAAAGAAGAAAAGAAAGAGAAAAGTGCTTTCTTGTGAACAGAGTGCCTCGCTTTTCAATGTTGTGTGAAGTTTAGAATCTGCAATATTCTTTCTCCCTTACACTCACTGCTTTGTTGCATTTCCTCTCTCTGAAGCAGACGTCTAACTTGTCCTTCATTACAGTTTTGTTTCAAAGATGTTCCTTTACCAGTTTGATTTGCTGGATGTCCTATTCTAAACGCTATACACACTTGTCAAGCATGCTCTTTTAATAACGCTCACTCTTGAAACTCGATTCAAACCTTCAAACTTCTAAAAACAAAAATCCCTGACATTACACTGCCATTTAGAACTGTTTCTTTTTCTTTGCATTCTGTCCATCAGTGTGGATTTTTCAAACGTTCCAAGTATGATGACAGCATTCCTAAGTACCATGCTGTGAGGATCCGTAAAGAGACTCGCCACTTTACAGATGAAAGCATCATGTTTGATCCATTTGAGAAGAAGCAGTGGATGACTATATGGAGTGAGAATGAAAGTTACTCCTGAGACTGTTGCCTCTCTAATGTGAGAGTCTGTAGGCCCTCCTGGAGTCCACTAAATATCCTGGAGCCTGGATTCAGGACTTTACACCGTCTGTGTTGTTACAATGAAGATTCAGAAAACTAAAGACTCCTTTCATGCACTGGTTTGTGACACAGCAATGGTGTCAAGCCTTAAAAGCAAATGATAAGTGTCATTTAGGGCTTTTTTTTCTTTGATAAGTGTATATGGAATTGGGACCAGCCTTTAAAAAATGCCTATTTGTACAATTGTGGATGAGAACTAGACTACTGTAACTCATTTTAAATCTGTAAATATTGAACTGTACTTGCAAAGTGCTTATTTATAATCAGTTTTATTTAATTAGCCAGTTTCTCCAGGGTCTTTCTAAAACTGTGAAATTTGCTTAAAATACAAACATCAAGCAGATTATAAGGGTAAAATAACCTGATATGCACCAATGGATCAACGCAATCTAGCACACTGTATGGCAGGGTATTATATTTGGGGACTTGCTGCTCATATTTTTCTACATACTGGATGTGAGTTTTGCTGCTGAGTAGATATTAGATCAGAAACAAATGTGCAGATGTGGCTTTGAATGGCATAGATAAACTGAATATTGGGACCAAAAGGAAAACATACTAAACAAGTGCGAAGTGTGAGTTTCAGTGCCTGAAGGTGTGTGTTTCCAAAGTACCATAATCATTCGATTTTTCTGAAGAAAAACTCTTAATTACTAGGAACTTTGGTAGCTGATATAGAATTACATATGGACTGACTGAATATAACTGAAAAGAATTTTGTCAATATGCATTTGAATTTGTTGTCCCCGTTAATTAGATTACTCAGTTTATATTACAGTATGTAATCTGAACCAGTATCTCTATAGTTTGCTCTCAGTGAATTTTAGTCAAATTTGCTGCTGAAAGTGGAGATAACACTACAACTCACATGCCATGTTATAGATACACCTACTCTAGTTAAAACCAATAAGCCGTTCAGTAACATATAAAGCATGATAAGGCTTGCTCTTATAAGAAAATGATCAGTGAGGTGGTGTAATGCCATTACAACCCACAATGTCCCAAACTGCTGTGTTCCTTCTATACCACAGTAATTTGCCAATGATTAAAATATTTTATTAATTCAAGAACACCACATCATACTTTTTATCCCTTTATTGTTACAGTTTTGGTACTCAAGCATATATATATATATATATATATATTTCCTGCTATCTAACTTGTTCCTTTAATGGTTGTTCAACAAACAAACAAACCAAAACAACAACAAACACAGCTATTGGCTAAAGTAAAAGGCAAAAAAGACTGCTGAGGATTCTGTTGGTTTTATCTACACAAAGTCCTTTTGTTCATTTTTATAACAGTGTCAGACAGTCTGAAATCACAATACTGATCTGATTGTCGTTAAGATTCCTTGACATTTTAAGAAAGAATATTAGCCTTGAAGCTCCAGCATGTTAGGGAAACACATCTTGGTCAACATGGGTTCAAGGGACAATTACATGGCTTTCACAGCATTATTAATAATTGAGATGAATACTACCGAGATTTATTTGCACTCAAATATCATCCATGTCACAATGCCCAATTTCTACATAAAAGAGCATTTCAATAATGCATCAAGCTATGATATAATGGAACAACACAACTTCATCTACCTTACAACCTCTCGATATTTGTAATGATTGCACTGTGAACTGCTTGCAAGCTCATGTTGGATCAATAGATTGAAATATGGCAACTTAATGTTACTCATGTTAAGGATTACAGGCAGCTTGCTAGTCTGCATTTTAAATGCAAGAATTATACAGGTGTCTAGAATAACTCCAGCTTCTGACAAGACAAAAAGCCTGGTCTTGTTTCTGCTGCTCTGGTGGGAAGCTGACAATCGCTTGAGAGCAAAAGTAGTAATTAAGTACAAGAAAAAATAAACTGCACTGATTGATTATTGTTTGTTAATGCTGTTAAATGTGACAGTAACATGTGAAGTAAAGAATAGGTTTTTTGGGTTTTGAAAATATCAAACATCATGTCCAGCAAAATTTGCTGATATTAATAACTGAGAAAGAATTTGTTTGGTTTTCACTTGGACATGCAGGAAAACGTGCATACATTGCTGGTCGAAGAAACTGTCTGGTGCTGCTGTATTTCATTTCTTTAGAAGATTCTAACCATTCACTAAAGCTACAAAAACTACAGTCTATAGTAAAAATAGACAAAAAGTCTCAGTGTAGTATAATGAACTGAAAATGTAAGGTATATCTTTAGGTAGTAAATATATTGTAACTTTTGCATAATTACAGGTGCCTCTCAAAAAATTTGAATATCACGGAAAAGTTCATAAGTGGTACTTTCATATAGTCTAGATTCACTACACAAACTGAAATATTTCAGGCCTTTTTTTTGTTTTAATCTTGATGATTAAGGCTTAGAACTAAAAAAAAAAAATCCAGTATCTCGAAATTTTAGAATAAAGAATTTATAATAAAGAAATGTCACAGTGTCACATTCCTAGTGTCATGTCACTCCTGAACCAGAGATAACACCAGAAGCGTCTTACCTGGGCTAAGGAGAAAAAAACTGGACCGTTGCTCAGTAGTCCAAAGTCCTCTTTACAGATGAAAGTAAATTTTGCATTTCATTTGGAAATCAAGGTCCCAGAGTCTGGAGGAAGAGTGGAGAGGAACAGAATCCAAGTTTCTTGAAGTCCAGTGTGAAGTTTCCACAGTCAGTGATGATTTGGGGTCCCGTGTCATCTGCTGGTGTTGGTCCACTGTGTTTTCTCAAGTCGAGAGTCAATGCAGCGTCTACCAGGAGATTTTAGAGCACTTCATGCTTCCATCTCATCGGCTGACAAGCTTTATGGAGACGCTGATTTCCTTTTCCAGCAGGACTCGGCACCTGCCCACAGTGCCAAAACTACTAGTAACTGGTTCACTGACCATGGTATTACTGTGCTTGATTGGCCAGCCAACTCGCCTGACTTGAACCCCATAGAGAATCTGTGAAACACACCAGACCCAACAATACAGACTAGCTGAAGGCCACTATCAAAGCAACCTGGACTTCCAGAACACCTCAGCAGTGCCACATGCTGCCTACCTCCATGTCACGCCACACTGATGCTGTAATTCATGCAAAAGGAGCTGTAACCAAGTATGAAGTGCAGAAATTAACATACTTTTCAGAAGGTTGACATTTCTGTATTATAAATTCTTTATTCTAATATTTTGAAATACTGGATTTTTTATTTCTATGAGCTGTTTTGCCTGCTCTGGAATGATAAACATAGCAGATATTCTTCTCTTACACTAGACCTTACTCCTCTGTTTTGCCATTTCTTCTGCGGGCCTCACTGTTAGGCTCTGGGTCAGGTCTCTCAGACATTGCTGTGTCTGTTTTGGTGCCGACTGATTGTGGTTCGTTGCTGTGGAGGGTGTGCAGGAGCTGCTCACTTGGTCTCTTCCAGGAGGCCCGAGTGGCGATCCATAGTATGAGTGCCCCAAACACGGTTATCAGCAATCCAAGCACATTAACAAATGTGGCCTCTGGAGGAGAATCTTTGTATTTTGGACCTGTCCTGTGTATGATTGCAAAACATAATATTCAGTTATTTGATGTTTGATAATGAAAAAGTGCAATTTTTCTGCATTATTGTTACGTACTAAATTGAAAGTACTACTATTCAAGATGCCATTTAACGTATGACTGCCACTTTTACATTTGACCACTGTGGGTTTGTTCAAACAAGCAGGACACAAACGGAGGGATATCAGTAATTACACATTTGAGGTGACCTGCATGCATGATGTAACAGTTTCTCTATTTACCTCCTTAGCAGATAAATAACCTCTAATTTTCCATACACAATGCAGAGTAAAGTATGATTATGTAAGCATACTTACAGGCCAAATATGAGCTTTTCAGTGATGCCCATGAGTGCAGTAGCAATCACGGTGGTAAAGATGAACAGACCACTAAATACATGTATAGGCATAAATGCAGCTCGCACATATCCTGGGCTTACAGGCAGGAGGAAGATGCAAACTCCTAGCACAATCTGTTTAATTACACAGAATGGATCATGAATATATATATTTTTTGCAACAGTGCACATGTACATACATATCTGTGTGTGTGTTTGACTGCAGAACTTAATCATATGAAAAAACAAACAAACAAACAAAAACATAAGAATATTACCTGCAGTGAGAAAAGAATGACTGCGGCTAATCCCACCCAGCTGTGCAAGCTGTACATATTGGGGATATTCTGCACGTTGTGGAAGTCAAACACTGCTACCAGAGAAATGACAGCCAGGATGAAGGCCAGCACATTCAGGCCAGCATGAATGAACTTCATCATCAACTTACTGCACTTCCAAGTCCATGGAAGTCTGTACACAACAATTGCTGGGGGGGGGTTGCACAATTATTAACACTTAACTTTCCCATGACACAAAGCAATTCTTTATTAAATCTTTCTGCAGCGCTTTTGCTCATATAGTTGAGTAAATATATTTATTTGACCTATCTATTTGTTTGACAACAACTCATCAGGGTTTGGTACAGTGGTGTAGAGCAGTGGTCCCCAACCCCCGGGCCCGGGTCATTTGGTACCGGGCCGCACAGAAAGAATAAATAACTTACATTATTTCCGTTTTATTTATTATCCGAGTCTGAACGATGTTTTATTTTGAAAAAAAAAAGACCGGATTCTCTCCAGTACATCCGTCTATGACTCACTCTAGACGTATGTCAAGACGCTTGTCTCGGTCACGTGATACGGTAAGCGTTAGGGGGCAGAGCGGATGTCACTCATGTTATGTTGTTGGCGTGATGTTACTAGGACACAGCTAATAAAGTTGCGATTTCACATTGGATTCACGTTTATTATTATATTTTTTTAAAATTAATAAAAACCCAGTTTTTATGCCGGTCGTATCATTTTATTTTGTTGTATTTATCTGCCACACCTTAAAGGCCGGTCCGTGAAAATATTGTCTGATATTAAACTGGTCCATGGCGCAAAAAAGGTTGGGGACCGCTGGTGTAAAGGGTAGTGTTGCTGGATCACAGCTCCAGAGACAGTGGTTCAATCCTAATCTCTCATTAATATCTGTGTAGAGTTTCACATGATCTCCCAGAGTCCATGTGGGTTTCCTCTGGGTTTTTTGATTTCCTCTGACCTTTCAATAACATGTTAGTAGGAGGATCGGTTATGCTAAAAGTCCCCTAGGTGTGAACAAGTGTCTGCATGGTGTCCTGCAATAGACTGGCATCCCATCCAGGGTGGATTTCCACCATGTACCCACTGTTTCAGGGATAAGTTCCAGATTCACCACAACCATGACCAGTGTAAAGCATTAACTGATGATGAATGAATGAAAAAACAAACAAACTTTTGGTTAAACCTGAGTCACTGTTGGTTAGACAGGTTATTCAGATCCTCTAGATCAGTGGTCACCAACCCTGGAGATCTACCTTCCTGAAGACTTTAGCTCCTACCATAATCGTGCACATCTGGCCATCTAATCATTGCCTTAAGAAGTTCTTGATCACCTAAAACAGGTGTGTTGGATTTTGCTTGGAGATGAAACCTGCAGGAAGATAGATCTCCAGGAAGGGGGTTGGTGACCACTGCTCTAGACTAGAGTTGCAGAGTGTTTGTGCAGAATCAGAACAAACATGGGCTATGGCTTTGTATCTCTCACTGCAGAATAATGATGGGAAGTTCTGATCATTTTACCGACGTGGATTTTTTTTATCTTGTTCAGGAAAATGAACAAATCTTTTTCCAAGTCATTTCCTTCATTTCAGCAGAATGTCATTAAAAAGTTACATATTAAATTCCCAAACACATCTAGTACTTAATAAATTATAAAATAAACCATAGGCTAATGCAGCCAAGGCCAAATTATGAGAAACCGAAATTATTCATGAATAGCTTAGCTTAGGTCTTCAGGCTTTGAAGTCTGTTAATTCACCTCACCTCAGGATCAGAGTCGTTCGTTCTTTTGTCACGTCACGTTTGTCACGTCTGTTCCCCAGAAACAGAAATGATTAGTTCAGCTCTTGAGTCTTCGGGTCCGAGTCGTTTGTTCATCCAGTTTCTGGTACTGCATGGTGCATTGCCTATGCGGAAAAACGAATGACTCGAACATGAAGACTCGAGAGGTGAACTAATTATTGCTGTTTTCTGTGCAGAACCTATGGGGATGTTGCAGCGCATGCGCAGTCAAAAATGAACGACTCACTCTCTGAGACAACTCGTTGTTCCTCGTTGCTGTATGACTCGCTGAGTCATATTAAAGATCCGTTCAAAATGAACGAATCGTTCAGGAACGACTCATTACTACTGCAAGTACTACTAAAAGTTTTACCAGCACCCAAACTCTAGAAGTATGGGATGACTATACGCTGGTAGCATTTTTCCCCACTAAAACGGCTTAATTCCTAATCAAGTCCAGCGAAAAACAAACTCTGGGTAAATGAAAAATATACTCAATGCTAGTTTACTGCGCGCGAGCGCCTCGGCAGATCACGTGACCTCGGTTGCATAGCCTACTACAGCTTCGGGTTTTGAACTTAATAAAAGAACTGCACACTGTACATCAATGCAACACTGTAAAGACTGCAGACAAGCTAAGTAAGTAATAAACAGACTTCTTACCGATTCCTTGAAGGAAAATAAAACCAGTCACAGCCAAAAGAGGGTGCCAGTTGAATTCTTTGGCTCCTCCATCCCAGGCTAAACCCTCTCTGAAATGTAAAACCCATCTCAGGACGAACACAACCGCGATAAAACCGAGCGCAAAGGCGAAGAACAGCAACACAAGGAATGGCCTGTGGTTCTCCATATCTGTGGTGTGTTCTCACACGGAAACGCTCGTAGTTGAAGCAGAGTGGAATGTGAAGTGCTCTCAGCTTTTTTTTCTTCTTCTCCTCAATCGCCGTTTTGTAACTTGCCACATCCACCGCTATTACGCAAGGGACAATGGCATAATAACACATAACTTGCGATTACATAACGAGCAGTTGGACATCTGGTCTGTAAAACAACTTTATTAATAACGAACGGATAACGGCAAAATGCAGTGACGTCACCGCGACTCAACTACTGCGAGACTTTTTAAAGTGACATCACCACAAACTTTACTTTTGTTCGACACACACACACCGAGTCTGTGGAAAATACGTGAAAGATTAAAAACAAACAAACCCAAGAACCCTAAATATTTCTAGCTGGTCATTTGAATATCCGAGCTGTGTGTTGTTCAAGTGTTCACAGGGCCATCAGTTTGTCCTTCGTTTTATCTTGTAAACATGGCAGCAGTAGCTGTTGTTCCTCTCCTGTTCAATGTGAATGATCGTGTCCCTGTCGAAGTAGACTTCATGACTGTAGGTCTGTAAGACAGAAAGGTACTTAGTTGTAAATAATCCTCTGGATAAGGGGTAGGGGGGTTGGTTGAGTGAGAGTACTGTGTAATACCTACCACATCCCATGGTTCCTGAAGGGCAATTTTTTTCAGTAATGCTCCACTTTTATTGTGGTGGAGGCGAACACTGGCCTGTCCCTCATCTTCTCTGTGACTGACATCCACAATGGCTAGCAGGTCCAGCTCGTCTTCATATTTAACCATCTTAAACGTCTACAAACACCAATGCAAGAAATCCAACAACAACATACATATATATATATATATATATATATACATACATACATACACACATACATACATATAAACACGTGACCTTTTTTCCCTCTTTCTTTCCTTATTTTGTTTCTTTTTAAAAGAGATTCACGTCACAAAAAATCACACAATGACGGACTTTACGTTGTATACACACACACACACATTATATATTATATATATATATATATATATATATATATATATATATATATATATATATATATATATATATATATATATATATATATATGAGGGGTTATGGGGAAATCCTGTATGTTTATACCATATTTTAAAAGTTTTTTGGGGGTAATTCTCTCAATATTCATGTTAAACCAGCACAATTATTCCACAAAGGTTAACTCATATATGGATTATTTAATTAAATCTGGACAACTGATAATGGCTGATGAGCCTAAGGACCAAATCACCTTGTTATCTTGCTCAGGCCAACCCCCATACCTAATCAATTCTTGCTGATAAAAACGACACACACTTTTCTCTTTTTAAGGAGAATAAAGTACACTTTTCCTGTCATCCATTCGCTTAGGGAAAAGTTCTTAAAATTACATTAGCTAGGAGGTTTCTTTCTTGCTTACATGTGTATGTCAGGGTGTAAGGAGTGTGTTACTACATACTAACGTACCTCCTGCTCAGGATCATCTTCCAGCTGCTGAATTCTTTTCTTCACTGTTCGTCCAGAGGAGGTTACTGTCACTTGGGAGGAGGCCTGTGGTCAGATATGAACAACATCTATTTGAAAACAGTCATTAAGAGTCGTTAAGTCATTAACAATCATATTTCAATAGTGGTCAAAGCTACAAAGGAAGATTACAGGGAAAAGTGGAATTTAAATCTTCTATCAACACTGTGAGAAATTGCATGTAACAATACAAAACAAATATAAACAAAACTTTTTAAATAGACTTACGCTATTTTCTCGGGATGCCATAATAGAGAAGTCACGGACCACCTCGTACTTGGAATGAAAGTCGTTTTCTGCTTTGATTTTCAGAACACTACATAGAAAACATCACAATAAACCAGATTAACTACTAAATCCAGTTCTCTTCTTGTTGACTTTATTTATTAAGAATGTCCTAAAAAAGGTATCGACACCCTCACTTTATAGTACTGGGCCCAGCATGGATGATCCTGCCCGAGTCATCCGGGTGGAAGAAGATCCAGTCTGCCTCCAGTGAGTCGCACTTCATATCCTGCACACCATTCTTTGCCTTTTTAGGCGAATGCAGGTCAATAGAGCATTGGTTTAGAAACTTAGCATACGCTTGGTTAGAAATGCATATTTACAGTATGAGCTGTTTAAAAACAGTTTTCTAAAATGATAATAAAACACACCAGTTAGACACTACTAGTCATGCTCCAAAGCCTATGAACTTTATTCTTACTCATGGTGCTGTACATTCACAAAAATATTATATTCAAACACTTAAGTGTGTTAAAGTAACTCTCATTAGTGGGAATAAAAGATGAACCATGTACCAGAGATTAAATGTCCAGCCACCTCCAGAATTATTGTCACCCTTTATAAAAATAAATAATGTGAGGATGCTGTATAGCTTTATTTATTGACTTATGTTTTAATATAAAATGTTTTGCAGTAAGTAATGCATTTTTTCTGCAAACCCTTTTTTCAAAATGATTAGCTCCACAACAATTAATGTTTACTGAAGCACTAGTCTCTTCCTGTAAGTTTTGAGAAACTTGTAGGGCAATCTTTGACACTTGAACATTCTAACCTTCTCTATATTCTTAGGTTTGTGCATGTGAACCCTTTGACTTAGACAATGGGTTTTCAACAGGCTTTAAATCCAATGAATGAGAAAACGCTAATTATGAGTCCACCAGGTATTTGGGCTAAAATATGTTGGTACTTAGTAGCATTCATAATGTCTTCAATCTTCACATGAGCCTCAACCACCATACAGTATGTTACAATGGGTTTAGGGACGTGTATGCAGTTTCCACTTTTCAGCAGAAATACAGATGGAGTGCTTGGCCAAAAATATCTCATTTAACTACAGTACATGATTAAAATTGTAGCTCCAATGATGCTTGAGGTTCAGGCTCTGCATTTTGTGGTTTGCTTCTAGGAAGAACCTCTTTCATACAGTCCTAAAACAGCTTGTTTTTTTTTATAGAGGTGACATTTAAAAAAATCCAAGAATCAACTAAATTAAGCAACTCCAAGTGTAATTTTGGGCTGTTCACTTCCCCCATACTGTCCTCCTCACCATGCTGGGGATCGGTTTCATTTTCTCCATGATAATGGAAAAGAAATATATGTGCACATGCTCATATTTGGTCAAAAATGAACAAGACCAAAGTTTCTGAAGACAGATCAACTAAAAAGCATCACATTAAAAAAAATTATTATTTTAAATATTGTGTGGGGAGTCTATTACTTTGCAAAATATGTTTATAGTCAGAGGTTTAAGCAGGATTTCTGTAAATGGAAATGAAAGTAGTTTCTTCAGCAGGTTAAGTTAAATTTAGATTCCTGTTTTTTGGGTGGGGGACTTTGCCAAATTTGGGAGAACATTTGGTAGACACCCAGAAGACAGCTCTCCATCATCACACAACACTACCAACCGGGGAGGGTGACACATGAAACACGTGTTTCCTCTGAGAAACATGAAGCCAGCCAACCAATTTTTTTTCGAGCTGCTGCTCATGTTGTGCCACAGGGCAGCATAAGGCACTCAGAGAAAGCATGATCTGCCCTCTTCTGCATATATGAGTGCACAGATGCCCATGATTGGTTAGTGTTGCTGTGAATGAAAAAGAGCATGGCCAATTTTCTCCACTGTCTCCGGGCCGTGAATCGCTATAACACTGCTGGTATTCAAACTAGAATTAGGTTTACTTTATACAGTCTTTTTTTGTGCATTTTGATGAAGGTTGGCAGTAAATCTGGACTTGACTCAGCCTAATCACTGTATCAGCAATAATGATTTTCACACAGTATTTTTATAATATGTAATGTATATATAATATATATTGCATATATATTGGAAAGATAATACACTGCATGTATATTACCAGGGCACCATCTCTGATTGAGCAGATGTGGTGTGTCCCTCTGTGTCTCTTATGGTTAGGTGTGTAGATGTAATGCCATGGGTGGCCTCCAATCTGGATCCCATTATCCAAGTATGACATCTCGAACAGTGCAGGAGGACACTCTGAAATGACATTGTATTTTAAATAAATGGGCTACTGCTAATGGAGTAACACTACCACCAGCCTGCCCCAAAAAATTAGCAAATATCTTTGGTATGTCAAAAAAAGTAGGACACATTGTTTAAAATATTGTACAAGAATACTGTTTTCTCAGACATTATGCTACCACAGAGGCCTTAGGAGGTAATAGATATTGATCACCAACCCTTGATGTGAATGTTGATTGGAATGCCATAGGGAGCATCTCCTACTATTCCCCTAGCACCATACAAATCACACTCCTGCCCCAGTACCAGCTTCTTGGTCCTGAACTGGAACAAATATTTACAATAAGAATGCCAGCCCAGTAGGATAAGGCATGTAAAAATCTATTAAGCTATAAACAACAAGATGACTATAGCAAAAACTACAACATATTAATACATTTCCATTTTATGACAATATCTTAATATAAAGCACTTTACCTTTTTCACAATGTATTCAAAGCTGTAAAGCTTTACACATTTTGAGCTGTGTGACACAGCCAACACTCCTTGAGACAGGAGAACATCAACAACGGATTTACCAAAGACCTAAAAATGAAGCAAAATACTGCATCAATAAAATTCAAGACATACCTTTACTCACTGAAAAAAAAAATTATGTTTATAAAATAAAATATAGTTTGCTTTTTTGTTGATCTCCAGCAGTCCAATAACATCAAGAGGAAAGACTTTGAATATGGCTAAATGCATGAGGATGTTGTTCTCAACACCAGCCTGAGAGAGAGAGAGAGCATTTGTATATAAAATAGCATCATATTCAGAATAAAAATCAAATTAATTTAAAGAAAATCTCGAAACTGTCTCACCTGTCGTGCTAGTGGTGTCTGTTTATGCTGGATGGTTTTGACATAAAATGTTTCCTGAGAGACATCCCATCCCAGTGACCTGTCAAGGTGCATGGGGTAGCGGCACATTAGCAGGCTTGGCGAGTAACAGAGTACATGTAACAGCATTACGTAATCAGGATACAAAAAACTGGTAACTGTAATACGTTATAGTCACGTCAAAAAAAACCAAAGTAATCAGATTACAGGTACATTTTGTAAAATAAATAAATAAATAAATAAATGTAATACTATCTGGATTACATTTTTTCCATTTAAAACCAAGGAAATGAATCTTTTGACAGAACACAATATAGACAGCTGCTTGATTATAGTTCTGGTTCTCTCTCGCCAGTCGTGGCTCACATGAGCAACCTCCTGGTGCATGCACAAATACATTTTGCACAAAGTTCATTTATTAGAAATGAACACAAATTGTTCTCTGAAATACTTCTGTGATGTAATCTTACCTGCCTCCAGGACATCTTTTATTTATTTATTTTATTAAAACAAATCCAAACACCAAACATGCTTTTAAGCTCTAAATAAGTCTTTATAAGATCTAAATTTTTTAAGTAACCTCCCAAACCTGCAGATTAATACTACCCAAACTATTGTTTCAAAAGCTGAAACAAACACACACACACACACACACACACACCACAAAAAGCAGAAAGAAAAGGTAATAAAACCTTTTTTTTCTGAAAAACAGTCACTTCACAACACTACAACTTGGCTAAAACACCCAGAACATTTACTCAGTTCCTAATTACAGAACATATTTGCTGTTGTTCAGTCAAGTGCTTAAGTTTACACATCCTTATGATAAAATAAACAGGAGGGAAGAAAAGGGAATGCTTTTTTCTCCCATGTATTTTACTAACCAGAGAGTGTGGTAGATCGCCATTTTCCCTTTATTATCACAAGTAACCAAATGGTTAAACGCTGTGTGTTAATATTATTAGTGGAAAAGAAAATTATATCAGCTCAAACACTTATATTTCATGAATGTTATATAAAGATCCTTTCATAACTTGCATACCCACTCTTTGCCTTTATAACTGCTGACAAACTTTCATTTCACCCTTCATCCAAAAATCTGTTCCAACCAGACGTCATACACTTCCTTCTTCAGATGACTTTCTGCCTGTGGTTATTTTCAAACATTTTTTCTGTTTTAGATTCTTGTCTTATTCCAGTTTTCTCCCAGATTTCATTCTTAACTTCTTTTCCATCCATCCATTCATCCATTTTCTGTACCGCTTATCCTACACAGGGTCGTGGGGAGCCTGGAGCCTATTCCGGGAGACTCTGGCAACAAGATGGGGGACACCATGGACAGGGTGCCAACCTATCACAGGGCACAATCACTCACACACTACGGACAGTCTAGAGATGCTAATCAGCCTACAACGTATGTTTTTGGACTGCAGGAGGAAACCGGACTTCCCGGAGGACACCTCGGAAGCTCAGGGAGAAAATGCAAACTCTGCGCACACAGAGCAGAGGTGGGAATCGAAACCCCAAACGCTGAGGTGTGAGGCAAGCGTAATAACCACTAAGCCACAATAGATCTACATTTCGATTTAAAATAAACATGGACATGCAAACATTGCACTCAACTGTGGCTGATATTATAGGCTTACCTGAACTTGAAATGAGACGAGAGGTAGACCCTGTGGAGTGTTTGTCCTGTATCGGCTGAGAGGTGATACAACCAGTTATTAGCTGTTAGGGCTAGAAGGCTGGGTTTCTGCTCCAAAGCCCATGGGAGCACTTTATCCTGTAATAAACATAATAACAGCACATTGATCTGTGGTATCACATTATCCCTTATCATTAAGAATTGTGCTGTTTCCTAATTCTGTTTTGTTCGAATATGTAGGACTTACAATTGGACACTGGCACAATAAGGAATCCTCCATCTTCTCAGCTTTGGATCGCTTTGGCATCTCATACAACAGCTGTGGTTGAGGTGTTAGGCTGCAATTCATGAAGAACTTTTTTCCCAGCATATAAAAGTAAATACGAGAAACTTTATTGTGATAATCGGTGTCAGGAAAACTAGGACTAGCTAATTTACTCTACCTGGTGTAGGAGCACCTGTAATTCTCAAAGTATATCCTTCCACTTTCATACGAGATGGTGGATTTGGAGGATTTGGTCCACACCTTTGTAAATTCTGCACCGTCCTTGAAAAGCCATGCGAATTAATAACCAGCACAACTGGCAGCAAAACGTTAAAGGTTTAGTTAAGGAAATACCTGGAGAATAATATTTTTGAGAATCTTGAGATTTCCTCCTAGTAATGTACCAGAGTCATGTGAGGTGACCCCGGCTGACCTGAAGCCCAGCAGCACGCAGGAGTTGATTATTCGCGCTCTTCCCGCTAGAGGGCGCGCGCCACGAGACCGCTCCAAACACATGGAGGAGGATGTAGAGACCATTGACACTATTTAAACTGGAGAACAACGCACGCAGGTATGATGGCCAAACTTAAACGATCTGTCTTAGTAACTCTGCAGCGTTCATGTCCACTTTCGAGCTAAAGTAAGCTATTACTAGCCTAGTAACTGCAACACAGCATGGCTGTCATTCCTAAGCTAACGTTAGCAGGCTAGCTGTCTCACCTAAATGCTTAGAAATGTGGATATCTAGTAAGCACAACCTGACTGGCACTGGTTGGGGTTTTGTCCGGATTTGAACATGCCTGCTATTCATTCGAGGAATAACTAGTTGTTAAGGGATGAGTGCTAACAGATACATGCAAACGCTAACGTTATAGTTGTGTAGTTTACTTGTTTTTAGCAAACTAGCCAGCTAACGGTTCTTAGCTACTGTGTGCACGCGCCCCAGGTAGGATTATTCAGAAGTCTACAACATCACTCAAAGCTAAAGCAACTACTCCAGTCATGCACTCGGGATCAGTCTTACTCCATTCCGGGAAAAAGGCACGGCGTTTCCGCTGCTTTTTCTTCCCTTCAGTGCGAAGAGCTCAAAGACCCGGATGAAAAATGGCGCACAAGTGAAAGGTCATCCCAGTTCAGTTCAGTGTGCCCTGTTCACTACACAGCGCATTATTTTGGGAGTCCTATCATGTTTAGTCATCTCCGAAAGCAAAGTGGAGTGTATCCAGTGAGCTCATGAAATCTTAATACAATATATATTAGGTTCAAAAGATGTAGCAGGTACAGAATACCCATAATGCACTGTAATGTTTGTAGGGAATAGTGCACAATTGCAGGTGCAGGGTGAGGCTTTGGGCCTGTTTACACCTGGTCACCACTTCTCTGATCGATAATGCGTTTCAGCTAAACGGATATGAATCAGATCTTCTACTCTATTATTCTGCAAATACACGTTTCTGCTGAACTGAAATGGATGGCAGCCACTGTTATTTGGCTCTGTTTGGGTTTGTGAATGCAGTCGACAAGAAAGTGTGTCTGTCAGCAAAGCTGAACTTTAAAACCCAGCGAGATACCTGGATGAAAGCTCAGTCAGCACTGGTGGGAAAATATAGTGCTGGCTTCTTTTACGGAACAAGACCGGTTTCCGGATGAGCCGCCAGACCTTCGATTATCTTTGTGCCAGCTGCAAAGCAATTTAACGAGGAGGCACACTCATCTCCGCCAGGCTATACTGGTTGATAAGTTGTTTTTGCTTCTGGCGCTGCTAAAGAGAGTGACATACTTCCGTTTGGGAGGAGAACAGCGCTGACATATGTGGTTTCAACAACCAGATGCATTTAGACTTGTCCAGTTCCGTCTGGAATGCCTCCCAGACCACCTCCCGATGTGGTTTGAGCGGTCGGATTTAAAATCCGTCTCGACTGCATTTCCCAAGGCATTTACACCTGGTCTTCTCACAATCAGATAGCGATCCGATGAGAAAAAAACCACACTACTAAATGACCTGGTGTAAACAGGCCATTTCGGTTCATCCACTTGTCAAATTGTGAAGTAAGGAGCTTCTGATAATACTGTTTCTGGGTCCAGGTGTCTACCACTTTGGCATGTATTTTAAGCACGTTTGGTAAACCCGCTTCATCTTCACACAATACTGTGGCTTTAAACCACATGACGTTAAGCAAATAATTCAAACCATGCAACACCAACATTGCATCAACTGCAAATGTGTCATCTCCGAAACTCTTTGGCTGCAATTTCGTCCGTCCTCATGTCTTCGCCCTCTTTCACGCTTGTCCCACGTCGGTGCGGGACACATTTTAATCCAACCAAATCAATAAAGCTCATATATATTGGCACTTGGCTATGCTGATTGGGCACTCGCAGGAGCTGTAGATCACTGGCTGACCCTCACCTGCACCTATTTTGAAAACAATTTAACTCTCACCCTGACATTTATAAAAGACATTTCCAGTGCTGTATTTATATTAGTCCAATGATACATCTGTAGCTAGCCAGGGGATGGCAGATCATAATAGGTCAACAAACCTAACTTCAATATCCCTCCAAACCTGGCTGGTACTCATTTGTCATCATTTGTCATTAGTTTGTCATCTCTGTTTATGTCCAAAGTTATAGCGGTCCTGTATGATGTTGTTGGGGTTTTTTTTTGTTTGTTTGTTTTTTTCAGCCAGATCATAGCATGTCATCTTTAAATGTCAACTTTTGCTGTTCGCTTTTGGGATCTGAACTGAAGGACCTGGAAATTAAGCCTATACTGAAGATTTTAAAGAGGAAAAATATATAGTAGTTTCATTTGTATAATTTAATCAGACCAACATGACTGAAAACATTTGAAGCATTCATTATTACATGCAATAACCAAGAAAATATTTTTCTCCTATGGTTCTTTGAGCTATATTATTAATTACTATAAATAAATAAATGGCTATTCATTCATACTGCATTTATTTATTCATCATTAGTTACTCATTAGTAACTGGTCATGGTTGTTGTGGATCTGGAGCCTATCCCAGGATCAATGGGAATACACCCTGAATGGGATGCCAGGCCAGCACATGGCACTGTGCATGCACGCCTTCACATCTAGGGGCAACCCAAGCAGACAGGTAATATATGCACAGAAACGGACTGTATCCTAGGCTCAGGAATGAACCGGAGGCACTGGAGATGTGAGACAGCAACACTGCTTACAACATTCTTAATAAATGTACAGGTTTAGCGTCTATAACTTGTATAACTATGTAGTGATGTGCTTCATTTTGGAACATATGATTTATGCAGACAGTATTCCATGGTGTTTAATGTATTACAAAGGAATGTAATTATTTTGTTACTTAGTAATAAAATATTAAATTAAAGTGATACACACTTTTACTGAGGTGTATGGCTGTTCACTCATACTTCACAGTTCTCCCCAACAAACGAAAGAGTGGAAATGAGGCGATTTCTGAAGATGATGGTGTTGGCTGTGGGACGTGGTGTTGGACATGTTCCCTGCAGATGTCTCAGTAGTCGACCTCCTGCACCACTCGGAGGCAGAATCCTCACCGACCCTAAGGACATCTTCCAGCATAACATGTGGTATTTCTGTGTAGTAACATTGCATCGTTTTAATTTTGTCAAGGTCGATTATAGTAATATTTACTGTAGCAGAACTGGAGGACAAGAAAGTTTGTTGAAGTGTAGATTCAGCCCAGTTTATTCACACCGTAACCTTATTAATGACTAGAGATAAAGCACTGATTTATTTAACAAGAGCATGTTTCTGCTGTGGTGCTGTAGGGATCATGTTCAGTGGTCACCAGAGGAGATGGAAAAAGCTAGACGAAAAGCAGAGGAGAACTCCAGAGAGCAGATTCCAATAGAAGAGCAAGGTAAGACAAATGTTTTAATTCAGTTTAGAACTATTGAATGTATATATAATCATACACTATATGACCTAAAGTTTGTAGACACCTGACCATCACACCCATATGTGCTTTGCTGAACATCCCGTTCCAGTTGTAGTCCCCCTTTGCTGTTATAATAACCTCCACTGTTCTGGGCAGGCTTTCCACTAAATTCTTGGGCGTGGTTTTGGGGATTTGTGTTTATTCGTCCACGAAAGCATTAGTGAGGTCAGGCACTGATGTTTGGGTGAGGAGACCTGGGGTGCAGTAAGCGTTTCACTTCATCTCAAAGTTGTAACAATACAAAAACCTATACCATTGTGTGCGTGTGGAAACAGTTTGGTGGTGAACCAAATATGGGTTTGATGGTCAGGTATCCTCAAACCTTTTTTGCCATATAGTGTATCTTGAAGATTGTAGTGTCATGAATAAGCAGTTTGTGCAGTGTAAGCCATTTGTATGCTTTCCAGTCAGGTATGACCGAGACGCTAACAAATATTGGGACAGATTTTACGAAATGCATCAAAACAAGTTCTTCAGAAATCGGCTGTGGCTTTTCTCTGAGTTTCCCGAGCTCTTGCCCCAGGGCTGTGACACAAGTCGTACCCCAGAAGGTCAGGAGGCTTCGGTGCCTGCATATCCTGAGTTAAGAGAAACTCAGCACAGCAGGATGGAAAGCCAGCAGGGAGACTCTCACATTCCCAACCATGATGTACTGAGAGAGAAGCAGCAGCACACTGAATACCTTTCTGCAGTGCACTCTCAAGAAGCTACTGCTTTCCCTGGGCAACATGCTTCTTTCAGAATCCTGGAGGTTATTGACGTTTCATACATTCCTATTCTTATAGTCCGCTATGATCAACTTCTTTGTGACATGCTGTATTTTTGCAACAGGTGGGCTGTGGTGCAGGCAACTGTGTATTCCCCATCATCAACACTATCAGGTTAGAAAAACAGCCAATCCATTAATCTTAGTCTGAGATATTGTGAGCTTAAAGGGGTCATATTTTGCTTTTAAAAGTTCATTATTTAGTTTATTGGGACATTCTTTAATGTTCAAAATGCATTATTGGTCACATATTGTACATTATTGCAGTACCTGTATTCCTAGGCTTCCTGAAACACTCCAGTTTCTCCAAAGCCCCTCATTCCGAAAAGCCTAAAGTGCTCTGATTAGTCAGCTGACCCGTTGCGTTATGATTGGCCCAAAATCTCATGCGTGTCGGAAATGTAACGCCCCTTGGGTCAGCCTCCAAGGTTTCTAAAGCAACTCTAAGCTCCTAAGCAACATTTCGTTGGTTTTGCCATGTCAGTTCGAGCCCGAGTCAGATTCAGTAAATGCGGATGATCAAGCGGAACCAATTTTGCAAACACAAGCAGAACGTTTCACAGTGCTAAGTTTTTATTTTGTAACTCTCTTAACGTTCAGATACGATGTAAATTCCGTTGTTATGTGCATAGCTATGCTATGTACACAGCTTCTGCATGTACATATGTAGGTACTCGTGTGCTATATCTTTGGAAAGCTACGATTCTTGTGACTCGATTGATATAAGCCGTTTCACTATACAATCACAACGGCACAAACAAATACTTACAATACTGCGGCAGCTTAGTAAAATTTAGCTAGCACGTTAGCAGAGGTCTACAACTGAGCCACAACACAAAACTCTGCATTTGAACAGTCAGTAGCAGATACTTCATAAAATAATAACACACTTAGAGGTTCTGATTCAGAAGCACAAGATTGTCCGAGCAAAGTGGGAATCGCTCCTCTTTTCTGGAGTAGCTTTGGGTATAGCCTGCCTTGTACTCTTCTAGGTTCAGGAAGCTGTCCTCTGTACAATGCTCTGTGCACAAGCAAACTTTTGGGTTGTACTGCTCAGGAACAGCGTTATAAATAAATAATAATTCCTAATTTTGCCTGTTTTCGGAAGGCTAAATTAAGGGGTTTTGCTTTGACACTGAAACACGCAGTGTCTCCACGACATGGCACCAAACAATTCACTGAAGCCTCTCTTTCTTTCTTTGTGGCTGCCTTTGGGGGGGATTATGCCAATATTTCACACAGTGACGTAGACGTTTGTGGAAGTAACATCTGGACTTCGAACAACGCGTTTTGGGCAGGTCTGGAGCAGTGATCCCTGTTAGATAGAATAAATCCCTTTGGGGGAGACTATGAGCTTTGCAGATCTTATACATGCACAAACAGATACATTACACACTAAAGGAAAACTTTCAAAAGCATCATATGACTCATCATGTAGAAATGATGGGGCTAAATAAAGTACTTGTCAGATCTTCTTCTCAAATTGTGCACTATGCCCTTTTTTTCAAGTGAATGAAAAAATGTCTCTGAACAAACACTAATGCTATGCACTGAATAGCAAATTACTGTGCATTAATTTTAAAAATACATTTTTTATTCTAATTTGAGTAATTTTTTTTTATGTAACTTAACCCATGATTTCTTTAAGATAAATGAAGCCAGCAACTGCTTCTTTTTGGAGTTATGCATCATAGAGCAGCTTGACTTTCTTGGAGGAGACACTGACTGCCCTCTTCTTGTATCTTGTTATTTTACTACTTGTTCTTGTATATTTATCAAACTGAAGAAGAAAAGAGAATTAATTTGAACACTTTAATTAGGAAAGAAGTTGGAACTATTATAATTTACGCCACATTTGGTTTAGTTCAGTTTGGTTAATTAAAAACTATTTTTATGGGTAAAGTGTTGTTGTAATGGAGCTAAACACACAGAGTTTGAGTTTCACCTGCTAATATGGCTGATATCTCAAAACTGCCCTTCACATAGAGATAACCACACAATACTGGTGTTGACAAGTGTTGACTTGTCAGTTTTGCACCATTTTATTTTTATATGTAAACTGCATGTTTGGTCATCCTAGTCTGCTGTGCTCAAACAAAAATATCTATATATATTTTTTTATAAAATTATAATAGCCCCTTGTTAACCCAGCTCAATCATTGTCAATCAGAAACCCGCAATATTAACAACAGGGATAAATTATGAATGCAAAAGATCATTTTGTCTTTTGAACATTTGCTAATTATAGGAGAACTGATTGAACTATTTTAATATTACACAATTTACTACGTTCATCCACTGACATCATATATTCTGATATGATATTTATGATTTTTTTTCTCTCCTTCCGGCTAGGGGCAGTGATGCATTCCTGTATTGCTTTGACTTTTCTTCGAGAGCAATTCAACTTGTCAAGGTGAATAACTTTACATTTTCTTCATTTTCCCCTGGAATTAAAACCTTACATTACAATAATGTGTTGATCAGATGTAAGCAGCAGACCTTATCAGTGAAGTGAAAGTCATGAGTAAACTGTCATGCACTCAGCAAGAAAATGGTGGGTCTCCCCAGCCTTCATTTTGTCTTATTTCCAACCACTTTGCCGACAGCAGATCAGTCAAAATGGCTGCCAGGTGTGTCTGTGTGTGTGTGTGTGTGTGTGTGTGTGTGTGTGTGTGTGTGCAAGCCTATTGGCCTGGTGGATATTTGATGCTGTCAGAATGCAGAGGCTTTTATCAAATGGAGGCAGCAGGCTGGTAGCACAGTGAATGCATTAGACTGTGCACACAACCTAAGAGGAGGCACTAACATATTTAACTGTAATGTTTTTAAACCATTAATAAATACCTAATTTGTTAATTAGTAGAAGTTTGTGTTTAAAGCGAAATGCAAAACTCAGTTTTCAAAAAATAATCTCCATTCTGTCAAGCAAACTGCTTGCTGTGTGCAACGTTTTCCCTGATGTGAGTGTTTCCTAATCATTTCACTTCATATTACCACATTTTTAAATTCAACATAATAATTCAGCTGACATTCAATTAAAAATGGAAATACAAACCCCATTCTGAAAGAGTTGGGACAGTATGGAAAATGCTAATAAAAACAAAGAGTGATTTGTAAATGTACCTTGACCTAATCAACTGCATAGTTGTTTTTTTTTTTCAAGATAAACATTTATTTTGAAATTGGCGTTCCAAAAAAGTTGGGACGGGGCAATTTAGTAGTAATAGCGATATGACAAGTTGAAATAAGAAGGTGATGTGAAACAGGTGAGGTAATCATCTAATCATAGTATATAAGGAGCCTCCAAAAAAGGCCTAGTCCTTCAAGAGCAAGGATGAGTCAAGGCTCGCCAATCTGCCAATAGATGCGTGAGAACAACATTCCCCAAAGACAAATCTGTAGGATTTTGGGCATTTCACCTTCTAAAGTGTACAATAGAATTAAAAGATTAGAAGAATCTGGTCAAATCTTGGTGCGTAAAGGGCAAGGCCAAAAACCACTTCTGAATGCACGTGATCTCCGATCCCTTAGATGTCACTGTCTTAAAAACTGTCATGAGTTTGTTATGTATATCCCGACACGGGCTTGGTAATACTTTGGTAAACCGTTCAGTCAACACTATTCGTCACTGCATCCAGAGATGCAAGTTAAGGCTTTACTATCAAAATAAAAGCCATACATCAAAAATGTCCAGAAGCACCGCTGACTTCTCTGGGCTCGGTCTTATCTGAGATGGACAGTAGCACAGTGGAATCGTATTTTGTGGTCTGACGAGACAACATTTCAAATAGTTTTTGGACAAAACAGCCTTCGTGTTCTCCGGAACAAAGAGCAAAATTACCATCCAAGCTGTTATCAGCGTCAGGTCCAAAATCCATCTGTCGTGGTATTTGGGTGTGTCAGTGCCCATGGCATGGGTAACTTGCACATCTGTGCAAGTTTGCTTTTGCCTCGTTCAGTCTTTGGAAAAGACTTTGTGCATAATGCTTAAAAAATGCTATATAAATAAACTTTTATTATTATTATTATTATCATAATCATTATTATCATTATTCAGTCCGTACAGGATTTCACTGAGTTTTCTTGTGATTGTTGCAGACAGAAATGCTTGATTTTGCGCCATTTTTATTATTTGCAATGTACCTTGCAGAGTCTTTTGTGCTTTTTTTGTGGAAAACTACTGAAATTGGTGAAATTGCAGTTGCACTAAATAATTTTTTGTATTAATAATGTGGCTTTAGCATTCATATTCTCTAAAACCCTCTTAGTTAGGTAGCTTATGTTTGTTTCTTCTTTTTTTTGGTCATCATACAGGAGCATCCAGACTACGATCCTGCAGTATGCCATGCGTTTGTGCATGACATTTGTGATGATGTGTCCATGTTTCCCTTTCCTCGTGAGAGTCTTGATGTTATTATTGTGGTCTTCGTGCTCTCCTCCATTCACCCTGAGAGGTATGGTGTCGGTGTACTTTTTAAAAAATTTTATTAATTTTTTTACCAAGCAGTGGCATTTTTGCTGATGCAGTTAGTTAACATGGGACAGTGGTACTAAAGACATGTTGTTGTAATCCAGGGAATATAAACACAACATTTAGTGGATTCATAAAGCATGTATAAAGTTTGATATGTGTAAATTGCAAAGGTTTTATCTTTATAGTCTGTCACCCTGAGTTGTGGTTCTAATATTATCCTCATTAAATATAAACATTCCTCAGTCTTGTCCAGGCTCAGTGTAAAGGCTTTAGACAGCCAACTATACTGCTTGAGCGATGTACTGGAAATTCCTGACCATTGTGAATGTCAGTTTACATATTTTACCACAGCCCTTAAGTATTTATGATTTATATCTAAGAGAATTAAGTGTAACCAGGCAGACATTTAACAGGAAGCTCAGGCAGCCTGCTCTGTGTAACTGAATGTGATGGCTCTCTTCATGACCCAAGCTGCTGTTGATTGATGTACATTAGTACTGCACTGTGTCCAGGTCAGGAAAGGAACAACATTTTAGCTGCCTGAACAGCTGAGTCCTTAGCTGTTTGTAAATGCAGATTTAGGATTCTTTAGTAATCACTTAAACATAAACTAGTTATGCCCGTTAAAACATTTCTTTACTTTCCTCTCTTATTTTTTCATCATAAAAACATTTTCTATGTGCATGATTCTCCAACCACAGAACACATTTTTATTAAAATTGTCATTAGATTTAACTTGACATTTATTTTATAGGATTATTTATCATTACTTATTATTTGTTTGTGTTTTACCAACAAAAGCAAATCAAATATAAGATATTAATAAGATATTGACAATAAGATATTAATATATAATATATTAATAATAATAAAAACTTAATTAATAGTGGTTTGTCATTTCTACCTCTGTACCAAAATGACAGAATCATGGATTTTGTTAAAGTGACTAGGGCTGCAACTAACGATTATTTTGATAATTGATTAATCCGTCGATTATTTCTGTGACAGATTATTATTGTTTGGATTAAAAGGCCAATTTTTATTTTCTGTATTAAAAAAACCCAAACACCATTTTGCTCACATTCTGCCCGATGTTGTCCTTCAAACATTGTGCAAATTGAAGGCTATGAAAAAGTATTAAATGTATCTATGTGGGTTATGCTATACATTCTGTAAAGGATTAAAAAAAAAATGTTACATTATATTTTGGGGGAAAAAACACCAAATGCTAAAAATGTTAATAAAAGCAAAAACTAAGTGTTAACTCATCTGAGCACAGTAACACGCTACGTTATTCTGTAAAGGTATGACACATTTATATACAGTACCATTAAAACATGTTATAACCCTATTACAATTACTGCTCTCGTAAAAAAAAAACAACACCACACAATTACTTTTATTTCTAAACATAGCATCAAACAACATATTTGATCAAAATGAATATTTTAGTCAGAGTTATTGCACTTGCTTTCTATCGCTCGCTGTTTGATTGCTGCGCATGCGTATACACGTGCTCGTTCAGTGAAGTTTAACGGAGACTCACTCGTTGTCAGGACGAGTATTTATATGAATTGGAAATACTGGCATGAGTTTTTAACGTTTACAGTTAAGGATATAAAAGTTAAAATTTAATTTCTGTGTTGTTTGTACACTTACGAGTTTGTTTGAAGTGCTTAATATAAAAATTTTCATGTTTTAGACGACCTGGACCATGCACTTTTCTTGCAGCAGCTCACTCTGTGACCTCCGCTGTTTCTCAGATGGGTTTTATTCATAGAAATTTGTTTTTCACCATCTTGAATAGGGGGATTATCCACAGTGACATCACAGACCCAACTAATCCATAATAAAATTCGTTGTCAGTTATTTTAATTATCGATTTTTACCGATTAGTTCTCACAACCCTAAAAGTGACCACGTTTACATGCACATCAATAATCCAATATTAATCAGAATTTGGCAATATTCTAAGTAGTACTGAGTCATGTAAACGCCGCAGTCCGATTGCCCGATTCATGTTAAGACGATATTCCTTTTCCACAAATTTTGATTCACACCCCTGGAATATGCCTGTTTTAATCAGAAATTTGTTGCATGTAAACACCATATTCAGCAAATCCACTGAAAGATGTATGCGCATGCTCAGTCTGTAATGAATTGTGGGTGCTAACAGATGCTTTAGCTGTAGGCTAGGTATTTAGGAATTTTAGGGGTACAAACAACAACCATGTATACAAAAATATTCTGATTCCTGTACGCATATAAACATCGCATACGGAATATGGCTGCAATCTGAATATAGACCTTAAATGGAATTTGATGTGCATGTAAACATAGTCAGTGATGGCGATCATAACTAATAATTATTTAAATGATTATATTCACTGCTAAATGATTATATTCATTGCACTTGAGTTTAACCCAAACGTCAAAACACACACACACACACACACACACACACACACACAAATAGACGTGTGATAATGTAAACTTGAATTTAATGACAAGTTTAATAAAAATGTGTTCATTTTTCTCATAGCAGGTACAGTAGCATCCCAAATATTTGCCATTGGCTACTGATTTATGTAGATATGAGGTCAGAGGTGCCATTAGTGATGTATTTTGGATTTTCAAAGGTATCTGATATTAGAAATATGCAATCTAATATTTGTAGTTATATCGGTATAAGGCTTATTCCCTTCCTATCCCATCTGATAAAGGCATATTTGACTGTTTGTGTGATTACTTCATGTAAGGAAGCTTTTACGGGCTTTAAATCCTGGCTTTAACTGCCATTGTGAAATTTCTTGTGATTTTGTATGTTTGAGAAGGTGCATAAGTTGTCAATGAAAACTTGTGGAATTCCTCCTCAGTCAGGAGGTCTGATATAAAAGAGTTGTGTGTCCTCATAATTGAATTGTTTTCTGATTTTCTGATTGAATTTAAATCAGGAAGAAGAACATAGATGTTATCTATCTACCTAATGAGTGGATATGTTTGTTGCTGTTTCTGGCCCAACAGGATGCAAAGAGTGCTTAATCGCCTGGCAGGTTACCTGAAGCATGGCGGCGTCATCCTGTTCAGAGATTATGGCAGATATGATCTGTCTCAGCTGCGATTCAAAAAAGGTATTTTATGTTAGTCTGAGGCACAAATTTATGCTCTTGAATGTGCAATCACTATTGTTAAAATAAAGCCTATTAAGCAAATGTTTAGAAGAGAAATCATTTACAGTAGGTTATGGTATGGTTGTGCATGATGTTCCATTTGAAAAATGTGACTGGTCTTTGTATGATGGAGTAATACATCAAATTTGGGAGTTTATACTGCAGATCCTGTGGTTGGACTACACCTTGAAACATCATGTGACTCCCTTTCTGTTATGACACTGGAAGAAAACAAATGAAAGGAGAAACAAATGATGGAATCCACACTCTGCACACACATGTGAAAACATACAAATATACTTGGAGAATATTATGTGTTATACCCACACTGGTATTTTAACCTTCTCTTATATAGAGAGGAAAATTGACATTGTACACTCTTCCATGTAACTGAAATACTCTATTTTTCCAACTTAATTGAAGGCATCAATTTAAATCCATAATGTTTTCCTGGTTTATCTACAACCCCAATTCCAAAACAAAGTTGGGACAGTATGGAAAATGCTAATAAAAACAAAGAGGAATGATTTTTAAATGTACTTTGCATAGTTCAACTGCATAAAACTGCGTTTTTTTTTTTTTTTTTTTTTTAAGATAAATGTTTATTTTGAAATTGATGCATGCAGCACGTTCCAAAAATGTTGGGACGGGGCAGATTAGGGCCAATAGCAATGTGACAAGAAGAAGGTGATGTGAAACAGGTGAGGTACTCGTCTAATTGTAATCGCAATATAAAGAGACTCCAAAAAAGGCCTAGTTCTTCAAGAGCAAGGATGGGTCGAGGCTCGCCAATCTGGCAACAGATGCGTCAGCGAATAATCCAACACTTTGAGAACAACATTCCACAAAGACAAATCTGTAGGATTTTAGGCATTTCACCTTTTACAGCGCACAATATAATTAAAAGATTCAAGGAATCCGGTCAAATCTCGGTCCGTAAATGCCAAGGCTGAAAACTACTTCTGAATGTGCGTGATCTCCTTTCCCTTAGACGTCACTGTCTTAAAAACCGTCATGAGTCTGTAATGGATATCCTGACATGGAATACTTTGGTAAATACAGGAATACTTTGGTAAACATTTGACAAAACAGCCATCGTGTTATCCAGGCCAAAGAGGGAAAGGATTATCCAAGCTGTTATCAGCATCAGGTCCAAAAGCCAGTATCTGTCATGGTATGGGGGTGTGTCAGTCCCCATGGCACATCTGTGAGGGCACCATTAATGCTGAAAGATATGTACACATTTTGGAGCATATGCCATCCAGAGCAGGACAATACCAAACCACATTCCGCCTGGATTACAAGTGCATAGTTGCGTAAGCAGAGAGTGCGGGTGTTAGCATGGCCTGCCTGCAGTCCAGTCCTGTCTCCGATTGAGAATGTCTGGTGCATTATGAAGCGCAAAATAAGGCAACAAAGGCCCTGTACAGTTGCGCAGCTGAAGAAATGCATAATGGATGAATGGTGGAAAATTCCGCTTGCTAAACTTAACCAACTGGTGTGTCCAGCACCCAAACGCTTAATAAGTGTTATTCAAAGAAAATGTGCTGTTACACAGTGGAAAACCGTTGACTGTCCCAACTTTTTTGGAGTGTCTTGCAGTCATCAGATTTGTCATTTATATTTTCAAAAATTAATTAAATTCACAAAGTAAAACATCAAATAATGTGTTAATAATTTGTTTTCAGTATAGTACAGGGTGAATTAATTTTCAAATGACTCTTTTTATTTGTTTTTTTGCATTTTCCATACTGTCCCAACTTTATCGGAATTGGGGTTGTACAT
Organism: Ameiurus melas; assembly: GCA_012411365.1. Classification (NCBI taxonomy): domain Eukaryota; kingdom Metazoa; phylum Chordata; class Actinopteri; order Siluriformes; family Ictaluridae; genus Ameiurus; species Ameiurus melas. The sequence continues at coordinate 21,298,153 of CM022758.1, read as the reverse complement.
ATTAAAAGAAAAAAACAGCAAAGATTTGCTGTTATAGGAACTTAATCAACGACCACTCTGAAGATGATTATTTTCTTATAACAGCACATCCTGAAGTGTTTTATTCCACTTAAACCACAAAGATTCATATTATTTATTTTATTCATTTATTTTATTAACATATTGTTTCACAGTTTAATTACATTTAATGTTGGGGAACGTCCATGAAACAAGTTAGTTCCTGTTAAACAGTTGCTCCCTCACGTATGATTTCTTTCTGTTTAAGTTAACAAACTTATCACGTTACTGAGAGCCTGGAAAGCACAAGCAAGTCGTCTGTCCTGAAGGTTCCTCCATAGTGGAAAAATAACTGAATGTTACAAAGTGCTGACACTTGAGACTGCTTACATAACTGTTAAATAAATGTATATTAATCTAAAGCGTCACCATATCAACAAACATTTTTGTTAAATAACAACACATTTTAATCAGTTTATTATCAGCCTGGGACTATGTGGAGTATCCACCATACAAGTCACTGTGAGTGAATTACTCTAGAAACCATATCGTATTAGAATCAGTGCATTAATATAAACTTGATTTATTTATGCCAGTACTGTCAGAACTGCTTTTATAGAAGATTAATTCTCAAGCATTGTGGATTAATCCAGAATTCTGGTTTAGTTTATTCTTACCTTGTCCACATGCATGGATAACATTTACATCTATGATATCCTGCTTTTGCAGGGCAATGTTTGTCTGAAAATTTCTACACACGACAAGATGGAACCTGTGTATATTTTTTTATGAAAGGTAACTTTTTGATACAATGTTCCTGCTCTGAGATGCTACGCCCACATTAATCTGGATAATTATTATTTTTTAAGCATCTTTATCTCTACGTTTTGGCCTTCCGTCCACACTGAGAGGACTCATTTACATCCAGCGAAAATTGGGCTTTTTGAAAACACTGTCCCAACTGCATACAGTTTCTGCGTTGTAGTGTGGACTGAGAAAACGAAGATATTGAAATACTATATATTTTGTACCCGTTCAACTCGAAACAAACAAGATGGTGGAGGATGTTGTAATGCAGTTGTTATGCCTGCTATCCAGTTTGATAGTGTTGTTAAAGATTAATGTCACTTTGTACAACCTTCAGATTGCATTTTTAAATAAATGCCTGAAGGAAATTATGCAGGCCAAAGCTTCTTACGTTTTTACGCACGCACAGTATACGGATGTAAGAGTTTTCAGTCATTTCAGTGTGGACAAGCAATATTTGGAAAATGTTTGAAAACACCAGTGAAGACAGAGAGTGTTTTAAAATGAAAATGCAGTTTTCAGATCTATCCAGATTAATGTGGATGTAGCATATATCTATCTATATATCTATCTCACTCATAGTGGTATTCATGTTATTTCCTCATGAAGATTTGAAATTCTGGCTGCTTATGTGTACAGAACGATGATGCCTTTGCTGTTTTGTAGATGAGGTCCATAGGTTGTTCACTGATGCCGGTTTGGAGGAGGTTCAGAACCTGGAAGACAGGAGACTTCAGGTGAACCGAGGAAAGAAAGTGGTGATGCATAGAGTGTGGATGCAGAGCAAGTATCGAAAACCTTCCAGAGTACCGATATCCTAGACCTCTCAACACAAGGAAGTTGAAAACTGAAATCGCATATATGGAAGCATATAAGCATTTACAGACATAAAATGGCTATGATAAATACAGATATGGTTTTAGTGGTTTGTCTGTGAATTAATTTCTGTCTGTCAGTGTAAAAGGGGGTATTAAATGAAGAACTGACCAAAAGATGGAAAGAAATGAAGTGTCAATACAAGGAATCAATTAACTTATTTTCCAAAGTAGATGCTGTATTTTGCCAAAGACATGATTGTTATTTTACTAATGTGTTATTTTATTTATGTGAATAAAGACAATGATGACAACCATCACACAACACTACCAAATTAATATCAACTTTCAAGACTAGCACCAGGAATGTGCTGTCTTAATGGCTGTTGTTGAAGCTTTGAATGCCTTTTTCTTCCTGTTGGGATGCAGTGCTATGGACTGTTTAGTGAAAAATCTGCTTGCAGCCATAAAGTATTGCAGTCATAAAGCATTTACAATAATTTGTGACAATGATGCCAAAGGTGTTTAGAAAACCTCTTGCAAGGAAACCAAGCTGCAGTAGAACAGGTATTGAATAGATATTATTCAGTCATCAGAATGTGATATTAAGTCATCAGAATTGTATATTTATATTTCTCAGCAATATTACTTTCATACTTCTTCCTAGTCTGATGTGTCAAGTTTTTATTTATGTATTTTTTTGCAAACAATAATGAAAAGAAAGGTTTTTTTAATGCAAGTCTTGGGGACCCTCTGCCCCGCAGAGTTTGAATGTTTCCCCCAACTGCCGACTCAGTGGATTCCAGCTAATCAGCTAATTATCAAGCACTTCATGAGTCAGATGGCAGTGAGGAAAACTTCAGAACTCAGCATGACAATGTGTCCTCAGGACTGGAGTTAAGAATTCTGTGAATCCTTTTTTTTTTTTTTTTTTTTAGGCAACTGTCTGTGGGGTTTTGCATTTTGAACATTATCAGTGACTTGTAGGAAGGCTGGAACCACTTTGTTGTTTTGAAAATTTCCAGTCAACAATTGTGGATATGTTAAGCAAACCCAAATTTATAAATATCTATGCTTTGCACATTGCTTATTCTAGAAGGCCTGTATGTTTTTGTGCTGTTGGTTGCTGCATTTCATTTAGTCAAGCTTTAATTACATAACCTAGAGAATTTTGGTCATTATGTTAAACTCTGTTATTGTGTAAGATTTAGTGATTTTTATTGCGGCTAACACAGTGGCTACTGTTATTAGAACTGACAGTCCATCTTTTTATCTCCTATGAACAACTACTTTTGATCTCTCGTTCACATTCAAACCTATGTAATAATTAAATGACGCATTACGAACAGGATTAATCAATTTATCTGTTCAATACTATGGATGCTGGATTAAATTCACAGTTTTAGTCATCTCAGATTAGGGATGATTTTGATATTTTTGGAAACTTGCTGGTGCTGCAGGTAGTGTTTCTGCCTTATAGCTTTAGGATCCGTGTTCAATCCTGAAATCCAGTTAATGTCTCTGCCGAGTTTCACGTGTTCTCCCTGTGTCTATGTGAGATCTCTAGGTTCCTCCCAGCTTGCAAAAACATGAGACTACTTTAAATGGCCCCATCTGCGATAGGGCATCTAAGGTCCTGTGACAGACACATCAAATCCAGGGTGTATTCCTGCTTTGTGCCTAGACATGGGATAGATTCTGTATCCACTGTGACCAAGATAGAGCAGTTACAGAATATGAATTAACCCAAATTGGACTTTTTTAGTATTATTGAGCTGTTAAGTATTTGCTGATATCTGTTACTGATCTGATGCTAACGTTGTTGTTATGGAAGTGTTCTTTAAGACAAGTATCATGTTAGTGTCCATGGTTTGTGTGGTAACAGTCAAGGTAGTATATTTTGTGATAGGGCATCTAATGACAGACACATCAAAATCTGTGACAGACGCATCAAATCCAGGGTGTATTGCTGCTTTGTGCCCAGTGGCACAAAGTCAATGCATCAAAGTAAAATGGCACAAAGTAAAATGCATCAATGGCTCAGTTTGGGGGTAAAAAAAATGAGAGAACAAAAGTAAAATCTGATACCATACAGAGAAAAAAAATATGTAAAATGTACCTTTTCCTGTCACTGGGGCGACGCCCTCAAGGGTACATCTTTTGTAACTTGAATATGTATCGTTTACCTGGAAATGTGGATACCTTTAAAGATGGTTTAAGGTACAAACATGAACTGTGATTACTGTTTAGAGACTAGCTTTTCAGTACTTTCAACTTTCTAGGTGAAAGATACATAGTAAAGCTACGAATATGTTTGAGGGCATCACTGCAATGACAAGGAACAATACAGTTTAGTACCTTTTATTTTGAGATCCAATGTTTTGCAATAGTACTGACCATAATACAGAAACCTAGCATCCATATGAATAATACTATATAAGAGTGTGCACTTAAAAAAAAAACATGTTAACCTATAAATGTATTTGTGAATCTTAATTTTAACACTTCAAATTAGTTCAAGTGGCTTTATTGTCATTTCAACCATATGCAGCTGGTACAGTACACAGTGAAACGAAACAAAGTTCCTCCGGGACCATGGTGCTACATAAAACAACACACTAACCACATGAGACGACACAGAACTAAATAAGATCTACACATTTCTACACAAGGAACGTATGAGGAATTCCTGTTTAAGTAATGAACAGATTACTGTTCATTACATAAAAAATATCTGGAATATCCATTCATCCATCCATGTTCTTACCCTACACAGTTGAGCCTGGAGCCTATCCCAAGGTACTCGGGGCACAAGGCACAGGGCACCCTCAACGGGGTGCCAACCCATCGCAGGGCACAACCACACACACATTACTCACACACTATGGACAATTTAGAGATGCCAATCAGCCTACAACTCATGCTTTTGGACATGGAGTGGAGACTCGAGTACTCAGAGGAAACCCCTGAAGCCCAGAGAGAACATGCAAACTCCAGACAAACAGGTTGGAGTTGTGAATCGAACCCCCAATCCTGTTAACCACTAAGCCTACATCTATTATATCTATTATTTATTTAATTAATATATTGACTCGGTTAATTGTAATCTTCCCAGGATAGTAATCTGTCAAGAATGCAAAAACAATGCAAATATCTAACAGTGGGATTTATTGAAACAATAGCATGTTTTGCATATATTATTTACGGGGCGTGATGTAAGAGATGTTTACTGTGTTACGTCGATGGTCAGAATTTTTTTTTTCCGTCCGAGGAGAGAGTGTGTGTGAGAGAGAGAGAGAGAGAGAGAGTATTGGATATGCACATGAACATCGCCATAGTGTCTCACCGCTGCACACGGGTGACTAGTGACGCTTGTGATTTTCACCTCATTCTCTCCACCAGACGCAGTGCAGAGCCGCGTGAAGGTTTGGATCCGATTTTTATTTATTTTTTTAAATCCATAAAATAAACAAAAAAATGCAATACACACATGCATTCGGATGTATTATTATTTATTTATTTAAAATCTTATAGTTGCTCTGAAGTATTTCGTTAGAAAACATTGGTGATTGTTGTCGACCATTTTTTTGTTATTGTTTGCTTTGTCGTTCCCAAAAGTAGCTTTGATGAGTGTCCAAAGTAAGTGGAAGTGCTGGAAGTTTGGAGGAGGGGACGCCATCTTGGTCCCGGCTCTCCACGTCCCCAACACCACGGCTGCTTTCACAGCAACACGGCGCGACTCTGCTTGAGGCCAAGCAAGGTATCGTGCACACGTTTCATTCCTTTAGGTCTGGGCTTTAGTTTTGGGCTGGTGTTTCGTTTGTGCGTGCTTTCTGCGTTGTATAATCCCGTCCTGAATCGAGTTGTGCCGAGGCCATGGTCGGTCTGTCGGCGCTCGCTCGGCTTATCAACATTGCTAGCCTGTTAGCATGCTAGCGCGCTACTGTAGTACAGTGCGGAGCTAGAAGGTGTCTGCTCAGTGTGAAGTCAAACCCCATCAGCCTACTGGCTCGGGGTAGGAGCACTATTTAGTTGTCAGGCTTCTTCGTTGGCCAGATGTTTGCACTTGGACGAAAATGGAGCTGAGAAGAGATGATTTTCAGTGCAGTTTCGGCGCTTTTGGAACAAGTGCGAGTTCCTAACAGGGAGAGATTGCCGTGAGTTTGTTCAGCATGAACGTGCTAGCAAAGATGTCTGATTGCTTAAAAAAAAACAAAAAAAAACAGGTCAGCTCTTTTGACATCATGGAGGACCTGAGCTTGTTTGGTGGAGACTTTTCCTCCCATGTCTCCGGTGTAACTTTTACTTCACACACTATCGACTTTAATGAAAGAACCTCTGAGAATGATGACCTGCTCATATCCTCTTCGCTTGCTATATTCTTTTCTTTTCTTTGTGGCTTGGTGTCCAGATGATTGCTGTTTATTTTTGTTGTATGCATGCATGTTCCATAGATCTACACTTCAGCTCGTGGAGACATGCAGGGTGTTGCTTTGCACAAACGATTGCACTCGTTGATTTACTTCTCAAAGCACAGTGTCGGTGGTGATCGTGATGAGCACTGCACTGTCTGGGTGTCACTTTAATCCCACTTGTTTGCTAGCCAGGACTCATCTTCAACTTCTGCCATTTTGACCTGAGCCTCTCAATAGGATCAGTTGCTTTGTATGGGTGTTTGCCATAAATGGCCTTTAAGACCAATGCAATGAGGTGACCACTGTTATATAAGAGTAATTTTCTCGTCTTGATGAGAATTTGACTTTAAAGACCTGAAATGGACTTGAATGTGGTGCTGGTGTGGTTTTTTTTTTTGCAGGATTGAGTCACTTCCACTCTACAGGGATGCTAGTGAAGTTCGTGCATCTGTTACTAGTTCATCTCCTTCTTTTTAATAGTGCTTGTTGTTTTATAAACCTGTTGGCTGGTTAAAAAAAACAGCACAAATGTATTATTATTTTACATGAACTGTTGTAGGGTAATTAATGTTATTGAGGGGCCCCCCAGGCATGTAGAAATAGGCGAAGTTATCAGCTGGTCTGTTTCACACAACCGACCTTTCATTTGTTGCAAAATAGTGAGCGAAGAAAGGAGAGGTTGGTATTTTTAATTGAAAAAGTCGGAGTGTGCCATAAACAGGTGGACACCCCGCTCTGCTGAAGTGCATAGAGAGCTAAAATGACATCCACTGCATTCTAAGGGTTCAACCGCTTCCCTGTGCAGGGGCTTCAAATTGTTGCCTGTGTGTGAGTGTGTGAGAGAGTGCACTGAAAACCTATGCAGAATGTCAAGGAAATGATGCCTCCTAACCAGATGGGGGTGGGGGGAATTACTATTCCTGTACTCCACTCTTCACCTACTGTGGGTTGCACTTTTTCCCCCTTCACTGGTATTTAGGAAAGCAATAAATTGCAAATGATCAAACCGTACTGACCTTACCAAGCGGCGGCATCTTTTTTATTATTATTTACTTATTTATTTTTTTGATATAAATTATTAGTATTTCATTGTATTATATTTTGTACCAATAACTTTCTCCTAATCACTGATTGTTTTGAGAGGCGATTGAATAATTGATCACTCTAAAAGCACACTCTCCATGGTGCATTGTTCCACTGTGAGCAGACTCGCCACCTCCTCTGCTTTTTCTGCCATTGACTCTGATACTAACTCTCTGTGCCATCTTCAACCTGTTTGTCCTCCAGCCTGATAACACTGCTGATCTTTGCACTGCCATTTTGTGTCAGGCTCAGTGTGTTTGGGGCGTCCATGTTGGCTCCTCACACTCCAGAGAGTGTGGGCTAAGGGTGGATTAAAGGAGCGCTGCCAGCCACACACTGTTGTGGCAGTTCGAGCCGAGCAGAGTTATGGAGCTGCGTCTGAGCTCGGCAGCCCAGCCGTTTCCATCGCTCATAACAAGCAGATAAATAATGAATTTAATTGGGTTAAGGCCTGATTAATGTCTTTTTTTTTTTTTTTTGGTAAATTAACCTATATCAAAGAAAGAATAAGTGTGCTGTTTATAGACTTTGCAGTGCTACCACCACCTGATTTATAAGTTCATTAATCCATCATTAAATTCACGATTAATGTGAAGTTCATTACAGATGCTAATTTCATGAGTCAATAAATTTGCTGCTTAAGCTTTAAACTTATGCATAGTCAAAAATGTCGCATATTTAGAAATCCATGATTTGCTTAAATGATTTAACTGTACTTAATGCCAGTACATTTATTAGCATAAATTAATGTTCTGTCCTCCTATTTGCAGCCAAGGCAGTGATTCAAAAACCCATCAAAATTCTCTTCAAATTTATCATTTGCATGTTTAGTAGGTTTTTTGTCTCGCTTTTAAAAAATTTAAATCATATTCCGATTATGCAAATGACTTAAATAGGCACTGTATTAGCGACTAGAACAAGTAAGTTATTGTAGCATATGACAGACACTTCTATACAAGTGCTAAATTACATCTATTTCCTATTTTCTATTTATTTCCGATGATGTATGTAGGAACTGTAATCGACATTGTATGAACGCGAAACCTATTTCTCACAGATGACTGTCAGTTGAACATCGTTGTAGTCAATAGTACAACTTCTGAGATGTTTAGAAGTTAGCAATTTAACTAACAACTAAAAGCTACCGGCAAATCTTTGGACAGAGCAGGTGGCTCTGACAGCAGGGTTATTGAGCAAGTAATCAGTAACCTTAAAACCATTGTACACCTTTATTGTTAAAGTTTGTTATTTATTGTATTTTATTATGAAGTGTTCCAGAAAATCCACCCCATACAGCATGAATGCATAGTAAGAGCGTAGACATTAATGGGCAGTCTGTTGATAAAGTACTGTATACGCCTGGGTGTCACAGCAGGTTTTTACAGTGCCATTTCCCCCCCTGTATTATCCAGCACAAATTTCTAGAAAGGAAACATGCTGGACAAAGTACTGATATTTTAAATAGGGAAAAGCATTTACTTTTCTAAGTCCGCAAACCAACTTGCCAAAGTGTTGTCCGTTACAAGGGTCCTGTACTTGGTTTTGCTGTGTTGCAGTTAAAGTGCTACAGCCTGCATCTGCTCTGATGAAACAAGAAATGATCAAAACATACTTTTTGAAGACCACATTAAATAGTTGTCTGATGTTAGCTCTGTTTTATTTGTGAAAAAATAAGAAATACTGTATATGAAAGAAGACATTTCCCATATTAACATTTTCAATACCGCTTATCCTACGGGGTCACGGGGAACCTGGAGCCTATCCCAGGGAACATCAGGCACAAGGCGGGGTACACGCCTCAGGGGGTGCCAGTCCTTCGCAGGGCGCAATCACATACACATTCACACACCCATTCATACATTAGACACTTTGGACATGCCAGTCCGCCTATCATACATGTCTTTGGTCTGGGGGAGGCAACCAGAGTACTCGGAGGAAACCCCCGCAGCACGGGGAGAACATGCAAACTCCATGCGCACAGGGCCGTGGCAGGAATCGAACCCCCCACGCTGGAGGTGTGAGGCGAGTGTGCTATAATATAGTATATCATCTCTATCTCGGATCTTACTGCTGAAACAAGTGAACTAATTAGCTAATGGTAAAACAAGTCACTATTGGCGTGGTCAGTGAATTTAACCATTTCAATACTATTCAAATGTTTAGTCTTTTCATCTCAAGTTGTCATTTTTATATAACCTAACTTTGGGGTTCAGGGAAGATGGTGCTTTCAAGTCATGTCGGAAAGCTCGTATTTATGAGTTAAATGCGCATCAACGCCACCACAGTCGTAATTACGTGTGGGGAAACTTGATTTTCTTTGAGCTCAGAGTTTTCGAGTTGGGGGCGTGTCAGCAAGAGATCACGGTGGAAGAAATGAGTGCAACGTCTGTTGTTGACGGTAAATTAGTTGGAAAATGTTCACTCGTCTCAGATGCTGATTTCAGTTATGTGTTTGCTTTTTTTTTTTTTTTTTTTAATATAAACAGTAACGCAAGCGAACTGCCTGCTCAAAATACAATATCAATGACTTCATAAATGTATTAAAAAGCTTTTTTAAAAAGAAGCCAAACCCACCTGATGCACATTCTTAGTTCTTCATTTTCTAGATGTAGAGTTAAAACAAATTGCTGTAATTTTTTGCAGTAAATTAAGAGAAAGTACACCGCCATCTCGCTCCAACCAAAGTGACTTGAACGTAATTGATATTGTGACTTCCCAACTCATAAATATGAACTTCCCAGGAGGACTTGAACACACAGAGAAACTTGCACACATCTTAACTTTATGAACTGATGCCGTCTCCCTTCGCCCCTGAACCTTCACTTGCTGCCTGAGCGTTATTTTTGGTTTAACGGTGCACTTGGGTGTATGTTTGTAATTAACATTTTTGTGCATGGTGTGGGGAAAGAAAGTTATATTAGTGACATTAATGCTCAGATATCAGCAACTTGCCTTCCGATTCCCGATTGGTCAGAGCTGTCTTATCACTAATATGTGATTTCCGAACACGTTAAACAAAAGTGTTAGTTATTTAGGAACTTTTTTTGTTTGCCTGTATTCAATAAATAAATAAATAAACTTTGATTTGTTTATTTATTTTTGGATAAAGTATCATTTTGGTGTCATGAATTGCCACCCTACACTTTTTGGATTCTGGATCCCTGTTCCAGCAAGCATAAGAAAGGCATCAATTTGTTGATGCGATGAACTATTTCTCTAGCACTGACTCTGTGTTCCTCGTGCTGGTTTGACGCACTTGCGGCAGATTTGTTTATTTTTTCGGTTGCCACACACCACCTCTGAAAATGCTTTATGGTTTGCTAAAATATGTGCTGTCTGAAATGGAGTTGGATCTGATAGAAAACAAACCACACGTGCCAATTTCACTTTGAGTCGTACTCGTTAATTAAATGACCTAAAAGGTGCAAAAAAAACATGGATCAATCCATTATTTTGTGGGCCAGTCTAGGGTTTGTTTGTTTTTTCCTTTCCAGTGGATGTTGGTTATTGTCAATATTGTTTATACTGGCCTTGCAATTCAATCCTATCCCTATAGTTGAGGAATACTCTGCTTGAAGATCATAGTTGGTTAAGTACTACATACATCTGACAGAAAAATATTGAGAACATCCTATTCCAGTACAGTGCTTTACAGTCTTGAATTCAGTCGGTGCTGTTTGAACTTGTATATAATGGTCCATTGTGCTCTGTAGATGCCTCCAAATAAGGCATAATTGGAAAACATGTCGGGTTGTTGTGTGTTTTCAAAATGAAGCCTTGCGTCATTTGGCAGAACGTTATTTACTGGACTACATCATGTGTGTTACATGACATTTCTCAGGTTACCCTGTGCTCTGGTCTGAAATATCCTCTGGCTGCTTCTCCGGCAATTCTGCATGCTGTAAGCTATAGCTCACTTTATCAGTAGTACACAGAAATAAAACAGAGACATGTTATTGTACACAGACATGATTCCGAGTCAACAACCATAAAGGTTTTTTCTTTTGCTGGCGTGGGAGTGTTGTTTCTCTCTCATTCTACTAGTTAGGATGCAGCTTGTGTTTCACCGCGTATGGTATGTGATGAGCTAAGTATATTTAGAGACAGCATTAGTACTTTATGTCTGCCTACCTACGGATTACACCAGTAGAGAGATCAGCCCTCAACCACCCACTTGCATACTTACACTAACCTCTCAACCTCTCAGCCAGCACAGAGTGGGGATACCACAGACTTGATTTTCCTTCTTTCACTATTCTTTCTCCATACAAATGAGCCATGTTACAAACCATCTCTTGGCTGTCTTAGTTCTCTACTACCTTCTTGTCACACTCTCTCTCTCTCTCTTTCCCCCCCCCTCCACCCTTTATTCTCTCTCCCCTTGTCTTCCCTATTCTCCCATTCTTTACTAGAGAAGCGAGCCTGTTTGTGTGGGTAATACGTTTCTGTTGTGCCGGCGGGTGTGCGCGAGATTAACATGCATTGCCTTGTGAATTAAACTTAATGCTTTATCAACATTCTCCAGTGGAGCCAAATGAAGAAGTTAAGCTTAAAGCTGCCAGCTAATAACAAGCAAAGAGAAGTGTTTGTAATTATATTCTCTGCTCTGTCTGCACACACTCGCACCACAGCTGTAACTGTGCGAGTTCTTTCTTTGCTGGTTCGACTCTTTTCCTCAGCATATGTTTCAGGAGCACCCCTTGCGAACATGCGAACATGTCCAGCACTCAGCGTTGTTTTTAAAAAGTAACTTTTTTTTAAATTGCAACTTTATAAATTCATCTGATTTTGAGTGCATAAGCGTCACTGTATTAAGAATAAAAAAGTTTTATTAAGAACTGAATGTAAGAGTGTTTATAGTTTATTTAAAGGATTCATAACTGCGTAAAATGCCAGGTAAAGTGGACTCTACAAGGATGGAGTGGAAAACACCACGTGTTTTTGTGTTCACAATACAACTGAATCAGAAGATAGGACTTTCTGCTTTCTCTTTCTGAACATTTTTCACTTGAGTAATCTCAGACACCTTTTTTTAGAGCTCGTACCCCTAAACCTGAATTATAGTAACTTACATCAGGTGGTGTCCACTTCCCCAAAGGCTGGTTTTATGCATTTGAGGTTTTCATTTCAACCAAGATCAGTACATTTTACATTTCGTAGAATAAACACTGCAGCCACAGCAGCCCCTATTCAGGCAGCTTTGTGAACACTCCTGCTGGACGTATGCGATCATTTGGCTATGGACGGAAAAAAAAAAAGCAAACGCAGATCCCATGGACTGTAATTAACTTGTGAGCTTAACATACTTTACACCTGTTTATATTCAGGATTACTTGAATATCTACTAGCCCTGTGCATGAGCTGCTTTTGGGCTGGTGATAAATAGTATCGGTATTTCTCAACTGTATTCCTTTTATAGTTAACGATGGAATAAATGTTTCATAATTCTTTGCTAGTTATATAACCCTCGCGATCGCCGTCCCTGGATGATAAACTAGTAATAAGCCATGATAAAGGAATGAGCTACGATGACAAACAAACAGCCAATAACGTGATACGTATCTGTGGGAGTTCGTTGTCATCGCCATGGCATCAGTACACCCGTGAAATAAGTTCAGAGCTGCTGAGGAGATTGTGAATAAAAGGACATGTCAAAATCCGACCCATACGAAACTATGGTGTGGTAGAAGATCATTAATAAACACGTGTCCGGTTGAGCACGAAACTAAGCTTTGTTGCAGACTTGTAGTGCGATGTCGCGAGCGCCTCCGCCATCGCACAGCATGTGACTCTAGAACAGCGAGCGATAAGAAGGACATTTTTCCGCTTTGTGTTTTCTGTTAATAATTCGGTTCTGGGAGGACAGTCTGATTGCCTTTCAGAGAGGAGCGATCGCGGTTCTACCAGCTCAGTGAATTCTCCAGAAATTAGCGGAAAGTGAAAGTTTTATACCAGGCTACAGGCTAACATAACAGGGTTGAGCACAATCTCTCAGTGCTATAATGCTGATGTCGATCTCCTTACACACACAAACATTTATATTTATTTCATGTAAGTATAGAGAAGAGATTGATTAATCTACTGTTTTGGATTCAGTGTGAAGAATATTATATTCCGAGAAGTGGGATAAACAGTAAAACAAAAAAAAAATTTGTTAAAAAAAAAAAAAAAAAAAAAAGAAAAAAAAACAAAAAAAAATAAATACCACCCTCTTTTCTGTTGTTACACAACAATAAGTATAACGAAAGATCTTTGAGTTGTGGCCTGGCAACTGCTGATCGAGTCGACAGAAATCAATCAATTCCCAATGACCAGTGTCAGTTACGACAGTTTCCTGGTAACCCAGTCTTTTTTTACATTAGTGTTTCCTTATATAAAGGGAGAGCTGATCATATTTTGAATCTATATCAAGGATTATAACTTAAGGTTTAATAAACATTCTCTGATGGGTAATGAGCAGAGTGGCTAAATAGATTGCGTATTGGCAGTTTAATGCGTAAGAATCAGGTTTATAGATACTTACAGTTATTTGTTGTGGATTCGGAGAGCACAGTAATTTATTCAATTACAAGTTGTTGTTTTTTGAGCAGTTATATTACTTCTACATATCTTATTCTACTATATACTTGTTGAAACCTTAATCTACAGTAAAACCATAAACTTTGCCACAATGAACTAGCAGTTCATTATCCTTCAGTAAAGTTTGTGTCTGGTTGATTCTTTACAATATTAATCATCTTCATTATTCTCTCCCTCCCGGATGAGTGGATTTACAGTTCTTGCTGGGATCAGCCAGGAGATGGTTTTCAGGAGACAGTCCCTGGTGGAGAGTAGCCCGCTCACAATTCACTAGTGAAGACTCCTAACTTTGTCCGTTGGGGTTGTTAGGTTTGAGGTTAAAGCTAGCCACAGACTGGTATAGTGATTGATTTCATGGGTCATGGAGAAAATTGGGACCACCGTGAGGTTGTGACCGTTTTTATTTGCAGCGCTTATGTGTATAGTGAGCAGAAAGGAAACCAGGACATGACCTTTAGTTGCGATGGTATGGCAAATATTAGCTTATTATGCCACGACCGTTTGAGCCAATATGATGTTGCCTTCATTCATGTGTTTTGACCCTGCTCGTCATTCTATGCGCAAATTATTTTGGACTGTCCCTATGTGTAATCTTGCACCACTTGCTGAATTGCTGGAGAGCTGTGGTTGTTTCATTAGAGATTGATATAATGGGCGAGACTCAGCACTCCCTGGAGGATGATCTCGTGCAGCACTGGTGAGCCACAGTTTCCCTTGAGACCCCCTAGAAGTTACAGCCAGGCCTCTGTGCCTGAGGGGCTGATTGAGCCCACAGTTTCAGCAGGACTGAGAGGGAGAAATGTGGATATTGAAAGAGGGGAACAATCCTACAAAGCAAGAGAGGGAGAAAGTGTGCACAGTGTTATTTTTGTTCAAATGTCATTTCTAATGTGCTTGCGTTTCGGCTTGTTGAGCAGTGCCAGTGCAGGAAGACTCTATTGCACCATGCTACAAGTCTGCTTCCAGTATACATATTTATAGACTCTCCAGCAATCTCAGGCGGCCGTACAAACTTGAGCCTCATGTCAGTCTTAAGTTGTTTTAGGTTAGGCTTTGTTTTGCCAGTTATAGAGTGTAACACCATGGTGTTGCCTTAGTGGTTCACCACGTCCTTGAATCTCACTATTTACTACAGTGTCTGTGCCATTTTCCCTGCCCCAGTGTTGGGTATAATAATTTGACTCGTGTGTATCTGTAGTAAAGATGTCATGTGACGAGTACAGCTGCGTTTTGGCAGCGTTATGCTTGAGTAATGCACACAGTGATCTCTTGGGGCGAGTTCCTCTGTTATGGGTTTGGTGCAGTCAAGCAGTCCCTGCGCTCCCAGCTCTCATCAATGTCCGTATATACAACGTTCCCTCTAGAATTATTGGCAAAACATGTGCCAAAAATCTTATTCAATAAAACTACCTTTTAAAAATAGTAGTATTTTCTCTAAAAATGCATGAAAATGATTGACATCTCCAAGACATATTTTAAATAAATGCAAACAAATAGTCTTCTTGAAAAACTTTATTTGCTGTCAGTCAACAGGAAGTCGGTTGTTGCCTTTAGCCATGTCTTGTTTCCCTGGGGTGTAAAGATGCACACATGTAAAATCCCTTGTCATCCATTAACATGTTAAATGAATGTTTAACACAAAAGAGACAAATGGTTGTTGACCTGCACAAATCCGGTAATGGATATGAGAATACGCAGTTAAAAAGTTTTACATGTCTGAAACAGTAGGGGGGAAAGGAGCCTGAAGATCAATTTTAGAATTGCACAGCCTAGTTCCACTTTCATAACAACATGTTGTTTGGAAGAATTACAAGAAGGAAACCCTTCCTGAGACCATCTCTCAAAATGCAGGACCTGAAATGCCATTGGAACTACAGTTTGTGTCTTATGGCCAGTTGAGAGAGATATCGTATGGGTATTGTGCCTTCTGGCCACATGAGACCAAAGGCAAACATTTTGGTTAGTGTTTAATATGGAGGCAGATAGATATATAGATGGATATATAGATGTGTTGGTAGTGGTTTTTTAGCTGGCGGTTCCGGGACTCTTCTGAAGCTTGATGGCGTCATTAATTCTGCTAAAAACCAGGATATTTCAGCCCCAAACCTAGGCACCTCTGCCATGAGTTTTAAATCTGTCCATAGACTGTGCTTTCAAAAAAGATGGTGAGCTGAACATAGTAATTTAAATCATCGCAAAAATAGTTAAAGAAACAGCAAATCTGTGTTTTGCATATACCATCTCGTGCTGCACTTTTGAACCCTTGTGAAAACCTGTGGTCGGAATTGAAGCATGACATCCACATGCATAAACCTGAAAGTGTTCTGCATTGAGGATTGTACCAAGATCCCTCTGCAAGGTTCTCCAACCTATTTAGCCATTAAAAGAAGAGACTCGATGCTGTTATTTTCTCCAGGGCAGGTGTCACAAAGTATTCATTGTAAGGGTGTATGTTTTGAAACTGGAGATTTTGACAAAAAAAAAGAATTTACCATGTGAACTTAAATTGCACATACTTTTTGGTTTTGGTAAAAACATGCTTGAATCAAACTATATAATGTATGCTTGAGCTCAGTGTGTAACGTCTTGCATGTGCTATTCTGGTATGTATGTATGTATGTATATGTGGGTTTTTTTTCTGTGTATGTATAAATATTCTTTTTATGTATCCATTTGGTGTGTGGGTGTATCAGTAACCTAGGGGATTTGCACAAAGGAGGGGATTGTGTACTTCACTGTCATAGTTTATATAGGTATCCTCTAGATACTGTTTTTAAATATGCATTTGACAAAACTGTTAATGTCTACATGTGCAACAATAAACCGTTTTAGTGTAGCAGTGTAGGAAAATTGGCCTGTATAACAGACTGCTTCCAGCATGTATATTTTTAGACACTGGCAAAAATGCCAACTAGCACATTTCAGGAAATCCAGGAAGTCTGTTCCTTGTGGTAGATTGTTACCCACCCATGACAGCACACCTGATGTTCTTACTGATGCTGTAAATGAAGGTTTTATAAATTATTTAAAACATTGCACTGTAATGTTATAGTACCAGAGATGAAAAATATGAATTATATTCTTTCTTGAAATTGGTCAACTTTTAATGTCCAGTTGTCTGAAGCATTTTTTTTTCTACTCCTGTTTTTTCGAACAGTATTATCGATGCAGGAGTGAAGTTTATTGGTGTGTGTGTGTGTGTGTGTGTGTGTCTGTATTCTTAGGTGCTATGGATGAGCTGCAAAGTCTGGATCCACGCCGGCAGGAGCTCCTGGAGGCACGTTTTATGGGCGGTATCAGCGGCAGCACAGGCAGTACTGGCAGTACCAGTGGAGGAACCAAGGTGTGTCAGCATGACCTACAAATCCAAGCTTTCTTTCTCTCTCTTTTATATAAGCTGAAGCAAAATGGCAGCAGCTTTACCTACATTGCTGTCACCTCTGTTGTCTCCAAGTGGAATATTTCTGGAAGTGAATAGCCTCCAGTTATTAAAGGAATTATATGGCCTTTTAGGAGGTTATTTGATCCAGTCAAAGCTTCCTCATTTTGTGACATCCCTGCTTTCTGTCATTAGACTCGATCTGCCTACCTCATGCTGTTCTGCAGGGGTGTCATTAATTTGTAATCAACACCTGCTGTATTTAGGCAAGGTGTTGAGTCTCTCTCACTGTCAGTCTCAGCCAGTTTACTGGTTTGTGTCAATATGTGCAAATCTATGTATGAATTATTTCATCTTCATGTTTCAGGCCTTAACAAACAACGAATGTTCGAATCATAGCTTTGGCAGTCTGGGATCTTCCAGCGATAAGGAGTCAGAGGTATGTAATTTTACAAATATGAACCAGCGTTCCTATTTTACTGCTTAAACATGTTTTAAATCTGCACAACAGGCAGTTATAATTTCTAGACTATACCTCAAATCTCCAACTTTAAAAATTTGCTAGTAATGGGCAGTAAATTTAGACTGTAAATGTTGTAACTATAAGCTGTGGACCTGTATATATTAAGCAGATGTCAAATTATATCTGCATGTCTGAGCTCTTGAAGGGCTAGTTTTTTTTATATATTTTTATTTTTTATAAAAAGCATAAATGCAAATTTTTCCTTAAATCTGATTGGTTGAGAGCGAGTTTAACAAATTTATTTATATATTAATAATTACACAAAAAATGTGCATTTATTCATATCATGGCTTATTCACCATAACAGATGATCTTTCTAAGCACTAAAGAGGACACCCCCACCCCCCGGTCACATCTTCACTTTGTTTTTGTTGAACATCACAGACACCAAATACTTATTATTATTATTATTATTATTATTATTATTATTATTATTATTTTAATTCGTCCATTTTAACCAGCGTTTTAGTTCACAAAATGCATGTAAAATGTGAGCCCGTGCACGCTGCAATTGTTTTACACCATGCCTCTATTTACATGAATAAAGAAGCATTAGAACCCCATTAACCACTGTGAACCTTAAATAAAGCTGTAATGTCATGATTGTGCAGTCTGTAGCTTCAGAGTGAAGTATTTATATGGTGATATTTATGGTTAAACGCAAATATAAGGATTATTCACTGTCTGTTACATTTTTAAGTGAACTATGTGGTAAATACAGCTGGCCCAATGACAGCTGTCCCTAAGCCTCAGGCTTCATGGACACTGTTGGACACTAGGGCGCTAGTGTCCTTTATAATAATTGTGAGATCATGCTGTGTGGTGGTGTGGATTGGAAGGACGGTTGCTATTCGCATATGCAACATGTACATTATGCTGTTAATTCTAGGTAATACTGGCCAAGCATGAAATTATTGGAGTGTACTGTGAGTTGATTAAATTTTGCAGGTCATTTTTGGCCTCAACACCTTGAGTCCGACACGTGTGCTTTAAGGTTATACATGGTTTTAGCTGATCACTAGCTGCAGTTGCATCTCTGTTTACCACATAAACCTAGGCAGTGCTAAGGACCCGATTTCCAACATACCCAGACAGACATTAAGAACATTGTCTGCAGCCCTCCCCCTCCTGCCCCCTGCCTTGCACACCTGCTTGTGCCATAAATCACACAGAGACGGAGAGAGAGAACTGGAGAGAAAGCGATGGGTAGAGATGTAGAGAGAGTGTTGGGGAGAGAGAGAGATGGCTAAGGTGGTAATTGGTAATGCAGGAGGGAGCAGAGGGGGTGTGCACGTATGGAGCAAAGAGGGAAAAGTGAAAGGAAAAAGGAAGCCTGGAGCCAAAAGGGCGAAGGGGATTAAAATAGAGAGGGCCAGTAAGCTCAAGGAGACGTGCATAAAGCCGTTGTCTAGTCCTGTGGTGGCTTGAGCTGCTGATTGTGCACAGATGCCAGGCACACAGATGCCCCCATACGTCAGCACGCTCTCTAATGATGCGGCCGATACATTCTCAATCACCACACACACCTGTCACATACACTCCCACAGGCGCACAGCAACCATCAGTACTAATACTGTGCCTAATAATGTTGCACAAAGATGTGAATACACAAATACAGGTCTACAAATTCTGCTGTTCAAACATAAAAACACACAAATCCACTGAATAGTGCAGCTAACAAAATAAATATTACAGTCTACATGAAACTTGGCAGAGTACGTAGAAACCTCTACCCAAGATCTGACCCACTGTGCTGCAGAGGGTGTTGTTTCCTAAACATGAATGTGCACAAATTTAAACACTTGCCTGGCAGAAAATGTCTCACTAGCTTCAATTTAGTATATACATTTGCAGTGTATATACTTTTACACCCAAGTACCCCAGAAAGAGAAATATATTTATGTATAGTGTATCATAGCACTTTTTTCATCCAGGTGTACTCCTTCTATAAGCTTATACATGTGATTATATCATGTTGCTGACTTGGTTTAGATGAATAGATTCAAGTGTTTAGTTCATTTTCAAAGTTAATAGTATGTTTTATATTTTATTATATATGTATTTCTATTAAGATGTTTTATGTTAAATGTTATGTTTTGAGTGCTGCAGCTGTGCACCCCCACACACACTCGGACGCACACAATCGCCCATGTTCTGTCGTATCTTAAAGATGAGCAGTAAGAATGTGATCACATTTCAGCATCTCTCTCTTGTGGAAAAGGTTAATGATGTGCGAAAAGTAATATAGAAGGCCATATACAATTAAATTATAACCCAACCACAAAAAAAGCTATTGGCGTCAGCATTTTGCTAATTAAAATAGGTTGCATGTACTGTATATTCTGAAGCCTAGATAAGCGGTGCCTTCTTTGTATATGATGTACATCATTACATGTTATATAATTATAAAAATGTTATAAATAACATGATGCACAATTACAGTATTTTAATAATTCTGTTATTAACATTATGCTGGTAATGTTTTATTTTAAAATAGTAAAAATTTAATTTTATTTAAAATTTAAAAAACATTTTTACTTTCTTTGATAATGCAGTAGTATCACAGTAGTACCCCTTCTTTTTCCCCCTCTCCCTGTTTTCATGGCTCTGAGCTGGTGCCCACTGTGACCCAAAAATGCCATCAGGGAGTGTATGGTGCATCGATAACCAGCCCGCCTTGCTCATTAAGACTGCTGTGACATTCAGTCACTGTCACTAAAGGCTAATTATAAACAGAAGCTTTGGTCATGTAGTTTGTTACAGTGAACCTGTATTTCTTTAACATCTTCTTTACCCCCCCATCTCTCGCTCTCTCTTTCTCTCTCCCTGGCTCTCTCTCTTTCTCTCTTTCTCTTACCTGCTTGTCCCCCCTCCTTGTTTCTCTCCAGGGTTCTGACGTAAAAAGAGGCAGTTCTCCTGCATATTCAGTAAGTCAGTCTTTTTTTTTTTTTTTTTTTTGGTTAATGTGGTGTGTATTCACCTCTCTCTCTCTCGCTCTCATATGACTGTATTACACGACTATATTGTTCAATCCTCTATCTATCTATATATATATATATATATATATATATAAATTTATTTTTATTTTTTTTCATTCAGATCAGTAGTCTGTTACGTAGTCCTAAATATGTTACCGATTAATCAGCATGTACATATTCATAAACTGCAGCAGCACTCAAATCTAAATGCATAAGTGCAATGTGGCACTTAATGTCAAAGAAATGCATTTTTTTTGGGAGAAGGCTACAAATATTTTCCAGGCTGAGGCAGCGAGTGAGCTCCTTGCTGATCAGAATACAAAGATGTACTGGCAGCTAGCCACTCTTTGTCTCTGCTGAGTAGGATTTCTGCATCAATCTCAGTTCTCTTGTTTGCAGTAGGGTGCAACAATTCATCAGTTCATATCAACATGTTCAGTGCAGTGTTAATTTTTTTATTAATATGCTCGTTAATCATGGGTCACTTGACATCATCTGGCAAATCACTGTATTCAGTATAGGGCTAAAACTAACGATTACTTTCATAATTGATTAACCTGACGATTTTTTTTCCATTAATTGAAAGGGGGGGTGATCTTTTAATACCTTTTTTATTTTTTTTTTATTTTAAGTTCAGTTAAAATAAAATCCAAACTGAGTGTTACAAATATAAACTTCAGACGAAAACTTTACATTAACACAAATGTTTGTCCAATTTTCTGTCTCTCCCCTCTCTCTCTCTCTCTCTCTCTCTCTCTCTCTCTCTCTCTCTGAGAAATAATGTGGTAGTGGATCTATCCATATATGCATAATTTTTTTCTCTCCCCCCTCTGTAGACCCCAGAAAAGAAACATTCTGAGTCATCCAGAGGAAGAAAAAGGAAAGCTGAGATTCAGTCCGAGAGTAGCCAAGGTAAAGCCCTTTTCTTTTTTTTTGCTTGCTGATCTTTCTTTCTTTGCCAAGGTATGAGTATTATTTTGCATATTTATAGGTTGGCTGATTTCATCACTGTATCTACCCCCCTCCCCCACCCCCTCATCTTTTTTCCTTAGGGAAATCTATCGTTCGGGGAACCAAAATTAGTGACTATTTTGATGTAAGTCTTGCATTCATCACTCGCTGATTGGAACTGAATGATGTGACATTATCTGAATACGACAATATGAATCTGAAATGAAAATGGGTGCATATGTCTGTCACTCTTATAACTGGAACTGATTAAAAAGAAATCAGCTCAAGTTGTCTGTCATTTTTAGTAATTCTTTTTCCTTTTGAGGAAAATCGTGATGTGGTGCAGACAAATAGAAACACCCTCCATAAAAAGCCTGTTCTGGAACAGGGTGATGTTGAAATTAACAGAGGTCACTCCCTCCCTTTCCTGCCTCTCTTTCCTTTGCTCTCTGTGACTTGCTCTAGATACAGGGTGGTAATGGGTCCAGTCCAGTTCGAGGCCTGCCACCAGTTATTCGCTCTCCCCAGAACTCACATTCCCACTCTGCACCTGGATCCAGTGTATGTTTTTATACACACATTCACGCACTCATACACGTGTACACACCATTTCTGCTTTTGCCTCCTTAACACTGTTGCTCCTTTTCTCTGATTTAGGTCAGGCAAAACAGTTCATCACCCACTAGTCTGACTTTTGGGGACCACATGATGCACCCTAAACAGTTAGCAGTAAAGAGTGTTCAGGTTGGATTATAAACTGCTATTTGTTTGAGATCACTTTAGATCTTCTTTCTTTAGTGGGTTGTAAATAAACTGAGCTTATTTGCACCATTTTGTTTTGTGTGTATTTTGTCTTTTCCAATCTCTCAGACTGAGTTAACCATGTTGAAGCTGGCTGCTCTGGAAAGCAATAAGAACTTAGACCTGGAGAAAAAGGAGGGTAGAATAGACGACTTGTTACGGGTAAGTAGAGGACAAAGAGGGCAGACACTGCTGTGTTTTCCACATCTTCTCTGAAATTCTGAGTTTTAAGTTGATCTCTTCTTTTCGCCCTTATATCAGGCAAACTGTGATCTCAGGAGACAAATAGATGAACAACAGAAACTACTTGAAAAGTACAAGGAACGCTTAAACAAATGCATCAGCATGAGCAAGAAACTCCTCATTGAAAAGGTCAGAAGTGACATTTTTCCTACATTAGAAATGGGTTCTAAAATCTAACTTGGCTGGATTTAAAAAAAACTTGGCTGGATTTTTTTAAGCATTTAAAGCTTCTATAGAACATTTCAAGGACGTAAATAATAACAAGTGAGTTACAGTTGTACTGAAGTAAAATAATTCCAAAAAGTAGGTTCCGGCTTTTAGGGGCCACCCAAACATGGTCCTAATTTTAACGCTGCCTTTTTTTTTAATTACACCATTAAATACATAAAGCGCTGTTGTTTTGAATGTGCATCGACGACAACTAACTGGAAATGTCCAAGGAACAAAGATGTCACTTCCTTAAACTGACATATAGTCGTTGAAATGGTCTATTGGTAATTTGCCTGCATGTACATTCTACACTCATTACAAGACTTTTCTGCTGACTCCTTTGGTTTCATACGGTTTGGTTTCTGTGCCCTAGTATGTGTTCAGTGTGATGATAAGTGTGCTGTGTGTGATGTTCAGAGCACACAGGAGAAGCAGGCATGTAGGGAAAAGAGCATGCAGGACCGGCTGCGTTTGGGACACTTCACCACAGTAAGACACGGGGCCTCATTTACTGAGCAGTGGACAGACGGGTACGCCTTCCAGAACCTTGTCAAGTAAGGGCCTTAAAATCTCTTTCCCCTTTAATGTTTTTAATACGTGTGCAAGTAGACAGTGCAACATGTCCAACCAAGTTTTTTTCTTATTGCTGCTCCTGCTATGTTCTAACCGTTGAAATGTTTCCTTGCATAGTAGGTTATTTTGATAAAATTAGTATTGTCATCCGGATACACCCTACACTATTTGAGTCCGTGTTATTTACATGCTTCTGTGTGTCCTGCAGGCAGCAGGAGTCTATAAACCAACAGAGAGAGGACATAGAGAGACAAAGGAAGTTGTTAGCTAAAAGGAAGCCTCCTTCAACCAGTAACTCTCAAAGCCCCAGCACCAACTCTGAGCAAAAACAGCGCAAAACCAAGGCTGTTAACGGGGCTGAGGCGGACCCCTTCCTTAAACCCAGCTTGCCTCAGCTGTGAGTGGATTTTTGCTGCAGTACAGTATTTGCCTAAGACTCAGATTGCATCACATAGAAACACATCCTTTCATGATTGCAATGTATTTTCTTCGATCTTGCACAGATTAACTATAGCCGAGTATCACGAGCAGGAGGAAATCTTCAAGTTACGTCTTGGCCATCTCAAAAAGGTCAATATCGGTATTACGTTCAACACTTTAACAGAAAATTCAAGTCCTCTGTCTAGATATTAATATGCAATGTCAGTTTATTCATCTGAATTAAGTTTAAAGGATTTGTGAGCTCCTTGTGCTGAGTTCAGTGTGTCTGAGTGATTGAATGGTGTCTGTGAATGTTCTTTAGGAGGAGGCAGAGATCCAAGCTGAGTTGGAGCGCTTGGAGAGAGTGCGGAATCTTCACATCCGAGAGCTGAAGAGAATAAACAACGAGGACAGCTCTCAGTGAGTACCGTCACCATGGTATCACTGTACTGCTTCCCATAGCGCTGTCATTATTTCTGCTTCTCAATGCACTACCTGACTTCTTTGATGCACCTTTTTTTTGATTAAACTTTTATTTAAAAAAAAAAATAATAATTTGCAGATTTTATGTTCACAGTGGCAACGAGGTGTTCAGTCTCCACTTAGTTAATGACTGAACCTAGAGTATCTATGAGTGCAGCTTTAGAATTATACATATGTCCTATAAGTAACGGGTGGCTGTGGTTCAAGCGATAGAGCGGGTTCTTCACTAATAGTAGGGTTGGCGGTTCGATTCCCGGCCCACATGACTTCACATACCGAAGTGTCCTTGGGCAAGACACTGAACCCCAAGTTGCTCCTGATGGCAAGTTGGCGTCTTGCATGGCAGCTCTGCTACCATTGCAGTGTGAGTGGGTGTGTGAATTGGTGAATGAGACACCGTGTAAAGCGCTTTGAATAAAAGTGCTGTATAAGTGTAGACCTTTTACCATTTACCATACGTATGATTGCTTTTTGCTCCGGATAAAACTCCTCATGATGTATTTTCTAGCATATAAGGACATTGGAAAAAAATTTAATGAATGCAACCATGTCTTTGCGTCATCAGGTTCAAAGACCATCCAACTCTGAATGAACGCTACTTGTTATTGCATCTGCTTGGAAGAGGGGGCTTCAGTGAAGTGTACAAGGTATTTTGCACCTTTAAACTAATCAGCATGAAGTAGATAAATCGCTGATCGTTTTATATGTAATGCTGGTGTCAGATTTTAAAGCAAGTCTCATTTACAGTATTCTGTGGTGTTTTTTTAGGCATTTGACCTTATTGAACAACGTTATGCTGCTGTGAAAATCCATCAACTCAACAAAAACTGGAGAGAGGAGAAGAAGGAGAACTATCACAAGTAATGCTTAAATGACCCCATTCTTCTTTGTTATGCCATCTTAAAGTGATCGTACCAGTAGGGAGTAGTTTATAGAGATGTGTTCAGGCAGCCTCCCATTTTTCCCATTTCCCATTACTCCCGTAATTAAAATAAAATATGAAATGTAAGCATTTTCCCTCGTGTGAAAGTAAAGTAACAATGACACAAATACTGTAATTATGATTTTCCTATTATCTTCATTGGATGCATAATTGCTAAATTACCAAAAAAAGTCACAGCCTGGTGTGATTGATAGATGAGAGGTCAGATATCTGTCTGCTCATGATTCAGGCACTGGGATGTGTATACTAAGGTATTTCAGTCTGATTTGGTATTCTGTGCTGTAAATGTCTGGAAATCAAGTCACTTTCACCTGAGGCTGGCTGCCTGCCTAGGGTTGAACCCCTGTTGCCCATGGTAACCTCTCTCACTGTCTCTGTCCCCCCCTCTATGTAGACATGCCTGTAGAGAGTACAGAATACACAAGCAGCTGGATCATCCACGAATAGTGAAACTTTATGACTATTTCTCACTGGACACAGACACGTGAGTATCACTGAGGCAGCTTGATTGTTTTATTGGTGAAATGGTGCAGTCACATGCCAGTCTGTATTGTCGTAGAAGTGCTTAGGTTTAGGAGACACAATCAAGGTCGGCATTTCGTAATAACGTTGCATACAGTTTTTTAGATGGTCTAGACTCCTAAAAGTAATTTATGAGCTATAACCTAACCTAAGTAGCCTGATTTTTTTTTGCTAGTCTGCAAAATTAGCTACCTGACTACTCATTATTTAAACATAATTTCTCATTAAACGTGTTGGTGTTTTCAGCTTTGAAAAACATTGTAATTTTCCACTGACCAGACAGACAGTGCCTTTGCCAAAGTCAGTGCTTACTCTTTAACCATTATATAGTTTTCACCATCTAAGAGCTATGTCGTTAGGTGCTTGGCCGTATTACTAATATTAATGCTATCAAAACCTCCTTTGAGCCATTCCCCACATAATAACATTTCTCTCAGTTTGTGCCAGCCTCGGATTCATTTATTGTTGAAAAGCTTACTTAAGGTTTTGTCATATACTACATAATATTGGTATTATCATTATTCATTGTTTTTTTTCTTTATAGGTTTTGTACTGTCCTGGAATACTGTGAAGGCAATGATTTAGACTTCTACTTGAAACAGCACAAGCTGATGTCTGAAAAAGAAGCTCGTTCAATTGTTATGCAGATTGTTAATGCACTACGATATCTGAATGAGATCAAACCACCTATAATACACTATGACCTTAAACCAGGTATCATACATGCACACCGACCCAGTGTCTTATAAAACAGTAAAAAACTGAGTCAATTTCATCAATCTTTATTACATGTTTATTGCTTTATTTTAAGGGAATATTCTGCTAGTGGATGGAACAGCATGTGGAGAAATAAAGATCACAGATTTTGGTTTGTCTAAAATAATGGACGATGACAACTATGGAGTGGATGGGATGGACCTCACATCACAAGGAGCTGGCACTTACTGGTAGGAGATCCAAAGTAACAGGCCACAGGTTGTTACAGTAGTCTTAGCCTTTGTATAGCAACTTTGTGTAATGTATCTAGTGTTTTTAGATATTTGTCATGGTTTTGTTTTTAAGGTACTTGCCCCCTGAGTGTTTTGTTGTGGGTAAGGAACCTCCAAAGATCTCCAACAAGGTGGATGTGTGGTCTGTGGGAGTTATCTTTTTCCAATGTCTTTATGGAAGGAAGGTAAGAAGACTGCATGAACTGGCTGTAAGGTAGTGAATGTTTCTATTAAAACGTCACATTAATAAAATTAAGTTAATGCTAAAAGAAATGGTTCGAACCTTTCCAATGTCTTCCTGAATGGCTAACTTGCCATTATAAGAATAGTACTAGTACAATGATTCCTGTGTTTCAGCCTTTTGGTCATAACCAGTCCCAGCAGGATATCCTGCAAGAGAACACTATTCTCAAAGCCACCGAGGTGCAGTTCCCAGTCAAACCTGTGGCCAGCAACGAGGCCAAGGTCAGTGAGTGTTCTGCTGGTACAGTGTACCACATGGATGTGTCCCAAAAACTGCAGTTGAACTAGGCTGTACTTGTCGACCACTGCATCACTGATGACTGTATCATATTGACTATCTTTTTTCAAAACAATAACAGAAATGCAGTTGACCTTAAAATGTTTTTAAAGATGCAGCAGATGCAGCTGCACAAGTACATCAGAGTTTGGGTTCCAATACAAGCTGCTAATTATTAAAATTAATTAATGACCAATCTATATATTGTGTTAAGAGCAAAAAAGCACTCTTTTCTAAGCAGCCAATTGACATGTTAAGTGGGACTTTAGAATTTAAAAACAGACTGTACAGTAGTTAATTATGGATTCAGATAAATATGCACAGCAACTGTAGAGGTACATTTTTCACTTCACTTGATAGGGAGTCATCTGTTTAGGTTGCAACCTAGATTTTGGGATGCAGCTAATGTGTAGTACTACGTAATGCATCATTCTTTCACTTGGCGTGATGTCACTAGTATGCCCTCTAGTGTTGTGAACATGGAATTGGCTGATTTAAGGTCAGTAAGAAAGATTACTGCTATTTTAAACTGCTGTTTGCAGCTGTTACATGTGCAGTTGAATAACTTTATATATATATATTTATATATATATATAAAAAATAAAAATTGCCACTATAAGAATAGTACTAGTGCAATGATTCCTGTGTTTCAGCCTTTTGGTCATAACCAGTCCCATATATATACAATATCTATCTATATCTCTCTCTCTCTCTCTCTCTCTCTCTCTCTATCTATCTATATCTCTATCTTTAGCATGGTTTTTGCTTAACAAGTGTGCTTCTATGCATATTTTTTTGTTGGCAGGCATTTATCCGACGCTGTCTTGCATATAGGAAGGAGGACCGGTTTGATGTGCATCAACTGGGCAGCGATTCGTATCTACAGCCTCATATGAGACGCTCCAGTTCCTCTGGCAACCTCGCCTCAAGTCCAGCTCCTTCAAGTGTCATCTACTGACAAACTGCACTGACTCACTGACTGAACATTGTGCTGGCCCATCCCTGCTCTCCCTGCTGCAGGAACAGGACAGGAGCCAAGCAGGCAAGGGACAAGTATGTCTTCAGATTGTGGATACTGGAGATCAACAGTTGAATCTGGTGTTTGGATTTGGGCAGTTCGACCAATTGAGGTGGGGTAGGAAAAGATCAAACTTTCATTCAGAAAGAGAGTGTTGCGTAAATGTTATTGAAGCGTAATGGCCTTTTAAAGATTCTATAAAGCACTGCTCAATCTGAGTAACTTGAAATGTGATAAATTTCTTTTTTTTTTTTTTTTTTTGTGGCAGTTGCTTTGAAGGGATAGGTGAAGACTTGACACTTACCGTAAATAAAATAATGCAGTCTCTGCGAATGATAAAATGATTTTTCTGGCAGGTGTTTGCTAAAGCAGCTTACATGCATACAGTAGGTCTCTAAGGTTTTTGATATAAACTTGGCAGCGATACTTTGACTGGGCTTGGGCGGGGGGGTGGGGGGGTGGGGTGGCTGTTTTCTGTACAATTAGCTACAAGAATGTAATTAGCATAAGTTGTGACATGTAGTGTCACAATAGGGCCAGGCAGAATACTAATTTTGAATGCACAAAATAACCAAATGTAGACAAATGACAATGTACAGAATCCCTATGCAGGATAAAAAATAAAGAATCCATTCTAGACAGTTAATGTATATTTGCTGTACAGGACCATACTTGCAGATATTAAATTTCAACAGATTAATTCTGTACAAATGTTGAAGGTTTTTTTTTTCTTGTAAATCTGGTTTCCTGAAGTGTTTGCTGCTTTTATGTTGCTTTTTAAAAATGGCTGTATTGACCTACTTTGGGTACGAAGTGTACAGTTCTGTTGAAATTTAAAATGGTAATAAATGCAAGGTAATTATTTGTTGCCTCAAATATATACTACTTCAAATTAGCATATAAAACTTAAATTTTCTTGATATGATTTGATGTTAACTGCTTCAATTGTCTACCTAAAGTGCCATCTGATGCCATTTTAATCATATGGACCAGGGAACAAGTCCTATTTGATGTACAGTTTGCTGTAACGGTTTCTGTGCATTTGATCAGTATGTCTCAAAAGGGGTTATGTGTATCTCTAGGAGGATCCAGAACTTTAGACGGGGGACCGCTGGTCTTTAGAGATTAAAATAGAACTAAAAATTGTACTTCCATGCTACGGTTTGGAACTGGCTTTATTGTTGAGCGCATTTTGTAGAACATTATAGTGAATGAGATGTGAATGACAAAAGCACAAAAAAATTACAATACATAACCAGCTAAAAAGAAAACCACAACTGAAACCCAGATATACTGCAGGTTTCAAGATACAAGATTGGGATTCACATCAAACCAGTTATCTCAATCTCTTATTAAAGAATTTATTATTCGTTTTTTATTTTACAAAATCATGTCCGTTAGTAGCATCCCAAGAAATTCATATGAATTATGGAAATGTACCTGAAGCATCATCCCATTTTTATTTATATATAGATATATATAATTTTTAAATGTTTAATTTCACCTTAAGAGTGTTTTGGGACTCTTTAGTGGTCATCCGTTCTTTCCTGTTGCTCTAGAGCTAACAGGGGCTAAATTCCATTAGTCGTTCATCGAAATGAGGAACATTTGTGAATATACAAATGAAACCGTGTTAACTTTCATAAATAAGGCAATGGCTACATAAAATAGTTATGTGCCTGGAAAAATACAGCCATACTTGTAATGAACAGATGGTGAGTAGGATGGTTCGCGAGGCAAAAATTCCTCCATGGATCACATTTACAGATGGCAGCAACATTCTGGGGGCACCAAGTCTCCGAATGTACAGCACCTCCTCGATGTCATCAAACTATTTGGAAGGTGTGCCAGGACAAAGCATTTTCTTCCATCTAGCCACAAACGTAAGTGCCGGCAATGCTCTCGACATTACTGCGTTACTGATTGGAACCAGATTCTGTGTCAAGATGAGACAAAAAATAAAAGAGCTTTTTGTACAAACACTAAAGGAGTGTTGGCATAAAAAGCAGAATGGTTATACAGAAAAGAAATTGATCCCTACTATGGTATGATGGAGAATCTGTGATGTGGAGCTGTTTTTCCTCCAAAAGACATGGCATCATGAAGTACCAGGAAATTATAAATTAAGATCAGGTTGCTTCAGTCAAGAACACAGGCTCTTCCAGCAGGACAGTAATCTAAAACATACAGTACATCTTAATCCACACATGGTTCAATGATGACAAAATCTTTTGACACCACTGAATACCTGTGGGGTGAGATGATTAGGAAAGGACTTGGGACTGTAGAGGCTCTGGAAAGGTTGTGAACTGAGAAGTTCTCAAATTCCTTGATTGTTATTCACCAATTTCAAGCATTATAAAAGACTCGGTGCTGATATGTTGGCAAAGTAAGGCTGTACAGGGTATTAAACTGTGCCTTTATTTTATTATATTGTTTAAGAATAAATTTAATTCAATAATTTTTTTTCTGCCCATCTATACCAAGAGTGCCAGTAATTCTGGCACTGACTGTATGTTGTCTGCTTTAAATGAGACAAGAACAGAAACACACTGTAGAACACTCTGCTTGTTCTCAGACCTTATATTTTACATGGTTTATTTTGCACATCCACCATGTTTTTGCTTTTTATCACAAATGATCTCGTACAGTGCCACTGCACATGACAGCATGTTCATTTTGTGAGTAGTGATGTTTATTGACACACCTTTATTCTCTGCATTGCATTAGAGGTAAGTAACAAGCACTGATGGTAATCTGAAAGATCATTCAGTACTCAGTAAATGTTCTTGACATGTTGGACAGTGTATTATACTCCTGTTGTATTAGTGATCACATGATTGCAGTGTTCCAATGTACTTCAGTATGCAGACTTTGACACAGTGGCAGTTCTCTGGCTAAGTGCTTAAAGATTGGTCTCGCAAGGCCATTATCCACCAATATTTTAGCTAAAACAAGACACCTATTAGACACTCAGCTGACAGGAATGAAACTAATTGTACTTGAAGCCCAATAAATCTTTTACAGTAAAGTGCTTCTGTACACAGAATCAATAAGCATGGAATTTGTACAGTTTTGAGGGCTACCACTTTTATAATTGATCCCTTTTTGCATTACTGTTTAGTAAGTACTTAAGATGCAGTAAACATGTTGAAGAATTGTGAAATACAACGAGCAGCAAGTTTGTACTGAGGTCACAAAAGTACTTCTGAAGCAGTGCATCTCAATAGTCTAGTTTTATTGACTAATGCGGTAGGTCATTTGATATGCGTGCAAGCATGAGAGCACGGAAGAGAAACAATGTCTAAGGGACATGCTCTGGCACCACTCCAGGCTCCTTTCATCAATATCACTATCAGCATTTCATTAATGGAGTCATGCATAAAAGGGCTGTCAGTATTTATCAGAGGCCTAATGTAGCAGGCAGTCTCAGGAGGTCAGGACACATCAGTCACATCAGGCCTTCATGGACTGTCGCACTGGCAGTTTTTCAACATTTTCCAAGTACGAACAATTGGGGGAATTGAGCATGAGCAGGCCAGCGATGAGAGACAGAGCTGTGACCACTGGAGGGAGCTGGAGTGATAGCAATATGGGATGTAGAAAAATATTTAAGAAGCAGCTGGGGTTAGACATGAAATGACAAGGTTGTGACAAAATGACCAGAATCAATGTTTTATTTTAGCTACTCCTGTCAAAGATTAGGACAAAGGTGAGTCGTTCTATTGTATAGGATTAAATGCTCAGCTTCGGGGTCCAGGCTCAATCCTGCGCTTACTGTATGTGCCATATTTTACCTGTTCTCCCCATTTTCGTGTTCATTTTCTCTAGATTTCCTGCAAGTAGGTGGTTTGGCGAGCCTAACTGTGAAAGTGTGTGTGGGGTGTGTTGTCCCTTGCAATTGATTGGTGTCCATTCCAGGGTGTATTCCTGCTTCTCGCCAAGCATTGTTGTGATGGGTTCTGGATCCACTACCACTAACTAAACATGACTGCAAAGTGAAATGAATGAATGCATTCAAATTTCAGTGAAATCTGTTCCCAGGTTGAAAAAAGATAACGTTTTAAAACAGTTGAAAGATTTCATTTGGAGAAGCTATGGAATGCTAAATATGTACTTTCAGATAGTCCAATATAAACTCGGTATCTAGTCCATCAAAAATTTCCACAGCAGGCATTTTCTGTTATGTTGCTTTATCTTAGCCATAAACTGAAAAAGATCAGACATGCAGGGAGAGAAGGAAACATGGCCGAGCCAAGCTTATTATTATTCCCAAAGTCCTGCTAAGCTTAATAATGCTTATAATTGAAATTGATGGAAAATTTGAGGCTGTTAATGCAGTGCAGCTAATGGGAATTAAGTGCGATTTTCTTTTGGCTGTGTGTCAGTGTATTTTATGAAGCACTAACTGAGCATAGTCCTTTCAAATGACTTGGCAATGACTCTCCCAGCTAATATAAAAAAGGAATATATGAATACACACTGACTGTTAGGCGAATAAAAATGTATTTTATTGTAGATCTATTCTAAAGTAAGAAATATAATATCTACAATATTACATATTTATAAACTATTATGAACATTATTCCAATTGTAATATTATTTTATGTGTCCATGTCTGTAACTGTAATACACAATGTTGCATTTTAAGTCAGAAATCTAGTCCACCAATCACATCTGGTCAGTGTCCGTGTCCAGGCGGAGTATAACAGTGGAACTAAAAGCAGGATCAGATTATTCGGTTCTCACTGCACACACTCCATTTTCATTATGTTGCAATTACCTCCAAAGGCCCGAGACACCTGGCTCCCAATTGAGTCTGTAACCGCATCAATTTCATTAAGCTTCAATAATGTTATCTCCACTAAATATTAGTACATAATATCTTTAAGTAGCCACTTGTCTAGTAAACAAACAGCTTTTGGCTGCATTAAAAAGCAAGTGTTCATTTCTTATGCAAACAGCAGTCTGCATACATGCATGCAATTATAACCATATATGTTAACTGTTCAGAAAGAAGGAAACCATATTGTGGTATTTGTGAAAATTATACAACTTTATAACTTATAAAATGTCAACAAATAATAAATAGACCAAAGTATACACACTATCAATGTGCACACAATAGTGTGATGCTCTGATGCTGTATTTATCACTCCAAGTGGGCTTGGAAACTGTTTGTACCATCTCTCACTCACACACAATATATCTTATAATTTGGTAACATTAAGTAGTTGTTTTTAGACATTTAAAAAGAAGTTGATGGCAAATATTCAGCCAGAACCAGTTTTATCCCATGCTATAGGCAGATCGTTTATGGTCATGGACCACCCTTGCAATCCATAGCTGGCTAAAATCAGTACTGGTGAAGTGGAGATTACGACAATAACTGTAAAATCTGTCAATCGTACATGTGAACTTAGGGTCCTGGCTATTAATAGTCCCACTTGCACTGGATTCTGAATCCCAGCTAATAGCTGAACTCTACAACCTTACTGGGGGATTTTTAAAATGTATATTAGCTTAAGAAGAACTTATACAAAAAGTTAACACCAAATCTGCACTAAGTATATTGAAGTTTCATTATCACTTCAAACAAAAATGTCAGCTAGAAGTTTATAATAATCTAATATATTCATGAAATATGGAAAGTGTAGACTAATTACCTAGGTGCATGTTTATTAATCATTTCAAATATAGGTCTATTTTGTATTATCACATACAATATAGTACTAAAAGATTTAGTGAAGGCTGAAAGTGAAGACATTTCCTGCATGTTATAAATAAAATGGACCTATTAAGCCAGAGACTGACCTGAAATTACCTTTCGATATGCTCATATGGCAAGTTTAAAAGAGAACACGGTCTGATGACTTTTATGATCAATGTCTTTAAAAGAGTGAATAATGAATAGTGCTTCGTCCCACTGAGGAGGCTAAGAAAGCTCTGTGCCGCACTGATCGCCTTGTAAAACTCCTTTGGGCTATTAATTTGAGATATGGGAAATGACAGTAGAGCTAGAGAAGAGTGAAGCTGGATTTATGAAAACAAAGATGGTATTTTGGAATTATAAGCGGGTTATAGTCATTGTTGCAAGGCAAAATGAAAGCTGTTTTCAGTCAAAATAGAAAGCTGATGTAGTTGTGAAGCAATCTACCTCAGTTTGATGTTTTAGGTTAACTAATGGTACATTTTGGGTGAGAATGATTCAAGCCTCATGAATTCATGGCTTGCTTCACAGGTGCTCCATGTTAAATGTGTTCTATAGAAAATCTATATAGATGGCTAATTAGCTCAAATCTATATAGATAGGTAATGATTGATGAAGATGTGCGCAAAGCTCTTTGTTCAAATATACGATTTCCATGTTTATAACAGGACTATAACCTTATCAGACCCCTGTAGTACTCCAGGAGAAAATGGAAATTACAAACTATTACACCAAAACATAGACTCAGTGTCTTAGTATTGACATTTACTTCATAATGCTTTAGAAATGTGTAAAATTAGTTTTTTTGATGTACTGATTTTAGGATCAAAGTAATGTCCATTAAGGTTTTCGTTCACCCATTCACACACTCAAACCAGTGGTAGCAGAGCTGCCATGCAAGACATTTAACTTGCCATTGGGAGCAACTTCAGGTTCAGTGTCTTGAAGGACACTTCGGTATGTGGAGTTACGTGTGCCGGGAATTAGTTGACAACCCACTCTACCACCTGAGCCACAGCTGCGACATCTAGCCAAAATTAAATTTCATATTACTATAATGACTAAATAAATGATGATTAACATTATCTTGGTACAGTTTATGCACAGATCAAACATTCAGTAAATACAGTAAAAGAAGGAGAAATTAGTTGATTTCAATTGTTTTATTTGCAGTATTTAAACATAATTTCTGCACAAGTTCACTTAGTGTGACTGTAGCTTAAGGTGCCTATCTTTAACCAGCATTTTATCTGCAAAAACACTGACTGTAAATGCATGATCTATGCTAATGCTCACATTAAATGCCCTGGACCGAGGAATATAAGCATGACCTTTGCCCCCTTCTAATTGCTAGAACAATTCAGGCCTAAGCCCAGTCCCAGAATAAAAATAAACAAACAAACCAAATAAATCACCACTAATGCTTAAAACTATCCTAGTCTATGACTGGACACATAGACCTGTGCTTATTATGATTTCAATAAAAATCTGCAAACACTAATAAAATACATAACACTATTGTAAGGGGTAAAATTCTGTTGTGCTTCTCTTACGAAGTAGCAGCTATTTTAGCTAGAGCTCACAGCTTTTTTTTTTTTACTGATTCTTATTTCACTCGACTATAACTAGACAATATATTTACTAGACAAAACATTCATTATGTACTTATAACAATAAGTAGTTACAATCACAGCTACACCACACTGATTGCACTAACATTAGACTGTATGTGCTCATGTTGTCTTTGTGACACGCTGATCGATTAACCTAGGCTGTTGTGTAGTACAGACAAAAGTGATTGAAGGAAGTGAGATTAATTTATCAATGTCTTTGGTCAGCAAATACATTTTAAATCGCAAACATTTTTAAAACACTCATAAGAACCTCTCCAATACAAATAAAGATACACAAGTGGACAACAGGACACCTTTCACGTAGTCTCTTCATACAAATAAAATCTTTAGAAAATAATTCTATTTAAACGTTAATCAATATTTAAACAGCATAATGTAAAGCTATGTAATATAATACATAGTTACATGTAATACATTAGTCACATAGGCCATATAACTATAATATACACAATCTACATAATACTTTAGATCCAAGTAAACCTATTTATTTGTTTATTGTGCCTATTATGATACTGATGGGTGCATTATTTCTAATTAATTAATTCTACAGATTAGTTCAAATATGCATTGAAATTCAGTCACGTTGACAACACTAAGGACCAACAATTATTTTACTTTGATTAATTGAATTCTTAAAATATAATATATATTGGTGCAAAGAAATCTGAAATTAATGTGCAATATTTCATTATATTACATCATCAAATATAGTTCACATAATTGATAGATACTATGAGGATAGAGGATAGGTCATATGACGAACATCTTGATTAAGGACATGCCACTGAAAGCATCTGAAAATCTCAAAAATCTATCATGTTCCCTTTTAATTGCTATACTTCCAGATCACAAGCCCTGATATGACTTCACCTTCACTGACCGCACCGTGGTGGAACATGATAGAAAACCTTTATTTAGTGTTAACTTTATGTTTGACTCAAAACCTCAGCACTGCCAGAATTATGGTTCATCAGTGCCATCATTTGTACTGTTTTAACAGAATAGTTTGATGAAATTGTGACCTTCATTAAGGTTCAATCTGTTCTTCACACAGATAGAATCTTTTAATAGTATGTTCTCAAAATACTGTTATCAAGACCATGTGTCACATGACTCCAACGTGGATTAATAAAAGTAATTTGAGTGATGGCAAGACTGTAACCACATACCACAACTCTCAGTTTTGCTATCACGGCTCTGATACTTTGTGAAATTCTTTGGAATTGTACAGGGATGTATAACATTGGCCAGTTAAAATATCATTGCACTTTTTATAAATCCAGGCCCAGTCTTTCAATCTCATCAACCAGGAAGTCGATATCTGACCTGGTGGCAGCAGGGTTGGAAATGACCATCCTGAAGAAGTTGACCTTGTCACCCTGAGGCTGGTAGCCCACCATTGTTGAGCCACACTCCATCATCATTGCCTTGATCTTAGGAGCCACCTGGTTTTAGGGGAGAAACCACTGTTTTCAATCACATGACATTACACAGGCTCTGTGTGGTTTTTGTTTGACATCATGTTCTCTTTTATGCCATAAGCTTGAAAGAAGATGAAAATATTAGAACACAGGACGCTACATCTGGACAATTTTGAAATGGTCAAAGCAGATGTTACCTTATGGAGCCTCTGCCTCCTCTCCTCTTTATCTGGCATGCCACGCAGGCTCGGTGGAATATACCAGAAGCACACATTAGTATGCTGAGGCTGAGGGAAGGAGAAAGCAACCCAAACAATAACCAGACTCATTACACAGTACTAAATGTTCTGTATTTGCTATACTTAACCTGGCACGATTATTACAGTTTTCTGTTGTATTCCCCTCTGGAACAGAATTATATGAATGGTATTAAATAACGGCTGAAATGTTTAGAATTATTCTTCACACACCTGTCCCTGGAAGACCATCTCAAAACCTTCTCTATTTTTGATCTTTGTATAGAGGTACTCTGACAGCTCCAGACACCGGTCTATATGCTTTTCGAATCCAATGGTACCCTGTTTTAAGAAACGATATATACATCTTCTAATATGTACACATATTTCTGTTCATACTGTTTTTATGAATTTTTTTTATTGCAATACTAATTCTCAATTTACTAAAAATAATATGTTGTTACACTTTCCCTTGACTAATAAAATGTACATTTTAACAAACATTAATTTATTGCTGCACTTCATTTCTTTGCCTTTTATTTCTTTCATCTATTCATGTAATTGTGTGCAGACCTTTGCCTTCCACATGAGCCAGAACTTGAAGATGTCCACGTGCCGGCCACACTGTATGGCCTTGTCTCCAGTATCATAGGAGACATCATACTGTTTATCAGGTTGGAAAAGATAGCCAGCACACATTGAGTTGCAGCCTTGCAGAAGTCCCTGAAACAGACACATACACAGTGAGACCACCAGACATCTAGACATTCACATAATGAAATGTCAATGCACAGAGAGCTTGAGAGGGAGGGAGGGGGAAGGGGGTAGTGGTTAATGATACACTCCAGTGAGCACAGCCCCTCACTGATTCTTCTACCCTTTTGTCCTGTTTATCTCTTTTTTCACTTCCCCACTCAGTCTCCTTCTTTTATTGTTTTTCAAGTACTATCTCTCTGTCTGTTTTAGTCTCTCTGTCCCTGCATCACCCATCCACCCCCTCCCCCCTCCCCCCCAATCCCATTTTCTACATACTCTCAG
Organism: Ameiurus melas; assembly: GCA_012411365.1. Lineage (NCBI taxonomy): Eukaryota > Metazoa > Chordata > Actinopteri > Siluriformes > Ictaluridae > Ameiurus > Ameiurus melas. The sequence goes on along the minus strand of CM022758.1, from coordinate 21,259,865 downwards.
CCTCACCTTCTCTCTGACCAAAATGGCAGAGCACTGTAGTGGAACGCCCATCATCTTGTGAGGATTCCATGTAACAGAATTTGCCCTACAAAAGTAACAGCAGACTGAGAACAGGCTCAGATATATAGACCGGTGACGTATTAAAGGAAAAGGTGCTCTATTGTGTTGTGGGGCCATTTTGCCGCATGGTTTGGGTCCACTTGTCTATTAGAGGGATGAGTAACTGAAAAGTAATACAAAGTTATTCTGACTGATCATCTTTATCCTATGATGAAACATTTCTATCCAGATGGGAGTGGTCTCTACCAGAATGATAGTGGCTCCATCCACAGGGCATGAGGGCTCAAGGAATGGTCTAATAATTATTTTAAATATATATTAGTAATCAGAAATCATATACCACGGTCTTCAAAGTCACCAGATCCCAACTCAAATGAGCATCTATGGTAGATTTTGGGCCGTCATTTTAGGCAGTGCTCACAGCCACCATCATTAAACATAATTGAGGGAATATCTTTTGGGAGAATGGTGTTCATCCCTCGAGAGAATCAGAGAATCTATATCCAGGCACATTGAAGTTGTTCTGGTAGCTCGTGGTAGCCCAACATCTTACTAAGGCACTTCATGTTGGTTTTTCCTTTAATTTGTCATCTGTCAGACTGGAAGAATGTGTGTGTATGTAATAATGTGCACGATAAAATATAAAATGTAAAGAGAACCTCTCAATGCCATTAAGTTTGTGCCTGTGCTTTCTGGACATCAACAGTCCACCTCCCCATGCTCCCTGTGGACACACACAAAGAGGTCTGATCTGCTGATCATTGTCTTCAGCAACTGACTCAAAACATGAAATGATACAGTCTTAGTTTATATTAAGCATCTCTAATAACTATAATGTAACTACTGTGCGCTGTTACAGATGGATTACAGAAATCCAATTTTGTATATATGTACTTCATGTACTTCCTTTTTTTTCTCTCTCATGTAAGAATATATTGACAGTTATAACATATAACATATTGAGAACAATTAATGATAATGAGTCTTTATTGGTCACATATACAGTAGAGCACAGTGAAATTGTTTTCTTCGCATACCTCCAGCCTGTCAGGAAGCTGTGGTCAGAGCGCAGGGTCAGCCATGATACAGCGCCCCTGGAGCAGTGAGGGTTAAGGGCCTTGCTCAAGGGCTCAACAGTGGCAACTTGGCAGCGCTGGGGCTTGAACCCCCGACCTTCCGATCAGTAACCCAGAGCCTTAAACGCTAAGCCACTACTGCCACCATTACATTAGTAGTTTTCCAATAAGATTTGATTTCTAATTGTGACAAAGCCTACATAGACAGGAAATGTCTACTGATTTTAAAGTGTAAAGTTATGTACAACCTATGCTTTTAAAACAATCTACATCGCCTGTGCATTTTCTTACTGTAAAATTCCAGTTTAATATTAGTCTACATGATTCTGTTATGAATCAGCATGTTACAGGATAAATACGCTACAGGAGTATTTAACGTTATATTTTCATGTGCAAAAACTAGTGTTGATGTATATGTGCATTTACATATGATGTATCGCTTGATTTTATCAATAATTGCAAACATCTTCACATTATAATTACAAGTAATTCTACAGGTACTAGAGTCACTTAATATAAAATGGGACCAATGGCACTCACACTTACGACCACTGTTATGCACTTACATCCACATGGAGCCACATGTTATATTTCTCACAGATATCTGCAATCTCGCTGATGGGGTCGAAAGCACCGTAAACTGTAGTACCAGCTGTGGCACTCACAAAAAATGGAACGTAGCCCTGAAAAAGCAAAGAGATAGATGAGCCATCACTCTCAATGGACTACTCTCACTGACTAAAGGAGATAAAGGGAACAGAGCCGAGAACATTACTTAAACTAATGTCACTCAGATTTAGCATGTCCTATAGAGACCAGTTGATATCATCCTTTTTTTTTATTATATTTTACGGTGTATCCCTTTTCATCAGATATTATCATTTAAGATAAATACTGAGAATTGTTCTGTCATTAAACTGCAAACAATAGATTATGTCTGCTTAAAATCTATCAGAAAGGCATACTATCTTGGTACAGTTTATGCACAGATCAAACATCTTCAGTAAGTAATCAATTAATGGATCTTGTATAGTAGCACTACTTGTATTGTTCCCTGCTTGATATATCGCTTTGCTTATTTGTAAGTCGCTTTGGATAAAAGCGTCTGCTAAGTGAATAAATGTAATGTAAAGTACAGTAAAAGAAGGAGCAATTAGTTGTTAGAACCCTTCAGGCATAGTTTTCTTGACACAGACTAAGCCCAGTCCCAGAATAAAAAAATAAAGAAAACATCAATATTCACCACTAATGCTTAAAACTGGCTTAATCTATGACTGGACACATAGACCTGTGCTTACTAAGATGTCAGTGAAAATTTTATCCAAATACTAATAAAATACATAAGACTTTATTGTACAGTAGGATAAGGGGTAAAATTCTCTTGTGCTTCTCTTAATAAGTAGCAGCTATTTTAGCTAGAGCTCACAGCTTTTTACTGATTCTCATTTCACTTGACTATAACTAGACAATATATTTAGAACATCCATTATGTAATTATAACAATAAGTATAGTTACAATCACCACACTGATTGCACTAACATTACACTGTATGTGCTCATGTTGTCTTTATGTGACACGCTGATCGATTAACCTAGGGTATCTATCCTAGGTAACCTAGGGATCGATTAACCTGTTGTGTAGTACAGACAAAAGTGATTGATAAATTAATCACACTTCCTTCTACGTCTTTGGTCGACAAATACATTTTAAAGCTCTAAAACATTTTTAAAACACTCATAAGAGCCTCTCAAATACAAATAAAGGTACATTACAAATGGACAAGACATCTCTCACATAGTCTCTTCATGCAAATAAAATCTTTAGAAAACAATTTTATTTAAACGTCAATCACTACTTAAACAGCATAATATAAAACTATGTAATATAATACATAGTTACACGCAATACATTAGTCACAAAGGCCATATAACTATAATATACACAATCTACAAATAATACTTTAGATCCAAGTAAACTAATTGAAAACTAATTGAATTCTTAAAATATAATATATAATATCCTGGTTTTTTTTAATGATATTTTATTGTGTATCCTTTTTCATCAGATATTATCATTTAAGATGAATACTGAGAATTGTCCTTTCATTAAACTACAAACAATAGATAATGTCTGCGTGCATTCAAATCTATCAGAAAGGCTTATTAATTTAGTTATATATTGACTTACATAGTGATTAACAAAACATGCAATTTTTTATCTTAGACCATGCGTAATTAAGCACCACTATATTTACAAACAGCTCACTTAGCTGACTTTTTTTGTGCAAAGACTCACCTTGCATTTGGCATCAACAACCTTGGCCTCCAAATCAGCAGGAATGACTCTACCTCTGATAAAGGAGACAGACATGTAACACAGACAACCTCACACACACACATGCACACACACACACATACACACTAGGAGCTTACAAAAGTATACAGCTCAGACTGAGAATTTTCTTACCTCTCATCTGTACTCAGCAGAATCAGGTTCTCTGTCCCAAAGCCGAGAACTGCACTGGCTTTCTTTATGGAGTAATGACTCTGTAAATGGGATGTGAAAGCATGTAAGTGACATTCTTAAGAATTCTCTGGCATTTTCTCTATCCAGCTAATCTCTATCTGTAGCTTATGTGTGTTTGGCATGAACAATAATTCCAACACGTTTCCAACACATCAAGAGAAAAAAGAACGGTAAATCTGTTTACTCAACACTCACATAATGAAAATCTAAGGGGTGTTGCTGAATTTTGCTAAATAAACATTACACTTTTCAACTATATGACACAAATTAAAAAAACTACAACCAACGCACTTATTACAGTAAATCTCTGAGATGAGACAGATATAAAAGAATGTCTAAACAAAGTAAGTTCAATGGAGTAATACTGGTTACTGTATACTTTCCTTGTGGTTTTCTGCACAATCAGACCCACATGTCTATATATGTAACCACTAAAGTACTCCAGTGACTTACAAAATCAATCATACAGATTTGGAGCTTTGACTTAACAACTCAACTTAACTGCCATTAGACTTCATAGTGAATAAAACAGGTTTTCCATTCTTTTCTCAGTTCAGGAAAACATGCTGAAATTGCTGTTCTTGGTAAAAACACACACAGAGATTATTTAAAAACAAACAAACAAACAAAAAACCACCCAAAAAACAGAGTATTAAATAGCAAAAATCCAGGTATAAGTTAAATGTATGATTGATGATCTTAGTAGTATGGATCAATAAAAAAGATAAGATAAACATAAGACTTACTGAAAACGATACAAATTATGAATCAATTTTTGTAAAAATATCAATATAAGCCTATAATATGTAATAAAGTAGAAATATTCTTACAACTGTATATAAATGTGAAAAATACTAACTCATCAGTAAAGCAGCATTTAGGTTTTACAGAATTCCCTGCCTGCAGAAAAGGAGAGGAAATGTATTGCCTCTTGGAGAAAAGATCTCCTATTTATATAATACTATATAAAACCCATTCCTTCATTGTATCCACACTGCTGGTTACAGTCTACCATCAGAAATATCTTAAGATTAATTTTTCAATAAGACACAATACATACATGTTCAGAAGTGAACAGCACGAGCCTGGGGGCTGCGTTCATGCCTTTAGTCTTCACCTCAGGGAAGTGCTTATAGCGAGCTATCATCACACTGTACATGTTAGAGATCGCTCCTCCTGTCAAAGAAAAGGTCAACAAACATTCCAGTAATTGCTGAGCTTTCATTTTCATTTTACCAGCATACCAAACAAATTAGATATTGCTCATATGCATAATGAGCGATGCCTGTGTTTATTGTTTAAACGATTCAGATTTAAGGAGGAAACCAACCTGGGGAGAATATTCCATCTCCTTCTCCATTTGGCCAGCCAACAATCTCCCTCATTTTTTTCAGAGTTAGCTGTTCCATCAACACAAACACTGGAGCAATTTCATATGTGAACCTGTGGATAAAGTGTAACAGTTCTGTGGATGACGTTCTGCAGTAGTGCTGACAATAAAATGGGAGTTCAAATCACGTGACTATTGAAGAACCAATATTAGTACTAAAAAAGCTTTATATTTGGATTGTATCCCAAAATTCAGTGCTCTAGTAATAAAGTACTACATGCATGATCTTCTCATTGGTTTATTACTTTGTTGTTGTTGTTGATATTGCTAAATTTGCTAAGGACACTGATGGTAAATTGAGATAACACTGTAACTGTACCTTGTTAAAAAATATTAAACCATTATTTAATCATAAAAACATGCTATATCATATAGTATAACTGAACTATTTGATCATATAACTATAATATGATCCTCGCAGAGCATATTTTACACAACAACGATGGTCAATAACTATCAGACATTATTACAACTAATGACAGAACAATCACTAATGAAACATGTATTAAAAGGTCACAAGAGGCAATGAAAGCATTCTGGTCTCAAGCAGACTATTAGGACCATTTAATTACCATTTTGCATGACCAGTGGATAGACCTAAGCTACATGTGCCTCAATGCAAGAACTGGTCTATGATTCTAATGACAGACAAGTCATTATTGATCTTCTAAAGTATTTTGTACATTCTTTAATCATATGAAGGTAACATTGGTTAGTCATGGTACTACTGGGGATAAATAGTGAAATAAATCAACAATGCATGTTTTATTGACCTCTAAATGGTTAGGGCATATGCCATAAAAAGACATAATAGAATCTCTGACCTCTAAAGGTCATTCTGAAGTGGTGTGTTCACCCTGTGCTATTTTATTCCTACGTTCTCTGAAAGTGAAACTAGCATGAATTACTTTGAAACATTGTATAGGGCACCAGCATCCATTTTGCTGGACAATTTAGCTTGTTTACACTGAAAAGATATACTGAATGAAAAGAAATGTAAATCTTATTTAAATCTCAATTTGAAGGCAGCTGTGATTTATCTTTATAATCTGATGGTGTCTAAAATTGTAGATTACTCATACAATCATAATAATGACTATTTGATTGCAATGTGATATCTTTTGAATTGTGTATGTTTGTAAATCATATAATATGTGAGATCATCAAGATGTAAATTAAGCAACAAGGCATATACATACTGGACACTCCTATCTACAGGCTGTGTGTCAAGTCTGTGTATTGCTCCATTTCATTCTTTTAAGATTGAAGTGCTTTATGGGCTATTAATACAATGACATGTTTGTGTCCATTTGTACATGAATTAAAATGTGAAGCAGAGCAAAAGATGTAGCTACTTTCTGTCAAAGTGACTAATATGCATCTGTTTCTGTCAGATAGTATTTCAATTAAACCTCTTCGGTGTAACTAATACACCAGCAGAGATAAGGCAGAAAATGGAAAACTCACATATTAGTGTTTGCAGTTGAGGTGAGCCATTCCCCAGCCAAGCCAATGATGTCCAACCCAGTAGACAGCTGGTTAAAAAACCTGGGATGACCTGACAGGGGAAAAACAACATCATCCAGAACAAAGTAAATGGAATTCATTATTCTGGCTTGAAAATGGTGGAATGCCAAATAATCCAGCACAATTTTCTGTAAGGTAATATTTTGTAAGTGTTCTACCTTTACGTCACAATTTGAATGAATGTGCATATATTTTTTAATCTGTTCAAATGTCATGTCTCACCTGTCCTGACGCCATATTTGAGTGTGTCTCTGCAGTCTACTAGAATCTGTTCCAGGCTCTCAGGCTGGTCTGCGAGCTCCAAGTTAAAGCCCTCTATACCCTCCAGGAGCTGGTGTGGATGGTGGAAGTCCAGCACTTTTGTGGATCTGTCAAATGTCTTCCGTACATAGTTTGTGAGAATTTCCACCACTTCCAGTAGGAACTGGATTGTAGGCTCTTCACCATTCTTGGCAGGCAGTAAATCTTTAAGGTTATAACAGTAATAATACTACTCTGTTATCAGTGTCCATTACTATTAAAAAGGGGGGTGGGTAATCAAAAGAAAGACTTGGAGCATAAATACACAAAGAAATAATTTGCCGGAATATAACTGTCTATACATTTCCTCTGATTTATTAACTTTTAACAATGCAGGACAAAAGCAGGTGAACTCTCTCACCCCTTGCATACAGGTTGGAGAAGTCTGTCTCATCAAGCCGGAAGCGGGAGTCCTGTAAACCGAGCTTCTGTGGTGATGACTGTTCATTCAGAGAAGTCACAATCCGACTCTTTTCATCAAGATTGTTGTTCTTTTGCAAAAATCCTAAATGGTTAGAAAGAGAGGAGGATCGTAATGTGCGACTTGCATGGCCGAACACTTCCTTATATATTCTTTACAGCTGTATGGCGCATGGAGGATTCTCCTTTCAGTCCCACTAGGGATTTATGATGGAGCAATAATCAGGGGGATGTTCACCCCCATGATATCAGTCAAGCAAAAACAAATGGGCTCCGTTTAGAGTGCCTCTAAATCCCCCCGGAGCCGATCAGTGAGACACCGAGCCCATCACACACTCCACCGACTACTGAGCTCGAAGCTAATGATGCATGCTGGATTCCGCCTCAGTGGCCTGTATTATCTCAAAATAGCTTTTCCCCAAACCCAAAATCACAATTTCTGCAGGAAGAGATTATTATTATCATCATTATTGTTATTGTTGTTGTTGTTATTATTATCATTACTATTATGATTATGATGATTATAATTTTTTATTATGATGATTAACAATAATAATAATAATAAAAATAATAATAATGATGATGATGATGATGATGATGATGATGATGATGATGATGATGATAATAATAATAATAATAATAATAATAATAATAATAATAATAATAATGAAACGAAAATTAGGCGTGATTTTTTTTATTGAACAATTCGGAATAAAAGTAAAATAAATAAATGAATTAATACAACAAATCCAAAGTCCAAAAATCTCGTATTGACAATGTGCTTCGTTTTTCCAGGAAATAAGAAAAACCAAACGAAAACTAAACTGTATGTATGATTTCATGTCGCTGGGGAGGTACCATCAAGTGTACACCTTTTCAAGCTTTAGTATGTATCTTAAAGGTGCACATGTAATTGTGTTAATTATATATACATTTTTAAAAGGTAGCCCACAATATATCCAAATAAAATATATTAAAGGTACAAAAGATACACGTACCAGCCCTGCTACAAGCAAAGGTAAGAGGTCCAATTCAGTAGCTACTTCTTATTCTGAGACTGTAGGCCTATATCATGCGTTATTAGCAAATAGTAGAATTAGAAGAAAACATTTTAAACGTGGTTTAAATATTTTTCCAACATTTTGCATCTTCAGCAAATAATCTCTCCAAAATACATACAAAAATAATAAAGCGTTTCTTTGAACCTCTCAACAATTGAACACATCATGCGTTACAAGTTTAAAATTAAAAATTAAATATGCTATCAAAGGTTTTTTACACCATGATTTATTTTAAATAACGTTCCCCTCACAGGCCATTTTCCCCGACGGAGAAATCTTATCTGATGTTGCGCTAATCTCACAATAACACCGCAGCCTTGTACAAAGCAGCAACGCACTATCGCAGGAAAACACACACCGGACATACAGCATAGCACCCAGAGGACTGTTTAACAGATTACTACTGAGCAGAAAACCTCCGGGGAACACGGAAATTATCCTAGTTCATGATAAACTATGTATTTATTTATTTTTTAAATAGGCCTATATAGAATCTTCCTGATTCGGTTGCAACCATTATCTAAACCTATATCACAGCATCCGACTATACAAGCCATCACTCCGTCTGTTAAACATGAAAAATACATTTGAAGTTATGCACAAGTGCATTTATCCTGCATGCAGAATAAACATTAGTCTGGTAATCACTGCTTTGTATTTATGCTTTGTATTTAAGCATATTTTATCTCGCAAACGATAGAAAGAAATCCAGGTAAGTTACAGCTCCAGCTCTGCTTTAACTCAGCCAATTAGCTGATAAAACCCTATTAGATCCCAAGTGTAACACTTCCAATTGGGGGCGCTAAAGGATCAGCCCAGCCCATGGCCCCGTTACCCAGTGTTAACTAAATATGTGGCACGTGTAAATGACAGTTTCTTCTTCACAACTGGGAACAAATCGGTTTCTTTTATGTGCATTTTTTTCCAGTATTAAGCTGTTGGAATCTCATTTTAATAAATCATCTAGACATATCCACATTTCATGATGCAACTAGGCTACTGCTCTCTCAATCTCTCTACATGGACATTTTACAGTACCACCAATGACAACTAACAAAGCTGCAATATGCTGTCTTAGGGCAAACCATGCTACCCTTTATACCTATTCTACCCCGTCACGCTAATATTCCACTCCCCCGTGCATTCACATTTCACCTGTTGTTTGCGCAAAGAATTGCAAATAGCGTGAACTCACCACAAATCTTCATCCCAAGCTTTCTCGTACATCCGTGTGCAACCCCAGTCCAATCATAGCCTATAAAGTGGGAGCAAATGAACAAAAGCATTAGAACTAAATATCTTCCTTTTAAGTGTAGTCCAGCTGAGTCGCCGTGTTTCCCTAAAACACTTTCAATTAAAGGAAACCGTGTGAAACCTCCACAGTGAGAGGGCCTGGAGTAAAGCGCAGGAGGAAATGCTCATTTTACCAAACCATTATCTCAGTTATCCAGGCGGCAGAGCCGCAGGTTTCTCTGCCAAATTGTTCTTCCTTTTGAGAACACAGAAAATTTCTATTTCCTTTACTCCATCTTATTAACGTTTACACACGTGTGCATGCGTGGTAGGCACGAAGCTTGCAATGAAAATCTCTGTGGTTAAAAGCAACAGCCATTACATTTATAATAATAATAATAATAATAATAATAATAATAATAATAATAATAATAAACAATAATAATAATAGATACACATGTGGTAACAAGTAATCTCTTTTGGAAGACAAAAAAGAACAACCCCCCCCCACCCACACACACACACCCACACACAAAAGCCCTCGATGTATACATAGAAATGTAAGAGGATATTGTTGAATTTGTAACAGGTAGGCTATATAAAAAAAAGACGTTTAAAAATTATCTATAAAAAATAACCAAACATCCAGAGCAGCTTTGAGCCACAACTAAACGTACATGATAGAACAGTGCTAATGTAGGTCATTTGTAAGGAGTACATTGCTCTTCTTGAAATCGGAAATTATCCATCCCCCCACAAGCACAGCGACAAAGCTACAGAGAGCAGTCAGCCATTACGACCAATTTAGTGTCCCTACAATTAGAGCTGCTCTTCACTTAATTAGGCTACACGCAGCTGAAGCCAGCAACGTTTCACCCATTTCAGACAGATGAAGAAGGCTGAGATATAAGCTAATAATTTAAAAAATATATTTATATATAAATAAATAATATAATAATAATAGTTATTGTTATTATTATTATTATCATTGCTACTACTACTATCATTATCATTATAACAATACTTATTGTTATTATTTTACTACTACTATTATTATTATTATACAAATAATAATACCTGTTATTATTATTATTATTATTATTATTATTATTATTATTATTATTATTATTATTATTATTATTATTTTAAAATACTTATTAGCTTACTTCTCAGCCTTCATCTGTCTGAAATGGGTGAAACGGGGCTGGCACGCTGTTCTACTGATAAACGAAAAATCCATGAAAAGTCTAAAGCATGACATTTGTAAATGGATAAAGATAAAGACTGGTGGTTCTGGGGATGTCTGTCTTCTTTAATCGCCCCCAGTGTGCGCTTTTAATTCTGACAGTGAGTGTGTGTGATTTGCTGCACCTGAGGTGGTGACCAATCGGTGCCGTTTCACCCTCATCATCTCCCCTCCCCTGTATCCCCCCTCCACAGGACAAGATTAATGACGGCGGCCACAAAGCAAATAGCCGGAGTGCAAAAGCGTTTTATGTGGACGATGCACCTACTTGACGCAGGTGGCCGTAAATTTGTCGTGTTGGGGTTGGGCTCGCCGCCGCAAGAGGAGGAGGAGGAGGAGGAAGGAGCCGTCGGCGCCGCCATCGCTCTACAGAGACGGGGGCTGGAGACCAAAGACCAACGCGCGCTGTCACTGCTCTTATTTCACCTCGGCTGAAGTCACATTCGCTGGGAGGAGGGCAGAGAGAAAGTTTAGCTTCAGGTGTGGGCTCCACATGTGCAGGGTATTTTAAGATAAAGGCAGTGGGCAGCAGATTAAGCTCGACAGACTGCAGTAGAATTTAGAAAGCATTTAATACAATATATCCAGGCTACATGACACGAAGAACAAAACGTATTGGAGAACTTAGAAACAAGACTCTATAGAAAGATCAGCCTTATTCCAGTTATCCAGCCAGCCTTTCTGTAATGAGAATATATGCGATAAAAGGCAAAAGTTTATTTCACAGAATGCAAAACGCGTAAAGGCCAACTGGGAACTGATTATTGGCACAGAAAAATGTGCCATAATACCAATGTATAAATATTGCCCATGATTACAAGCGCACAAGTGGTTACTGATTAAGAGAAATGTATACAGAATACAGTCTGCGAAGACATGAGAAAAGAAACAAGTAAATATAATTGCTGGAGTATTATTTTCAGAAATAATGGAAACCAGATATTTACAGAATAACGCAGTGCTAATTATTGTGGACTACACATTTTCAATAGATCCCAATACTGATTGACCAAATTAAGGGACACCAGGATCACTCAGATTGCACAATATATTGTACTTAGATAAGGCACCTGTTAGAGCATTGTTTTCAAGTTGGCCATTCACAAAACATTAAATGCATCAAAGTTACCTTGTAAAGCAAATCCAACGATTGGGAAACAGCAAAATATCCAAAATCACAAGGTGTGCGTTCACTCCGAGCAAAGCTTGACGCAAATAACGGCTGCCTAAATCCCGTCCGAGTGACCTCTGGAGAGGACACGCGGCTCCACCGTTTTATTCGTTCCCGCGCGCGCGTGAGTCTCACTGTTACCTCCTGTTGTAACGCATCTCAGGCAAAGCAGTCCACATCACAAATAAAAAAATAAAAAGATCTCAAAGGAACGCATCCGAGCGACTTTTAGGACTTGCCCGCAGGACTTGATACCACGAATGAAGGCACAAGTCACGTAAGATTTTGGAAGTCGCGCTCACGCACTTTAAGCACAGGGAGGGAGGGGAGGGGTTTGGCAAATCCTGACCTTGATTAAAAAAAAACCTAGGACAAACGCACCCATAGGGGAAACGAAAAGATTATAAATAGCCTCCGTCCTAATCACACAATATTACTACATCAGTCATTTTATCGGTGGAGCAAATCATTCATAATAATTAGGCTACATGCATATGGCAGTTCTGTAGCATGCATGCCAGTGTTTAACCTGAAATACACATAAGGAAACAGTTTTCTTTAGGGTAGTAAACTATGGTGTGTGTGTGTGTGTGTGTGTGTATACACACACACACACACACACACACACACACACACACACACACACACACACACACACACACACACACACACACACACACACACAACATATATATATATATATGAGACTAAAATGTAAGAAAACACAAAGAGAATGCTTTGGAGGAAAATCCACACGGTGGCGGTAAACAGCTGGTTTAAAAACTTAAAAAAAGATTAAAAACCGAATAGGCAAAAACAGAGTAGTTGATATTTTGGGCAATTCATGTCTGGACCCAGATGTTATACGTGAAGGCAGAAATGTAAATACGGGCTCAGGTCTGGTCTGTAGTTTAGTGGTTACAGGTTTATTCTGATTGCCATGATGCGGCGCTGCGGCTCCGCGTTTCAGTACCTGGACAGCTCCCTCTGAGCCACAACGTCAAATCGCTCTACATTGGATATTTAGTGCACTAAATAGGGTGCATTTCTTCTGACTCAATGTTGTGCCGTTATGTATTTATAGAGTACAGATTCGTTTGTAATTCAGTCTTTCCAAAGCACAAAGCCAACTCTTCAGGTTTACACTGTAATGTTCAGTGACCGAACTGTTTTTCTTTCGGGAAGAAGCCAGTTTTTCACACCAGATTTGTATTTACTTAAAATGTTATTTTCTTTCTTTCTTAAAGTATATTACCCTACCCTTACCGCTTTCGTGAACTAAACACTTCATGATAGTCATCGCTATTTAGTGCAGCTATACACAAAGCTAGATACCACTTCAGGAGCAGACAGACAGACAGACAGAGAGACAGACAGACAGAGAGAGAGAGAGAGAGAGAGAGAGAGAGAGAGAGAGAGAGAGAGAGAGAGAGAGCGGCATCGAAAATATGATTTTAAATGCTCATATCCAAAAATCACCACAAGATGGCGTTGGAATATAAGAGCTTACTGGTACTGTTAAATTCTTCATCCTCCAAATTAGGTAACCCGAAGAATAATGTCAGATTTAATTAGGGCCTTACACCTATATTAAGTGATTCCTATTTTATCCACAGTCCTTTATAGATAATTCTCCTAGTCCAGTGGTCACAAATAACTCAGCAAACATGTAGGCTTTTAAATAAATACTTTCTTTTTAAATAAATTGCCTTACTTTTTTTTTTGTTACTGACGACTACATGATTGCATAGTTCTTCAGTCTATACATCAGCAGACTGTACTACTCCCCACTGATGTTCTACAACTTGGGATGACATTCAATCTAATTTTATCTTTATTCTTGCCTTCAGTGAGTGGACTGCTGCTCAGTGAATTTTAAATCAGTTGACTTGAACCTCGAATGTTCCATTTTTGACCCTGAACAAATACTTATCTTCAGTTTCAGGTTATTGTCTGGGTGCAATGTGAAAACTGCCCATTAAGGTTTAAGGTATTTCTTCAGCTCTGAGCAACCAACATGCCTCTGTACAGTTTAGACAATGCTTTCATCGACAAAATAAAAAACATCAATAAAAACAAGTGAGCCGGCTCAACTAGTTTTATGACTTTGGATTCTGAGTTCAGAGCTTTATGTCCTAACAGTGTACCAAACAGTTTCCCGCTGGTCAACATTGTAGAAAGACTTTTTACAATTCAGTGACCAGATAGGACCCAGTAATTTTGATGGCAAGCCTGTTAGGGTTAAAACACCCAAGTTATTTGGTTATCACAAAGTTAAGCTAATGTTAGCAAAAGCCACTTAATGCATTCATTCACTTAGCAGACACTTTTATCCAAAGCTACTTACAAATGAGAAAAATACAAACAAAACCATAAAGCAAACACCATGCTGTCTTCTAGCAAGCATCATCACATATATTCTTAGTGAAAAAAGTAAAATCTAGAAACCTGAAGGGTGCCATGCAGTGGAGTGTCTACCCATCAGAAATGTCCAAACTAGATCAGATCACTGATTTCTTTTTGTGTACAACAACCTTGAGTCTTAGAAAAGCACTATATAAATGGAACATTATTCTTATTATTCCTATAATTAATGTTTTTATTCATTCAATAAAAAAAAGCCTGTTGGTAAATGTTGCCTTATCATGCATCCTGCCATCAATTTTCCATACTGCTTATCCTACACAGGGTTGTGGGGAAGCCTGGAGCCTATCCCTGAGAACACGTGGCACAAGGCATGGGACAGACACTTAGGCTAAAATCAGGCCTAATCATTTACGCAATGTAACAAACTTTATTTGGATCATTCTGCATCACTGATGATGGCTAACTGTGTTACTCAAAATAACTGGGAGCATGGCTGTGCATCACACTATCAGCATATGGGAATGGAATTAAGGGTCCTCCACTAAGTACACACTAACAATAAAATTATGTAATTAAAACATTTAATACATGATTTACATGGTCATAGCCAAGCAGTTAGTGGATTTCAATAAACTGCATAAAGACACTTGGTTTTCAGCCCAGCAACCAGCATAGGAAGCACCATATGCTATTATTTGTACATCTGTCACCTCTGCTGACACTAGATTAGTGCTAACAGCTTAATGTGCTATTTGTAACTATAAAAATGTATGTGTTTGCTAGCAAATCACCTCATATGGGGAAAATGGATTTGAATTGTACAACAGGTAAACCCACATATTTATTAATCGATATGGGTGGTTTATTGCCAGGTTGCAACTGCAGAAGTGCATACATCATGTATGTAGAAAATAAATGATTATTCACTGCCTCAGAAAAAATTTTTTAGTTTTCCCCATTATGAGGTTACTTAAGTGTGTGTAGTTAATGCAGTTTAATTTGCAAACATTAGCACAGATACTTCTGCAGTCCTCAGGTTGAGAGAAATGACTTTTAGGGCACTTTGTTGTACTGACTTGTCCTGACCAAATGATTTGATTCCAGACATTGTGCCATTTTGGCCATGATAACATTTATCTTTGACACTGAAGACCATAATGTATTCATTAAGTGTTGCACTAGGCAGCATTATCATTCAGTAAATGTTACCCAACTGGTTTATTTCAAATGCCAGTTTTATCAAAATTCCATTTAATATTAGTGATTTATTTTCACCTTCTGACACCATTCCCAGTGGAGACTTTAGGACCCAATTATTTTCCCATAATCGTCCCAGAGATACATGGACAGAAGCATAACGTTCTCTTTCATTCTTATGTTGATGGGACCCAGTGGCTAAATTATTGTCAATGACATTGCAATTAGAAAGGACAAAAATTTTGTATAGCTAAATAATAGCAAATTGGAAGTAAGTATAAGTTGAAGAGTATAAATTTGTAATATGAGTTTATTCATAGATTATTAATTTTTTTCTGTAAAATCTCATCATCCATGAAATCTCACACTTTGTCATTGATGTTTTATCTTTGAGTAATATACATATATAAT
Organism: Ameiurus melas; assembly: GCA_012411365.1. Taxonomy (NCBI): domain Eukaryota; kingdom Metazoa; phylum Chordata; class Actinopteri; order Siluriformes; family Ictaluridae; genus Ameiurus; species Ameiurus melas. The sequence continues at coordinate 21,243,879 of CM022758.1, read as the reverse complement.
ATTATTCATGTCTTTATCTCGACAAGCAAATGAACGTTGTTCAAAACCCACTTAGTCGAACATACATTCTTGTTTGGATGACTGAAATTTGTTGTATGTTGGGGCCTTTTTTTACTATAACCAGTCAAAAGCACCGCTGCATAGTTATCAACTTTTACCAAGAGGGACCATCAGTTTTAGCCTCCATACATTGTTGCCTGCCACTAATTCTCTTTGACTCCCATTGGCATAAGAATCCATTAAATGTTACAAACCTTTAAATGGGCTTGCCCTTGTTATATTGCTGATTTGTTTGTCTGTACATTTCCCCCAGAACTCTTGAGTCTTCTAGCCAGTTCCTCTTGACTGCCTTTCCATCCTGTTTACAGGTTAAAAATGACTGTGCTTTTGAAGTTGCAACAAGATTGGCTTTGATACAGTCTGTTAGTTGACATTAGTTGCACCTATTATACATGTTCTCAGATCCATAATTTTAGATACATTTTTATTGAATAGCTTTTGAGAAGAAGTTTAGTGCATGGACTATATACATACTGTGCATATACTGCATATAGAATATTTGTAAATGTACTGCATGTGTCTTGTTGTAGAGCTGTATTTGTGTTATGCATCATGGCAATTACTGGAAGTTTCACACCCTAGCAAAGAAAGAAATAATTTGTACAGATTGCTATCTTTGGACACACAATTCGAGCTATACCTGAGTAGAAATATACTGTATACATAACACTCAGATACATAATTATATTTTCTTTTATTTTTGCAAAGATCATTAATTGTTTATGAAACTATTTTGATCCTCTGCATTGGAGATGTAGACATTGTAAAATGAAGAGCACATCTAGTGCTCTCAACTAACCAACTGTATTTATGTTTTTATGTAATTTATGTAATTTTATTTTACACAGCGGGAGCTCAGATAAAGAATATGTATCATCAGAACAGATTGAGAATGGAAATACTTAGCAACTGGGAATAAATACAGTTAATACATAGTCACAGCGTATACAGCATGCTTATTGGATCTGCTGGGAGGATTTTGTTGCTGCCATATGATGACTTATGAGTAGTGATCATTTATTATTAGTTTTAAACTCTACTTCCTTATTTTTTTTAAATATAGTATTAAAAAGGAATGACTTCCAGGCACGAAACTAAACTATTTTGTCAGTGAGGATTTTTCCTCATACGAATAGCTTTAATTAGCTCCAAAAGTAACACATTACAATCACACACTTTAGTCCTAGAGACCCTATTGTATTTGATACTGTAATACCAGTAGGAAGATCTTATTTTATAAACATGTTTGACATTAATAGTTGGGAATTAAAGTAGCGTGTTATCATCAGGTACTTTCAAAGGTTCGAGGAGAGGCATAATTAGATATAATAGGACATGCTATACTTCATAAGTCTCTGTCTCAGGAGTTCATGAGTGCTGCTTACTATGGGTAGATAAACAAAAACCCTGTTGGAAAGGTCTACAAGTAAAAATACGACAGGATCTCACAGAAAATAAATTTAATTAAATTGTATTCTGATTTGTCCTGTACTGTCCAAGAGGTTCTATAGTGGTGTCAAGAAAGGACACTAGTAATAACAGCATTTTTACCAGTTTGAGGAATCACTATTTGGTGGCCCTACATCCATCAACATAATTGGCATATAAAAGTTCTTATATACCCATAGACAAAAAAGGTCAAATCTAGAACTCTTGCAGGTTCTTCAGTTATCCCTCTAGAGCAACCCTTAAAAGTTCTGTGTAGACCCATGCAGACTTTTTCCTCTATCAGAAAGGGTTCCAACTAGAGTTCTATTAGGATACACGCTGTTAAATATACATACACACCATCAAAGAACCCTTTTCTAAGAGTGTACACTACACCTGCAGTTCAGCCTCTGACCTGCGTGGAAATTCATTACACTCTCAGGCCTTCAAGAACTTCTCACAGATAACACAGTAGATTTCTGTTCTAACTTAATGTCCTAAATACCTAGGACGTTCTGTGAAATGGCCATATCATCAGATAAGGACAATCCATATATATTTTTTTTTTTAGATAAGTTCTGTTTCACTGTGCACTAAAGGCTTAAAAAGCTCATCCTGAAGCCTATATAATTATGATGTAGACTCCTTTCAGGAATCTATATTGTGGAAATGCACACACCACATGCAATTCATTCATACATTAGTTTTTTCCTAAACTGTTTTGCTCTCCAGGTGTACTTAAAGTAAACCTAAAACAACAACAACAACAACAACAACAACAACAACAACAACAACAACACAATAAAAAAAAGCATGCTGTGGTTCTGTGAAGGTATTGAGTTACTTTTTATCCATTTACTGCAAACCCCAACAAATGGAGTAGTATAACTGACAGGTTTTTGTTTGTTTGTTTGTTTGTTTGTTTTTTAAGTTACATAAATGAATTAAAGGCAACTTACAGTTAAAAAAGTTGGCTCTTTTTTTTTCTTTTGACATATTTTCACAAAAACTCCACACACAAGTAAAACTTTCGCACTGTTTGTTGAAAAAAAAAAAAGTGCAAAAAATATCCAGTATGTGGGCAAATCATCTTAAATATAAATACTTTCCAGCACACAGGCATACACCCTAGTAAAATGAGCTAAAGTTATGGACATTCGTATATTTTACATATATCGATTTAAAGCGGTGCCAGCCAACTTATCCAAACTTCAGATGCCATCATCTGACTATAAGCTAGCTGTGATGCGAGCATGACTCGTGCATTTGTTGGGGGTTGGGGTAATGCTAATATTAATGTCTTACAATGATAAACAACAATATTATTAGATGATGTAAAAGTTGCTGTCGAGGCTGCAATAATTACTCTGTTTATATAAATTAACACTATTCTACATTCATGTCAACTTTACTTGAAGGGCTTGCTAAAACCAGGAAGCGATTAGATATTAAACTGTATTTTCCCCCTCACCCTGATGTGAAAATCTCTTACTTACTACTCAGCTTTTAATTGGATGATCAAGTTCTTTATTTTTACACAGCAATTTAACAGCTTCTTTTCAATATAGCATGCTTAAACACCCCACAAGGAGCGAAAAACGGACACTTTCCTTCAACAAAAGCTATTAAATATATATATTTACAATCAATGTGAGATCTTCCACCGAAGACAAAGATCTTAACACAAGTTCAAAACTTGTTAGTGATATATGGGCAGCACAGGGATATGAAACATCTTTCAAAGTCCCCATGAGAAATGATGTACAGACTTGAAAATCCTATTTACAAGTCCAGAAATGTAGCTTCCAAAGCAGTGCGACTTTTCACGTCTTAAAAAAAAACCCCAACTGGAACTGGTTGTTAAGAAACTTGCAGAAAGTCCACTGTATATGCCCTGTGCGCTGTCAGGAGAACCGGATATCGCACCAGTCGTTGTTTTAGTCCTTTATATGTGCCTCGTGTCTTCCCGTTTAACGTGCTCGGTGCTCTTTTCGTGAGGTTTGGCTTTCTTGTTCTGATGTGTTTTCACGTGTTTGGCCAAGTGGTCGCTCCTCATGAACCTCTTGCAGCAGTCGGGACAGGCGAAGCGCTTCTCTCCGGTGTGTGTCCTCAGGTGCCTCTGCAGCTCATCGGAGCGAGTGAAACTTTTCCCACAGAAGAGCCAGTTGCACACGAACGGTCTCTCTCCGGAGTGCCATCGAAGGTGCGCTTTTAGGTGCGACGTCTTGCCGTAAACTTTGCCGCAGCCGGGAACATGGCACACGTGCTGCTTCTTTTTACCCGGTTCGTCGCTCGAGTTAGACGTCTGGCAGTTCGGGCAGCGACACCTGCGGCACCGGCGCGCTGAAGCGAGAGGGGATTTGGGGTGCAAGAGAGCTGCAATCTGACTCTGGTACTGCGCCAAGTCCGTGTGGCCAAGCACTAAACCCCTCTGTAGAGGAAAACGGTGAGGCGCCAGGGACGACGGGTGACTCACAGCGTTGCTTTGCTGCAAGCTCCACCACGGGATGTCCTCGGCCGGATTTGGGGACAGCTGTCTCTGCTGCTGGTGTACCAGGCCCGAGTGGCCGGCTACAAAAGCTGGCACGGTAGGTGGCATGGGTGCTGGAGCCGTGTACGTCACAGCGGGGACGTAGGTCGGGGGACACGTGGCTTGTAATGACTGCACGGAGCAAGGAAGCATCTTGACCGGCGAGAAGTCGTAAGGGTACGAGGGCTCAGCCGGTGGGGTTAACGGTAGCTCATGGGCAGAGCTGTAGGAGCCTTGGAGGTGCGCGGAAAGTGGAGCTTTAGATGATAGTCCGAAAGAGGAACTGCTGGAAAGGGCGGGCTGAGGATTCGCCTCGTTACTCCACGGATGGAAAATGCGCGATGGAGAACCCAGGGTCGCGTCGTACGGAACTTGGATGAAGTCGGCTGGGTTGGATGCGTGGTGATGGTGGTGGTGGTGGTGGTGCCCGATTCTGTTACACGTAGCTGCTAAAAGCGCCAGAGGTGAATGCTTGTTGTTCTCCGGTGAAGAGTTTGGAGTACGGTCCTTGATGATCCAAAAAGAAGACATGTTATAAAGTTAGAATGTGGAGAGAGAATGAAACGCGCAACTTTGCCATGTGGAGATTCTGATTTAGTCAATGGGAATTTTAACACAAAACGAATGCAAGTTTATTTAAAAAACAAAAACACAAAAAAACACAAAAACGTGTTTACTTGTGTATATTAGGCAAAAAAAAGTGTTCTCACAAATCGTGGAACATGATTGTAACTGATCAAAATTCGCGTAAATCTATATTATCCACTATATATATATATATAGAGAGAGAGAGTAGGAAAAAAATTCCAAATTTCTAATAGGTTTTAAAACGTCACACGAACCTGCAGAAACGCCTGTAGACTGTCGTTCCTCAGCACAGCCACCGCTGCCATGGCAAACTTTCTGCTTGCGCTCTTCCTCACAGTCTCAGGCGAAGAGTCGGAGCGCTGGGGGAAACACAAAAGCGTGTTCCTGTAGAAAACTGGAGTCCCTGCGCTTCCTCTCCTCCAGATATCCTTGGACCATCTGAGGGACTGAAGGATCACTTCTTAGGATTTGATAAGGACTTTGGTGGGCCGCCAGCCAGTCAGGAGGAAGATTTATTACTTTGAAGTTTGCCGCTGCCCAATCATCAAAGAATAGCGGCTCTTTGAGAGCGGGAAGCAAATCCTTTGAATCCACAAAGCTCCTATGGTGTGTTTGTTGGTCTGGATAAAAGGGCTGATTATTAGGGGGGATGGGCAGGTTGGAGATAAAGGCGGGACAATTAATGAAGTAATCACTATGTGGGAAATGTATATACACAAATAATTGGATTTTCTTGATCAAAGAGCCCTCTCCGCGCGGGGAGCCCGGTATTGGATGGCGGAGTCACCCGATCCCCCCATGCTGTAATTAAGGATTTGTAGCGCGGCCCGTCGCCACAATGCCCCCGTGTTATCTGCACAAATCTATTGGTACGAGGCTTGTTAGATAGCTTCACGGGGGGGAGGCGAAAGAGACGGGATAATGCGATTCAACACAAAGTTAATCAGGATTCGACCCATTTGTTTCAGCTAAGACAAGCCATAACAGGGACAATTCTTGTTAAAACTCTTAGGGAAAAAATGGGCCATCCTTCAGCCGTCTTTGTTTTGACTCTTATGAAATAATGATTTCTGTTGACATCAATCAGTTCAATCAGTTCAAGTGTTACAAAACAAATATAATATTAACTTAAGAAGTGCTCCACCAGTTATTCAGTCATCCCTAATTGAAAGCTACTGTATGGGAATTCTCATGAACAAATGACAAATGATGCCTCAGTAGTCCACTTGTCAAGTGATTAAGGTGTCATAGTTGACTAGCTTTGCTAATTAAAGGCGTCAAAGTGTCAAAAAGCATGACATTTTTCTTTTGGCGTTTCCTTGAAAAGTTGAGCAGGAATCCCAAATGGCCCCCTATTAGACACGTAGTTGCTACCTAGGGTGTAAAAGCTAGTATTTAATAGCCTATATTGAAATTATAGACAGGAGGGTGCTATTTGGAATCCAGTTTAAGATACTCTGAGGGAGGAGATTCAATCTTTAGTGAAAGGAAACGATTTTTCAATCACCCACCCACTTCTCCACCTACTTGTCTACACACCAGTTATCTAAGCAACCCTGAACTCAATTGCTCCAACTGCTGTATTAAACAGTATTAAACACACTACAATATTAAACAGTCAATGGCATTTTAGTCCAGTTCACGTAAAACCGATGTGGTAATAACGTTTTCAACATAGCCAATGATATACTGTATCTTTTCGTACAATGGAACTAATCCACATGTATGCCCTATACATTTCACAGTAAGATATTATGCTAAAAAAAAAAGAGGTAAAGTTAAATAACTAAGGGCAATTTTAAACAAAGTAGTGATGTCAATTTACTGTTTTAAAACATCAAACTTAAAATGTGCTCATATTATAGAAACGAATGCTACCATTAATAATGTTCCAGATTTTTTATTTTGCATTTCTGCAAGTACTCCCACTGTCCCTAAAAAGTTTTCAATGATTGATTTGGAATTGGATCGCTTTCTTTGAAGGGATTATTGTGTTCCCAGCCAAGGGGTGATCTGGGGCTTCCCACGGGCCCAGGGCAACCTCAACTTTCCTGCAATGGGTGTATAACGTTGCAAAATTTATTTTTATTGCCCCTTTATCTTTAACAGTATGAAGCATATAACCATGACCATCAGGTGAATGAGGGGCATTTTTGTGAAATGGCAAAGTTTAATTAAGGAACATTTGCATGTAACTGATTGAAAATACTTATTTTTTTGTCCTAAAAGAGCCACTTAAATGACATGTCCAAAATAATCAGTTATAATCAATCATTACTTGTCAAGTATAAGTGTATGAGGTTTTCATTAAAAAACCCAGACAACCAAAAGTACATTACACTATAAGCTTTATAGTTACTTACATAATAGTTAAAGCAGTAAAATTTTATTCTAATTTTAATAGCAATAATTAGAATATAACATTAAGTATCAAGGGTAAACATTAAGGGTATAATGTTGACTGTTTGGATGACTGTTTTTGCGGTCATGCTGCCAAGGCAGTGGAACAGGCTACCCCTAGATATTAGGAGTGCCTTCAGTTACCATTTTTAAATAAAAAGAAAAAACATACAAATTTCATTTGTGCTTTTTGAGCTTTCCTATTTATTTTATTTATTGTTATTGGTGTTTGTGTTATTTTACTTTCATCTCTTAGCATTTATTCATTTCTTGTGCTCTATCTGTATTTTTAGTCCTTTGTTATTTTTTTTTTATATTAATACTATGTATAGCACTTTGGGAAACTAATGTTGATGTAAATGTGCTTTATAAATAAAACTTACATACTTACACATATCCATCACACCCATATATCGGTCTTTCCCAAACTGTTGCCATAAAGTTGGAAGCACAAAACTGTATAGGATTTCTTTGTGCACTGTAGCATTATAGGTCGAGGTTGGCGTGGGAAAAACTTGAGTGTCCTGGACTGAGCCTTGACCTCAACCCCACTGAACAAAGAAAATCCCATCTCTGTAATATCTATTCACATTTATATACTGTCTGTTCTAAAGGGTTGTAATGATGAAGTCTAGAACTAAAGTAAACTGAATCATGAACAGTAAGCATTTTATTAATTTATTTTTCGTTGCCAGTGTGGTACAAAATACAACTGATTATGAAAAAAAAGTTTGCACACAAACAGAGGCCACAATAATTACATACAAGACAAAAGTTTTATTTAACAGTTTTTTTCAGTGTTAGTATTCCCAGTCATGACTCCATCCCAGAACCCATTCAAATATATCTTTTCCACCGGACACTGCTGTACAGCTCAGCACATTACCCATAATCCTCCATGTTGGTGACATTTCCACTGCCAAGAGAGCTGTGCTGTACCTAATTACCTGTGCTGAATTTTGTCATCCTCTTTACCACGCGAGTGAGCCAGGACATAGGGGTGGTGCAAAAATTAGTGAAGAGCATTGACTGATAAAACACAGTTGCAGAAACATCCTGATTATGTCTGTGGCTAAAATAACTACTCTACCAGCATAAAAATCTTCCTTAATTGGATAGTGTAATGTCTGTGTTAAGTGAAAGTTGGCTCCTTATTATCTTCAATAAACATGAAAGCATTGTCATATTTACTTAACTCCAATTAAAATTAAATTGTGCTTAACCTTCACTCTATGAGAGAAAAATGCAGTACCATGTGCATTCTAACATCAAACGAGACATGCCAGATTCCATTTCAAATTCATTTTTATTTGAATCTTAACTGGTATTTTAGAATGTATTCCTATCATTTCAATAACAGAGACCCTCCAGAGAAACTCCTCCTACTTTCATGGTTAAGGTTACCAAATAGGATAATGATACAAACTCGCCCGGGATACGGATAGATCTGGGATTGCGTTGATGTACTGAGCTGTAGTAAGACATGTTCGGTGGAGAAGCCCTAGTCAAATAGACTGAATAAACTAAAAGAAAATATAGAAATATGTTTCGGAAATAAATACAATGTACAATGTCATAAAAACTAAAGTTAAACATAAAACAGCATGGTCTTTTTTTTTTTTTTACACAACAGTTGGCAAGAAAAATATTGTTACAAAAGTTGATTAGATCAAGACTGACATCAATTAAACCTCAGAAATTGAATGAAATTTAAATAATAAATTTGTAGTCCCATTGTTCATACCAAAGATGACATAAGTAAACACTTCAAATAATAAAGATTTACACTATAATGCATCAGTATGTCCTGTAATATACAATATACATCTATTGGTTAGGACTTGAAGATGGCAATCTGTATGTGGAGATAGAGTGTGTGTGTGTGTGTGTGTGTGTGTGTGTGTGTGTGTGTGTGTGTGTGTGTGTGTGTGAGAGAGAGAGAGAGAGAGAGAGAGAGAGCGAGAGAGTGAGAGATTAATCAATCATGATAAGGAATGATCAATACATGGGTTTAATTAAATTACATGAACATTCATTTAAACTGTATCTAATGCACATACAGTTAACAACACATTTTACTGTTACTTGGTTAGAACTTTGTATATTTAAAAAAAAAAGGACATTAACTTCCTTATTTGGGTCTCTCACTTGAAAGGTCAGAGTGAATAAATTGTCTTTTTATGTTCTATGAACAGACTGCAGGAAAAAAAGGAAAAATTGGTTCCACATCTGTCTCACACACAAGAAAGGGAGCATGGGAAAGAGAGAGCCAGAACAGGAAAGATGGAAAGAGAGAAATGAGAGAAGTGAGAGAAAGAAATGCTCTGGGCTACTGGGTACTTGAGCCGCCGTAATGGTGTCTCGTATGAGAAAACATCTGTGAATTTCCTCAGTGATCTACAACAAAGTCTAACTCAGAGCAGTCACTCAGTCAGCCTTTGAAGTCGCTGCCTGACAGAAAGCTGCCATTGTGCTCAGGCTCCAGTGCACTGCTCTGCACTCCCAACTCTCCAACATTTTCCCCTGAAATCTGATATGGCTGGCCCTCTTCAAGCTGCCAGGCAAAAGCTTGGCTGCACGTTTAAAGGTCAAACCCAGACAGACCTGGGGTCATGAGAGGAGGGAGAGGTCATGATCCAAACAGCAGCCACAGCTCTGTGTGTGGCATGACTGTGGGCTGCAGAGAGCTGCCGGTGCAGGGTAATCGGTGAGGCCACATTCGAAATTGACCATACTGAAAGTTGCTTCATTAATCAAACTGACTTAACTCTCGCAGCATCCACTTTAACTAGTAAAATTAAGTTATATCTGATAAAACATTTTTCAATAAAATAAGCTAAACTCACAGTAGCACATGGCAAGAAGGTACTATGACTAGTTGTTATTTATTTATTTTTAAAGTCACAGGTTTGTATAAAAGTGCTTATCCAAATACATTGTTGTTTGCATGGTCACAGTAAGTTCTATTACTTTAAGTTTTTTGAAGCGGGAAAGACTTCAGGACAGAGGACATTGCGCTTCTTGGTTTATTGGCAACATTACAAACTGCATTTGCTTCAAGAGAGAGAAATAAAGATAGGCTGCTGAGGTAATCACTGTATTTAACTGCTATAATGCAAGTGACAGGAACTAATTTATTTCACAAACAGTCCATAATATTACACAACACTAACTATAAATGGACAAAATGTACGAAATGTGTATTCCGTACAATTATTAGTAAATTGCTGTGGTAGAAGAGGATAGAGACACCTTTACATGTGTACATGCTGATACTGGGAAATTAATTCAGCTTTGGGGCGAAGTGGTAGCTCTGAGCTTAGGCTGCTGGACTTCTGATCTGAAGGTCATAAGTTCAAATCCCAGCACCACCAAGCTACCACTGCTGAACTCTTGAGCAAGGCCCTTACCCCTCAACTGCTCTGTTGTATATATATTTTTAAAACTGATAATTGTAAGTCATGCTGGATAATGGCATCTGTAAATGCCATAAATGGGGGTAGAAATGGTGCTGCTATGAATGACTAAGTTTAAGATTTCCAGTAGGCTGCTTTGTGATCTTGTAACCTTTATATATGGCTATGAATATTCTGGACAAGAACACTGTTGCCTCTTAAAGAGTAGTAGGAGGTCCATCATCTGAAAAGCAGATACCGGAAGAGATTATTTTTCAATTATTAATGTGATCCATCCACACTTGAGGACTAGCAGCACTGTGTGAAGGTGTTCCACTGAGTCTGATATAGCAGTCAGGCAGGACAGACACAGTGGAGCTGAACTTGGAGAGCTGCTGCTCTAGCTCGAGGTGTTTCTCTAAGGCTGCTCCTCCCGACTGTGAGCAACAGATTTGTTTCTTTGCTTCCTGAATCTAAAAAGGACCTGAGCCATCCTTGTTGTGCACACACAGCTCACATTTACTCAATGGCAGCTGCTCACTCCATCTGGAAGGACTTCAGCAAGGCCAAACAAAACAGGTTACACCTTTGGCCATGCCAAGCGCTATAGCCTCCTTCAATCGGTACAAACAACGGGGGCTAATCGCAATTTCACGCTCTGATTTGCTCCACAGTTCCTTCCAAATCCCGCAGGCCCAGAAATGTTAAATAAGCTCATTTTCAGAAGAGACAGGATACATGCTCACCCATATGGTCATATGGATTACTACACTATAGTCCTGCTGTAGCAGTAAGCACTGATGGCTAAGCACTGATGGTGTATGGTGTATTCAAATGTTAAGGGGGTAATGATGTACACAATTCTACTGTGATCTGATCCATTTTTAATTGATTAAAACAGTCTAACATTCAACATTATACAAGTACAATAACTGAAACTTAATAATGACTGCGTTGGCATGAGCGATTCAGACTTTTAGCAGCATATAATGAAACAACGATGTTCATAAAAATATTATATATATTTAAAAAAATAAATAAATTATTATTTTTTATTATTTATTATTATTATTTTTTAAATAAACATGACCAATTCAGCTTTAGCACTCTCTGGCCAAGCTTTTACTGTTGATCAGGGTTGCCAGGTCATGGCAAAAATCTCCAGACTAACAACAACTCAAAAACGGCACCAAAAGACCTGAACTAGCCCAAGATATCTTTTTTCTTGTGCCTTAACTGACATCATTTTTTGCATCTGCAAACTTGTTTCAAAACTTTTATTTGGAAGAAATACTGAACATGGCAACCATGCTGTCCCTCAGGTCTTTGTAGCTCAAACATATTTTTGAATCCTACACTTTTCACTACTGAGTAGAATCTCATATCTGCAGCTATGAACTTCCTGCTGTGAAATCGCTGCTGTGATTTCTCTAATCTAGATAGAAATAGCTGGGTAATGCCGTCTGTAAGAATCAGTGATATGTAGGATGAATCATATGCTTTATTATGCAGTCAGTCGAATGCATTGTTCAACATGCCAACTTATTGAATCGAGAGCCACTTATCAAACGAAATGATACCATATGTTGCATTGTTACATGCCTGTTAAATATAGTTTGTGAAATCCTATATTAGATTGCAGCATCAGCTAGGTAATCAGTTAGCTATTCCATAAAAGACATGAAGCACTGCTTAAGTATAAGGCACACAAACTCTTTGGGGATCTTTTTTTTTTTTAATATTCCTTTTTGTATTCACACAGTAGTCATGCAAATGTGGGTAATTCAGTGGTACATAGAAAGCCCTCAGCAAATTGCAGGTGTTAGAAAGCAGAAACAAAGGCCACTACAACCCCTAATGGCATCTCCCATCATTAGCAACTCTTTGATGTGCATACTCCACTCTCTCTTTTATCTCCTTCCCCTTCTCACACTCACTCTCTCTTTCTCTGTCTTCATTAATGCAGTCTATAGGGAAGGTGCTTCGACAGAGAACCCCCCTCCCCTCGACAACACACATCAGACATCTGTCTACCTGCTACACATGTCTCTCACTTAGGCATCAATCAGCACATAGGGTTAAAAGTAAATACATCTTAAACTATCTGCTTATTCAATACTAGAGACAGCAGGGATGTGCCTGCAAGGACAACTTGCACAAAGTGTGAGCTTTAATGCTAAGTCTTATCATATGCGTGTGATGGTGGTGCTTAGTATTAGCATGAAGCTTAGTAAAGAATGTATTAACAGCAACTCTGCGCATATATATCAGCATGCGTGTTTGTGTGCGTCAATAGCAGGTTACCTGCTTTACATCTCAGCAGGTCTAAAAGAGAAGCTTTAGAAACACTGCTATTCAAACTCCTGCTTTGAACTCTGAAGGATATAGAGGCAGGACAATGCAAGTCTATTTGTGCTCATCCTTTGAAGTCGGCCCTCACTATTAATATGAGACAGAATATCCTGTCTGACAACAAATACTTTTTTTTCTGCCTTCCACTGAAGGATTACTGCTCTGAAATATCTAAAAGGTGGTACTGCTTTTGGTACGATGGAGAAGAAGGGAAGAAATGCAGTTTAGAACAAACAGCTAAAAAGGAATAACTTTGGTGGTGTGCAACATGAACCACATTAAACAGGTTTGTCTGCAGCTCCAGATGCACACGAGTCTTTAATAGGAAGAAAATAATGGGCAGTCATGCTTTTATAGAACGGTATTAACAAAAACAGGTGCAGGACCTATGTTGTTCATGTCTTTGTGGAACTTTAGGGAAGGATCTAAGCCTATGACTGGTCTGGAGATACCTCGTATTGCTTAAGAATTAGGCCGATTTGTAGAAAAACAGAAGAAAGGTACGACTTAAAAAATATTTCTTGCACAATGTAATCTTATCTCCTATGTTCGGTTAGTGGTTAGCCAGAACACATGGAGACAAGAGGAAATTAGTGAAAGAGAAAGTCCACCAAGGCACTGCACTTCAGAGGTTTTCACTGAAACAACAAAACTTGGGAGTTGTTTTTTTTTCTTTTCAAAATTGATTTCCATGCCAAAGCAGGGACAAAATGATCTAGGGAGTAAGATCTCTGTTAACAGATTCCATGTAGTATAAAGAGAATCTTGGAGTGACCTATTTCATCTTGAGTGCTTCTGAGACTGTGAATATTCTCAGATAGAAAAAAATCCACATATAATATTTGACTTATTTCAAGATTCTGAGGGACGACGACAAGAAAAAACTGGACACCTTGGTCAGTAATTCAAACTAGGGCTACATTCCGAGTACAATACATACTACATTATTACGTGCACTGGATTGTTGTGATTAAACTATTGTTACTGAGACATCACAGAACAAGAGATCTTGAATCGGTTATTTTTTGCTTAAATAAATGAATGTACAGTATTAGGAAATAAACCAGGAATTTATTTTTATGCAAAATGACTGTGGCCTCTAAAACAGCAAACATTAACATTACATACAGTGATATAACCTTCGAACAAATAATAAATGGCTGAAGTTTTTAATATGTATTTTTGTGAACAGATGACATCTACCTCGGTGGCTGTATAATGGCACACCTCTGAAGTGTAAACTGCATCACAGAGACAGAGTGAGCCAAAACATGCACAAGTGCACAGTCAGTTCTATCACCCTATAAAGAGATCAAAATCTTTGCCTGGGCCCTGGGGTGTCAACAAAACGAGATGAAGCATGATATGCAAATTGGAAAAACAGTGCCACAAATCTTCTTGCCTATACAGTTAAAAAAAAAAAAAAAAAAATAAAAACCCTCACATGTTTCTGCAGATTTTTCAGAGAGTGGTTGTCCCATCCTTAACCAGCACAACATTATTTACTCAGTTCAGGTGTCTTCATAAATATGAGAAATATAAATGAGCAGCAATTGCATAACAATCAGGACAGACTTATTTCTTTTAAGAGCTGTCTCTCTGTCTCTCTTGGATAAGAGGATCAACAGAGGGGAAGCCGGTTATCTCGCTCCTCAGAAGAAGTAGTTTCAATTGAATGATTTTATCATTATTGACATGATAAGATATATTTAATGAAAAAAGGATATCAAAGATCTAAATGAGAAAATAAGCATTGTGGAATTTCCTGCACTTTATTTGAGGCTTTGAAATGGAGATGTGGATGATCTGGATTTGCTATGGGAGGTCCTGCTCACTGCTCCAGTTCTAGATTCTGTCTGTATGCTCATTAAGCCTGTCCTGTATGTCCCTGCAGAACCAAGATTATAGTTCAAGACCAGGATACTCTGTTTAAAAGAGAACATGCGTGTGTGTGTGTTTGTTGGTCTGTTTGTATATCAGCAAAGAAAAGTAGACATTTATTTATTTATTACATTTGGCAGACCCCCTTATCCAGAGCGACTTACATTTATCTAATTTATACAACTGAGCAGTTGAGGGTTAAGGGCATTGCTCAAGAGCCCAGCAGTGCCAGCTTGGCAGTGCAGGGATCTGAACTCACAACGTTCTGATCAGTAGTTCAACATCTTTACCACTGCCTAGTATGTAAATTAAAGCCACTTCTCAACTGCACGGTATGGTACAGCTCGACCCGACTCAGCTCGCTTTGCTTTTCCACTGCAGTTAAGTGCCGCCTTAATGTGGGTACCATCTTCCACTCGCCTTCACGCAGGAATAATGTTGTATTATTGAAGTCCTGTACAAATACACGGTCAGGCCGTATTCCAAATGCTTTTCCTGTTTACTGAACACGGACCTTAAGAAGGATGTAAACTTACAGCGTTTTAGAACCTATGTAGTGCTCAAGTTAGATTCAGCCGTGAACAGGAGCGAATGATAAATGTCTCTTTGGAAATTGGTAACAAGCGAGATTTTGAAATCTAAGACAGAAAGCTTTGTTGTAATTTTGTCTGTAATGAGATGAATGATTTTCAATTAATAGAAGATTACCACATGCAAATTTGGTATTAAATGACATATTTATTCAGGCAAAACACGGAACCTCTTGTTAAGAAGAACCCTTACTCCCTCAGTGTGTGGCTCACATATATGGCACTTTTCCACTGCACAGTATGGCTCGACTCGACTCGTTTTTGGGGGACCTTCCACTGTGGATAGCATCTGGTACTTTTGTTTAGTACCACTTAGGTCGAGGTTACAAGTGAGCAGTAGTAAAGCCAGCCACGTCGCTGAGCTTTGATTATGCGGGAACAGAATACCACTGATGTTCCATGTTAGTACTGAATGCCCTATGCCAGAAAAAGCAACTCCTCTGTCAAATGTGCTTAAAGCATGTTATTAATGTCATTACGTATTTATTTAATATCTGCTCTGTCAAGGATATCAAAGCAAAACGTGTGGGGAAATTTATAAATAATTAGAAAGAAGAGAGACAGAGAAAGACAATTAATACACAGAATAATTTATTGAAATTAAGAGAGAGAGAGAGAGAGAGAGAGAGAGAGAATATCCTGAATTTAGTTTACTATATTCTGGGCCACAGTGCGTGTTCTCCAGGGACATAGTTACTACATGAAGTGTACTGATTAATTTTGAAATAAATAAATTCATTAATTCTGAATTCCTGAGCAAAGCCAGTATTATACTGGTAAGGGAGTTCTTTACACTGTTCTTTTTCTCTCATTGTGTGTATCCATATAGAAATTACTACAGATATGATGCCTCTGATGTGTTTCTCTTAATGTAGACATTTGTTGGTGAGTTGGTGTGCATTCGATTGACAAATATTATGGAATTAAATGAATACATGTACTAAAGTATATCTTGTCCCTGCACATTTGGCTTAAGTCTGGTGAATGATTATGTTTCTTGATTTACATATTAAGTCAATTGTTTATGTAATATTTAATTAGCTATCGTATATTTTTTAGTTAAAGTTAAAATGATCTGTTTGGCTTCATTGCTAGGTTAATAATTCCCAAAAACTTGATTTGAGAGGTAAGCTCGGTGAACTGAATATTTTTTAAATCACTCAGCAGGTGGACTGACAAATTTCAGACTGTATTACTGAAAATGGATTTACTCCTTTTGTGTATTTGTGTCTCTGGGTGTGTGTCTGTATACAATGTGTGTGTGTACTGTATTTGTATAGATGTGTGTGTGTACTGTGTGTGTGTGTACTGTATGTGTGTGTGTAAAACCCTACCCTGCTATTTACTAGGACGGGGCTCGGGTCGAGGTTGAGTAGCAGCACTGTGTTATTCTCTTTAGCTCTGGCTGAGCAGAGCTTCTCTCTTCAGTGGAGAAACCGGAGCAGGACCAGAGGGGGGAGGAGGAGGAGGGATAGAAGAGAAATCTTCCTCAGGGACAGACTCCACCGCCAACAACAATTTATAATACTCATCCTCTCCATCTAGAAGCTTGATCTGGCTGAGGTGTGAAATATGTTGAAGGAAGAAATAAAGAAAGAAATGGATGCAATAAGACGGTAAGAAGAATAGACAAATACGAGACGCACAATTAAATGTAAAGGAATGGCAAGAGAGAGACATAACAGAGACAAAGCAAGAAAAATACATTAGCACACACTCTCATAGAAATCTTACACTCTATTTTCCTCCAGGGAGAAATATGTAGTAAAATGTTCATCCTTTAAGTGCCAACCAGTATGAGTGAGTGAGTGAGAGAGCGCAGACATATACATATTTCACAATTAAATTTGCATTCATGTACAATTTCACTGCCCTCCCTGGAATTAAAAAAGGGGGGGGGACATGAGCTATTTAAAAGTGCCTTATTTTGAGATCTGAATTTACATTAGCAGAAAACAAAATCGGTCTCTGGTTCCTCACTTCCACAAAGGGCCTGGTCTGTTTAGATATGGCACTGAGCAGAAAGTAGGAAAGGCAACTATTTACCCAAGTTTTCTGGGCTTCCTCTTGCTCCCCTGGTAATCTAGAGCTCTCTGTAGAGAGAACACACACACACACACACACACACACAGGCAAAAAGTCAGAGAGAGAGTCAGAAAAGACGAGTAAATGAACGAACGAGCGAGAATCATTAATTTTTAATTCAAAGTGATTTTTGCGTTGAATGTGAACAGATGCTGATAATATCAGAAGTCACAGCATAATTTTTTTGATCAAAGAGAGCTGGGGTGAGCCTGATGAAGCATGCATCTTGCTCGGCTTTGATAAACCACATCAATTATTCACCGTGAAGGCAGACATCCTCACATGAAAGCAACAGATAAAGAGCAGAAGCCCATGCTGGAGACAACAGAGCCTGAGTGTGGGGGAGCTGCTGGTTCAGGAGGAGGCCCGCGTGGCTCACGGCTCTGGCACAGGTACATTTAGCTCTATTATCATCAGCAAACAAAGTCGGACAAAGGGCTCTAGTCTGGCTTTGGACTCACATTGAGTTGGCTGTAGTAAATACTGTCCTCTGGGCTGTTCAGTAGTTTGGGTTGCTGGCCTCGACGCCGAGGGGTGCGCTGTAGCAACTTTGCTGCTGGACCTGTAAGAGACACAAAGACACAAACACACAGAAGGATCTGTCACACACAGCCGAGAGTGACAAGCCTCCTACCGAGCTTCCCTACAGAAATCACATTAAAGCAGCATTGCAACAAGAGCTGAGAACCCAACACAAGCATACACACACGCAACAGCACAAAGGCGAACAAACAATATGATGGAGCGCATACATCTGCTGGAAAACCCAGTTAAAACACTCATGCTCACAAAACAGATAGCTCAGGGCTACACAACCTCCTAGCATGAAATAGCATGAGTCCTACAATATTAATCACAATAGGGCCTAATTTTGGCCTCATACAGAAAATGTGTGTAGAAATAGTTTAGAACATTTTAGTGACAATGTAAAGAATTCAACACTATGGGGCATGCCATTATAGAAAAATAATAAGTGACAGGACAGGGTGGTGTTTTCCTTTCACAACAGGTCCAGAAGTGTTTAATTCCTCTTCTATTGGAGCAGTTCACCGACTATTACAAGTTTGAATTGTTTAACGAATGACACTTCGCATCTTTTTATCTTTTATATTTACTGTTGTGGAACGTCAATGAGAAGTCAGTTCCTGTCATCGCTTATGTTATAGCAGCTATAGTTTTTCTTTTTTCTCTCTCTCAATAAATAGGACAAAAAGAAGCTTGTAATTTTCACATAGAGACTAGGAAACACAAATGCCTCATAAAGACTTTCCCACGTCAGTGAGCATACTGTCCGTTACAAAGCCCTGACAGTGGAGACTCCTTCCATCAATGTTAAATAAAAGTCTCTTTACAGAAAGCTTCACCATGTCAACAATTACGCTTTTTACTTTGTTATATAATAGCACTTAAAAAAAAGAAGAAAAAAAACACCACCATTTATTATTTAGGCTTAGATTATGTGGATTCGCCTGTGAATAAGCTGTTACAACGAGCAAATTATTCTAAATCTTGAGACAGAAAATTAATGAATTCCTTCTAACGAATCAGATTCAACAGCACTGTGGTGTAATATTGTGTAACAGACCTCCTTGGTCAAACTGAATGGTGATATTGACTAACTTTTGATAAAATTGATAAATTTAGATCCCTCTTGTGCCTGAGGTATAAATGTTTATGCAGGTTTTCAATATTTTTAAGCTCCATTGCTTTTTTTGATTGACATTTGCTAATATGTTTTATTTTTCTGGCTCAACTGGGCTACAGGTGTGCAGTTATTGATTAAGATAAGCTAAAGTGAACCTAAATTCACATGTACAAATCAGTGTGTGTGGTGCTGAGAGCTTCATGATTTTCAAACTCTGCTGAAAACAAGTAAATCCCAACACGTTGGTCTGTTCTGTTATAGAAGCAGTTTTTATACACCATGGAGCCTAATCTTGAAGGTAAACATTTTCTCTCCATAAGCCGCTTTAATGAGGTTCACTGAGCACATTAACAAAAACGTGTTCAGACCTGTAGAATGTATTATCACAGGATGTCTATGTTGTGAAATGTGTGGACTTACAGTTATTGTAGATCAAACAGCATGTCAGTGAAGCTGGCGAACTTGCTCTCTCATGTTCATGTTTCATCTCTCTTCTCTTTTAAAATTTCTGATCCACAAAAGCGGCAAACTAAAATCCAGGACACCTTTACAAGGCAGCATGTATATTTAATGCCTGTTCCTGTTTTATCTTGGAGCCATAGTTTCAAGCTTCTTCTGCACATCAACGCTCCAGTTCCTGCTGTCAAGGCAGTGCTCAATAACTCACAGTTACAGTGGAACTTGACAAAGTGCTAACTTTGAAAAGACAGTCACATCTCAATCCTGCATATACAGCCCAAATTCCAAAAAAATGGGACAGTACAGAAAATGCAACACCCCCCCAAAAAAAAAAAATAAAATAAAATAAAAATTTGTCATTTGAAAATACAATTTTCTTTAATTTAATTAAAGAATTTAATTAGTGAATTTAATGTACACTCATTTCAAATCTGATGACTGCAACACACTCCAAAAAAGTTGGGACAGTTGACCATTTACCACTGTGTAACATCCCCTTTTCTTTTAATAACACTTATTAAGCATTTGGGTGCTGAGTGAAAATACCAGGTGGTTAAGTTTAGCAAGTGCAATTTTCCCAATGCGTTCATAATGCATTTCTTCAGCTGCGCAATTGTACAGGGCCTTATTTTGTGCTTCATAATGCACCACAGATTCTCAATCGGATACAGGACAGGACTGCAGGCAGGCCATGCTAGCACCCACACTCTCTGCTTACACAACCATGCACTTGTAATCTGGGCAGAACGTGGTTTGGCATTGTCCTGCTCTGGATGCCAGCATATGCTTCTAAAATGTGTACGTATCTTTCTGCATTAATGGTGTCCTCACAGATGTGCAAGCTACCCATGCCAGGGGCACTTACACACCCCCATACCATTACAGACGCTAGCTTTTGGATCTGACGCTGATAACAGCTTGGATCATCTGGAGAACATGACGGCTATTTTGTCCAAAAACTATTTGAAATGTTCAATTGTTGGACCACAAAACATGATTCCAATGTGTTACTGTCTATCTCAGATGAGACTGACCCCAGAGAAGTTGGCGGCACTTGTGGACAGTGTTGATGTGTGGCTTTTGCTCTGCATAGTGAAGCCTTATCTTGCATTTGTGGATGCAGTGGTGAATGGTGTTTAATGACAAAGGTTTACCAAAGTATTCCTGAGCCCATGCCAGGATATCTATTTCAGACTCATGACAGTTTTTAAGACAGTGACGTCTGAGGCATCGGAGATCACGCGCATTCAGAAGTGTTTTTTGGCCTTGCCCTTAACGCACAGAAATTTGACCGGATTACTTGAATCTTTTAATTCTATTGTACACTGTAGAAGGTGAAATGCTCCCAAATCCTACTGATTTGTATTTGGGGAATGTGTTCAAAGTTTTGGATTATTCGCTCACGCATCTGTTGGCAGATTGGTGAGCCTCAACCCATACTTGCTTTTGAAAGAATTTTTAAGGCTCATTATATACTATGATTAGAAGATTAAATCACCTGTTTTAAATCACCTTCTTCTTCAACTTGTCACATCGTTATTAGTCCTAAATTGCCCCCGTCCCAACCTTTTTGTAATGTGTTGCATGCATTAATTTCAAAACAAACGTTTATCTTCAAAAAACTATGCAGTCGATTAGGTAAAACATCAAATAGCTTGTCTTTATACGTTCTTATACGTATAAGTCAAAGTACATTTAAAAATCACTCCTTTTTGTTTTTTCCAAGCATTTTCCATACTGTCCCAACTTTTGCAGAATTTGGGTTGTACTCCAAAGCTAGGAGATATTTCTCTCTACCTCTGCATTTTCCCCCCTACACACTTACCCCTTGTATGGATTTTATTCATGTTTCATGCTTAGTGATGTTCCTCAGTTCATGGCTGTCCTGCCTCTAATTAAGGCAGTGACTTATGCATAAGTGCAAAAACTCTTTCAGTGGTGCTGCTTCAAATGTTTTTAAGCCAGAAATTATGTTTTTCATAGCCAACAGTTCAAATAAATTTGAGAATCATTTTAATTAATTAATAATCACTTAGCTGTAGACTTGAAGTTATTAAAAACATGATCTTACACACACACACCACTTAAATAAACAGCAGTAAATATTAGAAGAGTATTTTAGATTTTGAAAGCTTTAAATATACTTAGATATTACAAAGAAGCTTTTGAATATTTCATTCAGTGCAGATTTAGCTCATTCATTTTTCCCTGCAGCAAAGATCTGACTGTTCCCATGTAATGATCATATGATTATGATTACTTTACACATGCATGAAACAATCAGACAGCAAAAACAACTTGAAATCCAGATCATCTACCTTCTAAATTCCAAGCTTCACTGCCTGGAAAAAGTGTATGACATTTATATATTAAAAGAAATAGATTTTCCATCTAGCTTTTCAAAACATTCTCTAGGTTAAGACATGTTGCATGCTATAACTGCACTTTCTTAATACAAGCAGTAAGCTTAATCTCTATAGGACTTTCCAGTTTTACTTGGGAAACAACTGGAGTGTGACATCTTGGTTAAAATGACACACTTAAACATGGATGCATGTCTGTATTGTGCACTACAAAGTTAAAGGACAAGTGGCTGTTAAAAGAGGACATCATTGGCTGGAGGGCAGAGAGACTGAAAGTCAGAATGGGAAAAGAGGAAGAGCAGGAGGGAGGGATAAGGGGAGGGAGGGATAAGGGGAGGGAAAAAAAGTGTTGTGGTATGGTGATACACTGTAATAGATTTGCTCTCACACACACACACACACACACACACACACACAGCACACACACACACACACACACACACACGCACACACACACACACACACACACACACATAGTAACCTGATTTTATGTGGATCAGTTACCAAAGATGAATAGCTAAATCAATGACAAATAATAAATATACTGATAAATACTTATTTGTATAAAACAAACAAAACAAACAACCAAAAAAAACTGAAATAATTGTAGGAACTTACGTAAATACAAATGTTTGTAAATACACTGCTTCCGTTACAACGCAATAAAATGATCAGTATAAAGTAAACATGAAAATAAGTAAATATGATCAGGATCAAAACAGCATTGGAAGGGGGAGGGAGGGAGAGAGAGAGAGAGAGAGACAGACAGACAGACTGACAGACAGAGAGAAATAACTGACAGAGGGCAGTACAGATCCAAACAATCATTTATTAATTACACAATTGATTAATCTTAACAGAAAGAAGGAAAAAAATATGAGTAATAAGCTTAATAAACTATTGATGGTTAATTTAGTCGTTTAAGCATCAACCTAGAATATAATAAATGTTTATATCTCTACATTAAAATAAAAAAAGCTTTCATGTAGTGAAGCTTTCATAATCCAAAGCGGCTTTCATGAGATGGTTCTTGAAACATCTCTTAAATATAACCTCTAAAATCCCTTGGAGGTCAAAGGCTCCTCAGAAACTTAAATAAAAGGGATACTAAAAGTGGTTTTAGGATGCAAACAAGAGATGACTATTGATTCTGTCCTGTTATCACATGTTGCGATCACCTGATACATTAAGGGCTAGAGTAGACTGCTGGGTTTTTATTTACTCAGATGCTAAAGCTTGAAAAGGCATCACGGTCTATAAGGATAACTCATCAGCACATGGCTTTGATCTCTAAATGAAGCATGTGCAGACCAGACCAGAAACTGTTCTCTGTGGCACACACACACACACACCCCACAAACATAACCAGACTCTGCAGAGGACCCATGCATGCGCACACAGACACACACACGGAGGACGCACATGCGCACACACACACATGCACACACTCCAGACCCTATGCTTTTAGTAAACACACCCAAACTAATGTGAAATTGGCAACAGCTAATGTTTGTGCCTGGTTTTTCAGTGATTTATGGCATTGATTGACACACAAACACACTATTAATTCCCATGTGTTCAACCGAGGGTAGGAAGATTTCCACAGGGAATGCTCATAGTATTGAAATGACCTCTGGAGAGACCAGAGCCATGTACGTGCTAAAATAGCAAGAATTTTAGGCAGGAGGCACATGCTGATATGACCATGATGTGCTTAATTGACTCTACTGCTCAAGAGAAGAAAAAAATCGAAAGGGTGAAATGGGAAAAGTGAAAAATTCAATCACTGATGAATCAAACCAAGGCTGTACTACAAAAAGGCCTAGGTGTGTGTCCTATTTCAGCCACAGAGGACACCCACCAAATAGTAGAATGAAGACCTAGATTAGCTGATAAAACAAGTGGAATCACCCACTACTTGTGAATAAGTTTGGACACCTTGTTGTACAATTTCCTTGGGATATGTACTACATGTAACAAGGGTTTTTGTTTTCCCTGTGCACTTTTACACTCATGTACACTATATGGCCAAAAGTATGTGGACACCCACTCATCACAACCCTATGTGCATGTTGAACATCCCGTTCTAAACCATTGTTATTGATATGGAATTGGTCACCCTTTGCTGCAATAACAGCCTCCACTATTCTGAGAAGGCCTTCCACTAGAATTTGGAATGTGGTTTGTGGGGGTTTCAGACAATTCAGCCAAAAGAGCATTACTGATGTTGGGAGTGAAGATCTGGCATGCAGTTCGAGTTTCATCCCAAAGCTGTTCAGTTGGATTGAGGTCAGGGCTCTGTGCAGGCCACTCAACGACTTCTACTCCAATGGTAAATCATGTCTTCATGGACCTAACTTTGTGCACAGGGGCATTGTCATGCTGGAAAATGTCCTGGTCCCTTAATTCCAGTGAAGGGAATTCTTAATGCTGCAGCATACATCCTAAAAAATTGTGGGCATCCAACTTTGTGGCAACGGTGTGGAGAAGGCTTATCCACATACAGAACTTTTGGCAATACAGTGTATCACAGTTGCTTACAAAACCAAACATTTATCCTACTGATAAAAGAGCAAATTTGTCTCTTATTTTGATAATGTTTGAGTTTAGATAAAAATAGTGAGTTCACCAGTTTATCTCTGAACAACATTGTGTCAAATAGACGTCCACAATACACCATAAATCTACCTTCAACCCACAAACACTCAAAAACCACACAAACAGCATTAAAAGGTATCTGAATCCATAAAAAAAACCCTTTCAGATAAATAATTGGTGGTAAAGCAACTCGAGAGCATACTCAAGGCATCTGTGTTTCCAGTCAATGAAGAAGAAATACATAATAGGGTGGAGTTAAAACTGTATACATCAGACAAACAAAGCACTGCCCCACCACTAATCAGAAATTCATTTTAACTAAATGTTTAGTTGTCTATGTCTGGCAAGTAAATGCTCTATTGGAGCACATTTTTCTATGGTTGACCCACCCAATCTTTACATCATATTGTCAGTTAACACAAAAGGGGGCACAAGAAAAGAAATGTAACTTGGTGGCAATGCTATTTAAGAAAACCCAAAACAAAGACAATAATAAAAACAGAATGTCTCTATCGACAATAACAGTACAGGATAATTACTCATATCTTAAATGTTAAGTTTAAGACAGTCTGTGCTGTAGCACAGATACATCAAGTTAACTAATCATAATGACATTAAAAAGATAAAGAAAGTTCCAGCCAACTTTTCTGCCATATTCCCACTAGCAGATTGAGATCTCTTGTTGCATGCCTGCCTTATGAATTGTCTGGTTTAAAAAGCAGGAATACACTAGGTATTAGATATTCGAGACAGCTGATGAAGACAGGTACACTGGAGAAAAAGAGAGTAACATAAAGAGGCAAGTGTGAGAGAGAAAGAAAGAAAGTGATGGATAGAGAGAGAGAGAGGGAGGGAGTTATGCCTGTAGAACACAAAGTGGGTGTATCAGCTGTCAGAAGGCTGTCAGAATGAGTTCCAGATGTGTCCTAAAGATGAAGGAGGGAGCTATGATGAGACTTCATGCACTGTAGCTAACCTGCTAACACACCTTTTTTTTAATATATGGACATATACAGTCCATTGATTTCATGTAAAGAATAAGGCTGGAATCATGAATAACAAAATCTCTGGAATTTCTTTATTTTGCCACTGTACCATCTGGGTATGTTCATAGTTGTTATTCTTTTAGAGAACTCCAGTAGTGTCTGCATGTGTATGTACCTTTACATCAGTCACATGAGTTAGCTAGCTCCATCAGACTATTAGGAGCAATGTCAAAGTGATTAGCAATTTGCATATGGAAGAGTAAGTAGGAAAAGATTACTTGATGTGATCAGTATAACTGTGGTAGAAGAAGCTATGTGAAGATCACCATAACCAGTAGAATGGGTTTAAAGGGAAAAGAGAAGAGGCAAAAATTCTACAGGAAGCAGATGTAGAATGTCCCCAGGTACAAAAGGAATCATTGCCATGTCCAGTTCAAGTCTGGTGAGAATAGACAGCAGGATATTGTTAACTGTGTTGAATGCTGTAGAAGTATAGAAGAATCAAGACCGATGACTGATACATGAACAATAAACTCTGTTGAGTAACACCAGTTTGAAGTCAGACAGGTTGGGATACTGGAGTGGATTTTTATCAAACACAACCCAAAGCAGAGAACAGAACCATGCAGATTATTTTCACAAAACCAAAGCAATAAAAGACATTACTTGTGTTACATCACTAGAAAAAAATTATTTGAGTAGACTTGATATGATTATATTGCACCTTTTAATCATTCAGATGCAGGGTTATCTAATGTCTGATACAGATTGAAATTATATATTTAATTTACATTACATTCTGAGGTCTGTTTTCCAGCAAGCCTGTCCACAAATTGGTTTAATTCACAAACTCCACTTCTACATTTCCGAGAGATAAAAATTACAAGCATAAAATATACCTGTAAATCTCTTTCCTATATATATAAGAATATAATGAGCAGCAAGAATTCGCTTTCTTATCAGCTTTCTCAGTACACACTTCAGACTTGCAGGTTAGTTTCCTCTCTGCCTCCCTCTCTTCACCGTAATTGCCCTTGTCACTCTTATCGCCGTCTCACTCTTGACATGCATGTTTACCACCGGCATAATCTTCAAAAAGCATGTTAACATAAGGAGCTCAGCTTTCATAACCCATAAAGCCTGATCCTGTTTACTAGAGAGAAACAGTGTTGAAGGAGAGTGAAGGCTCTGATCATATCTCTGACAGCGCTCAGGGTTTGTCTGGGTGTGAGTATTTATGCATCTCATGGGGTACAGCCTTAATAAGGTATTAATATATGGGATTAGGGAAGAGGTGTGGATGTGTAGTGGAGATCAGGTGGTTTATGTGCAGTGACACTGGGCTGATCAACCCTGTGTTTACATTCCCAGCAGGAGGACATGACTACTGCAACCAGAGTGACACTCAGGAAGAGTGAAATGCACGTACCGTATGTGCGATTGTGTTTTTCTCAGGAAAAAGGTCCTCTCTGCAGGAACCTAGCTAATGTAGAGGGACTCTTTTTGAGTTGAGTCCACTCTCAGTTCAAAAACATGCAGTGCAACAGAAATTCAGCAAACATTTTGAGGACAAGTTGAAGGATGAGCTTTTGATTTATGTTTCCATCATACTGCAGGGACTATGACTGCAATGGAAACTTTATGATGGTTCTGACAATTCATTTTTTCATTTATTCATCTTCAGTAATCCCTTTACCTAGTTAGGACCATAGTGGATCTGAAGTCTAACCCTGGAACATTGAGTACAAGGTGGGAATATACCCTGTTTGGGACGCCACACCACACTCAATCACACTTGGGGGCAATTTAGTATAGCCAATCCACCTACTGGTAAGGGAGGTAGGAGGAAACCAAAGAACCTGGAAAAAACCAACGCAAACATGCCAAACTTCATACAGACAGTAACCCGAGTTCAGGATCAACCCAGGCTCATTGGAGCTGTGAGACACCAACAATACCCACTGTAAAACTTTGCCAGCACATGGCAAAATTACACAGTAAATATGGAGGGTGCTGAACTTGGATTAGCGTTGTTGTTTATTGTTTTCCTTTGTTGCATAGATATCATTAGCAGTTTGAATAACATTGCATGAAATATGCATGAATATCATGCTACACTTCCTTGCATAGTCATGAGGAGTCAAAACACAGTTCTGTCACAGTTATTGTAAATCTGCTAAAAAAAACATGATGTAGATCTGAGTGTCCAGTTGTGGTGCACAGCCTGTGATACAAAACAAGCTTTAGCAATGGCTTGTAAACAGTTTAGATAGATAGACAGACAGACATTCATAAATGGTCCACATCTCATCATTGCAATTCCATATTTAATGGCCCAAACTGCAACAGATGAACATGTTCCTTAGTTTGCTGAATCACAGATTATTGGCTACCAATTGGTATGTGGAGAGACAAGTTTCTACTACCATCTGACATCCCCCAAAATGCATGAGTGTGTTGGACTCCTCTAATTAACTGTAATGATCACAGTTATTTTATTTAGTATTTGTCCTCATCCCCTCTGAACATAATCGCACGCGCACACACACTTAAGGGGACACTTAATTCCTATCAAACACAGGGAAAAGTGGTTCTGGGTCTTTGGCCCCGAAATAAAGCACTTATAATTTGGTGAGGTCAGTGATAGATTTTGACTGTATGTGTGTATGTGAGTGAGAGAGTATGAGTGTATGTGCTTGAGTACTGTACATCCCCAGGGGCAACAACAGCAGGATGAGAGGCAGGAAGAGAACTGAGCTCCCGACATCTGGCTCTGCATGCTCCCTGGACTCCTCAAAGCTTCTGTCATACACACGCACACACAATGACGCACTCTGATCTATTCCCATCAAAGTCTCTCCTGCCATAACACACACACACACACACAGCAATTCTAGAAACTGTTATCCTGTGTTGGGAAAATGTATGCAAGCTACTTGACTGTGTGTTATTCTAGAGAGACTTCCAGCCTGCCCCAAACCCAGGGAACTCTTCCACATAAGCTTGAGAGGGGGTTGGGGGATGGTGTACACCTTGTAATTAATTCCCTTAGTAGGGACAGTAAAAAGTATTACATCATTTTTGTGCCGAAAAAGGTCATCAAAGTTCATGTTTACACTATTGTTAAAACCAAATTTGATCTAGTATAGTGAATCAATCACACACTCTTTATCCCCCCCAAATATACTATTGGAGCCCTTTAGTACTGAATGCAATGGAAAAAGCCTAGGTTCAGTTTTCTGATACCAAACACTCCTGTACTTTTTGCATTACCACAAAGGTTGTATAATGTTTTGGGGAATTAGATGTTTCTGGAACTGAAACTAGTTTGTAGAACCTTTCGAGGAACTAAGTGGAAGTATTTTGAACTGCAAATTCAAAACTCCTGGTATGTATTTATGTTTAATTGTAAAGAATGAGACCTTGAACATAAATAAATAAAGCAATAAGTGGTGTGCCACTAGAAACGTGTACAATCCAATCACATTTAATTTAATACTTGCGTAAAAACAAAAGTAACATGAAAAAGCTGTCTTTTGGAGGCCATAAATGCTGCATCTGATATAAAATTCTATTAGTAGTTGTTTTTTTCAAACATACAGGTGGATAATAATGTCAGGTAATAAGGTTATCATTCTTTGACACTCCTGTTTGACCAATGAGTGATGTTTGTTATGTCACATGCCACCATAATAGTTCATAATCCGCAGAATAATACCTACTCTGGAACAGGAACTTAGAGTCTTAGAACTCAAATCAGTCCTTGTTCCAGCAGTAGTAATGTAAGGCCCTCAAAACACTACTTACAAATCTAGTGAAACACAGGGAAAACAGTGGTTCTGTACCTGACCTGACCTAAAACATGTGTAATTTTGTAAGCTTCAGTATGTGTGTGTAAGATGAAGCTGAAAATTCTGATCTCTCTTTCTCTCTGTGTATGTGTGTGTGTGTGTGTGTGTGTGTGTGAGAGAGAGAGAGAGAGCTCACAGAGCAACAGAATGGTGCTACATATTCATGATGTGCTAGTTGAAGAGTATTAAACAAGCTGGATGTGCTTAGATATCTCCTTCCACAGAATCCTACTCTTTAATCATAGCCAGGGGACCAGAGGCCAGATTTCCAGCCTGCAATGAAGCCATTACTACTCTAAATGACCTCAAAATAAATGACCCCCTTCACTGTCTCCTCCTTCTATCTCTTTTTGTCGCAATCTTTGCTCCGTTTCCTCCTCACATTTCTTCTCCATTGTCACAACCTTACTTCCCTCAAACAGCCACCTTTCCTCACTTGACTTAAACACCGCAACCGACATGCTACGTTCCACCTTAACATCTTCTCTTGACAGCATATGCCCCCTAACATCCAGACCTGCAGGCACATCACCCTCTAGTCCTTGGCTCTCAGAAGCTCTGCGTAACAACCGGGCCAATCTAGGAGCTTCTGAAAGGAAATGGCGCAAATCAAACAATCCAATTGACCTAACTAATTACCAGACACTTCTCTCCTCTTTTTCTAATAGCATCTCCATTGCTAAAGCCACAAACTTCCAAGATAAGATTGGTAGTTCTCCCAAAACCCACATTCTCTTCAAAACCTTTTCCTCTCTTCTCTGTCCCCCTCCTTCCCCTTCCCCTACCTCTCTCATTGCAGATGACGTTGATGTAACCTTGCTGGAAAAGAAAGTGGCAATCAGTTGAACCTTCGGGTGATTCTTGATGACGGCTTGACCTTTACAGACCATATCTCAGCAACTGCAAGGTCCTGTAGGTTCATCCTGTACAACATCAAGAAAATCCGACCCAACATCACCAAACAGGCTACACAGATACTAGTCCAGGCTCTTGTTATCTCTAAACTGGACTACTGCAACTCACTGCTTTCAGGCCTCCCAGCCAGCTCCATCAAACCCCTTCAGATGATTCAGAATGCTGCAGCGCGCCTTGTCTTCAACCAGCCCAAGACAACCCATGTCACATCTGTCTTCATCTCCCTCCACTGGCTTCCTGTAGCTGCCCGCATCAAGTTCAAGGCCTTGATGCTCACCTACAAGACCTTGTCAGGAACAGCACCCTCCTACCTCAACTCTCTCCTGAAGGCCTACGTTCCCTCTCACACTCTGTGATCAATTAGCGACCGACGTTTAGTAGTTCCCACTCAACGTGGCACAAGGTCCCTTTCCTGAACCTTCACGCTAACCGTTCCTCAGTGGTGGAATGCACTTCCAATCTCAATCCGGACTGCAGAATCTCTCACTATCTTCAAAAAACAGCTAAAGACCCACCTCTTCCATGAACACCTAAACGCACTTACACCTCTACTCTGTGCACTTTGCTTCCTCTGGAACTCAATTAATGGATCTTGTATAGTAGCACTACTTGTATTGCTCTCTGCTTGATATATTGCTTTGCTTATTTGTAAGTCGCTTTGGAAAAAAGAGCTCTGCCAAGTGAATAAATGTAAATGTAAAATATTCACTCCATTATCAAACATTTTAGAAGATAATTAGGACAACTCTCATAGTAAGCAACAAATGTAAAAGAAGAGCGCATAGAAGAGAGAAGAGAGATGGAGAATATGCCAAACAAGTGTGAGAGTGACAGAGATGAGTGTGGTCACCTCCTTGGTCTCCTACAGAATTAGCCGGTATCTCAGCAAGGCGAGCCGGGGTGAGCTGACAGTAATCCCGCACCCACTGCAGTGCCGTAGCTGTGCTACATTATCATAGATAATCCCATAATCCCCAGCACATTGCTAATCTCAATCCCACCCCCTCTCTTCCTTCACACACTAATCATACTAATGATGGACCCCCGTCTCCCCTGGCAGCCATCACTATGTGACATTGGTCCCCCCACTCTTTCCCCCCTCCCCCTCCCCCTCCCATCCCTCCCAGGAAGCTCTCATTAATGGGATTCATAGCTCAGGGCCAAACAAAAACCAAACATATGTTCAGCAAATGAGTGTGTGTGAGTGTGTGTGTATGTGTTCAGTGTCAATATAACTATGTGGGTCTATTTGGGGGGAAAGTGATTACTGTGCTTTCTAAGCTACAAAGAAGCAGCGCTCTCCACACTGGCCTGACCCAGGCTATTAACTGCAGCTCTACACTACAGGACACACTTGTGTTTATTATTAATGTAGGAATGCATGAGGACAGGAGACAGAGAAAATAAACAGATAAAAACAGAGACAGAGATTTTCTATACTAAGGTTTTTAAAAGATCCACTTTCAAGAGTCAAAGAGGGAGATTCTGACTCTCTGAGCAGGTGATTAACTGCCAATTTATCTATGTGTGTGTGAGTGTGTGTGCCCGCTTGAATTCTTCCTTTAACACAGATTCACACATTCATATTTTCCCATGAAAGTCATTACACAGGATGTGATATGTAGCAAGAAATTGAAATCTCAAGACTTTCTCTCTGTTCACACCACATAATCAGGATTTGCTTTTGAGGGCTTATAAGTGTCTGCATCCTGTACTGTGCCATTCATCTGATTTCATTTTCTACACTAGTGGACAAACTCCTTCGCTTCCGAAACACTCTTTTTGTCTGCTTAACATTTTCCTCCATTTGTCAGTCCATAGCACTAGTGTTTTAAACCAGCGGATTAATGTAATGAAGAATTCATCCTGGCAATACACTGACTTCTGTTCACACGTGGTTTCCAGTTATTGTACTACAGGCATCATTTCAGTGACAATGGCAAGCAACAAGGTGACAGCACAAAAAATGACATTTAAATTGAGATGTTCTCAATTCTGTGTGTTAAACTGACTAATCCAAATGATTGTCTCAAACGATTCCTCTGACCATTTCTGTGACATGTGTTGTCTGATGTTTCTTCAGTTCTCCACTCAAACTTTAGCTCCTACCTGCAAGTTCCTATTTACTTTTTGACACCCAAAAATGGAAGAGAAACCTAGGGGAGTTTCATCTTATTCTGCATATACAACTCCTTATTAATTGTGCATTGACAGATTCTGAAGATAAATTAAGCTTGGAAGGAAGTAGCGGAGACTGTTAGTGCCTCTGATAAGTGTATGTAGCTAGCACAGCTAGCTGCTTTGTTAATCTGCCCACAAAGCTATTATGAAGCCTAGCTTGCAGCACGTAGCTCAAACAACCAATTTTCACACTGATTAGTGCATTATTTAATTTGTGTTCAGTTAGATAGCTTTAGAAGCTACACTTTATGGCCAAATATTTGTAGACAGCTGACCACCATGCCCCTATGTGCTTCTTGAACTTCCCATTCCAGACTTAGTCCCCCTTTGCTCTTATAATAACCTGCAGGCCCTGGGAAGGCTTTCCACTAGATTTTGCCGCGTGGTTGTCGAGACTTGCCCATTCAGCTACAAGAAAATTAGTGAGGTTTTACTTTCACACTATGAGTTGTTACCCAGATGAGGATGGGTTCTCTTCTGAGTCTGGTTCCTCTCAGAGTTTCTTCCTCATATCATCTTAGGGAGTTTTTCTTTGCCACCATCACCACCGGCTTTGCTCAATAGGGATTAATCCACACATTTAAAAGCTGTATCCTGCGTTTAAATATTTCTGTAAAGCTGCTTTGAGACATTGTCCATTGTAAAAAAGCCCTATACAAATAAAATTTAATTGAATTGAGTCAGACACTGATATCAGACAAGGCCTGGGATGCAGTCAGTGTTTAGTGGGGTTGAGGTCAGGGCTCTCTAGCACTCACACATCATACTTGGCGAACCATTTCTTCATGGAGCTCACTTTGTGCACAGGGGCATTGTCATGCTGGGACAGGTTTGGGCCTCTTAATTCCAGTGAAGCGAAATTGTAATGCATTTAATACAAAGACATCATATAGAATTGTGTGCTTTATGGCAACAGTTTTGGGAAGAAACACAGATGGGTGTGATGGCCAGGTGTGTGTACACGCATACACGATAAACTACGTGTGATTTGTCACTTGCTACTGTGAACATTTGGTGAGTCTCATCCTGGTCAACTTGTTGAGTCGGTCTTTCTGGTGTGTGTATGTAACTTCAAGTATCCGTCTGAGTATTGCTTGTGTGTCATTCTTTTGTGCTTGTGTTTGTGTCTGGAAGACCTGACCTTGTTTGTGATGTGTTGATCTGTCTCTCTCTCCACTATTCTTCACTACAGACGCATCTGCCGTACTTTTCCCTTCACTGTCAACATCAGTCTGCCGGTCACCAATGACCGAGACAACCTTTAAAAGAGGGACAGAATTATACACAAACACATCCACACAGTGTTGGAAAGTAAGGAAATGCAACAAGTAATACATTGAATTCAACAAATAAGTACAAAATGAAAAAGGTAGCAGGCACATAACTTTAATGACCAAGTTCACTGCTCTGGCAGAGATATTTATTAGCACCCATTAGCAGTGTGTTTTGCAACGGTAATTGCTAATGCACAGATGCCGGAATTCTTCTTTAACTCGTGCGCTCTCTCCCTGGGTGAGTGTGCTTTCTGTCTCAGTGGCTTAATTGTAATGCTGGAAATAACGAAGGCAGACTTCCTCACATATTTAATTTTTATCTTTGAATAAAAGAGCTATAGGAAAGTATTAATCTGCTTAACATTTCTAAGTACATCCTCCAAAGGATTTTGCTTTTTTAATCTTACATATGCTGAGCAGAGTTACTGGCAAAAACTGTACGTTTTCTTCATCTCATCCTTTCAACATCAAATGGTGAGCAGCAAAAATTGGATCAGACATCAAAGCCAGGCAATGTGCTCCAAGTCACAGAGTGGCTCCTCTATTTCACATATTGAATTCGAGCAGGATATCAAAGTGCTAGCAAAGAACCTGAGGTCTTTACTAAAAAAAAGGGCCCTAACATCTGTAGAGAGAGAAGCGCAAAGACAAATCACCTCAGGGAGAAGCTAGCATTTACTCTCCAGCACGGATTTCCAGCCTTTTGATTCACTCCTTCCCTATACCTCCCTTCCTCTCTCGCTCTTTCTCTCTCCCTCTGTGCTGAGATGAGAGTTGAGAATGTGAACTTTCTCTTTTTTTTGTGTCTCTGTCTGTCTCACAACTCAAAAAGGACTTCAGTCTTAGAAGCTTTGTGCTTATATGCAGAGTGGTGAGTGTTGAACTCAGAGCAATGCCCTGGACATGAAACGCCTTACAATAGTAAAGTATTCATTTCTGACCTTGTCCTTATGAGTTTGACAGTCAGAGCCTCTTCCTGTAGAAGTCCTTCCCCTGAGGAGAAAATAAAATATTACTAACAGACTGAGATAGTAGCCTACAGTTCACTCAGAAAGTATTGGAAAGGGCAGTTCTTTTTTTTGTTTGTTTTGGCTATACATTGATGATATTTGTTTCCTCAAAAAATAAATTTCAGCTTTCATTTCCTGATATTTACATCTGGATGTGTTAAACAACTTAGAACATGGCACCTTTTGTTTGAACCCACCTATTTTTCAAGTAATCAAAACTACTGTAACATACCACTGACATGTGTGTGTTCTTGTTGCCCAGGGGTGCCCTGTTAGATTGACTAAACAATTCATAGTTTTGAACATCTACTCTTGGACTGAGGCCTGGGTTTTGCTTTTGAAGATCTCATTTGTTGTTAAAAAAGATGAACCTACATGAAATCCATAGAGCTCTCTACATATGGAAGAAAGTAAGCCATTTTAAAGCTGAGATAAGAGTGAAAAATCGATCAAAACCATTGGGCATAGCCAATAAAGCAACTTGCAATGTACTGAAAAAGAAAGAAACCACTGGTGTACTAACAACCAGACATGAAACAGGTCAGGCAAGGAAAACAACAGCAGCTGATGACAGGAACATTGTGAAAGCTGTGAATAAAAACACAAAAACAACAGTTGGTGACATCACCAACAACCTCCACAGGGCAAGGGTGAAATTATCACAATCCACCCTTCAAAGAAGACTTGGAGAGCAGAAATACAGAGGCCATACCAACATCATATAAACTGCTCATGAGCAGTAAGTATCAGAAAACCAGTTTGGAATTCGCAATGAAATACAGATGAGCCATAAAAGCTCCAGAACCAAGATTAACCTACACCAAAGTGTGGCAAATGAAAGGATCTGCTCATGATCCAAAACATAGAAGCTCATTGGTCAAGCCTGGTGGAGGTAGTGTCATGGCTTGAGCGGTTCATGATGGTAGCAGCAGAATGAATTCAGAAGTCTACAAAAACATTCTGTCTGCCAATGTACAGAGAAATGCATAAAATCTAATTAGGAGGGACTTCATCATGCAGCAAAACAATGAACCAAAATACACTGCCAGCACAACAAATGACTTCATCGGGGGGGAA
Source organism: Ameiurus melas (assembly GCA_012411365.1). Taxonomy (NCBI): domain Eukaryota; kingdom Metazoa; phylum Chordata; class Actinopteri; order Siluriformes; family Ictaluridae; genus Ameiurus; species Ameiurus melas. The sequence goes on along the minus strand of CM022758.1, from coordinate 21,208,211 downwards.
AGGGGAAGGTTTTAGACTGGTCAAAATAACCACCAGACCTTAATCCAATTGAGCAGCATTTCAAGAGGAGACTGAAGTAAGAAATCCCTAGAATTAAACAACAACTGAAAGAGGCTGCAGTAAAACCATCACAAAATGAGAAACTAACAATTTGGTGATGTCAGCAAGTCAGAGACTTGATGCAGTTATTGCAAGCAAGGAATATGCACCAAGTATTAAGTGATATTTACTTTAATTTACTTAAACACTTATCTGTTTATATACTTTTGCTCATCTACAAATTGAGTGGTCTGATATAAAAGGTTCTATGTTTTATGTTGTTTAACACATCTAGATGTAAATAAAAGGAATTAAAAGCTGAAAGCCTAAGCTCTTGTCTCACTGCTTCTTGTCTGTGTAGCCAAGACTATAGAAGAAAAATTAAAATAAAAAATGTCCAGAACAAGACTAACCAAAAAACACAAGTATGTATACACACTATTGAATCATCCAAAAGGAAAATGGGCAGCTGATGTCAAAATAAATCTATATGGATCCTCTCCAGAAATGATTAAACAGAATAATAAAGTTTCACCACTGAGAATTAGGATGTAAACAAGCTCACAAAAATCCCTCCAGAGAAACCACACATGAATGTGCGTGCACACACACACGAACACACATGCAGACAGAGAGAGAGAGAGAGAGAGAAATCGCAAAACTGAAAGACATTCAATGTGTCATTACGAATATTAGTCTAAAAAACAATGAAGCAGTTGTTCTCCTTTAGTATCTCATTTCTGTACCTTGATCAATCAGCTCGTATCTTGATTATGTGATGATTACGTGTTTATTTGTTACTTTCTTATTGTTGTTGAACAGTGACCTTGACTTTAAGAAAGGTGCTATATATATATTATATATATATATATAAATGAAATTTGCAATACTTATTTATTATTTAAAATGTTTTTTATTTATATATATATATATATATATATATATATATATATATATATATATATATATATATATATATATATATATATATATATACACACACATCGTATGTATGTGTATATATACATATATATATACGTATGTATTATGTGTGTATATATATATATATATATATATATATATATATATATATATATATATATATATATATATATATATATATATATATAAGAGATAGAGAGAGAGAGAGAGAGAGAGAGAGAGAGAGAGAGAGAGAGAGAGAGAGAGAGAGAGAGAGAGAGGTGTGTGGTCTGTGTGTTTTAGAGAGCGAGAATGAAGCTCCATTGAGACAGGCACTTCAACACTGACCTACAGAGGGCTTTCATGTGTTTAACTACCACCTAAGCAAACAGGGGGCACAGACCCACAGACCCACACATCCACTTATAAATGGGGTTTTCATGACAAAAGACATATGCAGTCATCCACAAATGCTAAAGATAGCTGTGTGAGCCCTACTAGAAGGAATAAAACACTTTAAAACAGGAATGTGTAATGCGCACACACACGTACCTGATTGATTTAGAAGCAGATGAAGATTGCCGGTAGATCTGTTTGTACTCTTTTCTGACTCTGTGTCCTTTGTATGCTGCAACAAAGTGACAAATGTCAACACTAGTCACTGGAACAGACTTTAGTTCTTCATTTTGCTGCCTAGTTTTTTTTTTCATAAGGGCAATTTTATGAAAATAAAATTCAATTTTCAATATTTCATTTAAATAGACAAACTGGTGCTTACTTGGAAATTCTCCTTGGCATTAAAACCCACACCCAAAGCATGCATGGATGATTACAATCAAATATCAGTAATTATTATAGTACATAATTACTTTATGAATTACAAATTAACTGAGAAGAGAAACAACCCAAAACTGAATGCACATGAAAGCGAAGCAGTTGGACTAAAAATGCAGAAACATTCATTTATTCTGGTTTAAATGGGGTTCAGCAATTAAAACTAAGAGTGCTCCATTTTAAGCTGAGCAAAGTCCAGTGAGGAGTAAATATGCCAAACACACTCCATATTAAGAATATAAAATTCAGACACATACATACAAAAAGTGAAGGAAACACAGAGCAAGAGAATATGCAGCGGCACATACCGGGGTGGTGATTAATTTATGTGCTTTGAGTTTGCGATGTTCTCATGTGAAAGGTCTGTGTTAAACTTGCTACAGCAGCCCAACTCAAAGACCTGCATGTAACAATGTGAACGTGCTGGAGTGATATAGCAGGAGTTCGAGGCCCTTGACTTCGAAAACTCCCGACCCCCCACGACGAAGCAATACAAACACACATCAGCATGCCTTCATGCATACTGAGGGACCACATCAACTAGAATATGTCAGCTGGCTTTTCTCAGTGCAACAAAACTGTTCATCTGGTCTATTTACAAGTGGCTTTAATATTGGGCACATGGAGGGCTGGGAGAAAGTGAGGAAAAGAGAGAGTGATAAAAACAGAGAGAGGGAGAGAAAGATAGAACATGACTGAGAAAGAGACACACACACAAAAGCCTCTGTGCCAAGAAGGAGGTGAGCAGCACTTGAAGAGAGGAGAGCAGAACAATGGCATCTCTCCTCCCTGTCCCTCCCTCTCTCCTGCCTCCCCCGGTACCCTGCTCCCGCCCTCTCCCTCCCTCCACATGTCCTCAAAGGAGTAGTGGAGCGAGGGAGGGGGCACCCCAAGAAGGTTAATATGCCCACTTTGATCTCTGCCAGGCCACAGTGAGTAAGAATTCATTTACATTTCAGATGAAAAGGTTGACAGTATAAAAAGGCATCTTGTTTCTGGTATGTGAGAGGGCTGTAATAGGCCGGGAATTTGAGAGAGGAAGTGGCAAGGAAACAGAAGGGGATAAACCACCACCTCCTCCCCCTTTCCCCTTCTCCTCTCCTCCACTGCCTACACTGGGAAAGAGATGAAAGAAAAGAAAGGATCTCAATATGCACCGCTCCACTGAAACATGGGGACCAAATGCTGAGGCCCAAACTCTCAAACTTTTCCTCTCTGGATCATTATTAATTCATTATCTCTATGGGTTTTATTTGTTGAAAATAATGAGACTTTGTGAAAACAGCCTAGTTTTAAGAATTTGTTTTTTAAGAACTGTATGAATACATGCACAATCCACCCACAATATTTCTAAGTAAAAGGAGTATAGCTGTGGCTTCCCATAGCTGAGTTCATTACCTGACTGAATCTGCACGGCTGCATTCTCCCGATCCTGCTTAATCCGCTTCACATGTTGACGGGCTACATAACCCCTCCATGCTACACAGAGAGACAGAGAGAAACAGAGACAGAGAGACAGAGAGAGACAGAGACAGAGAGAGACAGAGAGAGAGAGACAGAGAGACAGAGAGAGAGAGTACTTTTCCACTGGACAATATGGTACAGCAAGTTAGGGTTACAAATCCAGAACAATCCAAAATCCTAATTGAGTATGTGGGTCCATTTTCCATTACATAACAGTACTTGTAAAAGTAAAAGGAGTTCTCTGGAGATGGGCAAGAAGAGTCATCTAATTCAATACTCAATATGAAACCACCTAATCAATCGAGGCAAAACCCTTCTAGAAATTGAGGTTTATATATCAGTTTAGAAATGGGCCTACAGCCACACTGCTGTACATCTCCCTCACAGAGAAAACTACTGAGCACCAGACAAAGTAAATCCGTTGCTTTGCAGTAATAGCAGCGAACAATCCAAATAATGCCAAGTTTTGTCAGACCATATTAAAACACATTTAAAAAAATGATTTTGCTGAGTATATAGTGCACTTGTTAAATTCTACAATACCATCTTGGTTGACCCTGTGTAGTAAGCATACATAGTGAATAAGAAGCTATTTGTGAAGGAATCTGGCTAAATATCAACAACAAGAAAACATTACTCTGATTAAATACATTAAATAAAAAGGACATTTGAAACATGAAAGAAACTTTGGAAGACAGTCACTTTGCTAATACTGAAGCCTGCCATTCCATACTGTCGATTAGAAAAGCTACTCTAACCAGCAAGTGTATTTGCAGATGTATTTGTGTAATCTTCATTACACAGGATTCAGTGCAGATACTTAGAATGGGTCACTTATTAATGGGAAAAAAAAGACAAAATGTTGAATCACAGATTGTTAGTCTCTGGTTAAAAAACGTTTATTAAATATAGAATAGATGTTGACTTGGCTAACCACAGTCCAGTTGTGGACCCAGCAAAGTAATGCAACACAATCAACATATGGAAAAAAAAAAAAAACTGGCAAAGATTCAGTGATTAAACATGATCCAGCATGGCTTCTGTAACAGATCCTCCACTGCAACCAATCGCATAGTTTTAAATCAGATAGGTAAGAATTTTCAAAGAATTTCAGATTTTTCATTTTATTTATCCTCTGTGGTCTGATTAGTGAACTCACAACATGGCTCGTTAAACAAGAACTGAAAGCAGAATGTTTAAAGATGACTGGATTGAAAAGTATGTCTTTATTCTCCTCACGTCAAATTCTGAACTAATGCCATATATGTGCTGACTGAAAAAGAAATACACATACACAAAAAAAAACACTTAAAATTGTTTTATTTATAGCCATAAATGAATCATCAATTGTTGAGTAGTTAAAGGTAACTACGGTTATCATTTAATTAGAGTCGCTGCAGAATATTGTAAGAAAAGGAATTTTATGTAACTGGATCTTTACAAATATTAGTTGAATAACCCTGATATGAAGCAACGGAAGAATAATTCACAGCCCAATGCACAAGTGCACACATATCTGATTGATCACTATTCTCAGGTGAAAAACTTGAAAGCACTTTCTCAGTGTCGATTAATCTAAGAAGAAAGTAGAATCCAGAGCTCCTGTCATGCCCCTATAGTTGTGCTGTACCTGACTGGATGATGATTGCCCCATGATTGCGTTTCTCTTTCTCCTTGCGGTATCTCCTCGCCCCCAGCCATCCTTTAGTGTAGGCCTGGATTACCACCACCCGAGCCATCACCTCTCTCAACAACAAATTCAGTTGCTCCACGTGGTAGTACTTCAGAAACACCTGTCACACACACACACACACACACACACACACGAATACACATTCATACGCAGAGGGTACCCTCACCTCTCCAAAACACACACAATGTTTGCAATCAAGGGGCTTATAGGGGAAAAGCACTCTTTGAACTTCTTGTTTTTTTCTTTTTTCTTCCAAAGCTGCAGATGCCAACCATCTGGTCAATTAGAGTCATAGATAACAACCCCTCTCTGCTTAGGGATTTAACTCTTCAGAGAGAAAGAGCGAGAAAATGAAAGAGGCTGAGAATGAAACATGGAGCAAGAGAATCAAAGAGCCAAGTTTGTTTTGTATGCAACGGATGGGTTGGGAAAAAACAGCCCTATGTTGTGTAGAACAGGTATTTCATCACCCAATTGCCCAGCTGATTTAGGCAAGGGTGTGCAGTGAATGATGACTGTACCTTGGTCCTGCCAAGAACCCAGTTGTCCAGCTTGGCTTTCTGTAAAATAATGACAGCATTTTCCTTACTGCTTTCTGGTATCTGATGGGCCCGGAAAGCCAGGTAGTAGTACCTGAGGCAAGAAGAAAACATTATTAATCATGTCATAAGAATCAGTGCAAGTAATCATGTAACTATACACCGAGTAGTCAGATTCATAGGTGCAAAAATCTCACACAGGTTCAGCATTGCCATTTCAACAGCAACACTAAAAAAATAAAATAAATAAATAAATAAATAAATAAAAAAAAACTCAGCAGAGACTCTCAGACCACTTTATTAGGAACACCAGTACACCTGTCTTTGAAAAGCAGACAGGCTGATCTGAGTATTTCAGAAACGGCTGTTGATCTGTGCTTTTCAAACACAATAGGCTCTATAGTTTATATACACTGGTGCAAAAAAACATCCAATGAGATACAGTTCTGCAGATTAAAAAACAAAAATACCCAAGCTGATGAGAGAGCAGAATGACCAGTCTGGATTAAGCTGACAGGAAGGCTACAGTCACCAAATAACACTCATTAAAACTGTGGTGTTAGCCAAGAACAGGCATCTGACACTACATTTGGCAAAAGTTCACAGAAACTGGACAGTTAAAGAATGTAAATGGACCAGGTGACGTTTTTGAAACTGGATGTGTTTCGGTGAGGGCAACACACACAGGGCATACAAGATTGTCTTATTTTTATTTTTATTTCCAAAAAGACCAGTAATTTAAACTTTATTTTTATTTCAACTCACTACTCTCATACTGTATTTCTGGGTTTCCAATATCAAATGCCAATTTCAGTTTCCAATTTTTCAAATTATTTATTTTAATTTAAATTTTTATGTTAATTAGATCATTTGAATCAAGCTTAAATATTCATTTTGGAAAGGTCACTTGAATGTTGTTTCACTTTTGGTTTAAAAGATGGCTTAGATGTGGGATAAAACATTCTCTGCATTAAATAAAAACAGTTGTGTATACATTCATCTATGGACTATAATATAGTATATTTCCATTGTTTGTAGCTTTAGAAAGTTGTTTGACTAGTAAACATGAAATCTGAAAGACTTTAACCCTTGGATTTCTCGTTCGCAGTGTTCACTGTTGTCTTGAAAGCAGCATTAGCAGCAGCTTGACCTCAGGTTCATTGTTCGCATACATCAAGGCTCATGAAGGGCCAGGTTGATACTGGGTGTTCTTTGCGGAGGAAGATAACAACTATTGGGTTTCCAGAAGAAAATATCTCTTTGATAGACCAGTACCCAATGCCTTTCATACCTGTAATCTCTTTGATGATGGATACAAAGAGGACATTTCCATGACTTCAGAGAAGGCTTTGATAAAGTCATACAAATATAAGCTAGCTTGTAGTGGAGTTACATATCAGGGTCTGTTCATCCTTGACTTGGTTGGAGAATTATGAAATCCACTAAACACGAATGTGATTGTCACAAACCATAGCATGGGCAGTCATGAAATACAGAGAGTCCTGGGGAAAACTAAATAACCAGGACAGTCCTCTGATCTGAAAGATAACAAGAAAGAGGAGGAACGCCTGTAGTTTGTTGTGTCCCTTTTGGAGGAGCGCTAAACTGTGTGAGATGCTAATGTAGATGACCTACATGTAAATTTCCATTTTGAGCGGAGAAAAAAAAAAAAGGGAGAAAAGGAAATAGCGGGGGTAAAAGTAAAGAATTTGTTCCATTTGAAAAGTTTTGTTATTTATTAATTTATTTAATTCAGCATTCTTCAAAGTATTTCATTAATGTTAATTAAAGGAACTGATACCACAGCTCTGCTGAATTCTCTAATCGGATTGGTCAGAAAGTAGTGATTAATTAGAAGTGTATTATATAGTTTTGTTATACAATTAAGTACTGAATCTATAACAGCAGCTCGGATAGCAGCAAGTCAAATTACAAGTTTATTTCAAACACATTATCTTTCCTATAACTAAACAGCACTTGCGTATTTTCATTATAAAATTTGGTTTTTTTTAAATAAAATGTATTTAATTATTAATATAAAATAATTACAAAGATTATTTTTGTCCTATTCAAAGTTCAAACAAGGAATAAAAAAAAAAAAAAAAAAAAAAAAAAAAAAAAAAAAAAAAAAAAAAAAAAAAAAAAAAAAAAAAAAAAAAAAATATAGAACTGTAAAGGAATGTAATAATGAAGGAATATTAGAAATATGATAATGCAGTACCTGTGGGAGAGGGGGGATACCCTGCCTTGTGACAATAGTAGTGGTGAAGTGGTGTGCAATGATCCTAGTGCATAATAGAGGAAATGTATGTATAGGAGGTGGGCAGACAGTCTAAAGAGCAGGTGCACTAAAGCGGCATGTGTAAAGTAATGGGAGTCCAGGATCCTAACAGCTGGTGGATAAAAGCTCCTCCTGAGCCTATCAGTGTGGGTCATGTAACCTCAGAGGTGTATGCCTGACCTCAGAAGTCTGAACAGTCAGTGCTTGGTGTTTAATTTAAAATTTGTAATTAATTAAATTAATATAAATGTGATCAATGGAAACAAGAAATGTGTGAGCCCTTTAAGAAGAGTTACAGTTTGTACAGTATCTAAGTATCTCTGTAAATGAACTGAGCTAAGGTCCTGTATGGATCTAGGGTCCTGAGTGCTCCTGCTCACAAACTTCAGTTAGTTATTTTCCAGATGGTACGGTCACTTAAGCCTCATCATCATCATCATCATCTCTTTACATATCTGATCTGTCAGTCACTTACTTCGGAGGAAAAATGATCACTGATTAATTCAGTCAGTTCTATTGACTAAATGTGGTGTTGTTATTGTCTTTTTATTGAATTATTTAAATATTTTTGTCCGCTGTTATCTGTACAGAGTGCATAAGTGCTCTTCTTTGTTTTAATAGTGTTGCGAGAACACCGGAGTATCACAGACTATTTGAGAGCTGGTATCTGATTACAAACTGAATTGATTATATCCATTTAGCTACAGCACACAGCTATCTAACAATTTGATCAATGCCTGATGTTCACACAAGGTTTTGGACTTCTTTATGCAGACTGATTGCATTAACTGTAAATATTTAAATATGTTTAAATGGCTTTACCGAACATGATCTTTGCAGGCAAAAAAATTAATAAATCAAGACAGGGCTAGAAAGCCTACATAAAACATATCAAATAAATTTGGTAAAATATACAGTGCCCTCCACTAATATTGGTAAATATGAGCAATATCATTATTGTTTATTATTACTGTTCAAAGAATTCACAAAAATACTTTGCTCTCATATATATATATATATATATATATATATATATATATATATATTTTTTTTTTTTTTTTCAATTAGGTTATTCACATCAAATTTTCACCAGACATCAGTCTTAACTAAAGAAATCCGGAAATATAACGAATTCACAACATTAAAAGCCATAAATAAAGTTGTGTGTAATAAAGTGGAATGACACAGGAAAAAAGTATTGAACACGCTAAGAAAATGCAGTTCTCCATGGCAAGGTAATGGCAAGCTGAAATTTGTAAGTAGTTAGAAATTAATTGTACCTTCTATCTGTGCAAATTAATTTTGGCTGGTTTGGTAAATTGATGGTCTATAAAAAAAGTCTTTTTGTTACCAAGGCGTCACACAAGAAACATCTCATGATGGGAAAAATCAAAGATCTCTCCCAAGACCTTCGCAACCTTATTGTTTCAAAACCTGTTGATGCAATCAGATACAGACGTATTTCAAAACTTCTGAATCCTCCAGTAGGCACCATTGGGGCCATGATCCGCAAGTAGAAGCAACATCACTCCATCATCAACTAGCCACGCACAGGAGCTCCTCACACGTTTTCAGACCAGGGAGTCAGAAGAATAGTCAGAAGTGTAGCCCAAGAGCCAAGGACCATTCAGAAAGAGCTCCAGAAACACTTGGAGGCAACAAGTGCCATCGTCACAAGAAAACAATGGGCAATGCACACTATTGCTCACGCTCACCCCGCAAGACTACATTACTAAAGAAAAGGCATGTCGAAGTTTGTTTAAAGTTTGCTCCAACTCATTTGGACAAGGCTATGAAATACTGTGAGAGTGTAGTCTGGTCAGATGAGAGCAAAATTGAATTTTTTTTCTGTCATACTACACACCATGTTGGGAGAAGAAATGGCACTGCACATCACCCTAAAAACACTGAACCAACAGTGAAGTTTGGAGGTGGAAGCATCATGATGTGTGGCTGTTTTTCAGGACAACATTCCAACGCATACAGCAAAGGATACACTCAATTGTTTTCAGAGAAAAAAAATGAAGGTGTTAGAGTGGCCCAGTCAATCACGGATCCAACTGAACAAGATTTAAAGACAAAATGTTTAGAGCAGGGGTGTGCAACCTGAAAGGGCCGGTGTGGGTGCAGGTTTTCATTCCAACCAAGCCACACTTTATGTTTGAATATCTTTATCTCTGTGGATTTCATGGGTTAGTGCCATAATCTGGTGAAAATGTCCTCTGAATAGCCTCGTTGGAAACATATTTACTGAAATAAATGTTGACGCATTCAATACTCATTTCCCCAAATGTATTCTCTCAACACACTGAAGAGGATGGTTTGAGTGGTCAAATAATCTCCAAAGATCACAGCTGGAGAACTGCAGAAGTTAGTTGGGGTCAGAAAGTCTCCAAAACTACAATCCGAAGTCACCTACAATCCGAGTTTCAAGAAAAAAGCCTCTACTCTCATCCAAAAACAAACTCAAGCGTCTTCAGGTTGCCAGACACTACTGGAACTTCAAATGGGATCGGGTTCTATGGTCAAATGAAACCAAAATAGAGCTTTTTGTCAATAAACACCAGAGGTAGTTTTAGCGCACACAGAGAGGTAGCCATATGGAAAAGTACCTCATGCCCACGGTTAAATATGGTGGTGGATCTTTAATGTTTTGGGCTGTTTTCTGCAAAAAGACCTGGACATATTGGACTATTCTATCAAATATCAATGGATGAAATAAATGAAAGCCTGACTGCCTCTGCCAGAAGGCCTAAAATGAGCTGTGGTTGGATCTTCCAGCAGGACAATGATCCAAAACATACATCCAAATAAACACAAAAATGGTTTAGTGACCATAAAATCAAGGTCCTGACATGGCCAGCCCAGTCCCCTGACTTGAATCCCATAGAAAACCTGTGGGGTGAACTGACGAGGAGAGTCCACCAGCATGGACCTCAAAATTTGAAGGATCTGGAGAGATTCTGTGTGGAGGAATGGTCTCAGATCCCTTGCCATGTATTTTCCAACCTCATCAGGCATAATAGTAGAAGACTCAGAGCTCTTATCTTGGCAAAGGAAGGTAGCACAAAGTGTTGAACAAAAGGGTGCCAATAATTGCTGCACATTTATATTTAACAAATATATATATTTTTGGATAAACTTATGTTTATCCAAAAATTATCAAAATACAATTGCTTTGTTTGCAATTGTTTGATATCCATGAGAGCACAGTATTTTTGTAAAAAAAAAATTTTTAAACAAAAGATCAAAAAGTTAAACAACAAAGACAATTTTGCACAGCCTTCTTTGCTCATATTTACCAAGGGTTCCAATATTACTGGAGAGCACTGTATTTATATTCTCTTATAACAGAAGTGCCAAAGCATATTACTGGCACTTTTTATTGGCAAATTTTGGTCAAAAACTAAAATTCTGTCATTTTTGGCTGTTTTTCAGAAATCATTCATGGCAACATCTAATGGGTTTCCCCAAGATGCCACAAAACTACTATTTTAGTGGTAAAATAAATTCCTGTAAACTCCTGTAAGTTAAACAAACTGCACTTAATCATCTGAAGATGCACAGCTGGACTTGCCAATAAACTAGATACCAGAAATCTTCCTTTAAATCTATTTCCTTTCTGCCCTCATTTAATAGATACTTTCCTCTGAATATTCTCATCCTTCGCTCAGGGAGTACAGAGTTTTCCCATTAATAACTACACGTTACTGAATCTGTCCCACTTATTCTGCCTAATTAACAAGCCATGTTTCATGTGATAGGGCTTGTTGTACAAGAGGTCCTGAGTGGCCGTAACAGCAGCTCTGAGCTCTCCTACCTGTTAACAAAGTCATCAAAGGTGATTCGGTGAGAGAAGCCCTGGCGTCGGATGTTGACTGTCTCCAGGATGCCTGTGTATTGTAGCTGTGCCATCACACGCTCTTGACAGAAGCGTAGAGCCTGGCGATCATCATTGGGTTTAATGCAGCGCACAAAGTGAGGCGTTCCCATTACCATCTTAGACAGCAGATCCATCAGAGAATACTAGAGAAAAACACAAATACACATTACACAATAAAAATGGCTAACAAACACGTTCTATTAAACTAATATTGGCAAAAGCTATTATTACAAAGCACTTATAATTATCCCTTTAATTGTTTCTTCAATTCAATAAAATTTTATTTGTATACAGCTTTTAACAAAAGACATAGTTACAAAGCACTTTACAGAAAATATAAATTCCTGTTATAAATTAAAAATAATAAATTTATCCCCAATGGGCAGGCCAGATGTGAGAGTGGCAAGAAAAAACTCCCTGAGATAATATGAGGAAAAATCCTTGAGAGGAACAGACTATTTATTCTAATTTATAATCTAAATTGTCAATGTAGGCAATTTCTCCTAAAAGTCTTACAGTATAGTTCTAAGATGCCAGTGTGGGACACCAAATGAAGCCTGATTTTCTGGACACTCACACGGAAGTAGGAAGCGACAGTCTGTCTTCTCATATTAGTGGTCTCCTCTGGGTGTCTCATCATTTCCATGGTGTCCACCTAAAACACACACCTCAGTTTTAGTCCATCCAAAGACACTCACAAATAGTAAATCTGTGACTTGCTCAAAGTTAGGAATGAATAAATGAGTCCTAACAGGGGGGAAAAATGCACAAATGGAAACAACCGAGGCTGATGAAATGCATGGGAATGGGAACACCATGTATTGCAAAATCCACACAGGTCCAGTTTTATTATTCTGTATATTGATGTGTTTAACACATGGTTAATTCTCTCTCCTCTCTGGGATTGTAAATGCACTATAATGGAGTAATATGATCCAATAAAATAGGATAAGAATAATGTCAAGTTAATTGTCTTTGGCTTGCAAGAAAATAAACATTTAAAATCAACATCGTGAGCGCGTGAGGAGCGTGTGCATATGCTGACATTAATACTTCAGGGTGATTTTATTTATTTATTTATTTATTTAGTTATTATAATGAACCTCCTCGTGTCAAACCAACTTCTGCTTTTCAACAGTGTTTTAACAAGAATACAATATGATCTCTTAACAGCTATCTCCTCTCCTGGACTCATCAAATTTAACGATGTAATAAATATTTTATAGAACATCTATGCAGCAAAGTGAATATCTTAATACTTCATTTCATCTGAGCAAAGGAGAAAAATATGCCCAGAATTTTATTTCACTGGCCCTACATTCTGTAATGGAGGTTTTGACAGTTGACTTTGTCTAACATGTCTCTGAGAGAAACAGGTGAATGTGACTGCTTTAACAAGGTCTCCCTCTCTTCATCTGTCCCACTTATGGCATTCCTTATAACTTGCTGAAGTTTCATATTTGCCACTTTATCGGTTTGTATTTTTATTTTTATTTATTTATTTATTTTAGCATAAGCTAAATCCCAGGGCAGAAATTATTTGATATGTAAGGAATAAAAGTGGGTTGTGTCCATGAAGTGGATTATTTTCCTGTAACGGCACACACCAAATTGTTTTAATCCTATTACACCATAGCAGTTTGATAAACGATTTCAAGTTTTAAATTCATTAAAAGAATGGCATCATACTATTTAACCATTCATAGTCACATTTAATGTTGAGGAACATTCTAGAGAAAAGTTAGTTCCTGTTGTCACTTACAGTACGTTATAGCTATAAACAGTTTGTCTCACACCAGACTATTTTTTCTCTCTTGAAATAAATTAAATAAAAACACATAGCTTGTCATGTTACAGAGAAACCTCGGTCCTCTGTTCAGAACTTCCATGTTGTTGAAAACCTACTGACTGTTAAAACCTGACACTCCTTCCATAAATGTTACGTTTTCTGATTTTTGTATTTGTTTATTCAGTCCCTGTAAATGAGCTGTTCAAGGAATTATAATGTATTCTAATGAGCACATTAATCTGCTACAGAAAATGAATCAACACCACCTATCGAATCAGATTCAAGAATTTAATTTGACAATATTGTGTTATAAAGCAAAATATTACAGCAAGTGTTGAGCCACTTGCACTAAATTGGATATTATTTCAATCAATGCTACAATTTAAAAGAATACCAGAGACCTAAATCAGCAATAAGTAAACCTCAATCTATTTCTTTTTTAAATAAACCCAAAACAAACAAACTAAGAAACCAACACCCAGTGATGGTAAATTCAGAAAGCTCTGGAAGCTTGAACAATCTTACCTTTCTTCGAGATCTAGGAGACTGAGAGTAGAGAGGGTCATTTGGAAACAGAGAGGTAGAAAGAACAGATAGATAAAGAGTTAAAGTAAGTAAGTATTCATGCACATAGACCAGCTACTGAGGGGTTGAGAAAGTTATATTAACAATAAGGAGATATTAGGTGTGTCCAAAATACAAGGCAGCTGTCTGTGTCTATGCTGTCTCAGCAGTAAGTTCTCTTAAAAGGAGTATAAGGCAGTGTTTTAAAGCTATGAATATATCTGTAAGGAAACAGATTGAGACAAGCTTCAAAAGACACAAAACGTCATTATGTTGGCAGGTTAGTAATATATTCTAAGAGTCACTAATCCAAAAAGTTTGTTACACCGGATATAAAAGTATGCTGGAAAAATAGAATGATTATTCTGCGAATACACCCACTATTTCTTGGTAGCTTAGCATTTAAGGCTCTGGGTTACTGATCGGAAGGTCGAGGGTTCAAGCCCCAGCACTGCCAAGCTGCAACTGTTGGGCCCTTGAGCAAGGCCCTTAACCTTCTCTGCTCCAGAGATGCTGTATCATGGCTGACCCTGTGCTCTGACCCTGACGTATGCAAAGAAAAGAATTTCACTGTGCACATGTATATGAGATCAGTAAAGACTCATTATCATTATACAGTGAGGGAAAGAAGTATTTAATCCCCTGCTGATTATGTACGTTTGCCCACTGACAAAGAAATTATCAGTCTATAATTTTAATGGTAAGTTTATTTGAACAGTGAGAGACAGAATAACAATAATTTCTGGCTCCCAGGTGTCTTTTATACAGATAACAAACTGAGATTAGGAGCACACTCTTAAAGGGAGTGCTCCTAATCTCAGCTTGTTACTTGTATAAAAGACACCTGTCCACAGAAGCACTCAATCAATCAGATTCCAAACTCTCCAACGTGGCCAAGACCAAAGAGCTTTCCAAGGATGTCAGGGACAAGACTGGAAGCCTACACAAGTCTGGAATGGGCTACAAGACCATTGCCAAGCAGCTTGGTGAGAAGGTGACAACAGTTGGTGCGATTATTCGCAAATGGAAGAAACACAAAATAACTGTCAATCTCCCTCGGCCTGGGGCTCCATGCAAGATCTCACCTCGTGGAGTTGCAATGATCATGAGAACAGTGAGGAATCAGCCCAGAACTACATGGGAGGATCTTGTTAATGATCTCAAGGCAGCTGGGACCATAGTCACCAAGAAAACAATTGGTAACACACTACGCCGTGAAGGACTGACATCCTGCAGCGCCCGCAAGGTCCCCCTGCTCAAGAAAGCACATATACATGCCCATCTGTAGTTTGCCAATGAACATCTGAATGATTCAGAGGACAACTGGGTGAAAATGTTGTGGTCAGATGAGACCAAAATGGAGCTCTTTGGCATCAACTCAACTCGCCGTGTTTGGAGGAGGAGGAATGCTGCCTATGACCCCAAGAACACCATCCCCACCGTCAAACATGGAGGTGGAAACATTATGCTTTGGGGGTGTTTTTCTGCTAAGGGGACAGGACAACTTCACCGCATCAAAGGGACGATGGACGGGGCCATGTACCATCAAATCTTGGGTGAGAACCTCCTTCCCTCATTGAAAATGGGTCGTGGATGGGTATTCCAGCATGACAATGACCCAAAACACACGGCCAAGGCAACAAAGGAGTGGCTCAAGAAGAAGCACATTAAGGTCCTGGAGTGGCCTAGCCAGTCTCCAGACCTTAATCCCATAGAAAATCTGTGGACGGAGCTGAAGGTTCGAGTTGCCAAACGTCAGCCTCGAAATCTTAATGACTTGGAGAAGATCTGCAAAGAGGAGTGGGACAAAATCCCTTCTGAGATGTGTGCAAACCTGGTGGCCAACTACAAGAAACATCTGACCTCTGTGATTGCCAACAAGGGTTTTGCCATCAAGTACTAAGTCGTGTTTTGCAGAGGGGTCAAATACTTATTTCCCTCATTAAAATGCAAATCAATTTATAACATTTTTGACATGCGTTTTTCTGGATTTTCTTCTTGTTATTCTGTCTCTCACTGTTCAAATAAATCTACCATTAAAATTATAGACTGATCATTTCTTTGTCAGTGGGCAAACGTATAAAATCAGCAGGGGATCAAAAAAAAATTTTCCCCCTCACTGTACCAGTGTTTTCTGCTTCCTGACATTGAATACAAACTTAGAAGGCACCATTTTTTAAATTTTATTTTGGAAACACCCAATATGTTAGAAACAATATATGACCACAGTCATAACTGTTACTGAATCAGAAAGGAAAATGATAGGAGACCAAGTTAGAAGAATGTGTAGACTTAAAATTGATATCATATACAGAGTAGAACATTTCAATAGAACATTATAGTACATGGACAATGAACAAATAGCAGTTTATCCCTAAAAAGTTCATAAATCATGCTTATACTACAGCACAATGGAATTTTGATATCAAATTAGTCAGAAGGGGTATATTTTCTATCAAGTTTTGCTAAAGAGCACCAGTTCAGTGCTCTCCTTCTTATATGTTATAATCACTAATACAATTATTTTTATATGGTGATCACTCACATACAGTGCCCTCCACTAATATTGGCACCCTTGGTAAATATGAGCAAAGAAGGCTGTGAAAAATTGTCTTTATTGTTTAAACTTTTGATATTTTGTTTTTTTAAAAATGCACAAATATACTCTGCTCTCATGGATATCCAATAATTGCAAACAAAACACGTTTATCAAAAAATATCTTTGTTAAATAGATTTGCGCCAGAATTACTTTCACCCTTTTAGTCAATACTTTGTGCTACCTCCTTTTGCCAAGATAAAAGCTCTGAGTCATCTTGTACAATGCCTGATGAGGTTGGAGAATACATGGCAAGGGATCTGAGACCATTCCTCCATACAGAATCTCTCCAGATCCTTCAAATACTGAGATCCACACTGGTGGCCTCTCCTCTTCAGTTCACCCCACAGGTTTTCTATAGGTTTCAAGACAGGGGACTGGGATGGCCATGGCAGGGTTCTTTTTTTTAAACTACACAAGACAAAGGACTTCCAGTTTATCAGTTATCTGACAAGCTGCATTTTGTCTGAACTTCAAGAGAGAGGGAAAGAGAGGCTGGTGAGGGAATGGCTGTTTATAGGGAAATAATGGTCTTGCCACATATTAAATTTACTATAAACAGACAAAAACATGAGACATTGTTTTTGAACATTTTTTTTAAAGCAATGTTGGCAATTCATTGTGATATAAGAGGAAAAAATTATTTCAGGATGTGCGGTTATAGGAAAATAGTCAATTTCACAGAGGTACTCGTATCACATGATTCTATCATTCATTATTTTCCTATAACACCATGTCCCAGCGTGTTTCATTTGTTACATGTAACATGATGAAAGGTGTATGTGGTGTGTTTGTACTTACCTTGCTACGTCCTGCGTGGAGCTGAGGAGGCAGAGACCGGGAGGCTGCAGTGACTCTGGCTCTGGAGGTGGCCAGGTTGCCTGGAAAACAACCACCTCATTACATACACGAATATGAGCTTTTTATAGCAACTTTTCCATCATCTTTTATGGACATACAGTGTGCAGCATGATAAAGGTCAATCTTATTCACAACTTAAAACATAAATCTTTATACAGTAGTGATGCAACACAATGCCATTATCTGTTTCTATATAGTGTGCAAAATATTAATATCCGTTTTCATAGTTGGATTTAAACCAGAAGTGTGCATAGTTTATACCAGGAGATTATATTTCTTTAACGTGAACCATATCACAGTGTTCTAGGAACAGTGGAAAACAAAAACAAGGCTGCTAGAAAAAAATAAGTCAACTTTCATTCACAAATAAAAACAGTAATATTTTGCATTTTGAACTTTGTTCAGCCTCTGAACTAGATGCCCTGGGGATCTGTCTACCTAATGAGACTAATGTGATTAACCAAGCTAACTGTTTAAAAGCTACAATGTTGTTCTGAACTCAAATTCTAATTGACGAAAAAAATATCCACCTAATAATATTTTATTAGTTTTACTTCAGTTTGGTGATTTGTTGCATTCCAGAAAGATCAGAAAAGGTAACTGGAAACACTTAAAATCTTCTATAAAGCTGGGGTGCAGCTCTTCTGTGAGTCTTTGTGCAGGGTTTGAGATGCAGTGGGCTGGGAGTTTTTATTAGCAACTTCATACAAGCTTCCAAAAACTGTCCTTTGTGCCCAAACTGTTCAAGCTACATTAAAGGAAAAACAAAGGTTTTGTCCTTTGTGATCTCAACACTTCGTGATCTAAACACTAAAAAAACCCAAAAACCCCCAAAACCACCCAAACTCAGAAGTGCTCATATCTGTATTCGTATTTGTTTACATCTCTAAATACAGTAGCAATGACTTAAAAGAACATTTAGACGCACAGATCTGCGCTGCTGAAGGTTAAAATTCTTAAAATAGTAGAGCATGAAATGGTTTAGACACAAAACACAGCAGTAGAGAAAACTTCACAGCAAAGCATCCTCATTTTTCTCTCCGTCTATCACATGCTTGCCCGCACACTCACACACACACACAGTTCTACAGGATATGCAGTCCCTCTGTAGCACATGCACGGCAGTCTGTGCGTTTCAAAACTTTCTGCACAAGATGTCCAAATGTTTTCTCTGGCTGAGTCTTCAGAGGCTAAACTCTGATTAATGGTACTGAAAGCAGCCTTTGAAGCAGGATTGGTGACATCAAAGTGCTAATCCATGGGTGGCAGGAGTTTTATAATGAGTGGGAAGCATTTTAACACATTTCAAAGGCTCGACTGCATGAATAAACAATAGCAGCACAGATGTGCCACACACCTTTAGAAAAATACCCACCACAGAAACGGAAAGCAGCATTAACCCAGCAAACGTGCATGCGTCTCGTGTGTATGCGTGCAGTCTAGAGGAATCTGGGAATAGAAAACTACTGCACTGCTGTGGTTTCTAGTTCACACTCAGAAAATGTCATTTAAACAAGAGGTTTGTCAGTCTTTCATAATATTCTGATTTCTGAGCTTCCTCCTTTTATAGCGTACTACCTGCAGTCTCTTCACTCTCACCAACATCATGGTATTTCTGTGTTTGTGGGAATGTTGATGATCCATAACTTTACTGATCATTCTGAACTAGGGCATTATGTTTTCAAATTGTCCACAACCAGAACGAGCGTAAATTATCCTGTATTAACAACCACTCCATGTCACAATTAATTAGACTGCAGGAATTCATCAATGCTGGCCAGCAGGCTTAGAGGACAAGGTCAACTGAAGCATCCCCATCTCAGTCACATCCCCACAGACATGAGTAATAGACTGGATAAAGAATATTGAATGTGTTTGAGTATTTTGAGCTAATTATCCTGTGTACCGTAAATGTTATTTTGTCACTTTAATAAATATCAATCGATAAGTAAGAAGACAGTATCCAAAGGAATAGTGCTATAGCGAATACTGACCACAGTGAGGAAAGCTGAATCTCTGCATCCTCCTGTTAGTAAAAGCTTTATTATTCTATTTACAACGTCTTGAGAGAGTAATTCTTTACATGTATATTATCCAAAGAGTGATGCATCACTTAGTGCTATATTAAATAGAGAGTGGAAGAAAAGTGCGAGGTTACAGTGAGGGGAAAAAAGTATTTGATCCCCTGCTGATTTTGTACATTTGCCCAGTAACAAAGAAATGATCAGTCTATCATTTTAATGGTAGGATTATTTGAACAGTGAGAGACAGAATAACAACAAAAAAATCCAGAAAAACGCATGTCAAAAATGTTATAAATTGATTTGGATTTTAATGAGGGAAATATATATTTGACCTCTCTGCAAAACATGACTTAGTATTTGGTAATGACTTAGTAATTACTTTAAATTTTCAATGCCCTTGCTGAGGGAAGAAGGTTCTCACCCAAGATTTGATGGTACATGGCCACGTCCATCGTCCCTTTGATGTGGTGAAGTTGTCCTGTCCCCTTAGCAGAAAAACACCCCCAAAGCATAATGTTTCCACCTCCATGTTTGACGGTGGGGATGGTGTTCTTGGGGTCATAGGCAGCATTCCTCCTCCTCCAAACACGGCGAGTTGAGTTGATGCCAAAGAGCTCCATTTTGGTCTCATCTGACCACCAGAGGACAACTGGGTGAAAGTGTTGTGGTCAGATGAGACAAAAATGGAGCTCTTTGGCATCAACTCAAGCAGGGGGACCTTGCGGGCGCTGCAGGATTTCAGTCCTTCACGGCGTAGTGTGTTACCAGTTGTTTTCTTGGTGACTATGGTCCCAGCTGCCTTGAGATCATTGACAAGATCCTCCCGTGTAGTTCTGGGCTGATTCCTCACTGTTCTCATGATCATTGCAACTCCACGAGGTGAGATCTTGCATGGAGCCCCAGGCCAGAGGGAGATTGACAGTTATTTTGTGTTTCTTCCATTTGCGAATAATCGCACCAACTGTTGTCACCTTCTCACCAAGCTGCTTGGCAATGGTCTTGTAGCCCATTCCAGACTTGTGTAGGTCTACAATCTTGTCCCTGACATCCTTGGAGAGCTCTTTGTTCTTGGCCATGGTGGAGAATTTGTAATCTGATTGATTGCTTCTGTGGACAGGTGTCTTTTATACAGGTAACAAACTGAGATTAGGCGCACTCCCTTTAAGAGTGTGCTCCTAATCTCAGCTTGTTAACTGTATAAAAGACACCTGGGAGCTAGAAATCTTTCTGATTGAGAGGGGGTCAAATACTTATTTCCCTCATTAAAATGCAAATCAATTTGACATGCGTTTTCTGGATTTTTTTTTGTTGTTATTCTGTCTCTCACTGTTCAGATAAACTTACCATTAAAATTATAGACTGATCATTTCTTTGTTAGTGGGCAAAAGTACAAAATCAGCAGGGGATCAAATACTTTTTTCCCCCACTGCATTATACTTATTATACAACCACAATTCCAAAAAAGTTGGGACAGTAGGTAAAATGTAAATAAAAACAGAATGCAATGATTTGCAAATCTCATAAAACCATATGTTATTCACAATAAAACATAGAAAACATATCAAATGTTTAAACTGAGGAAATGTACCATTTTAAGGAAAAAAAATTAAGTAACTTTGAATTTGTCACAGCGGGCGGCTGTGGCGCAGTTGGTAGAGTGGGTTGTCCACTAATCGTAGGGTTGGCGGTTCGATTCCCGGCCCGGGTGACTCCACATGCCGAAGTGCCTTGCATGGCAGCTATCTGCTGTGTGAGTGTGTGAATGGGTGAATGAGACACAGTGTAAAGCTTTGGATAAAAGCGCTATATAAGTGCACATTTACCAATTTGGTGGCCACAACAAGTCTCAAAAAATTTTCCACTTTGCCTCAGTTCATTTTAAATGAGCTTTGGCCCAGAGAAGATGGCAGCATTTCTGGATCATGTTCACATATGGCTTCTTCTTTGCATGATAGAGCTTTAATCAGCATTTATGGATGGCACAACGAACTGTGTTCACAGACAATGAGTTCTGAAGGTATTTCTGAGCTCATACAGTGTTTTCCATTACAGAATCATGTCTGTTTTTAATGCAGAGCCACCTGAGGGCCCGAAGATCATGCAATATTGATTTTCACCCTTGTCCCTTGCGCACAGAGATTTCTCCAATTCTCTGAATCTTTTGATGATATTATGTACTGTAGATTATGATATTCACAGTCTTCGCAATTTTACAGTGATTAACATTATTCTGAAATTGTTCCAAAAATTGTAGATGCAGTTTTCCACAGATTGGTGAACCTCTGTACATCTTTACTTCTTTTTACACCCAATCATGTTACTGACCTGTTGCCAATTAACCTTCAGCTGTTTCTTTTAGTAACACTTACTTTTCCAGCCATTTGTTGCCCTGTCCCAACTTTAGGGAAATGCCAATCAGCCTACATCATGTCTTTAAACTAAATAAAAATAAGAGAAGAATTCATTATATATACATTACATAATACTCCAAGAGTGATGCATCACTTAGTGCTTCTTATT